>CM053791.1:639277013-640019513 GCA_028749045.1 Cupressus sempervirens
GTCCACTCTAGGTGCCAGTTTGGTTTTCTTGCTATAGGTTGCTTGTGTTTTGGGTGTTACAAAGCCAAACTAGGGTTATGGGTCTTATACCTTATCAACCTAGGAAAGGTGTGGTTTTGAGCTATCTTTTACTCTATGATATTTTTACATCCTTGTGCATAGGTTGGAGGATATACCTAAGTCATTTGCCAAAAGTTGGAGAAAGATGTCAAAAATATGTCAATTGTGCAAAAGTTGTCAAATACATAAAGAATGGTCAAAATAATTTAAATTGATGCTATAA
This sequence comes from Cupressus sempervirens, assembly GCA_028749045.1. Lineage (NCBI taxonomy): Eukaryota > Viridiplantae > Streptophyta > Pinopsida > Cupressales > Cupressaceae > Cupressus > Cupressus sempervirens. The sequence continues at coordinate 639,277,297 of CM053791.1, forward strand.
AGGAAAAATCATGCCTATACATCATAAATGGATCATAGTGGAAAAATTTGGAAGTTCCAAATGAAGGAAGTCAAAGTTGCTAAGAAATGGAAAAAGTCGTCAACAACTTTGAAAAGTTGCTTGAAAACTTTTTGACAAGAAAGTTTCATAGAATAAGAAAGAGGTTGATGGTTATTATAACTATCTAAAACCTCTTGGGAAATTATAAAACCACTAAATGAACCCATCCCATTGGTTGGAGGTTGTAATAAGTAAATTTTTGCATGTGGATTGATGAGATATAATTCAGAGTTTGATTGTTTCAGAGCTTCTTGATTGCATGTACAAATTAATGGATTTAAAGGATAATTTTTGTGTTGGATTAGTACTATTCATGTTGTTATAGTGATTTTTATTTTAGAGTTCAATTTTATTAGAGTTCATTTGTGCATAGTTATGAAATCAATTGTACACTGTTTGTTTGTTATTTTTTCTTTGACAATTTTTGGGAAAATGGATCCTCCATGAATCATCACCATGGAATCATCATGGATTTTGGGGATATGGAAGTGTATCCCTTATATAGTGTACATAGAAAAAGAGAGGCCTAGGAAAGTATGCAAGCTATTTTTAAAGTGATACACTAATCAAGCATTTGGTGCATGGCTAAGCGATCATATAGCTAACATGTTGATTGGAATGGATTGAATTAATTGTGTAGTTCAATAGAAGTGTTGGAGAAGGAGGAGAGATGTGTAAGGAAGAATTGTAAAAAAGGAGAAGGTTTGAAGACTAATTTTACCATATGTTTTGTCAGTCCCTTATGAGTGATGTTTGGGTATGTTAGAAACCCTTGTATGTAGGCATAAAAATAGCAAAGGGGTGTATGGATAGGCTAAGGACTTGAGAATCACAAAATATTGGAGTTTTCCCAAAAGGATATCCATATCTAAGGTTAATTTACCACCTTGTAAAAGGAACTTTTGGAACTGTATTGCAAAAACCAACTTTGAAGGCCTAATTCTATTAGGACTACTTAGGACAATTTTGTCAAGTTTGATGAAATCGATAAGGAGACATATGGAAATTTAGTCCAAAAGGTTAGGGGAAGTCTAAAAATCACCAAGTGGAATCCCTCACTCCATGTTGAAGGTAGAATGAGAAAGTTTGATGAAATGGTGTGTTTGAAGGATAAAGGAAGATATCCCTAGGAAAGAAGCAAGTGTGAAAACCTTGGTGTAACTAGATAGTGAAGTGTGGAGGGTAAGTTAAATGTCCTTTTGAGGTTAGGGTGTCAATGAGGAGCCCTACCGTGATAGGAAGAAAGCCTAGTGAGTTCTTAGGAAAGGAAATGATGGATCAAGCAATCTAACTTCACATTTTTACTGTGGAAGTGAACATTTGTGGGTGTCATCCCTACACCAGTTTTACCTTCAACTTGGAGGGTTCCTAAGTAATGAAAATCTCTTGTGTTATGTGTTTACATTTTCATGTTGATGGGTGTGATATATAGTTAGATCTATTTTATCTTTTGAAGTTTTTAGTTTTTTTTATGCATAATTTAGATATGAGATGTGTTATATGGTGAATTATTGTGAAGGTTAATAATTTAGTGATATTGGTTTACAACCCCCTCCCTCAGTATTTCAATTTCCTAATTGACTTCCAACAATTGGTATGAGAAATTTTTTTTCTTAGAAGGAGTTTAACCAATTTGAGAGTTGAGATCTTGGAGATGGAGGCTTATAAATTGGGAAATACTATTGAAAATTAGTTGATTTAAATCTAGATAAAGTTGTAGCAACTTGAAGAAATAAGAGAGGAACTAAGGAAATTCCTAAAGAAGAGAAAGGATATGGATATTCAAGAGAATTAGACACTTTATCAAGAAGTTGACATTGCTTGACAATGGATATTCCAGTGTAAGTGATGCAATTATTGCAGACTTATTGGAAAAGAATGACACTCTAAATGAAGAGATCATAGGACTGAAAAGAGATCATGAAATCCAATCAATAAAGCTATGTGAGATGACTGAACAAAAGAAGAAAGATGAAGAAGATAAAGCTATGGCAGATGAAGACAAAAGACAAATGGCTATTAGAATTGAAGAAAGGTAATATGATGTGCATAATCTTACAAACACCCAGCTAGGCATGATGAATCTAATGCTACTTGAAAATCAAGAACTAAACATAAAGGACATGGAGATAGACAATTTGAGATCACAAAGTGACCAACTAAGGAATGAGTTAAGATCTAAGAAGGAACTCTTGGAAAGGATGAACAAACCTAGTGAGACAATAAAATACGTTGAAGAACTGATTAGATCACCAAGGTCATCTAGTGATACCTCTGGATTATGAGATATTGAGCACCATTCATCTACTGAAGAAGGAGAATCATTGAAGAATGGAGAGAAAAGAAATACAAAAAAAAAAAAAAAAAACCTACATGCTATCATTGTGGGAAAATGGGACACACAACAAGTATTTGTAGAAGCAAGACTTATAAGAAAAATTGTAAATCTAAGTTTAATGGTAATTATCTTAATTGTAATAAATAAGGTCCTCAAGAACATGAATGTAGATAAAAGGTCAACAATACACCTATTGCACCTAGATTTGAGGGATATTTCTACAATGGTCAAAAGTATGGACATAGAGCACATGAATGTAGATCACAAACAAAATTTGATTGGACGACCAAAGGAAAGAAAATACACCTAAGAAAAATCTTATCATTGGGATTACAATACATGGTTTACTTATCATTATTGAGGAGAATATGGTCATATTCTAGAAAATTGCATAAGAACACATTTCAGAGGAAAGTACAAGAAATGGTTGAATAAAAGCATAGTTTGTTTTATTTTTCACAAGACTAGAGATGTGAGAAAGAGCTATAGTACCTAAGCACCAACACCAAATAATGAACACATCAAGGGAAAATGAATAGTGGATATAGAACAAACAAAAAAAGGAGATAAACCAAACATGGAAGAAGAAGGTAGAAGCTGGAAGTAGTGGAAAAAGTTAAGCTAAGATCACCCAATCTAATAGAGAAGGTGATCACACTAACTCAAATTAATCAAGAAATGTATGTAAGGAACTATATATTCAAATGGAATATCATACACTAGTTCCTACCATAAATTCCACCAAAAGTTCATATTTGTGAAAGATAAGATGCATTAGAATATAATCATGGAAAGATCTAAATAATGGAACCATTTATATTACTAATGTTGAGCATTAGTATTATTGTCTATATTGACCAAGAATTACAATATAGACTAGATACCTAAATAATCAAATTGATGTATTGGCTGAATTAGATGGTATTGATCGAGCTATATAATGGAGACTGAGTCTAAAGTGTAATGATGATTGAGAAAATTAGACTCTACCTAATCGAGTAAACAACATTTATGAGAGTCCTAATTTGAAAAAGTGAAGGTACATAGTGAAAATTTGAAGGCATCCTTACATTTATATTTTGAGAGAATGAGAGATTTGACCAAATTGTGAAGCAATTTCTAAGGTGATTAAAAGGAAATTTAAAGTTGAAGTGTGATCTTATTAGTTGTGTTGAGTTATTTAGAAAGTAGAATCTCAAAACTTTAATGCAAAAATGACATCAGGATCATCTTCATCTATGAAAAATTAAGGAGAATAGGCAATAAATGTTCAATTGGTGAAGAGTGACACCTGTCTTCCACCAAAATATCATGTTATATTTAAAATTTCTATGAAATGAGATTCAATTAATGTGTTATCATTGATACCTCCTAGGGTTATTATGATTCATGATGTACAAAGTCGTTACATGTGCAAAAATAGTGAAGTAGGAGATTATGAAACTTGTTTGGCATACTAGAAGTTGTGCAATGAAGGAGCATTGAAGGATGAGTTCAAGATTATAGAGAGGATAGGGTTAATGTGTGCGTTATATTTTCCAAGAAATTTCAAATTTGAATGGCTCAATGCTATGCTAAGCCGAATTCGCGACATCAAGTTATGGCTAGAGAATGGGCCAATCAAAATCACAAAGAAGATTATTTCTGCCATCATAGGATATCCAACATTTTATAAGAAGAATACAATGTGATGCCATAGTAAAGACATAATCAAGGAAAAAAAAGGCTTAGTGGAATGGACATGGCATAGTGATCTCAAACATTACTGATCCATTGATTGACTTTGTCATAAGAGTGATTGTACACAAATTATACCAATCAAGCCGACTGAATAATGTACCATGTATGGAAGTAGATTAGGCTTGAAATATTATGATAAAGGACCATGAATATGATCTTACTGAGCTCCAATGGTTACAACTAGCCGAAAACCTCTTATCAATCAGAAAGGTTAAGAATTCAAAGTGTAAGTTTGGATCAATGATAATGTGTGTTATCTTTTATACTTAGATTTATTTTCCTTCTATTGGAAATGTTGTCTAGAAACAAGTTAAACTTGCTATAAGGAAAATGAGTGAGTATATCGCAAATTTAGGAGATAGAGTTGAGAAGTTATAGATGGATATTTTGATGAATTCAAATAGAAAATGAGAAGAAGAACAAGGATTCCTACATCCTTAGTTGAAAAATACTATAATGATATGTATTTTCTAGTTGATACTAATTAAACATATGTACAGGAAGTTAAGCCGATTGTAGCTTGGCTTTAACCTTTTGGATATGAGTGAAAAAATTATTGCACTACTTACTGAAGAAATTTACTCCAAGTTTGAGCCTTTTGGAAAATATGAAGAAGAAAAAGCAAGAATAACAATAGATATAAGGAGTGCTTCTATTGACTAGAAGAGGAAGAAAATGATTAAATACCTAGACGGGGAACTAGGCACATAAACTAAAGGTGAAAGACCTTTAATGGTCACACAAGGTCTTAGAGAGGATCAAGACAGTGATGGTGATGTAGAGGAAGAGGAATAAAGTGCAAATAAATAGGGCAAAGCCCTAGCACTTGCAACTGCATGAGTAAAGAAGGCCAAGATACTCGAAAAAATAGTTCCTAAGGTGAAGAATAATGTAAAGAAGGTAACATCTAAGCCCTTGTCTCTTCCTACACCACTAAGACCAAGAACATGAGAAATAATAGTAGCTAGTGTCGAGCCACCATTGAAAAAGGGTGTTGCAAGGATTACAAAACCTTGTGAAGGTTCAAGTGGCATAAGTGCAATGAAGAGAAAATTTCTAGCCACTAAAGGTCAAGAAAGGAGAAGAAAAATAATAACACAAAAAGATTACGAAGAAGAAGATGTAGAGAAGACCAAATCTAATGAACTAGGTCACTACTGAGTTGTTGTACATACAAAGCCTAAAACTATTGATGAGGTATCAGACAATGTTAAAAATTCTACAATATTATTAGGTTTCAAATGAATAAAGTATGGAACACTAAGTGTTCATGATAAGTCAAAAGTAGAGGAAGGCATGTTAGATATGATGACTAAGTTTAAAATAACACCTATGGAAATAGAAAACACTATTTCAAATGAATTGTATAATAGAATTGATTCAAAATGGCAACATGCAATAAAGACTGAGAGGCAGATAAGGGAAGTTGCATTAGTTAATATCATGCCTATGCTAACAGCTAAATAAATAATTTTTTTTTGGAGAAATATAAGAAAATATTTGTCCCTAAATATAGATCTTTTATGGTAACATAAAATTAATGATGTTTTAAAATAACATGAATTATTTTGGAAAAAATATTTCCAAAAATATTAATAAGGATGATAATGGAAAAGGAGTTGAACAAGTAATTGAACAAGATGTATATAATGATCTTGACACATTGGAGGAGGCTATAAGAAAAATGGTAGAAGAGAGTTAAAAAGAGGTTTTAACTATTGAAGATCTACATAGTGATGTAGAAGACATAAGTGTGCCAAGCTCACAAGGTATTGCGTCTCCTATCCATTCCTCCAAACATGACACTAGAAGAGATACAAGCTCTAGTTGTCAATCCTCCTATTGAGATTCCATTATGTATTAAGGAGCTAGAAAAGAATAAGGAAGCAACAAAGTCTTCAAATATGTAGATCAAGAAAGGCAAATAATTAAATGCAGATTAGTCTACTACATGTCAGTAAGGACGGAAAGTCTTAGGATGTCTAGGAGAGGGAAACAAAGAGATAGAATAGAAAGAAAATGAGAAGGAAAAATAAGGAAATAAGAATGAAGTTTCATAGATAGAGTCAAGTATGCAAAATCACATTTCAACCATAGCTATGTCATATCCTAGATTTGTATAATAGGTGTAAGCCCCTACAAAAAAATCACTTTGAGTGCTACCATTGATGTCTCTAGTACTGATACACAAGTTAGACCAAGTGGTGAAATACCTTCACCCACTCTAGCCCTAGTTGTGTTGAGAAACAAAACTCTTAAGAAGGGAAAAGGGAAGAAGGAGAAGATAAGTTCTCTAGGTAAAGCTATTAGCTTGGATGAAATTATTGACATACCTAATTAAGATTTAAAGAATCTCACATTTGAACAAACAATAATATTACAAGATATATTGCCAAGGATGAAGAGACAAGAGGATATGAGAAGAGAGAAGAAAATAAAGGTAAGTATTACATGATATTGAAGCCATATTTGTTGATGCCTTTGAAATTCAAAAAATTGATGAACAGGCTCCTATTATCTCTTAGTTGGTACAAATTATTGAAGAAGTCAACACTAGGATATAATAGAAAATGAGAAAGTTATGACTTGGTTAGAGAAATAGTTTGTGAAAAAGGTGCTCAAAAAGTTTCTACTATAATTGCATTAAGGAAGGCTGAAATTTTGGCACTTGTACATAATCTAGAAGAAATTATGGAGAAAATATAACATCTCTATAATATACTTTATGATGTGCCCAGATTCACCAATGAATTCCAAGCTAGCATCCATAAGATTGAAGTTGATTTAAAATCATCAAGAAACTCTATTTCTCATCTACCTAGATCAAGTTCAATGCATTACAATAGGTTATTGTTTTGACAAGGGAGGTTGGCCAAGATACACACACTAGATAGCTAAATGAGGGCTAAACTTATCTTCATACAATCCATGTTGACACCTCATTTGGACATCATGTAATGAGAGTTGGCTTCAACAGAGTACGTAGTCCAAACATATCATAACCTTTCTAATGCAGCTAGTCTAATTGCCTTAGTTACAAGTTTGGAGATAAATATTCAAGTTTAGGAATTAGTAAGAACCACATGGGATCATGCTCTTTTAATAATCATCCAAAAACATAAGCCATTCATTAACAAATATGGTTTGACTCCATCCTCCCAACCTCATTCGCAGACATAAGAGACAAAATCAAGGGGGATAAGAAAGAAAAATAATGCTTAAAATGATCAAATCAGAGATGTAGAGCTCAGATGGATAACAAAAGTTGGAACAAAGGTATGACAAGAAACATCAGAGTATTTGAGCCATACAACATATATATTGTATATATGAAAATGATGTAAAAGAAAACTTGTGTAGTCCTAAATGGATTGAGCCACAAGCATAGGAGGAGTACTACCATTTTTGCATTTCACTAAAATCATGTATTCATGAAAAAGTATTTTTTCCACTAATTTCAAAGGGGGGGATTGTTGATCTCTCTAAGTTTTGTTGTTTATGAGTGTCAAACAATTAGTCATATATAAGGCATAGTTAGTCACTCATCACTATGATTGAGTTATTCTATATAGGTTGAGTCATGTAAAGACTCATAAATAATCTTTTATATGCCAAGCTCTCTAAGAGTCAAGAAAGTCCTTGGTTGCTAAATATTCCTCTGCAAGATGAGTTTAGTAAATGTCAAGTAAACATAGGATATGGATGCCAAGTCATGCATAAGATTTCGATTTAGTTAAGGCTGAGTATCAACATACAGAATAAATATGACTGAGCATCAGAGACAATATGTGCTAAGTAACATAGTGTGAACAAGAATGTTCGAAATGACACAAACTTTGAGGTAAGCCATTTTGAGCTGACATGTAAATAAAATTTAATGAATATAGAGTATGTTGCAAAGGTTTTTACACATTTTGACATGGATCATTGATTCTTATGAAGGAGGTACAACCAATTAGATGAAGATGCTAAAAAGGAAACATCCAAATTATCGATCTAATTCTAGAAGGCTCTTTAGATTTCTTTATAAAGGCATATCTAAAAAATATTTTGTAATGATGCAAAGTACTGTGAATTCCTATGAGAAGAAGTTAGGTTTCGGTTGCTGCAAATGAAATTATGAAATGACAAAATATACCATTCAAGTGAAGAAGTGAAGAGAAGTTTAATGATGTATCAGATTGAAGATTAGATCAAAATAAGGAAAAAGAAGATATTTAATCAGCATTGTAAGTGCAAACCATAAGATGCGGTACTAAATCATTTTGGCAAGTGAATCAGTGTAAATCTCTTAACAGGGTGGTCCTAACTAGCCTATGTAAATATCTTAACAAAGTACTTACTTTATTGTGAGCTTCAAATCTTTTAATCAAGGTAGACCTAATTGTAAATATCTTAATAAGATAGACCCTTCATAGGGTAGATTATCATAAGTGATCAAATTTGTATCCTTAACATGAGAACTTTGTTACTATAGTACGAAAGATTTATGTGTGTCATCCCACCCCTAGTTTATCTTTACCTTGGAGGGTTTCTAGGTAACCAAAATGTCTTGTGTTATGTGTTCACATTTTCATGTTGATGGATGTGATACATAGTTAGATTTATTTCAACATTTGAAATTTAAGTTTTGTTATGCTTAATCTAGATATGAGATGGGTTATATGGTGAATTAATTTGAAGGTTAAATTTTTTACTGATACTGATTCATGCCCCAGATCTCTTAGTATCTTAGTTTCCCAATTTACTTCCACACTAGGATGCCTTATGTCTTAGGTAATATACCACCCTCCTCACTATATCTAATAGACACATAATTCATTCCAAATTAGGTTCCTTTGCTCAATGTGACACATATACCAAACTATGTTGCTACTCCACAACTTGCAATCATGTATCTAGGGTATGAGCCTTAGATAAAAATGAATTCTTTGAGAAAAAGTTTCTCCAATATATGAACTTGATAATAATATGGAAAGTGATTTTGAAATTATGAAGACAAATATTTCCAAAGTATCCAACAAACTCACATCAACAAAACTCAACCAAGAGAAAAACCAAAGCTACTAGTGTCCCAATGCTATCCAAAAAAATACCTATGCACAAAACTAGAATAGAAATTATGGTTCCTATAAAAAATGTAATAGGTGAACCAAATAAAAATACACCTCTCATGATAAGATTCCCGGAGTGCCTATATAGAACTGCCAATGAAATACCCATCCAAACAATGATATTATTCCTATTGAAAATGCTAACAATGTTTAGTTTTCTGATATAAACATTGATGGGTGATGTTTGTGACACTATATATTATTTATTATTTTATTCAAGGAATTATAATTATTTATTATTCTACTATAGGCTTCTATCATAATAAAAAAAAATGAGGCAATTGGATCTCTTTGTCCAAATCCTACTGATACATCCAAGAAACCTTCTAGTGAAACATTTGCAAGACTAATTTTTTTAGTGTAGATATAAAATTAAAGATTAGGTTTATCTATATGTTTCAAAAATCAAATGCCTTTAGATATTTTCCAAGGATATCCCTATCAACCTTATCATAAGCCTTTTGGATATCTAATTTGATAAGTTTTGTGAGTTTTTTATTGTGTTGTATCGAGTGAATGAGTTCTTACATGATAACAATACTATCAAAGGTGGATCTTTCAAGGAAAAATCCCATTTATTTTTCTAGAGTAATGTTAAATAGAATATTCTTAAGTCTATATAATTTTATAGTGTATTATAAAGTGCAACAAGACTAAAGTCATTGAAGGACTTTGTACTATTTTTTTTTGGAATTACGATTAAAAAGGTATTATTAATTTCTTTAATAATGTTCCTTTATTTTCTCATTTTCTTGATGTCTTTCCATAGGTTTAAACCTAGGAAATACCAATTTGTTTTAGGAAGAAGCTAAGAGGGAATCCATTAGGAGAAGAAGCCTTATCTAGCTTCATTAGGAATAATAATGTTTTAAATTCTTCTTTGGAAAAATGTTGATATAACATCATTTTATCATCATGAGTGAATATTTTGGGAATACAATTTATAAATTGGTTTTGAGATTCTAGATCTAAAGAATCTAAGTTATTTACCATGTTCTAGAAAAATGAGACAACTTCCTTGGCAATTTCCATTGGCTTATCAAGAAACAAGCCTTGCAAATTTTAAATTTTTGTAATTATGTTTGTATTTCTTCTCATTTTGGTACTATTTTGGCATTTTTTTGTATTGTTGTTTCCATTAGATAACCAATCCTCCATAGATTTTTGTTTCAAATCTATGTCATCTTTAAGAAGTATTAATTCCTTTCTTCTTAATAGATTCATTTCTTTTAGGTATCTATAATTATTCACTCCTTTCATAAAAAATATTCATTAAGATTTAAAATCTTAACTTCAAATTTATCTTTTTCTTCAAAAATATTTTCAAAATAATGTTTGTTCCAATCATGGATTTTTGTTTTGAGGTTTTTGAGTTTAGAAATAAATAAATATATTTTGAGCCTTCCACTAACTTATATAACCACCAATTTTCTAGTAAAGACATAAAATTATCGTTAATACACCACATATTTTTGACTTTTAAGGAGATCCTATTGGGTCTTGACTCCTTAAGGATTTCAAGATAAATTAGAATATTATTTGATATTGATGATAGATCCAATGAAGAACGTATTTGATAATCAAAAGAGTATAGATTTCCAAAGAAAATAAATTTGTCTATTTTTTTAATATATTATCCAATCCATCCATTTTATTCTTTGAGGTGAATGTGACATTATTAAAGCAAATATTAATGAGGGTATTGACTAAGATTGATTGGTTAAAATTAGAAATGGATTGGGATACATATTGGATGTCTCCTTTGTTTTCATTGAGGTTTCTAATAGCATTAAAATCTCCTCAAATTGCATAGTAACAATTGTGAAGGTACATATTATCAAGTGGTACATATTGAAATCTCCCCCAATCACATAGCGTTAAACTATCCCTCATGTATGAAATTCAAACTCTCTTTGAGTGTAAGGGCACACATCATCAGTAGCATGTGTCACAACTGGCTTAACATGACCTTTGGCATATATTTTAAGAGTGATGACATTGAGTGGTACATTATCACACGAAATTATCATGATTTTGTCGATAATTCTCTATAGATTTTTCTCACAAAAGATTTTGGTAGGATTTGGCATTAAATTTTCAAGTACACATTAGGATAGAGAATTAATGATATCCCTAAAATTCCTTATTGTTATTATGTTGAAAATTCCAAAAATTACAACTTTAATGAAGGAGATTTTTTTAATAACCTTTCACACATTCCAAGGAACTGACCTCAAGATATTTTTTATTAAGGAACTTTGAATAATAATTATAGTGAAATTATTTTTTTATCAAGGCACTCAAAATAATAAATAGGGTGCACCATAAATCTTCGGAAGGATTACCACTTTAACCCTCTCACTTGAGTTGAAATGTTTAACAAGTTTTTTGTTCACAAAGTGAAAATTATGCTATGTGATTCCCTTAAGGTTTTCATGCTGGAGGAAACAAAGGATCCTAAGTTTATAGTTGATATGGGTGGGAAAGAGATATAATTGAACCTGAGAATTGAAAGTTAAAAGCCTAAAAAAGAACATGATACCAAGGATGGGTTACTTTCATTCATGAATACCATGGAAGGCTATGATGAGCTGATGTCTACGTAGTTGGTTAGCTCCTAGAATAACCAAAAGGTGACCATAAATGGCATTAATTTTGAGAATAATGAGAAAGTTATTGCTTAAAATAGTAGTATTTTTTTGGAATTTAAAAAGTGGAAACATGTGACTAAAGTTGCAAATGTGACATGTATGAATCGTATCTTCAAAGTGCATGAAGAGTCAATTTAGTTGAGATATATTTTCACTTGGGAGAATATTTTGGGCCCATGGAATGATGTATGCTAATTAATCATGAAATACATAACTCTAGAGGTCTTCTATCAAGTGAGTTACTATTACCACTTTCCCTTTTTGAACAATTTTTTCTATCATGATTAATTATGTTTTCCTTTCTTATTACTATAGGATTTAGAGGTATCTATAATAGATCTTAGGAAGTGTAGAGAAGAAGAGAAAAAATTTACCATAATTCATTAGGGCCTCATTTTCCAACTTTACAATTTTCACTGCACCAGGCATCCTCCATGTGAAATTGTCGTGCTACAACCCCCATCCCCCAACACTTCCCTTATGGAAATTTTTACCTACATTCCCAATTCCCCTATTATTTCTAAGGACTCCCCTTCTTCGAATGATAGGAAACTCATAGTGTCTTTTAAACCTAAGATGGATCTTTTTGTTGGCCTAGGTGAGATAGGAAATGAGTCCTCTAGGGAGGGGTGACGATCTAACAAATTTCTAATAAACCAAAAAAGAAAAAAATCGGAGGAAGAGAAAGGTAACCTATAAGAGATAGATTAAAATTTATATTCTAAGAGGAGTGTTAATAAAAGGCCTTATTGTAGGAAGAAATAGAAAGGTAGGAGGAAATTTTACATTAAGGAAGAGGAGGATACACCCTAGGAAATTGAAAAAGCCTCCTAAGATAAATATATGCATGTTTTGGCTACATCTAATATGGGAATTGTTGATCTCATGACTAAGGATAATAATATGGACACCAATGAAAACTTCTTTTAACTACTACTTACCCACTAAGGAAGCCTAAGAAGGACCCCGTTATTCCTCCTCCCTAGTAAAAACCTCATGTTCAACCCCAACCTCTTTTTCTCCTCCCATGTACCCCTTATTCAAGACCACCTACCATGATCCAATTTGGGTAAAAAAAAAAATTCAAATAGGTTGAATCTAAATTTAACAATTTGTGGCTCAACCTGGAAAAATAGAAGAACCTAGTGATTGATGTGAACCTGACATTCACCACTCTAAAGGCTTTATCTATAAAGGTCATGCATTTTGTGGTGACCATTCTCCAACTTCTTCAAAAGGAGAACGTATGGGGTAAGGTGGAGGATGATGATGAGAGCCTCTAAAGACTCTATAGGTTTAGGACTATCAGATGATTGGTTGGATGTTCTATTGGGGAACCAATCCCTTTTGATGAGAAGAAAGAATTATGGATTGGCCTCATTCTGTGTGAATTTTTTTGTTGTTTTTATGATGGTTACACTCTGGTCCTACATGTCCAATATAAATTCTTTTATGTGGACTTTAATACTGGTATTTTATTTACTATTTTCCTTACTATTTTTTGGTATATCACTATCTTGACTATAATGGTTTTGATAGTATATTATATAACTCATGTAGATATTTCATTTTGATGTTAATGGGTGGCTAGTGTGTTGGTTTTGTTTCTTGGTTAGTGAATTTTCTTTCAATTGATAGTGTGTCTTTTACTATGGTTTTTTCTAATAGGCCAATCACCCATTTTGACTGCTATTAATATAAAATGTAATTATTATTTTTGTAGATTAAGTTACTTATTTCTATCATTTGTTCTTATTTTCTTCAAGTAGTAATGGGGACATAAATATGTATGAGATAAAATGATATTTATCTTTGAAAAGTTTTGACCCAACTACCCATCCAATTTTGATTTTTAATAGTAAATTTTTATTTAATTCTTCTAGGGTCCCAAATCATGGCTAGACTACTAGAGGTAGCATTGTTGTGTATGTCTTCTAGATGTCTGATACCTAGCCTCTTATCTTAGATAACATTGCAGAAAACACTATTTTTTGGGCCCATTTAGACCTCTAACATTCCAAGTAATGAGTTTCATGGTTGAGTGGGAAGGAACTTACCCTTCCCTACATTAAGCATGTTAGAATTTTTGACCTAATTATCCACATAAACATCCCTCTTTTTGAGTTCAAAGGTGAATTGTAATCCTATTTTCATGAGAGTTTACCACAATTTGGTGTATTCAAACCTTTCTTTTTTGAATTTTTTAATCAAGGATTGATTAATTTCATTTTCTTCTTCCTTATTATTTGTTTCTAATTATTCTATAGTATTTGGAAAGATAGGGATGATCAGAGGATAAGTTGATTCCTCATTCATTTCTTCATTTATACCCAACATGTTATATACATCCTCTTATTCAAAAGGGATCTCAGATTTTGGCTCCTTAGTATTGTTACTAGAATTATTTGGAGGAACAACCAAGACTTGAACCTTTTTTTGTTTTTGATATCTTCTAACTGTTTCTTTAAAGAGAGCTATGTGAAAAGTTTATTTCTAATTTTATTATGCATGATAATAATGCCTCCAAATAGATCACTTACATCCTTTATTTTGAAATTAATATCCTCCACTAATCTTTCCTTCTTCAGTAGGTTATGATTTATTGGGTTCTTAATAGAGTTTATCTTGATTTTTTTTCTGAAACAATATCAACATGATCTATAGATGAAGAATCTTGTTTGGAGGGGGATGATATTGTTGGATTTCTTTAGAATAACTGAGAGGGAGGTGAATCAGTTATCTAGGTCCAAATGAACAAATAAAACTTTTCAATTTTTAACAAATACTTGTGCATGCATTGATCATCCAATATCTCAAACCATAATATATTACTATCCTAGGTCAAATGAACTTTGCAAAAATGTAAACATGAAATACCACAAAATCATTCACACAATTTGACACAAAGATTTTACACAGTAACCCAGTTTGGGAAAAATCACCAGTAACATACTACCAATTTTCACTCTTCTAAAGTGAGCTCTGTGAGGAGCCAACCTTGTTAAAGGTTATAATGCACACTATTAAATGTGACCTTGATTAATGGATTTCAATCACCTTGTTAGGAGTAAGCCTTGTTACAGGACTAGAACATTCCATTATAATGTCACACTATTAAAGGATCACTCTTGACTATTAAGTCAACCTTAATCCAAATGATTTATCAAGACTAATATAGTTGCTCGAAAGTAACAATAGGGCTTGATCTAATGACAAAAAAAATCACTTGTAGATTATAGATCACATGTTCAGTCCTCCATTTTTCTTGGAATTCAATCTCTTTCATCTCTAATAGCTTGTTCACCCTTCAATCCTTCACCTCTTTAAGCCTTCTTGCTTAGTATGCCAACTATAGATTCATCCCTTTGGCCACCAGATGAAGCAACACCTCTAGACTCCTTGTCTATCTCTAGTTCATAGTATGACACTTTTTTCTGGCTCGCTATCTCCTTAAAAAGAGAATTTAGATATTGTTCCACTTAACCAAAATCATCCATCTTAGGGTTAGGTTATATTCATTGAATCTACCTTATTTTCCATTTTATTCCCTTCTAGAAACTTCCTTTACAATCTTCTTGACATTTGTCTTCAAATGGTTTATCTGAATTCTTTTCCACTAGATCATCATACTTATCTTCCACATACTTCACATAATACAAGAAATCAAATTTATTGGCTTAGATTTGTCAAATCTTCAATCAAACTCATTTTACTGGCACTTGGCAATAACATGTTGTTTTCTTGGAAATCATTATTTTTTGATGCTCAATCGATACTAGGTTGCTCGACATACACTAAGTTTAACTGGTGCTCGACACACATGAAGCTTCCTTCACTCAGCTCATACTAGATTTTTCTTTTCTTGACACATCCTAAATTTTCTTTGTTTAGCTTCAACTAACTTTCTACTTGGTCTACAATGAGTTGCTCAACTTCCATTGTTTGCTGAATCCAGCTTGGTAGACACATTTCTTTTCTTAGTCTTCTTCTTGTCTTAGCTTAAGTATCCTTTTATTATAGCCTCAAGTAAATAAAAAATAAAATATATCATCAAAGTCTTACTTGGTCTTAGTGCTTCTTTTCTACATCATATAACTAAACATTTCTCTAGGTACTCTTGTTATCCTTTCTTTTCAAATCATTTTCATCAATCAATCAAATGGTAGCATTCATACCAAATTACCAATTATTTTACTAGCAAGTAGTAGGTTTGACATCAAAGAAAAAATAATAATTGTTCAATGATAGGTTTCATCAATCTTCCTCATTTTTATACTTCAACAATATTCTTTAACAATCTTCCTCCTTGGCATTGATGGAAAATCAATACCACCAACAATCACATTCTCCCTCTTTCTGATTTCTCTCTTCTTTGGTACTAACTCCATCATACTTGTAGTAAACACACCCTCTTTGACAACAATGCCAAAGACTTGACATATTCTCATGTAGATATCAAAAGTTTAGGTTCTCCCTTTGTCACCTTGCATGTGACTATAAATATTGTATTTCATGTCACTCCTTACTTCAAGCAGATCCTAAAGTAAGATCTACTACATCAAGTTGTAAAGTATGTCATTAAACTCAATTGATGTAGAGCACTACTCTTTCTTCTTAAGTATCTTTAGATAGGGGTATCACTCCTAGTTTACCTCTAAGATATTCATGTGCTTTCTTAGGTAAAAAATTTATGAGTATATCAGCTTTCTATTCCTTTGTATTCGCATATTCCAATATCAGTTCTATGTTTTGAACCAACTCTCTTAAGTAATGATACTTGATTACAACGTGATTTGTCTTTGTATGCATCATAGAGTTCTTAGATATGTTTATAGAACTTGTACTGCCATAGTAAGTGACCACATGTTCAGTGATTTCTTCCTTTGAATTCCTTTGAGTAACTGTTTGATCCACACCACATATATGCAATTTACAGCAATAATCACATATTCAACTTCAGCAGTAGATTGTGAAATACAATTTTGTTTCTTGCTGGTCTATGTAACCAATATTTTTCCTAAGAAAAATGCTCCTCCAGTTGTATTTTTTATATCATCAATGTTTCCAAGCCAATTAGCATCTGTGTAGGCTCTCATTTCAAACTTGTCATTTTTTCTTGTAGTATAGACCATGGTCTTATGTACCTTTTGTAATTCCCCACTAAGGGATCCAAAAGAATTAACCTAAAGTTTTACTAAGTTTGTCAAACTTTAAAAAAAAAAGAATAACATGTACAACAATCATAAAGTAGCGGAAGCAATATTGTACAATCATACATAAGCAAACATAAAAAATTACATTCCTTAAGGGTCCCAAGATGTTGAGTCACATTTAAATTTAAATAATTACATTTTTTTCGAATGCCACTTGGCATTATTTTGGAATGCACAATTGTCCACTGTACATGTCACATGGTATGAAAGGATGAAAGAATATAGATTTATAAAATAGATTACATCATCCCTTTTAGATCCATGAAATAAAGTACTATACAATAAGTAAAATCATCCACCATATATATATATATATATATATATATATATATATATATATATATATATATATATATATAACCATCTATAATAATACACAAAGATAGAATGAAAGGAAATGCAAAACAAGGAACTCTAGCCATGACATCTACGGACCGATATCAATGGTAAAAGTAAAAGAGCACTACCACCCAACCTTGTGGTAACCCAAAAAGGTCCACTCCCACCGCATTGAGGATATAAACTCAATTCCCACATAGGATAACAATCCCAAAAATTAAAAGTAATATCTAGGTCAAGGAAAACCCTAAAAGTAATCTAACTCAAAGGTTCCAAGATAAATCAACATCTAAACCCAAAGGCAAATGAAGACACATAGGAAATCTATACTACTAGTGGATAAGTATCATTGTACAAACCAACTCTAGGGTTACCTGACTAGTCTTTTAATCAAAGGAAAATTCATAATAATACCTTAGTTATTTACAAACAATTGGAAAGAATCCAAAAATAACTTATCAAAGACATAAAGGTTAAGTCAAATAGGTCACACATTCACCTTAGTTTCACACAAGAACACTAGAACGCAAAAATGAACAATAGATTCAAACTCATCATAGAGCATACCAAAAATATTACCATGGTTGAGTATAAAAGATCAAGATCAAATCATCATCATGACATCACAAACATAGGACCCTTGAGCCTTTGATAGTATCCTAAAATTGGTCAACGCTCTAGTCAACCAAACCCCAAAACATAAGCCAACATACAATTAACAATGCACTTTCAGAGTTTTGTTTGATTTTGAACACACATAGTCTAATTTAACAGTAAGGTTTAAATTTCCATTTTGTTGTACGTTTTTGGTCTAGTAAAGTTTCCATTTTACCCTTATAACTTAACCCATTCCTCATTTAAAACATATTGCACAATTACCCTTAACTTGTGAGATTACAAGGATCACAATTAAATATCCTTAAATAATTTAAAGATAATTATTTATTAAATTATTAAAATAATAGATATTGATTATCTAATAAAATAATTACAATTTTATTAAAAATAAAATTCATTAATAATAATTAAATAAATAAATTTAAAACTTTATTAGATAATATTTATTAATAATTAAAATTAATTAAACTAAATTTAATTAAATTAATTGATAATTATTAGAAAACCAAAACTATATTAATAACTTATTAATCATTAATTAATTAATAATTAACAAAGTTTATTAATAAACTTATTATTAAATAATAATTGAATTTAATATAAATTATAATTAATAAAATAAAAAAAGTAAATGCATATGAATGGGCATTTAAGGCTCGTCAGGCTGTCGTGTCAATGGTTGCTACAATGTGGCCATTAAAGGTAGTAGTTGCTGCCACAATATTCACTACAAGTAGCTACGACTTAAACCACTGTTGGGAGGGGAGGTGGGGTATGAAACCCACCTCCCTCCCATTTTTTTGTTATTTTAATTTTTTTAATATATATATCTATATAAATTTTTATTAATTGATTAATAAAACAAACACCCCCCACTAAGTTTGTTATATATATATATATATATATAAAGAAATTTATAAAAATAGTCTCATAGGGAAAATACAACAAACTAATCGAATTTTGCATTCTAACAATTCATTTTTTTCCCAAAACCCTTTCTAATTAAAAACATCAACTATTTAATTTATAGAATGAGGTTTGCTAATTTCTTTTCGATCCCTATATACAAATAGAATTTTGATTTGAATACCAATAGATTCCCATTGAAAAATTGAAAGATTCATCACAATTTTTTTGAAAAAATAGATTAACAAACATGATGTAGACAGGAAAATCGAACAACATAATTTATTGGGTGAACAAAACATGAGGCTCTACCTAATTCTAATGCTAGTATGCAACCACCCAAAGATTGGGAGAGAATTCTCTTTTCCCTCAAAACCTTCTCTCTGAAAAATCCCTTCTCCAAAAATCTAAATCCCTACGAAATGAACTCCCAATCTCTTATATGAAGTTTTGCCCTAAATTCGAGGCACTGATTGTGTGATCATGCGAGGGAACTCATGGATCACAATCTTTTAACTCTTTATTTACTTTTTAAATGTTCATGCACACTTTTGCAATTTAAAATATCTTTAATAAACTAATTTCTCTTTCACTCTATATTTACTTTTCGAAGCATTTATTGATAATATATTTATTAACTTAAGTAATAATAATATTCAGCATTTATTTAAAAATGATCTCCTAAATATTTTATTATTAAATTAAATAAATATTAATATGCTCTTAAATTAGAACTATAATTTTCTCTTTAAATTTAATTCTTTTTATTTAATTAATTTCTTAGTTAATTAAATATAATTAAATATTAAAATTATCTTAATAATTTTCCATTAAATTAAATCATTAATTAATCTTTTAATTTGAGTTAATTAACAGAAAAATCATCAAAGACCTACAAGATGAAATATGAAAACCCATCATAAAATACTACATACAAGATCAAACTCAAGGGTTATAATCATGAATTTACATCTTATGATAAATTTGAAAGGGTAATCATCATAGATACTTTTCCTAATTTTCTAGGACAATTGGTTTAAAGGTTAGGATTTGGACTCAAGAATTTATCTCCCCTCTCTTATCATTGAGATATTACGAGAGGGTATGCTCATCCTAGCAATTCAGGGAAGTCGATACTCGATACTTGTAATCTTTATAAAATTCATGTATGTACAAACACACACTAATGCATTTGGCATTAATTTTTGATGGCTATGTGTTGCAATTATGACAACAATGTGTCGCTACTGCAATAGTAATAGATGTCATTTTTTTTAGTCACAAATTATGACGTCTATCCTATACCGTCACAATTATGATGCCAATCCATCGCTATGCAACTACTTTATTGTGACATCAACCCCATCACAATTCTTGTGGCTGATGTCGCAATTGTGACAGACACCTTGGCAATTGCGACGACAGTTGGCATCACCACTACAACAACCTCGTCGCCATGCTTGTAACTGACATCGCAATTATGACAGATGCCCTGGAAATTGTGATGACAGTTGGCGTCGCCGCTACAGAAATCCCACCGCAATGCTTGTAATTGATGTCACAATTGTGATGGACACCTTGGCAATTGCGATGGCAGTTGGCATCGTCACTATAGCAACCCTATCGCAATGCTTGTGGTTGATGTTGCAATTGCGATGGATACAAAGTAAAACAAAAAAAAAACAATTGTTGGCTTCCAACTACGTCAAACCAAATCAAACCTCCTAAACCCTACTTAACTTCATTTGGTCACATCTTATATTTGAGTAGGATGGTGTCTTATTAGTGCTCCTTCCATTATTTCATGATATATTATTATCAGGCCATCCAATCTGCTTTAGGACAAAGATGATTCCTGAACAATTGAATAAGCAATATAATCAATTTGCATTATATTTGGACACTTGGTTTGAGGTTCATCTCATCAATTCTCGTTCACCACAAGATCTTTATCTGATTAGACCTCGATAGAAAATATTGAGATTTCTTGAGCCCCAAGACTAAATCATGCAGGCTTCAATCTCCACACATCATAAAGCATGTATATAAAGTTGGGCATCCCATAGCTAGAAGCTTCACCTACATCAGCTGTCGAATGGTGTGAGAATACTCAGCTCTATATACAAGCTTTATGATATGTGGAGATTGAAGCCTGCATGATTTGGGCTTGGGGCTCGAGAAATCTCAATGTTTTCTATCGAGGTCTAATTAGATAAAGATCCTGTGATGAATGGGAATCGATGAGATGAACCTTAAACCAAGTGTCCAAATGCAATGTAGATCGACCATATTGCTAATTCGATTGTTCAAGAATCAGCTTTGTCCTATAGCCGATTAGATGGCGTGATAATAATATATCATGAAATAATGGAAGGAGCATCAATATGACACCATCCTACTCAAATATAAGATGTGACCAAATGAAGTTACGTAGGGTTTAAGAGTCTTAATTTGGTTTGATGTTGGAGGTAGTTGAGAATGATGTAGCTGGAAGCTTCACCTCCCTTGTCTCCTCCCTTTGCCTCACTCCTTCTCAAGCCTTAATATGTCATACTTATGTTGCTTAAATCATTGAGTACTGACAAGTTTGCTAAAATGGATTCCTTACATTTCTCTTTTTAGAAGCTTTCTTATAAAGATAAACCATGATAGAAACAATCTCTTGAACATTCACACACTTTTCTGGCTATGGTAGACTAGGAATGTGCAATATATATTTTGTGCACTACAATATCATGTAGTGAAACCCATTATACAAATATAGAAGTAGTGAAACCATGGAAGCAAAAGCCAGTAAAATTGGGAAGGTTCAATGAAAAAAAATATTATGAAGAAAGATCGCAATGGTGTGGCATTAGATTGAATACATTGTTATAAGTAATTGGAGCAAAAATATCTCTGGATATTAATGCCAGTAAAGCAGCATTATAATTTTTTGATATGTGCATATTGATCTCATAATTTTTTATTTAATTAACATTACTTGAATGATTTGAACAAAAACTTACACAAAAACTTACCAGGAAAGATGCCTACTATGTAAATTTATTGCATGCATACACATATGAAGTTGCTATAGAGTGAAAGGCTGCAAGTTTCCTTCCTCTAGTAATAAATTCTTAGCTATCCTTTATGCGAGATATTACCAACATGCATCAAGAAATTGTTTGTGTTCCACTAGCCATGGAGGTCATCTTGAGATGTCCTTGATACAATGGTTAAGATTTCTTAGAATTTAATATCTAAAAAATAAAGTTGCTTACTCAATTGCATTAAGCATTAAAGTGCCTAAACTTTTAGGCCATGTTTTACAATGCTGTAAATAATCTTGATCTAAGATGGAGTACTATCAAGCATGGGAATTGCATGAAACTGATTGTCAGTTTATAGACATACTTCAGTTATTTTGTATCATGTGCATGTGTGCTACCCATATGTTGCTTCTCTTGGAAATGAAATGATGAGAAGATTTCACTAACATGGGGAGTCAAACTTATAGAGAGAAATGACCCCTGATAGATATATACTACACCCAAGGCAAGGTCCCTAAAGATGGAAACCAGATATTTGAGACATACTACTTTAGTTGGAAGTCTTCCAAATAGGAAAAAACATAAATATATACTTAAGTATTATAATCAAGATAAAAGTTTCTCACACCCTAGTAAATTATAATATAGATTGTATGAGGAATATTTTGTAGGAGACAACTATTAATGTCAGTACATTTACACCAAAGTTTAGGGAATGTGCATTATGTAGAAAATTCATGACTTCTTTAGTAGAGTCAAAAAATTGTTATGTACGAATAAGAATAGCTAAAGATTTGCTAAGCATTTGAGAGTCATTCAAAGTATCCCATACTTTATAATTTCAATTAGAGAAGGAAAAAATGTTGAATACTTGATAAAGCATGTGCTGTAAATAATCAAACAGATACAATCGACAATTCTAAAAGATGAGATAGGTAAACATTTTTCCTTATGAATACATTATTTCCAGAGCTATATAATTAGATTGGAAATTTTAAAAAATGGTATACTTTTCTACTTGGATAAGGAAAATTGAACATGAAGATAATACTTACCTTACCCATAATACTGCACTATCGACTTATTCCCACCCATTCATAAGTTTTCCCATCAAAATAGTGCACAATTTTCATACCTACCCATATACCTTCACAAGAAAAAACAATAATGACATTAGGACTAGATTTGTATACTGCTTAAACAATCCATGATACAAAAAAGTGGAAATAAAAGTAGGTTTTGTGATTTTTTCTGAAGATTGAACTCTCCAATTTAGGCTCAGTTACAATGGGGTGAGATGTTGAGTATGACATTTGTGGCCCAAATTATATTATTCATAAGCTTTCTTGTCTTTTCCACATTCCATGAGAATTCTATATTATTTGTCACAACCCATTTTATTAACTCATTATGCGAATAAAAAAATTGATTATTAACTAACTATTTATCTATGTACATTTCATGTTTCAATACAACGAACTAAATGTGATGACACTAAATATAAATTTATGTCAATTTATATTTTGTCATTTTACAAATATCCATGACTTGATATCTTGTTAGTCTAAATATTTTCCATAGGTCCTCCTATTCGAATAATTTATAAATAACATTGGTAAAATTGATTGTGTTTTGTAAATCATATACAGGCAATATTTTAATTATTTCTATTGACTTGAATCATGATCTTTTGATTCTGACATTGTCTAAATACAATATATTGGCATGAGGTGGATGCTAGTCAGTCTTTTTCCCCTCTCACTTTTTGAGTTAGGCATCATCTAGAAAAGGGAGGCTGATCATGATAGTGAGGAAATTGTACTGTAAATTTTAAGAACTTGTACACATGCATCAATTGTAAGTTGATTGTATGATAATATAGGGTAGACATGCAAAGGTTTTCTCAAGTGTCATCACAAGTATCTATACTCTCATTGTCTTTCTATCGTTGCATGAGATCCAATGAAACATAGGGACTCATTGTTTCCCTAGTTAATTATGATAATCATATCATTGGTGATAACACGGTCCCAAGACAGTGTTGAGATCCAAGGATGTAATAAAAAAGCTACAAGTTTAGAACTTCATGACAGTTCAAAGCATGAAGCCTTAGATGCATAGGATAACAATCTAAACATAGGAAAAAAGAGAGAAATATTTAGTATCTTATTAAGCTTGACTTTTTTTTGAGAATAGTTTAATATTCTCTACAAAATAGGGCCAACCATGTGAAGGTGGAAGCTCATTTGGCCCCACCCCGCTCCCCCTAACATCACTCTACATTCCTTGTTAACATCTAACATTCATTCATTCTTTCAACCATTAATAAAATGTAACATTCAATCAATATCATATGATAACATTCATTAACACATTAGATTCATTAACATGCAACATTCATCAATATTTTTCACTAACACATAATTCATGACCATTCATTAGCACATAATTAAATTCATTGAGACATAAAATTAAGTCATTATCAATTAAGGTATGTAGATGACAATCATTTCTTTTTTTTCTTTCTATTTATTTTTTCTATGTAAGCTCTAAGAGGAGCATCAGTATCATCATCAATTCCCCCCTCATTAGTTGTTTTGTTCTCTGTTCTTGATGATCTCAAATTCCTATGTTGTTGCAAAGGGGGGTCCTCTACAATAACAAATAAAAGAGTTAAATTAAAAATAATTTATTATAATTGTTACAAGTATTTAATTATTCTAAATAACATAACTATGGTGCTCTTTACCTGATCTGACCACATCATTTTGTCTGGACTCAACATCAACGCACTCATGAACATTGACCCCTTGATCCTCTATAGTTGCTATACAAAATGTTATGTTAATCCAAACACCAATTTCAATTACAAATAAAACATTTAATAGCAAATGTATACCTCCACCACTGGGATACACATCATGTGAACCTTCAGCATCCACAGATTGTGTAGAAGGATTGTCAGGCTACATTCCAACATCCTACGCATTGTTATCATTGCTTTCTTAAAACAAATATACTCACATTATATTGGAACTTAACATCAAATAGGCTGATTGGTAAAGTATTCAATTTGAAATAAATTTCATTTAGCTTATTTACCTATGGCTTAGATGCATCATTATTAGAACCTTCCACATTAATTTCAGCTCATAGCCATTCAACCACAGCTCTTTAGCCTTGTTGGAAGCCAATTCTCTTATCCTCTTCTATGAGGCATCTCTTGAACTCTGAGCCCTATATTTTTGCATGGTATGGTGAATTTTACTTGCATTATTTCATCAACCAATGGAGGGTAGTTAAAATATCAAAAGGAAATACAAAAGTTTCCAAAACACTTGGTGTCAAGGTTGGGTGTATGAGGCCTTGAATGGTACAAGGGAGAAGTAACTAGTATGTAGCCTTATGTGATGAGTTGGGTCCATGAATTAAAGGAGTAGTTGTAACAGTAGATTAGTTCTTTGTTTGAAGGTGAATCAAGCCTTGAATGTTCTTGTGGAGAATAGAGTATTGGGGTGATAACTTGAATTTCTTAGTTGGTCCAAGGTGCTAGGAGTTTGTTGGTGCTTCCAAAGCATGTTACTCTGCATCATATATTGGTGTGGAGGAACATTGAGATCCAAGTTGAGGATCAGGAGCATAGACAAGCTAGTCTATCCTAGCATTTCTCATCACAATATATAAAAAAATTGATACAATTTTTCATTTACTAATACTTACAACTCGTGCTTGAAGTTTTGAAAAGCCACCAGAGCCGAGCTTGTGTGTCCCATGCTTTTCTTGTCTTGCCTTTGTTGCCTTTGATGTGTCAGGCAATCTATGAAAAGTTTGAAATATGTTAGATAGTACAAATATAGAGGTTAATTAGTACATAATTACATTCTCAATAGTATCACATACCTTTCTATACTCTCTACTGGTATAATATCATTTTTCTTGTCAGCTTTATACTTTCCATCCAAAATTAGAGCCTGCCACTCAGCCTCGGGAACATAGGGCAAACACTCGTACCTGGGGTTATCCTATAAATTTTTTCTATACTGGTCCCTAATATCCTTCAAACATGAACCATCTTTTTCAAGGAGCTTGTTTCTCTTGAATGCACGAGGTCCAAAGAGTTGGGTCATGCTCTCTATAAGATCATCCTTCAACTTTTTGTCTTGGTTATTCCACCTTTTAAGTTAAAAAAAACATGTTAGACTCATAAATGAAGTTAAGCTACCTTTAATATAGTTCAAGAAATGGATGAAAAGGAAAACTATTCTAGCAGTGATATGAAATCAAAATAGTGGTTTGGGGTTTTGGTTAGGATATGATGTTCCACCAGGTACGTAGGGTGTGCCTGAATATTCGCAAACACTCATCACCAAGTTTTTTCCAAAAAACATCATTCCCTACAAAATAATCATGGGATCATTACTCGATGAAGAGTGATAAAAAGAAAATTACTATTACATCACTATATAATAATAACAACTTTAAAGTACTTGGAAATTTGGCTACTTTTAATGGAATGCCTTCATCGTCGCTGACGATCAAAATGACATCCTTCACCGTTCCCATACTAGGAACATAGGAACATCTAGGAAATCATGTTGCAGCTCCTATTGCAAAAAGTTTCATAAGTCTTTGTCATGAAGTATAAAAGAACAAATGATAATTGATGTTAAAAAGTTGTAAAAAGAAACTATTTGTTGCTATCATAAGATAGTTATGAAGGGTAGTTGGCATCCAAGGAGTCTTTGTTCAGTTTGATGAGTCAGTTAGATGGGAAAAGGGTTTGAAAAGAAAGGTCTTTATAAGACACAAGTGTTGTAGTCAAGAAAAGGGGTGTGTGTGTACGAAGAAAAGATATAAATAAAAGAATTATGCACTTCACTATCATAGGGGCAGTTTTCTAATTTGCAAGATTCAGACTGGTAACTCAATAAGGTTCTTACCATTCAAAAGTTACTATTTTTCTTCTTGAAGAGATTTTCATTTTTGGTTAACCTTTTTTAAGGGTTTTTTAAGTCATTCTGAAGCAAAACTACTTTTTAGATCTTTGCTATTACAGGAAATGTGATAGTCTATCACTGTTTTGAACTAATCTAGGAAAATGTGCCTCTCCCACTTTCTGTGATTAAAATGTAACTTGTGAGAGAGGTACTAAGGATTTTAAATATGATTACTTTAACATGATTTAGATGTAGGTAACAATGAACAAAGAAAGGAATGATAGGGTGATTGTTGAACCAAAAAGTGAAGGTGTATTTGCAAGGCACCACATGGTGAATATGATGATCTGAGGGTTGAAATGACTAAATACTGCTTGAAAACATCTGAGATGGTTTGTTTAAAAGTGTTTGAGCCATTAGAAAGATTTTATAAGTTGATTTAAGGTCTTTTCTAGGAAGTCCTAGGCTAGAAACCCTTAAAGGGAGGGTTTGATGGAAAAGTATCTAGAAATGCATGGAGGTTTAAACAAGTTGAGGAATCCTACTATTTATTAGATGCCTTAAGGTTTTGTAAAGTTTTGGGAGGTTGATAATAAGCACAAAAGGTAGTTGTTTTTTTAGGCAAGGGCTAATTATGCCTAATTAATTGTAGAGACGGCCATAGAAGGGTTTATCAGTCACAAGTTGAATGGTTGATATTTGTAGGGGTTTAAGAACTCATTAAAGGGTATTTGAAGAGGTGGAGAAGTTACCATGGTGTTTGAGAAATTTGGAAGAAAAATGCAATTTGCTTGCAAGACAGGGCTAATAGGACAGTCCTACAAAAGGCAGTTTTGAATATTGGTATAGAGTTGATACTTGGTAGGGGTTGGAACTCCTTAGTTATGTTGTTTGAAGGTTATTGAGGTATTGGAAGGATCAGGAGAATCCTTGAAGAAAGAGATTAAGTGTTGATTGCATGAAGGGTGAATTAGGAGTGTTCCCAATAAAAGGGAAGTTGAAACATGGACAAAGTGAATTAAAATTTGTTCAAAATTAATCATGGAAGCAAACCTATTACAGAGGATTTTTTGGTTGATATCCTAACGCAAGGGACTTCTTATTGATCCTTGAGTTGAACTCTAGTTCCTTGAGTGGATTCAAAGACATTGTTGAATCTTGGAGTAACTTATGAAGTGTGACTATTGGGAAGACTGCAAATTATATATAGATCAGAGCCAATAATTGTAACATAGTTTTGGCAATGGATATAGATATATTGAAGATGATGAAAGAATTGATTACTACTAAGGAAGATCAAGGCAAGACAAATCCATTTATCATGAAGTAACTCATACACATTAGAAATAGAATCATACTTCATGTACGTTTATAAGGCTCATCTAAAATATCAACTACATCACTGTAGATTTATTATCCCATTAAGCATTCTATGAAATCAAGGACATTATATTGGACAATAATTTCATCAATAAAAGAAATATTTATTCATATCTCATTGCATGATCAAGCACATGAATATGGTGTAGGGCACCTAACCTAGGAGGTAGGGGAACAACTAGGGAACAAGTACCTAGGAGGCAGGACACGTATAAATTTGGATTGTGAAAGCCTTCTGAAGGCTAGAAGAAGAAGTGGTTGCTAGACTCTGCATCAGAATATAATTGCGATAATATACTACAAGAGAAGATGATCTTCAATATTACAATCTTTCATAACTAAAGACAACTAATTGAAGTTTGGCCTATAACATAACCTTGTATATCCAAGCTATGAATGGAGTCGAGTTCTTATGGTTTGGAATCATAAAATTGTGAAAAATTTTAAACGTTGAGTGACTACCAAAGGGGGGTAATTACAATCTACATCGTAAACCCATAACACTTAAACACATGACAAAAGAGAGAAAAAGAGGGATTTGTGTACCAGTAGATGGTGCAACAGTCAATTCTTATAAGCTATGTGTTGTCGACTCAGTAGTCGAAAAGAGATTTGTGGTTGTCCTGGATGGAGGTGGTGTCATCATAGGATGCAATTGATTTGAAGCTGAAGAATAAAATTGTTAGAGCATGCATAAATATAGAACGTGTGGACTAGCATGGACAAGATTGTTAGAGCATTAAAAAAAAGGATTGTTTGAGCATGTATTGTTAATGATTATGATCATTCCTATATATATTCAGTGGAAAACACAAGTGGGCAATGGAACATGTGATCTACCTAGATCACTTGCAGCACCCTCATCATGGGAATGGGGCTCAAAATCATGCAAAAAATTTTGTAAAGACAATGCATCCATATTTTAATTAATGCCATAAAAGAGCATAACATAAAAACCATTATTGAACTCTTGTTATAATTAAAAATTTCATTAATACTTACTTTTAAGGTTTTAGAGGGGTGCAACAATTTAGATCCCCTATCTTTTATATCCTGAGTAGTAGGCTTTATGGTTGCCAAATGTATAATTTCTCTACCAATTTTCTTTAGCACCTTTTTAACCGAACCAATCAGGTCATCGGTCTCTGCTAAATCAATATAAAAAGGGTCCTCCTCAAGGGGGGCTGCTAAGGGACTGCAAGTTCCTTTCCCTCCCTCTGACCACTAGCCCTCTGTGATAACAATAGTATTAGTATTATCAGAATTACTCCAAAACAATGAAGAAAACAACATTAAAAGAAAAACTTTTGCACAATTACAATTAGTTTTACCTACTCATTTGTAGATGAGTCGGGAACATCACCGGCATCCCCTTTGGGCAGTTGCTCCATATTGTGCCCCTGTGTCAAAGATCAAGTATAAAAATGTTAGCCGAAAATTTATTGACTAAATGGTATGTTGGAGTCATTGATTAGAAGTTGGTTTAATAGTATGTACCACCCCCATGATAGTAGCCTCGTTTGTATCTATGCGGTTCAAATTGTAATGAATAAGAAGCTCTTCCCCTGCACATATTGATTTTATATCACATACATGAATACATGATTTCCCTCGTGCACCTCAAATATGCAATTGGTTTTCTTTATAGTTGACCCAAGTCATGTACTATTTATAAAACCCACAATATTCCTTGTTATTTTTGGCCTTCCATCAATGTATATAGCCACACTTTTACTTTGATTATTGTCTTGCTATTGTATATAATTTGCTGAGAGGGCATACCTACACATACTTTTTTTATATTGAAGAATATGCATCCAAATTTTGTAATTGTAACATGGTCCAACATACTCCATCAATTCAGAAACTTTTTTGTAAGACACCTTTATGCCGTCCATAGAAAATAGGCCCAAACCATGTAATGATGATGGTGCTATGTGATAGATCCTCTTGTTAACACAAAAATCAGTGTTTATTGGAGAAAGTTCCTTGGGTACCCAATGTTTCTGTAGATGTTGGTACCTCAAGGGCACCTCGATGTCGCCTTTCATCTCATCATCATAAGAAAATGGCACCCCTTGAACAAGGAAAAATTTCATGTGTTTATTGAATTTCCTTCTAGTCCTTTGACCTCTAATTAATCTCCTTGTTCTAGATAAACTGCATGTCTCACTTTCCTCTTCTATTCCTATATTTCCCTCACTTGAGGAAGACCTTTCTGACAAATACCTATTTGTTGGTACCTGCAAATGGGAGAGATCTTAGAAGACATCAATCTTACTATTGATAAGTGTATTACATAGACTATCTATAAGGAGTATTGACTTATACCTGTTGATCCATGAGACTGTGCGGGATGCTCCTAAAAGGGGTTTAGTTTCCTACAAATGTAATTCAATTATCGTGAGCATAATCACATCATAATAATAATCACATCCATCATAAGAATCACATAAAAATTAAAAACATTAAAAGGTACACAATATAACACTTAAATTAGGCTCACATTATAAGCCTACTAGGGAAGTAGGCCTAGTGAAGGGCTAAAACTGGGTTTTTGTATCAGCTAATGAGTTGAGGGCTTAGTCACCTTGGGGAGATGCCATTTGAATTTGTTTGATGTGTGTGGAGGTGGAGGAAACACCTAGTTAAGGTGAAGTCAAGTTTGGCACCTATTGAGGCATTGTGAGCATTTGATAGTTTGTTGATTAGATTTCTTGGATGAATCCATTTGATGGATTGAGGGAAATTCATAGGATTATTCCAAAGATGTAGAACCTAAGGTGGCATAAGGATTTGGTGTGCACTCTAATAGGTTATGGAGTTGGCTTAGATCAAGGAGAGGGATCTTATGAAGATGCTTGGTTGGTGTTGTGAGAACACTATGGAAGTCCCTCTTGTTATGAATGATTGCAAGTCCACCTAGGGTATCTATATCACCTATAGAGGAAAAATTATTAACCAACAAAATGGGTAAGCAATTATATTAGGTTTTCCCTATGAATTTTATTCTAGGTACAACTCCCTTTTATAGATATTTAAAGAATTCCCTTTTCTAAACTAAACACTTACAAATGCTTTTGACCTAAAAGAAAATAAGGCTGAATACATTCACGCATCAATATGTGTTTTAAATAGTTTTATTTAATTAATTTAGATTAATAGTTAATTTAGATTAGCAGTATTCTATTTGTAGTTGAAACTTGTAGCTTTTAGATAGATAATGAATAAACTATGTAACCATATAAGACAAATATATTTCTATCAAGAAATGAATATTAAATAGATTAAGGATTGATAGCATACCTTTAAATTTTATCATCATCATCCTCGTCGTCGTCATCATCATCATCATCATCATCATCATCCTCATCATCATCATCATCATCATCATCCTTTCCATCATCGTCATCATCATCATCATTGTCGTCGTCATCATCGTCATCATCATCAACATCATCATCATCAACATCAACATCATCTTCATCATCATCATCAGTAGTAGCATCATCATCATCATCATCTTCTTCTTCTTCTTCATGAAAATTTGTGTCAGGAACATCATCCAATAATTGTCAATCATGATCACCATCTACATCATCTTCTACTTCTTTGGTATCTTCTTCTTCCATCGCATTATACTTTATTGGCCTTCCTCTCGGTTCATGTCTAACAACAAATGACCAACCCAATTTATGTGGAACTTCTGAGTAAAATACCTGCTCACATTGGCTTGGAAGAACATAGGGCTCATCCCCAACTGGCTCAAACGACCTTGTATTAACCATTATAAATTCATTATCATGTTCAATAAAAATTCTATCATCCAAAATGCCATAGTATCAATTTTCAGACTCTTGAGGATGTAAGTTGTTTCTAGATGAAATATTAGTTACTTGAAAGACTGCAGTTATTCCTGAATCACAAGTTTTCTTCATGTCATCCAACACTTTGACGCAAAATTTTTGACCATTACAAAACATAGCCTTGTGGTGTTTAACCTAAAATAATATGTGAAACATGTCAAAATTATTATATCATGAGTTGATAAACATACGTGTGATTAATAAATTTTTATGTACTTGGAAATCTCTTAAACCACGTGCTAAATCTATTTCCCTTTGCGTAACATTGGAATCTCCATTATGATGAGCTTCTTTAACCAATGAAGATACACCTTCCCATGTTAATGTGCAACTAGAATGTTGACATCATTCAATCCATACCACCATCCAATCAAGATTGTTTGCAATATACAAATGTAGTGCATCCCACTCTCGAGCACCTGTACAAAAAAAAATAGACAACTTACAACCGATTTATTTTGAAGATTAAGAAATAATTTATTATAATAACATCTTATAATTTATTACCTCTCACTTTCCTCAATGTACCTTTCCCCATTAAGTACTCCCCTTCTAATTTTTTAAAAGGCTCGAGATCCCAAATGCGATCTACATGGATATTTGATGCAAACTTAGAAAGATATTCAGTAATGTACACCATAGTCTAGTATACCATATATCCGTCTACCATAGAACCCTTAGGATGTGCTCTTTGTCGAACCAAAGCCTTCAAAGATTTCAAGTGCCTCTCAACCATCCACATTGACCTAGTGTGTACAGGTGCACACAATTCAATCTCCTCAACTAGGTGTATGAGGCAGTGTTCCTGTGCATTGAAAAAAGTTGGAGGTAGATACTTTTGCATTTCACATAGTAAATGAGGAATTCTTCTTTTCCAATAGTTTATATCTTCTTTATGGATTTCTTTAGATGACAACCAACTACATTAAGAGATTCAAGTGACAAAAAATATATAGATAGGAGACCTTACAAAATAATATACAATAGATTACATAGCAAGAAAAAAAAATCATGAATATAATAAATATATACAACAAATTGAATAGATATTATTGCTTAGCTCATGTATTTTCCCAGATCGTATATCACTTGTTTGATGTTATTTTTGAAGTGCTTTGAGAGAGATAGAGGAAGCACGTACTGCAGTAATTATTAAACCAATCATTTCATTATTTTCTAACATAACATAATGAATAATACATGTAGTTTATGAATATATTGTAAATATAGAACAACATAACTTACCTTGACGAAAGTATGCCAATCATGCATTTTGAGCCCTAGCCCAAATTCATTTTTTTTTATATGAGATTTTTTATGTTCGCAACAAATCCTATGAGAAATTGAATTTTTCGTATGACTTCTTTTATGGCATCACTTTTCTGCTCCGCTAATAACCAAGGAAGGGCACTTATATTAATCTAATCTCTGTTGCTATTTGAGTGAATGAAATTCTTCAATGCATGATTGGGTTCATGAATGTCATTACAAATTTTGACAATTTTTTCTTTGTCACGCCTTCCATCCAATATTTTCCACAATGTCTTTGTTATATTCTTTCCAATATGCATAGTATCAAACATAAGCACAATTTGTAAGTGCTTGTAGTAGGGCAACCTACTAAATTTTCTAGGATAGCTTTTTAGTCCCTTTGGAAGGTTGTCAGTACTGCCTTGACGACCTTCACGATCATCAATTGCACAATTAGTAAACAAAAATCACAATAGAAATATATAAATTAAAAATATAAACCAGTAGGTGGAACGACATTACCTCTACGATTAATTCTATTATATTCCAACTTCCATAGGTGAGGTTTCATTCTTCGTGGCTTTGATGTAGTCTCTTCTTTCCCATTGAAAATATTTTTTTCCATATTTTGATACTTATGATTCCTATGGAAGAAGTGTCTACACTAATCAAACACCTACTTTCCTAAAAAAAATTGAGTGACAAGATTTCATCTTCGGACCACAAACTAGACATGCAAATTTTCCCTTTGTTTGAAGACCTACAAGATAATAATATAATTGGATTATTAAATATGTTGATTTTTATAATTAGAATTATTGTGGGAAACTTGAATTCACTATAACATACCACAAAAATGTGTTAGCCCTGGGGCATCATGTATTCTCCATGCAAGTATTGCATGGAATTGAAATTGACTTTGTCCTATTGGTCTAGACACATCATACACAGTGACACCGTTCCATAACTCCACCAACTCATTGATAAGAGGCTCAATATATACATTCATATCTTTTACCTTATATTTACCTACTTGAATGAACAATAACATTACATAATTATTGTGACTATTTTACTGCAAGATTTGTAAGTACATGTAAATTAATAACTATCAAATGATAAGATACCTAGAACAATCATTGTCAACATAATGTACTCCCTCTTTATTGACATCCACAGAGGAATGTTATTGTTGATAATAAAAATAGGCCACACCGAGTAAATAGATCTCATCTCTCCAAATGGATTGACACCGTCCATTGCCAATGAAAACCTGAGATTACGAGGTTCTTTTTTGAAGTGTTGCCACTTTTTCTCTATGTGCATAAATTCTGAACCATTTTTAGGGATTTGAATAATGTCATCTCGACTTCTATTGCCTGCATGATAATCCATAAATTGAGCCAAGCTACTACACCTGAATTATTGTCGCATCCATGGAATAATGGGGATGTAACGAAGAACCTTTTGAGGCATCTTTTTTGTTAGTCGATCTATTTGATATCTACTCATATGACATACAGGGCATTGTGTTGCAAATTCATGTTCTTTATAACATATAATATCATCATTGGGACAAGCATGTATTGCTTCATCCTCCATTCCAATATCTTTCATAACAGCAGATAATTATTGATATGAGCAAAGTAGAATATTTGATGGTGGTAACAGAAACTCGCGTATCAATCTACAGCAAAAACTATAAGTTGTTAATATAAACAATATTAGTGGTACATTATTCACCCTTTGTTAACTATAAAGACATATATGACATACCTTAACATACATGACATTGTTATGTTGGATAAACCATTCATAACCTTTAAGTTCAACAACAACAATACAACAAAGAGAAGAGTTGTTTGAGAGTCTTTGTATAGGGACTCGTATGCCTTCTCAAGTAGAGGTACATCAAGGCTATCATCATCATCATGATCAGATACACTTGGACTAAGTGTGTCATGGATCAATTTATTTATGCCATCATCTTCAATTGTGTTTTCTGGCTCATGATCATCTTCCATGGGATCATTATCTTTACCTTGAATATTCGCACCTCCATGTTCCTCCACTTTAAAAACCATATTCTTCAGATTGTTGTGGTTCATATCATGTACTTCCATGGGGAGATCAACCTATATAAAATTGATTAACATAAATAAACCATGATCATCAACTCATCATCAAGTTATTTCATAAGTATTAAATTGTTAAAATGATATAATGAACAACTTACCAGTGGATGATAGTCATGCCCCCCTTCAATGTGACCATTCTCCCTACAATGTCTCTTAACTTTTTTGCTCAGCAATCTTCTATGATTTAAGCCCTTACAAATTTTGCAAGGACAATAGCATTTTCCATCACCTTTTCTTTTCAAGTTAGACCACAATCTAGCGATTGTCTCCCTATTTTGTTCTTCACTTATATTATCTGACATGATCATTCTTCACAGGAAGCAAAAATTGGGCTATGAAAACTTTAGTCTACAACTTTCACAAACTAAGCAAAATTGTCGAAAGTACACAAATCTTCTTAGACCTAGCTAAATACTTTAATATTTTCAAAATACTTTCTTTGACTTTATTCCTAAGACATTTAACCCAATCACCTTTTATAACATTTAGTCGATTACTTTAGGCAAATTTGTGGATAAGATTATTTGTAAAACTTTGACCAACTGTATGAAGGTCTTATTTCAAGAGACCTTACAACATTAAGCCACTAAAAGAAATTTCAAAACATATAAGCTAAAAGTCTAGTTAAAATATACATTAGATTAAAAAATATACAATTTTCATACCCGAGCGCGCGGCTATAACTTGTCAAATGGCCTTCTTTCTTAGCTGTAGAAGCTCACCAGCAATCAAATTATACAAGCTACAAAGCCTAATAGAAATTTCAAAACATATAAGCTACAAGGCAAGACATATTATATGACATGGAAAAAGGAACAAAATTTACAAGCTTTAGCAAGACATATTAAATGACATCATAGTGCTAGAGAGATCACAATTATATGAGTCAAACATAGTCATGAAAAAACACATAAATTAGTTATTATACGCAATTAAAAGATATATACTGAGATAGGGACATCCATAGGGCATATTGAAGAAATAAAATGGTCATATAGATTTCATATAGGATTTTGAAGATGATACTATTCTAAGGCAAAGAATCCATTCATATAACCATAATGACATTAAATATTTAAGCATGGACAATCATCAAATACCAAAATAAAGCAGCAATTAATCATTAGCAATAGTATTTCCTTGAAAGTTTCTAAAGCCTTTTCAAAAAATTCATTTTTTACATATCATGCAATCATGGCGTTCCATGATACCACATTTCTTAGATGAATTTGTTCAAAGAGTTCATGTGCCTCATCTATATTTCCACATTTTGCATACATGTCGCAATTGGATTTGGTTCTATGATGACTATTAAGGGGGATGTTGGTCTCAACACAAGAACTAGAGGTACCATAAAGAAAAATGATAAGTGTGGTGATAAACAATGTCAAGACCATTAGGAACTTTAACAAAACTTCTTCCAAGTGGAATTGGAAGCTAGTAGTACCCTCAATAGAGTTAATACGTGATCAAAATCTTGTAATTATTCTCATGTGATCAATGCATACTTATGTAGCTTTTATTTGTTTAGTTTATTGTGTTTTCGAAGTTTATTTGGTAAAAGGTGCTTGAGACAAATTTTACATCCTTAGAAATCTAAAGATTTCTATAAAGGAAATGTTGACAGTATCATATGTTTATTTTCTGATGTACTACTCCTTATATGTTGCACTCATTCTTCTTTATTTGTCTAATTATAATATAAACATTTTTGTATATGTTTATTTTCTGATGTACTACTCCTTATATGCTGCACTCATTATTCTTTATCTATCTAATCATAATATAAACATTGTTGTCTATGTTTTGGTTATCCAGTTGGGGTTTATTTGAAGTAGCTAATGCAGCAAGACTCAAACTCAAAACACAAATATTATAATGTATATTAGTGTACTCTATCAAAAATGTTCCAAAGTAGCATAAGCATTTGTCTATGGGCAATAACGCATGTATCAATCAGCTTTTTCATGAACTAGAAACAAAAATATAAATTTATGTTGTCTTGTCCCTTAATTGTTAAATCCAACACTGATATAGTTAACAGTCAAATTATTTGAGGCCAATGTCAACAAAATTTCCATGTCTATTGTAAATTTCACTAATTTCTATAGAAAATAATACTGTTTTCATTTTTAAAAATACATCATGTTGGTGCAAACAACTGCCTGATGTGTGAGATACATTTAAAGTATGTCAATTTTTATAATATAACACAGAGCCAATATACCTGGAAAGAGATTCAACAAGAGTCAAAGCTAATTCATTGTATTGTTTGGATAGATGTTCAAACTACAAAATATTGGGAGACAAAAAATTAGATTGCTTCCATTCTTTTGTTTGGAATATTTGTGCAACAACCTGCTAAGGAACCCAAGACGACGACACTAATCTAGCCAAAATAAAGCTGCAATATTTTGTTTAAACAATCAACTACATATTCATTACATATGATTAGAGCTTCTATTTTAAGATTAAGTTCAATTTACATTCTAAGAAAGCATAATTATGGATATATCATCACATAACATAACTATTCATAAAACATAAATAGAAAATAATTAACTTAATCCTAGATCCTTTATGGGTTTCTTAAAGTTGCTACCTGAGCAGCGCTACTATAACATATCTAAACCCTCTAGGTACATTAATGAATCACATAATAAGAACCTTAAACATCATTTTCTTAAACTAGAGGTTCATTTTATAGCACCAAACCCAAATGTTCCTAGATTCTTTTCATCATTATCATGTAATGACGTAGTTCACTAACTCTAACTATCATTTAATGATTTCTTATCAATGTATCAAATAACTATGCAACAAAAACAATTACTATATCATCTTATCCTACCATTACAATTTGTAATGGCATAAATTTTACACCCCTATGTAGAATGCCTTTTTCACATCTAGCCAAACACAAAACTCACCAACCCATAAACCTTGTCATTTACCAACTCATTGCTGAACTCAAAATCCTGCAATGAAGCCCTAGTAGGGAGACATTCATGCAACGTGCTCCTATCGGAAAATCTATGAATATGTAAAGGGTTATTACAATTAGTAGTTTACATCATTATTTATTAGGCATTCATTTGTCTCTATATCTGATTTTATAAATGGAAAAAATGGATTACATTAGCCAAGAGTTTGTAAAAATATGGCATTCCAGATAAATGTGTAAAATAAATTGAGTCAAAAAAAGGAATAAAACAATATACTATATTCTTTTTACAAAAATCAGTAGTTTTTAAGAAATCAATTTGGAGGTTTTCAATTACCATGAATTGGATTGAGAAATCCTAAACACCTATATCTTATGAGACTACATATAAAAGGTGCCAGGAATCTACCTCTAGTCAAACAAATTAGAGGTTCCTATAGGATCGTGGGAAAGTATGGAAATTTTTTTTACAAGTTGTTGTAACCACCTTATATAGGTCTTTCTCCTATATTCAATATCTGAGATTTGACCATGTTCAAATATTTTATGGGTGAAGGTGTTAAACAAACATATTCAACTCTAAATGATGAAGAATAGATGTCTAAATTACCATTGACAAAGGAAACATAGATTAAAGCTATTGTGGATACTAGAGAATCCAAAATAACAAGGCACAAGGTATAATTGGAAAAAATAATTGATAATGGATCAGACTATAAAACTTGGAAGCCACATGGATGCTAGAGGAAGAAATTAGGAAGAAATGTATTGATTTGGATCAATTTTTCTCTAAGAGGACTTTAAACTTCTTCTCTTTGAGAGTATCATGCAAGAAAACCTCAAGCTTAGATTGAAGGCCAAAAATAATTAAGTTCCTAGCAAGGCATAATAAGTATAATAAATTACATTGATAATTTAGCCCAACGATGTAATGGAAAACAATATTTTTAAGCCAAAGTTGGCATGGATTTATACTTTAGGACCAACTAGGTAGCATTGTGCATATTTTGTCAACAAGAGTCGAATGTGGTAAAAACCATATTATCATGTTTTTCATGATATTCAAGGTCATCATCACCATTTTATATTTTCTTGGGCCTTAGAGTGCATATGAATCTTCATATTGCAAAACCAAAAAGTTGTTACAATGTTGTCAATGATAACATTGAAAATATTTGTGTTGGTCTTCTGGATCCTATTGGCTTTTGGGATTCTGTTGGTGCTAAGCCTTCTACAAAGGCTAGAGGTGGTTTTCCTAGGGTTTCTCTACCTACTGGCTCTATGTTAAGGGTTGAGGTCCTAGTCGGGGTTGTTCTTTCAACTAGGGTTAAGTCTAATGCATCTTCTCCCTAGGATTTTTCTTCTATTCCCATGTTATCA
Organism: Cupressus sempervirens; assembly: GCA_028749045.1. Taxonomy (NCBI): domain Eukaryota; kingdom Viridiplantae; phylum Streptophyta; class Pinopsida; order Cupressales; family Cupressaceae; genus Cupressus; species Cupressus sempervirens. Next base: position 639,317,204 of record CM053791.1, read on the forward strand.
TATTCAACTATTGGTGTGACTAGGGTTTCTATCTCTGCTAGTGACTAGGGTTTATTACCTATTACGTTGGTGCATCTTTATAGAGTATCATGATCCAAATCCTAAAGAGAATTGCACATGAAAGTAGGTATTTATTAAGCTATAGTCTATTTATTACAAGTGATCTGCACACCCATGTAGAAGACAAATGGTGAGCAATTACTAAATCAATTGGAAAACAAAGCAATAGAAAGAAACACTCATCGCTCCAAGCAAGAACGTAGGGTGAGGGAGGCACAGTGAAGATAGCTAAGCTTCATGAAAAATGTAAGGATGTTACTATTGTTCACTGATATCAAACAAAAAGTACACTCACATTGTGCCTTCGGCATTAAAATTTATAGGAGATTAAAGGGGCTCCTAATTAATGGAGTTTGAATCAAGGCTCTACAAATGGGTTCATATTTTGTTTCAACCCAATTTTCCTTGGGATAATAATCTCCTAAAAAGGGATAGTGAATCTGACTCAAAATTGTGCAATAAAAAATCAAAATACATGAGTTTTATATTCTTCAATATATTTTAGATCATATTTAGTTCAGGTAATTTTCAACGATATAGTACACACAAAACAACCACATACACAACATTGACATTTTTCATCCATGGTTCCAAGTAATATGGCGCGCTTTGATAACACTTGAAGAACCCTAAAAAGTATCCTATGCAATGAGTTCAAGATGGTGCATCAGGCTCTAAAGTCCAATTAGGAAGCTGTGTGGAAAATTCCTATCCTTTTATAATTCTAAATGTTGTGTCAAGATCCAATACTACATTTGGAACCCATGCAAAATGCTAATGCCTTTTTTTCGTGTTTCTTCCTCTTGCCACTACTGCCACCTTTACATGCATCAATCACTACATTAACACCTTTTATTTTAACCTTTGGTGGAGCTATGCTTCTACATACTTTCATTTTGCATTAATGTTCCTATGACAAAGCTCACATTTTCCATCAAAAGTCTTGGGTATCAATATTGTTCCATTTACCACTAGGTTCTAAAAGTGGTTTTTCTAACCTTGGTATGACACCAATAGTTTTATTGACTAAGGACTTAAAATAAAAAATGGTGATGTATATTGTAGCTTTGACCATTGCTTCAACTTAGATTGCTCGAGCTTGCTAGTGGTTCTTGAACCATACCTCAGGCCTAAAATATTAATGAGTCCTTATAATTGCCATTGGATTTGGGATTTTTTCAAAATGTTACTTGCTCCAACTCTCCATTTATCATTATAATTACTGCAAAAACCATCTAATTTCATCATGTATTTTTTAATCAAAGAACACTAATGGCTATATATTTTCTTTTCCATAGCTCATCCATAAGGTATGTATTGTAGCTTCGATCCAAGAGAAAAAATAAATTGTGATCCAAAACAAGAGCTATCTTGAAAATATGCTATTCCATTCCATTTTAAAGCATGATAAGCATTCCATCCTCAGTTTGAACAAGGTATATTATCCGAATCCTCAAATTATCCAATTACATTACAATGGATTACCAAACCTTAAAATCATAAGCAGCTTTCTGATACTCACAAATTGTAGAAACCTAAGCTAAAAAACCTCATTTCATTACTATGAATCATAGAAGAAAAGAGAAAAAGGAAACAAAAAACCTCACTTGAACTTCAAAAATCTTTTGAAACCCTTGTGCGCTCTAGAGGGCATAATGACCAATGACCTTTTTTTTTTCTTATATTCCATTAATGTCGCAATTGTGACTTTGTTGGGTTATATATTGAAAAAAAAGAAGCCAAAAAATATTACATTTTCCCGCCGTCGCAAATTGACATCGCAAATTCACCCCTAATGTATTAGTGACATATATTCTAAACTAAGCAGGTAATGGTAGGAAGTGGTGCATCATGTAGATCCTAACTAGCAGGTGACTATGACACCTTTCCTTAACCACATTAGAAATGCCATACATAAAGAAAACATATACACACACCATACACATACAGTATGGGGTAAGTATCCATAGAAATCATGTATAAATAATCCATCTAACTAACATAAATAAATAACTAAAATCATTGTAAATAATCATCAACAAGGTATGATCATGCATACATGAAGTAACTAGTACCAAAGTAGTCCCATCATAAAATCAACTAAGTATGAAAAAAGTATCCAATAATCTAGAAATTAATGCTACTAATCATCAAGCATAAACATAAACTAGCCTAAAAGATTTTCGCAATAATATCTGCATGTAAACTAGGGGTAGGCACTACATCTTTCAAGTATCTTGTAATCCTTTTAATAACCATTAAGTGATTCTCCTTAGGAGATGCATAAAATCTTGCAACAATCCTAATAGCTAGTGCAATGTCAGGTCTACTATGAACTACATACTACAATTTACCAATTATAGACTTGTGCAATGTTTGATTTACTTCAGTAGAATCATCAGTTTTGGATAGTTTATGTCCTACCACCATAGGAGTACTAACTAGTCTTAAATCTTCCATACCAAAAGTTTTCAAGATTTCCTTTACATACTTGGACTGAGTGATGTAAATACAATATTTCATCTAATAAACTTGTAATCCAACAAAGAAATTTATTTCTCTAAACATTGACATCTCAAATTCTTTCATCATTTCATTTGCAAAGGTCTTACACAATAATTTTTTTTCCTCCAAATATGATATCATCAACAAATATTTCAGCTAGTAAAATTAATTTACCTCCTTTTGTCTTTAAGTATTGATTTTTTTGTCATCAATCTTCTTAAAACCAATCTTCACAAGATAGTTATGCAGTTTTTCATACCATGCTCTGGGAACTTTCTTTAAACTATATAAACCTTTGTGAAATCTACACAACATGTTCTTATTGTTAGGATTGAAAAATCCTTTAGGTTGTTAAATGTAAACCTCCTCTTCCAATATATGATTTAGAAATGTCAACTTAACATCCATTTGATAAACTTTCAATCATTTATAGGTAGAATAAACCAAAAAAATTCATACTACTTCCAATCTTGCAACTGGGGAAAATGTCTCTCCATAGTCAATTTCCTCTTCATGTGCATATCCTTGGCTGACTAACCTTGCCTTATTCCTTGTTACCTCACCATTCTCATCCAATTTATTTCTATACACCCACTTGGTTCCATTAACGTTCTTGTTCTTTGGTCTTGGTACTAGTATCCATATTTTGTTCTTGTCAATCTCATCAAATTATTCTTTCGTGGCTTTACTCCAGTCTTCACTCTCTAATGCATCCATCACTAATTTAGTTTCATGTATGCTTAACAAACATGTCTCATGTTCCTTAATCTATTCCTCGTTATTGGTCCAATCTATTTTTCTCCAATGATTTGTTTAGCAGGATGATGTCTCTTGACATATTTTGATAATCTCAAATTTGTTCTACTTTCAATAATAGGTCATTCATGAAGTTAAATATTAGGTTTACTATGTACTTATCTATTAGGTAACTTGGTATTCCTCTCTTGTAAATTGATCTTTGCATCAAATGTACCTTAGCTTCTAATTGTAAATTGACTCCTAAATGCAACTTGACATCCATTGTATGTGACTCAACAACCATTGATTCTTGTTGATTAGTAGCTACAATATCATCAACATGAATAGACATGCCTTCATAGTAGTACATAAAGGTTTTGTAATCCTCAAGTTCTTTCTTTTGTTCATCTTCATGTATTTCTGTATATTCATCAAAGTTTACATTTGCACTTTCCACAACTTTGTTAGTGTTAGTATTTAAACAATTATAAGCTTCACTTCTACCTAGGAAAATATCTTTTTCACTTTTTGAATCAAGTTTACCATTTCTATTGTCTTCAAGAATGTAACACTTTCTTCCAAATACCTTAAAATATTTGGCATTGGGTGAGTATCCATACCATAATTCATAAGGTGTAGAATTTGTACATTTCCTCATTTGTACTCGGTTCAAGGTATAAATAGTTGTACTGACAACTTCTCTACAGTATTTTAAAGCAACATTCTTCTCCATCATCAGTGTTCTAGCACAATCCATCATAGATCTATTCCTCCTTTTAGCTATCCCATTTTGTGCAGGGGTCCTAGGTGTAGAATTTTGTCTCTTGATTCCTTTGTCATTGCAAAAGTTATAGAATTCATTTGATGTAAACTCTCCATCTCTATTAAATCTTAGACATTTAAAGCTTTTACTAGTTTCATTTCCATCATTAGCCAGATACCACTTAAACATTTGAAGAGCATTAGATTTTTCTCTCAAAACATAATTGTCATCATTCTTGAGTAATCATCACTAAATAGAATAAAATACTTGTCACCTTTGTAGCTTTTCACATCAATTGGTCAACATAGATCAGTATGAACTAATACCAAAATTTCTCTTGAATTATGAATCTTAATCTTAAAACTAGACTTTGTCATCTTGCCTAACTGACATTGTTTGCAAACCACATTATTAGGTTTCTTCAGTTTTCACAAACCCCTGACTCTCTTTATCTTACTGATACTAACCAATTTATCAAAACTTACATGAAATAATATTTTCTACCATAGGAACACATCATGAAATTGTACAACAAGACAAGTAGCTTCATTCATGTAAAGATAAAATAGATTATCTCTTATTTGATCTCCACTCCCAATGAGATCTCCATCAACATCATTAATCTTATCTTTGTTGTGTTCAAATTCAATCTTGTATCCTTAACTATTTGTTGGTGTAAATAAGTATTTACTTATTACACTTACTTAAGTTTACTTAGGTTAATGCATTATTTTATTATTTTGCATTTGTGAGACACTTAAGAGTTTGCACACTTTTGATTTTTCATGTAGACAACACAAGAGTACGAAACTCTATTTGAGCACATGGCGTCTACAACATTGTTTTGCATGTCACACCCTTGTAGGCTTATCCTCTCATCACTACACTTACTTCTGTGCTTAATGGAGGATAACCCATATCTGGTGGACATGTGCTTGGTTGTGTGAAACATCATGATGCTAACTTCTATGCATTCTAGAAGCTTTCCTGAGGCCTTTATATACAAGCATACTCATAAGGAACCAATTATTGAATACATTATTATTCTGATCATACTCTCTCTCTCTTTGGTTTACTGTGTGCTTGTGTTTGAGTTCTTAGTTCCTGGGTGAATTTTTCCCTTAGGAAAATTCTTACATGGTATCAGAGTGTAGAGATTTTCTCATCACAAGCTGTTCAAGACCTCTTGCTTACTTCAGCACCTCAGCTCAAATCTCGAGTGCTGTAGAAATTGGAAGTGTCCAGCATCAGATCTGACCTTGCCATTATGTCTGAAATGCTGAACCAGTGAAAATTGACTATAAGCATGCCTACCTTGGCCCAAAGTCGATTGTGAGCCAAAATTTGTTTTGCAAATCAGAACCTAGAAGCCCCGATTTGCAATATGGGTATGGTCATTTTTTTGCAGATTTAATTAATTTTATTCAGATATGCATTTTCTAATTTCTCTACAATTTAATTTTCATCATCATTTTCGGAAATTTATTTTTCCCTCGAGCACCCGACAGAGAATTTTTTTGTCAAACCCGGGCAGTGACATCCCTGATCTGCCAATGTGGAAATATATTTTATTTGTTGCACAGGTCTATTGTGGGCATTTAAATCAGATTGGGCCGTACCACTCACACACAAGGCACATCAATATTTCCAACTTTGCAATGCTCGGCCACCAAACCTCTACCTACGGCAAAGTCCACAAATAGGTGGGTCCACCTACCTATTTCATTTATATTTTGAAGAGTCCCAATCCACAATAAATGTGGTACTAAACTCTTCTACGGCATCGAATTTTACATATCTGACGTGAAGCAGATCTTCGGTAGCTCAAGCAAGGGTTTTTGTCAACTGCATTCAATTTTCCAACACCAGCGCATAGTGTGCTTTTTGGCAGTGCAGCGTTTCACATTTTTGGTGAAGATACTCAGATCTCTAACGTTTCAAACCTTTTCCAAATTCTTGTTTTTCGGGGACCTGTGACCTGTACCTACCACCCTCAATGTAGGTCTATAGTAGAGACATGTGGACCTATGTAAAGTTTCCATATGGAACTTTATGTTTAGACCCTGCCATGCCTACTTCGACCACGCCGGACAGATTGACCTGCCAACTGTATTTGCCACGTGGATTGCACAATTAGCACTAACACGTAAGCAACCCGATATTGCCACATCACCCATGAAAATCTAGCTCTTTGCCACATCAGCAACATATAGAATTTCCACGTGTACCATCTGTACAGTATAGATAGCCTTGTCAGCTACCACATCATCCTAAAGCGTTATTTTTTGCTAACATCATCAAAACACTGTCTTAAATTTGATGCCCGTATGAATATCATTCCAAGGCATTTTACAAATACATTGATGGTTGTTTGACCATCAAATTTTGACTTGAAATTTCTCCTCTAGACCCCTCTCTAGATTGCTTTTCAGTTTGGTAGCCTGAATTTACGAGCCCATAACTTAGACATTCGAAGTCCGATTCAGGGGCAAATTTTTTTGAAATCAGGTAGAATTTTCTAAATTTTCTAGTGGTGGTGCTATTTTCTAGTTTTGGTACACAGATTTTGTAGAAATTGCATTTTTTGGTGACTATACCTACATCATCTTGCATTTTGCAACTTCAGAAGCTCCATACGAGCTAATTTGATCACTTTTTCAAGTTCCATTTTTTTGAAAGTGCATTTTTTTCATCTACTTTCTAGATCTGATGTCAAATTCTAGGGTTGTGTGGATGAATTTCTCACTTTCAGAATTAGGCCTTCTTTGGTATTGTAATGCTTTGATTCTTTTCAGAATTGTTGTAAATCTAAGCTACAGTGCTTAAGTGACAGATTTCAGCCTTATAAGGTAGTTGTAAAAGAAAAATTAGAAAGTCCACTTTGTTCATTTTGACAAGTGGCCCATTGTAAATGCACTACTTATAAAGTGCCAAAGCATCTTTTTTGGGGGGTCTTTTGATTGAGTGAAAAGGGGGGGTGTGTACTGTGTTTCTTGTGTCTCTCTCTTGTGCTCTTTTCATTTGTTCATCATGGGTTTCAAATGTCCTCCTTTAACTTCACACAACTATTCTACATGGAAAGATATTGCATGGAGTAGATATATGGAAAAAGTATATAGTCTGTATGTTGATGGTACAATTACCAAACCTACTGATGCTAAAGAACTCATTGATTTGAAAAGACAAGACCAATAGGCTTTAGGTGTAATTAGGAGTTGTGTACATGGGGATCTTCTCTTCCACATTAATAATTGTTTAGAATCTAAGGAAGCTTGGGATAAACTTGAACAGTTGTATGGTAAAGTAGATGACGAAAAGGGACTTTAGATTGAGGATGATCTACTTCTCTTGGATCCTAAGAATTATGACACAATTTAGGATTATATATCAAAGTCAATGAGTATAGGGAACTTCTTAAAGATTGTGGAAATCCCATGAAGGATGATAGTTTGATTCATCACATCCTGAAGAAGCTACCTTCTAAGTATGCCAACTTTTTTTTGAGTTTTAATACTCACAGGTTAACCATGGGATCTACTTACTAGAAGCCTTCCTTTGATGGATTTGTAGACATGTTGATTGTTGAACAATCTCATTTGGTGGATTTTGGACTTCTCAAGTCATCTAAGACCAAAGCCTTGGTGGCTAGTGATGCTCAGAAATCTAGTCAACGGGGGGAAAGCAACAACAACAAGAAGCAGTGGAAGTAGAAAACACAATCTGATACACAACATGACTCCTCTCAACAAGGTGGTTCTTCTTCAAACAAGAAGGGAAGTAATGAAATGAAGGAAAAACTCTTTTGAGCATACTGCAAAAAGCCAAATCATGACAAGCATCATTACAAGACAAAAAGAATCTATGAGCTAGAAAATCTACTCAAGAAGAATAAGATTCAAGTGCCAAGTACTTCCAAGGATTCTACTCCTACCTCTTCAAAAGGTAAAGGTCAAGCACTTATGGAAAACACAAGTTCTTCAGAATGGATACTTGACTCAGGTGCCTCTTACCACAATGGTTCTTCAAAGGAAGACTTTTCTTCATTGAAGCAGTCAAAGGTGGAACACATCTTTATGCGAGATGATACTAAAATGGAAGTTGAAGGAAAGGACATGTCAAAATGGAAGATGGAGAATTTAAAGATGTTCTCTATGTTCCAAATCTAAGCTATAATCTCCTATCACCTTGGAGATGGTCAGAAGGTTGAGTTCCTTCCAGATTCAGTTGTGGTGTGAAGTCTAAAAGATGATTCATTGGTAGAGTGGGGAAAGTCAATGATGACAAAAGGTTATACTCCTTCTCCCACTTTGTGCCTGAGAGTCCTTCCCAAGCCTTGTTAACTCACTCTACTTCACAAATCAACTTATGGCATGAGCGGTTTGGTCACCTTGACTTCTACTCTCTTCAGCAACTTTTCTCAAAATGCATGGTCAAAGGTCTACCTAATATCAACTTTTCTAAGGGAGAGTGTTCATCTTGTTCAGTGGATATGAATCTCAAGGAGAAGTATGATAAAGGGAAGTCTTCTCAAGCTGTAGTTGTTCTTTAGCTAGTTTACATGGTATTAGCAAGACCCTTTGTACTGACTTCAGTCAGCCAAGGCCACTACATACTCACATTTGTTGATGAATTTTCCAGATTCAGTTGGGTCTTCTTCCTTCATCACAAGAATGAAGTGGTTTATAAGCTTCACGAATTCAAGACTCATGTTGAACACAAGTCAAAGAAAGCCATCAAAGTACTTAGAGTGGACAATGAGAATAGATATGTAGACAGAAGACTTAAGAACTTTTGCAAAATTGAGGGGATTGATCTTCAGAACTCACCAGCATTTAGTTCACACAAGATAGATGTTGCAACTATGAGGATTAGGACTCTCAAGACCATGACATATTGCATGATAAAGGCCAAGCCTCTTGATCCTACACTTGAAGTTGTAGCCATTAGTAGTGCTACTCACATACTTAACAAGTCTCCTCATCTATCCTTAGATGGCAAGACTCCTTTTGAGGCATGGTGCACCAAAAAACTAGCTATGAGTCACCTTAGAGTCATTGGTTGTCTAGCATGGGCTAACCTATCTTCTAGGAGTTGCAACAAACTAGCACCTAGGCCTTGTACCTTTATTTGCTATGAAGACAATGTGAAGGCTTGCAGACTTATGGATCTAGAGACTCATGAGATTTTTGTGGAGAAGGATGTTCACTTTGAGGAAAGTTCTCCTACCTTTTCCTCTACTCCTCTCCACACATCATACATATTGGAAACTGATAGTGACACCAATGATAGTGCTTCAATAGTTTCAGACATGTGAGGTTCTATCGACAGTTGCAGTGAGAGGTCAGATTGGTCCAATCCACATGCTTATATTGCCATAGTGAAAGGTCCATCACAACATGATACATCTCGTCTTCCAGCTCCAGCTTCACTTGACTTGGGAGACAAACTTTAGGACTTACATCTTCTCATTCATGATGATTCTTCTATAGTTGTTGTGAGGGCTCACTCTGACCCTCATGTCCATTTTCTACATGATCAATCTGAACAGGTTGGCGTGATTGTGGATCCTTATGAATAAAAATTAGTGGAGGTCTCTTTGTGAGTAGAGGAGATAGATGGTTTAGTGGAATAGGTTCAGTAGACATCCTTACCAGATCTACATTCATTCTTTTCAGCACAGTTGGAAGGGGTGAACTTTAGCATTAGCACAGGGATACTTGAGTAGGTTTCAAGGCTAGCACACATCTTCATGAGTGTACCTTTGCCTTTGTTTCTTCCTAAGGGGAGGAACACTATTCTATATTCATGGACCAGGTTCTTCATTGGAGCAGCTTTCACTTTTTGGCATTCTTCTTTTGAAGGGCAGCCTATTATGTCTCTCTTCCTTCTCTTATTCTCTTATGTATATACTAGATGTATGTCGTAAAGGGCGGGGGGGGGGGGGTCTTGATTACTCCATCCATCGATGCATCCTTACTTATCTCTCTTTTTGGGGGAGGGTCTTTCCCATGAGGTTTTCCCTCTTTCCCCACTTTATGGGAGATTGCATTTTCATTATGTACTTGGGTACCTAACATGGCCTAGTAGCCGGGACCCATTCTGCATCTTCATCCTTGTTTTTAAGCTTAAGGGCATTCCCCTAAGTTGCACTTAAGGGGGGTGTTGGTGTAAATAAGTATTTACTTATTACACTTACTTAAGTTTACTTAGGTTAATGAATTATTTTATTATTTTTTATTTGTGAGACACTTGGGAGTTTGCACACCTTCTGAATTTTCATGTAGACAACACAGGAGTACACAACTCTATTTGAGCACATGGTGTCTACAACACTATTTTGTGTCACACCCTTGTAGGCTTATCCTCTCATCACCACACTTACTTTCGTGCTTAATGGAGGATAACCCATATCTGGTGGACATGTGCTTGGTTGTATGACACATCATGATGCTAACTTCTATGCATTCTAGAAGCTTTCCTAAGGCCTTTATATACAGGCACTCCTAGTGTACTCATAAGGAACCAATTATTGAATACATTGTTATTCTGATCATACTCTCTCTCTCTCTCTTTGGTCTACTGTGTGCTTGTGTTTGAGTTCTTAGTTCCTGGGAGAATTTTTCCCTTAGGAAAATTCTTATACTATTCAATTATGACACACTCAATAGATTATAGCTAAGTCCTTCTACATAGTAAGCATTATCACACATGATCTTATTTGTCAATTTTATTGATCATTTAACTTTCACTAGATTGGGTTCATCATTACCAAATCTAACACTCTTTCCATTGTAATGCTCAAGGTTAATAAACTCACTTTTGTCACCAGTCATGTGATGAGAACATCCACTATCAATGGCCCACCTTTTACCTTTGGTTACATAGGATACTAATGCAGTTGCCTCACCGTCATCTGAATTACCTTTCATAGCAACATATACAACAACACCATCATGACCATCTGCTTCTTCATTTGATTCTTCTTCAACAATGTAACAAGATTTCTTTCCTTTTCCTTAATAACCTTTTTTACTCTCATCTTTTCTACATCTAGATTTGTCTTCATTTATATTTTTCTTCTTCTTATTACACCTTATTGTAATATGAACAACTTCTTTACAATTAAAACATATGATGGGTAACTTACCGATGTATTTTCGTTTGCCTCTATGAAATCTCCTAGCCAATAGTGGTTCCAATTCTTCTAGATCTTCATCATTTGTGTCACTATTACTAGCAACATGATTGACCATTTTCTTTCCTTTAGGATCTTTGATTGTCATCTTAGCTTTGAAAGTAGAATCAATATTCTCATATTTTAAATTATCAAAATTTGAAAGTTCAAAAGTAGTGAGTCTACCAGGTAGTCCTTAAAGGGTTAGATCACTACCAGAAATACACTGTAGTTCTTTTATAGAAGAGACTCTAATATAATAGATAGGAAATAGGGTTCTCAACACTTTTTTGGTCATATTCTCATCTTTAATAACTCCATTTGATCATTTTATTATATACACAATATCTTTGATTCTTGCACAATACTAGACTATAGTCTCACCTTCTTGCATTCTCATTTCATCAAATTTTCCTCTTAGAGTTTCTTCTTTGGCTCTTAGCACATTCTTATGTCCTCCATAGATATTCTATAGGGAATCCCACATTCCTTTAGAAGTGGTACATGTTTTAATGTCTTCAAACTCTGAATAGCTTAAGGTAGATGTAATCTCTAACATTGCATGATTGTGTTCTTTCTTTTGCTTGAGTTGTTCAATGGTTGGGGTTCTAGTTACTAAAACATATTTAGTGGTGATAGTTGCTTGTGCATAATCTCCAAGTCCTCCTAGATGAAACTTCATTAAATTTTTCCATGCATAAAAGTTTTCCTTGTTTAACTTGGGCACCTCCATTCTATGCATCTTGATCTTTAGCTTTAAGTACCCTTAACCTTTTTCTTTCACAAGAACCAGATGCTTTGATACCAATTGTTGGAATGCTTTAGAATAACTAAGAGGGGATGAATTAGTTATCCAAGGCCCAAATGTATAGATAAAAAAATTTAGTACTTAACAAATACTTTTGCATGCATTGATCATACAATAGCTCAAACCATAGTAAATTACTATCCTATGTAAAATGAACTTTGCAAAAATGAAAACATGAAAGACCATAAAATCATTCACACAATTTGACACAAGCTTTTTACATGAAAAATCAATTTGGGAAAAACCACTAGTAACATGCTACCAATTTTCTCTCTTCTGAAATGAAGTATGTGAGGAGCCAACCTTGTTAAACGTTACAATGCACATTGTTAAATGTGAACTTGATTAAAGGATTTCAATCACCCTATTAGGAGTGAGCCTTGTTAGAGGAATTTTGAACATTCCATTAGAATGTCACCCTATTAAAGGATTTACTCTGGACTGTTAGGTCAACCTTAATCCATCATATTTATCCAGACTAATATAGTTGTTAGTATATAATAGTAGGACTTGATCTAATAACAAAACAACTCACTTGTAGATTATAGATCACTTATTTAGTCATCCATTCTACTTGGAATTCAATCTCTTTCATCTCTAACAACTTGTTCACCCTTCAAGCCTTCACCTCTTTAAGCTTTCTTGCTTTGTATGCCAACTATATATTCATACCTTCGGCCACCAAATGAAGCAACACCTCAAGACTCCCTTTCTATCTCTAGTTTTTACTATAAAAAATTTCTTCTAGCCTTCTATCTCCTTAAAAAGAGAATTTAGATCTTTTGCCACTTAACCACAATCATTCATCTTATGGTAAGGTCAGATTCATTGAATATATCCTTTGTTCCATTTTATTCTCTCCTAGAAACTTCCTTTACAATACTCTTCAAATTCATCTTCAAATGGTTTATCTTGAATTATGTTCCACCAACTCATCATACTTATCTTTCACATGCTTCACACAATTCAAGAAATTAACTTTGTAAGCTCTAATTCATCAAATCTTCGATCAAACTCATTTTACTAGCACTCAATAATAACATGTTGTTTTCTTGGTAATCATTATCTTCTGATGCTTGGGCACCACTAGATTTCTCAGAATACACTAAGTCTTTATTAGTGCTCGGTACATACTAAACTCTCTTCACTCAGCACCTACTAAATTTCTCTTTGCTCGACACATATGAAACTTACTTCACTTGGCTTCAACTAACTTTATGCTTAACTTGCACTGACTTGCTCGAGTTCCACTATTTGATCAGTCAGGCTTAGAAGACACATTTCTTTACTTTTTTTTCTTCTTTTTCTTTTCTCAAGTATCCTTTCAATATAGGCTTAAGTAGATAAGGAATATAGTATATCATCGAAGCCTTACTTGATCTTAGTGATTCTTTTGTACACCATATAACTCAACCTTTCTCTAGCTACTCTTGTTATTCTTTCTTTTCAAATCCTCTTCATCAATCAATCAAATGATAGCATTTAGACCAAATTAGCAATTGTCTCACCAACAAATAGTAGGTTTGATATCAATGACAAAATAATGATTGTTCCATGAATCTTCCTCATATTTATACTTCAACAATCTTCTTCAACATGTATAATTGAATGAAAGGCATGGATTCTATATTTGACACTCTAATCTATTTGATATTAGAGGTGAGAAAATCTATCACTTAGATCAAGAAATCTTCTTCTAGTTATGCCCTATGAGAATGAGATTTTTCTAGATCAATTAAAAATTTATCTTTGAATACATTCTTTTCTAAATCTAGGATGACTAGATTTTTCTTTTGGGTAAGGGGACAAGTTGGAGATTCTTAAATGAGGTTGGTTGGTGGATTATCAAGATAAATAGAATTATACTGAGTAGGTGTCTTAGTTAAGGCCTTAGAATAATTATTTTGGGTATCCAAAGTGAAATCACCATTATCCATAAATTCAATCCTCATTATTGGTTTTGGGATTATCCTATTTAGTTTTTTTAACCAATCATCTTTCAAAATTTCATCATTTATTTTTGGATATTTAAATATAATATTCAAATTTACACCTTTACATAATGTAGGGTAAATATTGAAAATTGAATTATTCAAAATGATCTTAATAGTTTGAGTTTTTTTGGAAAAGGTCCTTCAATCAAGATTTTTAGAATACTAGAAGCCAATTTTTTTTGCTCAACCTTTAAATTTCCCTATTTTATGCTGTCCAATATTAAAATAATCTTTGTATAAAGTAATTGTATAGGAAATCTAAGGAATTCAGTCCAACAACACATGGTTAGGGTTTCAAACTTTAAAGTATCAAAGTTTGGAAATAAATTCAAAGAATCTAACATGAAAGCCTTTACAAAAAATAAGGGGATTTAATAATAACTTATTTTTTAAGGAATTTCATTTGCCTTCCACATAAATATATTTTCCTTCTAGGGTAGTAGTACTTACCTTTCCATCCAATTTTTATTTAATCCAATTGAAAAAATAGTAATCTGATACAAAATTGTCATCCCATAGAGCATAAAGACAATAATCTTCACAATGGTTCTAAAGAAAATTTGAGTATATGTTGTTGGTTACTAGGACAGTCATGTATGGTGATGAATTTGATATAGGAGTGAGGGAAACCCTAAATTGTTTTAGTTCATGGATGAAGTATTTTAATGATTTTGGATCGAGAACCATTGATTTTAAAGACCCAAGGGGTAGTTAATTAGGTCTTAATGAGAAACACATAGTTTTTCCTATGATATGTGATGCTTGGGGCTTATTGAAATACTTTTGGCTTTGAAAATTCTCTCACCCTTTGTTTTTATCAAGTCTATCTTGTCATAGTGGTAGGAGCCTGAACAACTTGAACATTTCAAGTTCTTTTGTTAGTGATACCATTCTTGACTAAGCTATGCTTTTTCACCCTCAGAGATCCAAAAGAATTTCTAATCCTAATTACATGGTTTTATTATAAAACCTTTTCTACCTTACTTAAGGTAATATCCTTCTTTTTAGTGGTATGTGAATACTCCCACCTCTTTTTGGAAGCCACCTTTTTTCAATAAGACAAAATAATTTATTATTATTCTACTATAAATAATATCATATGATATAATCTATTCTTAATTTTTTTTTAAAATTAAATAATTAAAATTTAAATAATAAAAATATTATAATGAATGAACTTTTTAAATAAACTTAACTACAAGAAGTAATATTGTAATGAGTATGTTAAGTTTTTCAATATGATTTAATAATAAATCATAATAAACTTAAAATAAATAAGTAATATATTTTAATTTAATATAAAAGGGAGGGGAGTTTATATGAATGACCACCTATCAGTGAAGATTTTAGGGTTGTCTCTATATGAATTATTAAGATAGGATAAATGGAACCTCATAGTGCTAATGTGTGAGGTTAGTGCAATCCTTGTCTAAATGAATATAGTGTTGATGTGCAAGATTAGTATAACCCCCTATGATTGACCAGATGAGATTGTCATAATAATGCTAGAATATTCTAATGAGTCATCATATCCATATGTGAGTAGGCTTGGGTAGGGAATGTCCCTTCCAAGAAGAAAACTTAGAGGGAGCACTCTAGAGAGTATGATGGAATAGATTTAAGTATTTTGATTAAGTAAAGTGGGAACTGCCCGACCCTATTACATAAAAATAAAATAAAGTCCATCGACAAGGGAAATAAAGTCATGAGAAGTGAAACCTACAAGATAGAACTGAACTAGAAACAAAATAACTAAACCAAGAAAAAACTTAAAACATAAAACAAGAAACCAACCTCAGTAATGCCTTCCTCATTTTTTGGAGTCGTCTCCTTGTGCTTATTCTTTGTAGATTCTTTCTCTAGCTGGGTGTTTAGATTTCCAATGCCCTTCAATTTTTCTTGAACCTAATTGTTTTTAGAGACCAAATTGGTAATTTGTTCCCCAAGATGAATCTAAGGTTTCTTTATCCACACCATAGCCTTTAAAATTTCATCTCTTTCCTCCTTTGGAAGAGCTCTATTATTGATTTCATCCACTTGCTCCTTTTTATGTTCTCCCCTTTGAAGCTTATCAACCAACACCCTACCGAAATTCCACCATACCTCATCTCTATGGCTGACATCTAGTCCACTGATTTTTTCTCCATCTCTATAATGACTTCTAGCTTATTGATCTTCCCTCTTGCAATGTATATTTGGAAAAAATAGCCACCTAGTGATTTCCTTCAACGTCTTGTAACAAGAGGCCATCTCTACTGAATTGAGGGTAAGTATTCCATATCAATGGTACCATAATTTTTTTAAGGAATAGGCTAGGTGACGGTTCCCTAGACACTTGAGGGTCTCCTAAGTAGCTTAAATCCACAATGTAGGAGGGTGCATATGTGGTGGATCCTAAGGAAAGGGGTTAAAATATGAAATGAGTTGTTAGAATTCCAATCAATATTTTTATCCAAGGAATAACTCTTCTCAAAGTCATCTAAAATAACCACCATTTAATACTAGGTATCAAAAAGACCATCTTTATATTTTTGGCTTTACTATGGGGCATAGTCCTAATAACCAAACTAGATGAGGTTTTAGGAGTAGCTAGGACAGGAGCTTTCCTTAGGGAGGGAGAAATGAATTTGAAAACCTACTTATTCATATTAGGTGGAAGGTGAGAGGAGGATTGGAGGGTCAGATTTCAGTGGAATTCATAGAGTCTAAACAAAAGACCATGATGTTTGGGCAGGGAGCCTTTCACTTCGCAATTTTCCATAGACAAAAAAAGAGAAGAGTAAACCCAAAATGTGATACAAAAAGAAAATTCCTCCAAAAATATTTAACATTGGGAAAATTTGGGAATGAAATCTTTTATACCTTCCTTTGAAAGTAATGAATTGAATGAGTACCTTGGCCAGGCATTGCCACACCCAATTCATTGCCCATCTATTAATACCATGATGAAGCCTAGGAACTTTCTCACGAGGGTCAAGAAAGAACTCTAAAGCCTCTTTGAAGGATATTTTTTGTATTCTTTGGAATATTATGGAATAGATAAGCATTAAGAACATTAATCTAGAGATATTCTTGAGGCTTTGGGTTAGAATTAAGGTAGTATTTGTAGCTACAATATTATAGTGAGCTTGTTATTATTTGACTCTATAACTTATTTTATAGGTATTTCTCATCCCAAGTTAACTTTAATAGAAAGGACATTACCATATTTTAACCTAAATAAAGGAATTGCAAAGAATTCACTGGGAGAAATATACTTAAGACACCAAATATTGATGAGATTTTTTTTTTCTTTTTTTTTAAAGGAATATTTTTAATTAATTTTTAATTGATTATAACATAATTTTAAAAAAATTGGTCTATGAACACCATAAATTGATAAGAAAATAATATTTTTTCAAATAAAAAATCATCTCTAAGGGAATTCTATCTAAATTGTTGTCATATAATTTATTTCCCAAAAACAATAAAAATAATTTAAGAGTTATTAAAATTTTAGCGATAAATAGTGAAAATAGGTGAGTATGATTATATCACTATGAAATTTGGATGATTTAAATCTATATGTAAAGTTTCATACCAGATTTCAATGTGAGGCTGACTGATGCATAGTTTTGATTGCGGATTAGAACACTAATGTCAATGAATTTAAATTGCTCCATAATATGTATAAGTTAGTACAAAAATAGCAAAGATAACAAACATTTTCTTTAACTTGAGATGCTATTGATCCTTTGATATACTTGCATTAATTGATTTTGATGCCTTGTTATGTTGGGCAGATCAAGTATGCGTATTATACAAAGGGGTGTGGAGGTTAATGTGCATATCTTTGAATGGAGACATGACCATTCACAGTGATACGAGTTCAATGTTTTCTTATCTTACTCGATTATAGTTAGACTTAACACAAGTCTTAAACATGTATAAATGATCATAATGAATTTGATTCATATGAAACCTGATATTTATATAGATTAATGATGATATTTAAATCAAAGGAATCAGAAAAATTTTCAATCATGGTTGAGATGTGATCTTAGATAATATATATGTTCATTGGTTCAAGTGTATCGATCATATGCAAAATTACTTACACTATCATTATATATATATGTATGTATGTATGTAACAATATGTACAACATACTAGTATATATATGTATATACACATATGTATATATAGATTTGATCACAATCATTTTTAGATTGCAGCTACATGATTTAACACTATATATTATGAAGTCTATTTAGTATTCATTTTGTTAAAATTTCAACCATGAAGGGCATCAAAAAATGATGAAAAGGCTGAAATTTGGGATTCTTGTGCCTTAGCCATTTTACAGTAGGGCCAAAGCATAATATTGGTCCCACCAAGTCTATACCAGCCTAGAATCCAACATAAATGATGGTTTATAAATTTAACATCTAAAAAATAAACATAAGATTAAAGATTCATACCCACTTTTTAAATATAGTACCTCAATATGTGAAAATGAGTTTTTAGACAATATTTATATTTATATTTATTTCCAAAATAGGTACTCATTCTTTGAATTTTTAGATTACAAATTTGAGCAAAATAAGTATCTATTTCTTTCTAAGGTTTCAAAAATTTGTAGCAAACTTCTTGCACATATCCTAGAAGAGATTAATAATTTTCGAGTAATATATCAAGGATTTTATTGATATAGTTTTGTGGGTCCAAAGTAAGTACAAACTCAAAAAGAGACAACTAGGCTCCAAAGAAGCTAGCTATGCTAATGAATAAATGAAAACAAAAGTAAGATGCTACAAAAAGAAATGTGAACTAAACTACAAGAAGGTCATCTTTGAACAAATATATGCATATACTAGATACATCATCTTAGAAGAAATGTATCCAAAAATGAAATAACACAAATGCACCATCTAATGGAATGAAATGTTTATAATTTGTTAAGAAAAGTTGATGTAACACTAGTCTTTCTCCTACCCTGGCTTCCTCTAGGGTCTCCTTAGGTATTTCTCTTAACTTAATAGGGTTTTTTACTACCCCAACTCTCCTTAGGATCCTATATATGAGGTCCTACTCCATTCAACTACTGAACACCAATTAGATAGAACAATAACTCCTTACAACACTTTCTAGGCTTGTATTAGCCCTCATTGCCCCATCTTCACGTACTCCACAATCTACCCCAACATATTCAACTAGCACTCCAAATGTATATATAATAATGTAGGTAGGAATTAGAATCCTTTCCAAGAAATACAACCACATTTTTCATTATAACCCTAATCGAGTTCCAAGAACCACACCAAAATGTTTCTAAAAATCAAGGGCTACAAGCAATTAGCCCTACTTTTGATGAAAATATTGAATAACTTACCAAAGTACTTAAAAAGGTGTTAAACTAACCTTTGATATAGATACCCTTTTTAGAGAACTGAAGGATTCTTGAGGTCTTAGGATTCCAAACAATCCATATAGTATGACCTACAATTATGCTTAAAAATCAAGATTCACAAGGCATTAAAGCCTACCTAACAAGATGTAAATTTTACCCTCCAATGAGCCTTCACCATTTCCTCCCATTACATTTGTAACTTCACAACTTATTCTTCTACCACTTCCCAATCCTTGATTGAAGCTATCAATGATTTTAATCCCTGCTAACACCTCTGCAACATATTGTGATCCCTAGCCTTGTAACTCTGGCTCGCCTAGGGCATCACCTTAAGAAAGCCATCCTTTATTCCTAGGGGCCCTCCTTCACTATAAAATATGTACATGAAATCATCTTCCTAATCTGAAAATTCCATGTAGATTCCATGGTGAGAAGAGGCTTTATGACCCCATCTTTACCAATTGCCTAGTTCAGGACAATAAACTAGCATAACACAAAATAATTTTAACAACTAACTTGAAACCTAAAAATCACAAAATAATACTAAAAAAAACCTTAAAATTAATTAATCTAACACTTCTATTATTTATCACACTTCATCTAATCCATTAAAGCACTCTGAACTTAGAAAATCAAGAACTGTAACTGTTATTCCTCCAGTACAATCTGTACACACAAATCCAAATTTCTTCCAACCCCTTGATTAGGTCAAGTATGGCCTTATATAATTTTCCAAAGGAAAAAAATAACTATTTTAGAACAATATCAAGACCTACACATGAAATTTCTCTTATGCACAAAAAGTTGTCAATGTTGTCAATGACAACATTGACAACCTTTTGAGCAACTTTTACATCTTTTTGAATTTTGCACTCAAAATTGTCCCGAAGGCCACCAAAATTTACCAAAAGCCTAATAATATCTTAAAACATTGAAAAATGACCTCAAATATCATTTTTGGCCATTCTTCCCTCAAAATCACACAAATACTCTATTTGGCCTAAAATGGGCATATTTGTAACTATGAGCAACTAAGACCTAATATGTCTTCCTATACTTAACACACCCCAACTTAGGACCAAGCTAGTACCTTTATTACTTTATTGGTGTGGATAGTACCATTACAAGAAAAAAAAACTTAGGAAGTTGAGGTCCTCTATGAGCCTTACCTAGGTGCCCCTGTACCATACTCCTCCACAAAGTCTAAAAACTAAGTCACTCTCATGGAAAAGATGTCTTTGGAGATACCCACTTTTTTGAAGTCTTGCCTCAAAAATCCATTTTTATTTTGAATCTAGTTTGTTCCTCCACTTGGTGAGATGTTCTATATGCACTTGATTCCTAGTAGTGTTATTGACTCTAAAGTCCAACTCCTTTTCAGCTTCCAACTTGATTTGTAAAGGAACCACTATAGCCTCTAGATTAGTACTAATTTTTTCGACTACTATGAGAAATCTCAGGCGATGGACCTTTGAATTGAACTAAGTATTTCACATTGACGACAAGAGAAATGCCCAAATCTAATGGCAAATCAACCTTATATACATTGGCTCCATATTTTTCTATGACTTTACAAGATCCCACTCTCCTCATCTATAGTTTAGTTGGCACACCCTTCCACAATCTAGATTTTTTTAAGTGCACCATGACATAATCTCCTATAGAAAACTAAATGTCTCTTCTCTTCTCATCTACCTTGGTTTTCAACTTTTGTGTGCTATCTTGGATACTCTTCTTCACCTTCTCTTGAATTTTCGTCATAGTTTGAGTGAAGTACTTGGCATGTCCACTCCTATATTCCATGCCTCCAAGATCTCTTAACTCATATACACCCCTTGGATGTGTCGCATGTATAATTTCAAATGGGCTTCTACCTATGGTTCTATTCTTATTGTCATTGTAAGCATATTCTGCTAGAGGAATGATAATATCCCATGTTTTCCCATATCCTTTAGTTAGGTATCTCAATATATTACCTAACACTCTATTAACTACCTTAGTCTAACCATCTATTTGAGGATGGTAGGCTGAACCAAATGAAAGGTTTGTACCAAGTCTACTCCATAAGGTCTTCCAAAAATGGCTCATGAACTTCACATCTTTATGTGGCACAATACTTAATTGGAGACAATGAATCCTCATAGTATCCTTAAAGAATAGGTGTGCAATGTGGCTAGCATCATTGGTAGTTTTGCATGGTATGAAATTCCCCATTTTCCTAAATCAAACGACCACTACATAAATACTATCATATGGCTACGTTTTCTTGGAAAGACCTACTATGAGGTTCACACTCACACACTCCCATGGCCTATTTGGGAATGGTTCTAATATAAACTTGCATTATTGATTCCACCCTTGACTTTCATACATACCATGCATTGTTCAACATATCTAGTCACACCCCTAACTATTTTTGGCCAATAATAGAATCTTTGGAATAAATCTACAGTTTTGTTTGCACCAAAGTGACCACTTCAAATCCCATCATGATTTCCTTGAATGAGGTTTTCCCTCATTAATACTCTTGCAACACCTAACTAGTTACCGTTAAATAGTATCCTATTCTACAAGGTAAATTTTGAGAATTTTCTATGGAAATGTTTCTCAAAATTAGAAAATACCTTGTACACTTCTACAAATTTCTCATCCTCCCTGTAGAGATTCTTGAAACTATCTACCCCAATTCTTTGTAGCTGAAAATCTCGGATAGTTAACAATCTCCTACTCAATGCATCTACTACCTTGTTCATTTGCCCTTTCTTATGCTTGATTATGAAAGTGAATGCTTGTAAGTACTCCATCCATTTCAAATGCATATTACTTAACTTCTCTTGAGTGTTAATATAACTTAGGAATTGGTTATCAATGAATACCACAAATTCCTTAGGCAATAAATAATGTCTCCATTTCCTAAGAGACTAGACTGAGGTATATATTTCTAGGTCATAAGAAGAATAATTCTTCTTGGCTTCATTTAATTTTTCGCTAAAGAAGGCTACTGGCCTACCTTCTTGACTCAACACTCCTATTTCTAAACAAATTACATCACATTCTATGGTGAAGAGCTTCTCAAAACTAGGAAATTGTAAAATAGGTTGGTTGGCTACTTGTTTGTTGAGCAACTCAAAGGATTTTTCTACTTCTAAGGTCTAGTTTAACTTAGTCTTGACCCCAACCTTACTAATATCTAACAAAGGTGCATATATACCACTAAAATGCCTAATCAATTTTCTATAAAATTGGGATAAACCATGAAAACTTCTCTTGATCCATATTTAAGGACCTCTTTGACACTACAAAGCCCAAATATGCATGTTCTTTTTTGATAAAAGTCACACTTTTCAAGGTTAACAATGCTTCTCCTCATGTAACCTCTACAATGCAACCTCAACATGTTTAATGTGATCTTCCTTTTTTCTTTTTTTTTTAATACTAGTATATCATCTAGATATACAACCACAAACCTTCCAATTAGATGCTTAAGTACTTCATTCATAAGCGTCATGAATCTACTAGGAGCATTTGAGAGGCCAAATGGCATAACAAGCGACTCATATAGCCCATTTGTTGTCTTGAATGTCACTCATCTCACTCCTTAATCCTGATTTGATGATATCTAGTTTTTAAATCCAACTTTGTGAAGTACTTTGCCCCTCCAAGATAATTCGTGAGATCCTCAATCCTAGGTATGGGTAATTTGTACCTGATTGTGATCCTATTTCTATCCCTTAAATCTATGTATAGTCTCCACTTTCCTCCCTTCTTGGATTCTAGTACAATAGGGACTACACATAGAATTATACTCTTCCTAATTAGGGCTTGATCTATGAGTTCTTGCACTTGCCTTGCTCCTTCCAAGTTTTGGTTAGGAGTAAGCTTATATGTTGCCTTATTTGGTAAATATGCACTAGGGAAAAATTCAATTTGATGGCTTATCACCCGTCTAGGAGGTAAGGTGGTAGGAGTTCAATCACTTACAATCTTTTTGTATGTCTCAAGCATTTATTTTATCTCTACTACAAGTGACTCTTTCTCTATCTTTTCTTCTCCTTTGAACTTCCATACAACTGCATAGCTTTGGCTCTCATCCTCCTTGAGACCTTTAACTAGGAGTCTTGGATTAAGGTTCATCCCCTTGCAATACAGATTGGATCTTAAAAGTTCTGCCTCCCTTCTTAAATGATATGGAATTTTCCTTTCCATCATACACTACCTCTCTGTCAAACTGCCAAGGTCTACCCAAGATTAGATGTCAAGCATCCATGGTAAAGATGTAACATAATAACCTATCCTTATACCCTACTATGGAGAACTCAACCAATTATGTTCATTCACTGTAATACTTTGACCCTTATTGGCCCAAGTTACCTTATAGGGATTCAAATGAGGTATCTTGGTCAGTTTGAGCTTGTTGGTTGTCTTCTCTAATATTATATTGTTAGTAGAGCTAGAGTCAACTACTACCTTTCATATCTTCCCAAGAATCTTGCATCTTATCCTAAATAAAGCTCTCCTATGTTCAGGTTCATCTTGAGCTAGTTGCTTGATCAATACCCTCTTGAACATGAGATTTTCACCTTTCTCTAATTCTATGTGATCCACTTCAAGTTCTTTGCCACTAGAGTTATTATGTCACTCTCTTGTCATATTTTAAAGAAGAAGGTTTATCAGGGAACCTATATGCTGGATGGTCTAACTGACCATAGTTATAACACCTCATGTTAGAAAAGAAAAAGTTACTTCTCCCTTATCCTCTACCTCTATTAGGGCTTCCTTAGTTACCCCTTCCTCTACTATAACTTCCTCTTGAAGTGCATTCACTATTTTTCTTTGTGAGTTTGGTTTCAACTTGGTTCCTCTATTCATTACCTCTGCCTTTGTAGTGCTTGCCCCTAGTTCACATTTTGTTATCATTGCTGAACTCTTTTAGAGCTAGTTTTATGTTGTTGGTTAGCAGTATTGTTTTGAGATTATCAGATATTGTGCTATGGATTCAGTTGATATGTGATGAGATTACTTAGACTCTACATTTTATGTATGTATGATGATTATTTTTAGTATTCGCAATTATTGATGATGAGTATTACATTTCTTTCAGTTATTAATGATGATTAATAAGATGATTTATTATAATATGTGTTTTCTTATGGATACTTACCCCATACTTGCATGTGTATGGTGTGCGTGTTTGCTTTGTGTGTTTGCTTTTGTATGGCGTGTCTGATGTGGTTAAGGAAGGGAGTCGTAGTCACCTGCTAGTCGGGATCTACACGATGCACCACTTCCTGCCATTGCCTATTTAGTTTAGTATATATTGTGCTTGTACATGCATAATTTTTATGCAGGTTGCAGGTACCGGGTATTGACTTCCCTGAATTGTCAGGATGAGCATACCCTATCACATTATCCCAATGATAAGAGAGGGGAGATAAATTCTCAAGTCCAAATCCCAACCCTTTAAGCCATTTGTTCTAATTGAAAAATTAGGACAAGTATCTAAGTTGATTACCCTCTGAATGCATCAGATGATGTAATTCGTGATATAAACCCCTTGATTTGATTTGTATGTATTTTGGCTATGATGAGTTTTTCGTATTTTTACCTTTGTGAGTCTTTGGAGTATTTTCTATTAATTAAGCCTAATTAAAAGATTTAATTAATGGCTTAATTAAATGCAAAATTAATATGGTATTTTATTATTTATTTTATTTAATTAATTGAGAAATTAATTAAATAAAATAATTAAATTGAACGATAAAAGTTATAATATTAAATTTGGAATATAACAATATTTATTTTAATAATAATATATTTGGAGCTCATTTTTAAATAAATGACTAAATAATATTACTATTAAAGCTTATAAATATTTTGGCAATAAAGTTTTGGAAAATGAAATTTAAAAGTGGAAAATATATTTTAAATTATTAAAAGATTTTAAATCTCATATGATTAAAATATAAATATATTAAAATTGAAAAGAGGAGATATTAAAGTTAGTGCATGAGACTTAATAAATAAATTAATTTGGAAAGAATAAAGTAAATTGGAGTTATAAGCTTGCGTGGGAATTAACATGTGTCAACAACACGAGGGTTAGTGCATCAATTAAGCACAAGGTGTCTACAATTCTATGACTCGTCAAAAACAATTGAAAAAGACCCATGCTTAGTTGGTGACACCTTTCAGCGGTTTCAAGAAGCATTCCAAAGGTTTCTTGAGAGCTCTTGATATTCAAGTATTCATAAAAGCTTTAAAAAAAAGCTTAATGGAAGCTACAAGTTGAATAGAAGCTACAAGATTAATGGAAGCCACGAGCTACAAGTTAAGATAGAAGTTTCAAAGCTTACATGCATGAGAGAAGATTTATATGCTCATATATTTTCTACTTGCTTCTACGCTCCTTCTAGCACTTCTAATCACTTGGAGGATTCGATCGGCTTGAATTCTTGGAAGAATTGTGAATGATGGAGAAGGAAGAGATTTTCTATGGACTTCTGAGGCATAGAAAATTAGCATCAGTGTCCAGGTGCACTCGTGATATTCTCATATTTATTTTGCACTTTTTCTCTTCTTGTCTTCATCATATCTATTTTATGTGTCTGAATACTCTCTATGATTGAATCTACTATTTGAAATTGGAATCAAGATATTTTATTTGGTTGAGAAGAAAACAATAGAAAAAAATCTTAGATCCAATTAAGGAGAAATAATTAGATCTTAATCGGGTTTGGGTTCGAATTTATATTGTGAAATTAGATAGACAAGATTCGAAATTAAAATAAAAATTTTATGGTGAAAACTTGAATGATTAGATGTAATCTTTCTATAAATTATATTTTTAGATGCATATGAACAAACCCTTTTATGGTTAAATTTAGAGAATAATTATTTTAAGAGAAAATTCTTAATTCATCACAAATTGTCCTATCGCTGTCTCTTGGATAGACCCAAATTCAGTCATTCATAACTTTTTATCAGGATCGAATTTATTCTATTGCTTTAGTTAGAATTGGCGCAACTTGGCCCTTTCCAACATATTTAAATTTCAGCCCGATCCAACGGTTCATTAGGGAGATATGGCCATCGTACTAAGACTATTTTATTCAAGAACGGATGTCTCTTCATCTTCCATAACCAAGAGTTCTTTATGCTTAAACTTCACAAAAATAATATATCAAAGTAATATAATCAGAATTTAATAATTATTTAATTAGTCTAAAGACTAATAAGAATATTCTAAATGAATTAATGAAGATTTTTAATAGAAAGTTGTGGATGGAGCTGATGGATAGAGATATTGAATTAATAGAGAATATATGACTTTCAATATTAAATACTATTTAATATATATAGTTAAGAGGTGGTAATTTATAAAAGTGTTTAATGATGATTATTAAGAGACTCAAATTTTAATGATATTGGATTTAGATTTAAATAAAAATTATTATATTGACAGGGAGTCATAGTTACATTATAACATTGTTATAAGATAGCTACGATTTGAATTATTGATATGCCTTAAAGGTTAGTTAAATAATAACTAATGGGACTTATGAAAATATAGTTTGATGAGTTTATTATTTATTAATGTTTGTTGAGCCTAACAAACTATTAATAAATAATGGTTTAAATAGTTATCAAGAAATCTGATTAGAGATAATTTAGTGGAGATTATTTAATGAATTAAAGATATTATTGCAATCTTCCCTTATTAGAATCTTATTAATATGCATTAGTTTTATATGGTCTATTATCTAATCTAATTAAATCAAATTTAATTAAGATTAGTTAATAGCAGAAGAAGTGTAATTAATTATTAGTCAATCTAAGTAAATGGATTAAAAGAAAAGAGATTTTAATATAGTTTATATAGTGGACTTTTTATAATGTATATTGAATACTATTAAACAATTTTAGAGTTCTTTAATGAAGATGATAATGTTAAGAATTTGAAAATTATTCATGTTAAAATCTACAATGAGTCTTATTGGTTTGATAGGGATCTTTTTCAAAACAACTTTTATATAAACAAAACATTAGAACAATAAGAAAATGGAGTCTAATGGTTGATTTTAATATTGATTAAATAATTATAAGATGATAATTTATATTATGTTGATTTAAATTTAGAAACTCTAAATAATATTGGATTAAGATTGAATTATTATGTTATTGGTTAATACGTTTGAATAACTTAATGGTATTAAGAGTTAGCTAATGAAGTTTTATGTAAAAGTTCTCTAGATTGATTATTTATAGTTGTGATAAGTTTATTATTTATTAATGTTTGTTGGGTCTAACAAACTATTAATAAATAATAGTATAAATAGTTTAAATAGTTATCAATTAATACAAACAGTGTTACTCTAAAAGAGATTAGTTAATGATTGAAGTACTGTAAAAGATATTAATCAAATTGAATTGGTTAATAATTTGGAAGATTATCAGTTAACTGAATCAACGTACATAGGAAAAACTTATTTGAGATAATAATACTTGGTATTGAGGATTTATTATAACTTGTTATTATTAAAATATAAATGAGAACATTGTTGCAGAATGATGAATGTGATCTATTAATAAGATTCTCAATATAGCTTGTCATTAAATATTAGCAAGCTATTATTATTATTGAACTATGAACCTGAATATTTGTGTGTGACTGACCTTTAGTTATTAGTCAACTGATATTCATTGGGTTGATGGTTTAGTTGTGAAATTATTAATTAAATCAATTAACTAGAGTTAATAGGATTTAGTTAATAATTAGGTTATGTAATAGAGATTTAATTGATATAATTCTTTTAATGAGATTGTAGAAATATTAATATCAAGTTGATAGGTCTTATTCCGATGACTTGAATAACGACTTTAGATATTTTAATGGTGAAGACTTAGTAATATATAATTGAGAATTATTAGAACAATTAAAGGTCAAAGATTGTGAACTGATATTAATTGATCATTCTAATAAAGTTATAATCTCTTATTCGAAGAATGATAATTGGTCCTCTTATAATATAACAAATAATGATCTTAGAAAAGTTGAAAGGTTAATTAATTAGAATGTGGATCATAGTTAAATAAAGAGAACAATTTAATTAAAGGCCAATAAGTAAATATTTATCCTTAAGTTATTCTTTAAATGTAATTCTTATTAATGGAAGGATAATGCTATCGGGGAACAAACGGGTTGACTTGTAGGTCAAATGATGAAACTTGAGACACTTGAAAATATACTTGCAAATAGAAAACTGGAAACCTCTACACTGATTCAACTATGTAAGATAGCAAAACCAAAACATGTGTTTGCATCGTGTATTCTATATGCTTCTTGTTTTGGGTTTTGGGTTGACTAGCGTTGACCAGTCCTAGGTTGTGACCAAAGGCTCGGGGGTTATGAGATGTGATGGCATGTTGATCTTATTTGGTCTCGATCTTTATAAACCCAACCATGGTTATGTGATCATATGCTTTATGAAATGTTTGTTATTGTTCATCAGTCTTCATGTGTGAAGCTGAGATGTATGTGTATGAGACACTTGAGCTAATCATTTTTTATTCATCGATCAGTTATCCTTGGATTGCTTTGTAGTCTCCGTGATGGGACTAAAGTGTTGATTTATTTTTTGATGATGTCATATTGTGACATGTTTGACTCAACCATTTTGGAGTCTTCAATCAGTATGATTTTAAGATATTATTGGTTGCTTATTGAGAACCAATAGATTCTGATGATATATTTCGGTTATTGAGAACCAATGGATACTTATGATTATCAGTGATGCCTTCAGTTGCCAATAGAGAACTATTGTGATCATGATTTTCTATGGATGCTTTTCGGATGCTCATGGAGATTTGATGATTCCTATCTTGGAGATTTGATGATTCTTATTATGGATATTTGATGCTTTTATCATGGATATTTGATGATTTTTTTATGGATTTTCTTTACAGTCGCTTGTACAGGACTGTGGTGATTTATGATTCCATGAGCATTAGGGTAGGTAATCTACTTGTAATGTCGGGAAGTGGCTTGCAATGGGGGCCGGGGCCCTAAGTGGCTGCCAAGGTAACTCATTGTAAGTTTGGTTAATAAGTGATAATATTTACACACTAAATGGAGATTAAATGAACCTAAAAAGATAATTGTTTTGGTTCTCACCCATGCCTTGAGTGCTTGTATAGGCTAGGATGGGAGTAGTGAGAACGCATGGTTGCGACCTTGCATTCCATAGTATGCCTCGTCAGTATGAGAGGATACTAGTGGCCGCATGAGATCTGTATGGACCCGTGGAGTTTAGCTAACTGCCAGGGTAACTTGTACGAGATAAATGCAATGACACTTTCTCGCTTGCAGAGTAGGTTTCCTACATGTTTTTGTTGTGCCTCTGGGAAGTAGATGTCTGTTTTCTGATTGGAACCTTTGAGTTAGTATACTTTTAGGATTCCTGGACTTTAGAGATTTGTGCTATGTGATTTTGTTAGCCTGTTTGGGACTTGAGACTATCTCCTCAGCATGGTGGGAGTGAACCACTTAGGTTCCACGCAGTCGGGTGGTAGTGTATTTTTCACTCTTATCATTTGAGATCCGTCGAAGACACCGTGGTTGGAGCATTCTTGGTTGGTATTTATCTTCATTATGTTCTTGGAGCATTATGATAGATGATATACCTTATGATGGATGTATTTACTGGTATGTTTCTTATATTGATGATTTGCATATGTTAGATGATGGTATCCTATGCTTTACTTTGCATGTTAGTAGGATGTTTTAGGAGTGACATTCCTACTATGTTATAGCCGATGATCTCTTCGGTGCTTTGGGATGTTATGCATGGAGGGATGGCTAGGATCCACGATGGTCTAATGATGCTATTAACGGTTGGGAGGAACCGTGCACTTAGTTTATTTTGTTTGATCTTTATGATGGATGTATATATCTTCTATGATGATGTATCATGTGATTATCTTTATTTTGATGTATCATGGATTGGAATAGGATGATGTACCTTATTTCACATATGTATATTCTTTTAAGCCTTCATACCCTGTGACATGTATAGTGGATGATTGAGCATTTGGAAATGTAATGTAGGAACATTGGACTTATCATTATTATTCATGTGGATGTTGTACTAGATGGATTTATGTATGCTAGTTAATTTAGATGTGATACAACGTTAAGGGATCTTTAAAGAATGTAGCCTGTTATGTATATATGTTATGTTTATTTTCATTTTAATTGTTGCTATTGCTTCCGCAAATGTTATGAATGGTTTTATCTTTCATGTTTAACAAAAAAAAAAAAAAAAAAAAATTGGCAAACTTAGCAAAATTCTTTGGATCCCTTGGCGGGGCATTATAGCCTTGATATCCTTCTCTTTGATCCCTTTGATTTCTTCCCTTGCCTCTATGTTTGAAGTTAGAGTCTCCCTTCCTTTTGTTCTTTTCTTCCACCTTTAAGGCTAGTTGATGACATCTCTAAATAGTAGTAGGTGTTCACAAACTTAGCTCTTCTTGAATGTTCTACTTTATACCACCAAAGTACGTAGCCACTTTTATTGGCTCTTCTTCTTTCTATCAATGCTTTCAATCCCTCCTAACACCTCAATAGCGTACTATGATCCCTAGCCATGCAACTTTGGCTTGCCTAGGGTATCACCTTAAAAACATCATCCTTACTTCCATGGGATCCTCCTTCACTATACAATATGTACATGGATTCATCTTACTAATCTTAAAATCCCATGTAGATTCCACAATAAGAAGATGCTCTAACACCCCTTCTTTACCAGTTGCTTGGTTTAGGACAATAGACTAGCAGAACATAAAAGAATTTTAACAACTAATTTGAAACCTAAAAAATCACAAACTAATACTATACTAAGCTGACATTATCAACCAATGAAAGTTTTTTTATGATCTACCATCTTTTCAAATCCTAAACATGTGTACAAACTATTGATTCAAAGGAGCTTTGATTGACATCCATGAAAATTGATCTATAATAAAATGATCATAATGTAAAGCACAAATAAAAAGTGAACAATTACAATAACTTCTATATAAAATTGTGATATCTAGAAAAAACACGAGTAAGTTGATAGACTTTATGTGAGAGCTTGATTCTCATGAATAACATTTAGTTGTTAGTCATCTTATAAAATCAACAAATGGTTATGAAATTAGAAATAATAACAAGTTAATTTCTATTTTTCTTTTAGGCTTATCCAAATCCAATTTTGTTTATAATATAATCTTTGATTTTGTTTTCAATTTTTGTCAATTTTATTTATTTATTTATCTTTTAATTTTTTTAAATTTCTTTTATTTTATTTAAAAGATTAATTTAATTTTCAACTTTTAAAATTAGTTGAGTTTCTAATTTTTATAATTTATTTAGCTATAAGTTTTTTTTAAATGATCAACTTATTAACATATAATAAATTGAATACAAGTGCTACATAGTGGCTAAGTAAAATTATAGTAGATAGTTGAATTTTTTAGAATAAAAATCTAATAATAATGCTAAAAGTATATATATATTAATATATTTTAGTTGTATTATTTTGTAATGTTAATTATCGTTTAGTGTCGTACTTTTTAATCATATATCAGCAATAATACTTAATTTGATATATTATAATATTATATTTTATAGTGCAATTCTTTAAAAAGTTATATGTAGATTATAATATTGTATTATATTATAATTGTTAATTTTATATACTACCATTATAAATATACATTATATGCATTATGGATAACATTGGGCAAATAATTACAACAATTTCATAAATGTGATGTAACATGAATAAAAGTGCTTCAAAAATTGCACTTGTATAATGTTTTGATTGTGGAAGAAAATAATTTTAACCACTAGTTAAATTTAAGAAATCAAAAAATAATATAATAGTAAAAAGCCCATCGGCAAGTAGTAACAAGTGCCACATAGTGGCCAAGTATTGTTGTATTATAATAAATCTGAAACAAAGATATACTTTTTAATTTAAATTTTATGCTCTATTCAAGTCAAATATAAATTATAATTGTATTCAAGTTAAACATGATAAAAATATCTTAGTTTAAATGGTTTAAATTGTAAAGAAGGGCACTTTCTTAAAAAAAATTAAATGCACAAAAGTTCTTTCTTATATCACTATTTATAAATTTCATATTAGTTTGTAAGTAATATAAGAGTCAAATTTTGATAAATAATTGTACAATATACTAACTTAAAAAATGTGATGTAAACTATAGAAAAAAATTAAAAATTTGGATATACAAAGAAATATTTAATTTTAATTGGTAGACATAAGTTGGAAAAAAAAATACTTATGAGCAAGTTATGTAGTTGAGCATGTTGATAATTGTGATAGTACTTGTTGATCTCCCATCATATGTAATGATGTGACCTTGAAACCTTTATTATAATTAAAAGACTTATCAAAAGATTTCTATATAAATTTTTTTATTTAAAAAAATAATAATTAAAAGTACCTACTAGATCCGATCCCCTGCTAAAGAACAAACATCTCATTTTAATATGAGGATCCCCTGCTAAAGAACAAACATCTCATTTTAATATCCTCATATAAGAAGTTTATAATGAAAATGGTTACCATAGGAAAGATAAGTGTGGTGTCTTAAAGCTACGAAATTGATTCCCACATACACATAGAAAACAGTAAACTGAAATGACATCGATCATCTCAAAGATATGACTACCATTATACGGGAGCGAAAGATTAATCTTGTGTTAAATTATGATGGCACACATCCTGTTCCAATTCACAGATTGCATAACTTGCAAGCAAGGAAATGGAGAGTGCTGCATGTGATGGTATTTCTTCTTCAAAACAGTCAGAGCAGCCCCCGCTACAGAAGCTTAGTCCAAAGCATAAATTATATTCTTGTGAGAAAATAGAATAATGAAATCTTTCAAAACCTTTCATTCACAGAGGAATTGGATGCGATGTGTTTCTTAGAAACTATTGTAAATAACAAGATAAATGCGATGTTTTAAAACTATGAATGTTATATCCACACTTAACTGATACACTGGTAAACGAAGACGACATTAATCCTCTAAATCATATATCTATTCAGGTTAACACTTTCAAAAAGCTTTTTACATTCGATACAAAGTGTAAACCTATTTCTGAAACACATCAATCACATTTAGCTGTCCTCCCCATAACTGAAGGAAAACAATTATTTCAGTGTACGCAATTCAAACATCTCTAGGTTTAAGTAAATGTGAGAAAACGACGTCCCAACAAAATGAAAACCATTTTCATCCAACAAACCCTAAATATGTCATGGTGGGGCTCATTTTTAAGCATATTGGGTCTAATCTTTTAACTTGTTTTTTTGACATTTACGATACAAATGGTGGAACATGGTTTCAGATATATCAGCTTTATCAAAAGCACTGACCCAATTGCACGTAAGCGTTTGCTATTGGCTATCATAACCATCAACGACTCATTAATGGAAAGGAAATTTATATCTCAATATCATTTATGATAGTTTTGGTTTCAAACAAGCAAGAAAAATATGGTTCATAATAATCCACCGTATACAAAGAATCTACAGCTAAATTATGACACACCATCGTAGTCTTTAGTGCGAGGAGTAGCTTCTATTTGTCATATATAACACCGACAATGATAAGACATGAACACTTGAAAACAATGGTTACTTGTTTGGCGTGACTAAAAACTAATAGAAATATTGTACAAGAAGTAGCCAGTATGAAGGTCCACTTTATATTGAAAAATACAATAAATGATTATTAAGAAATTGAGACTTTAGTGACTGTAGCTATTCCAATCGCTATCGCACAAACAAAAACCTCGATATTGCTTGCCCATGTCTTTCAATAATGTAATTTCTAATGCTAGTTAAGACATGTTGGAGTAACATGCTAGCCACTAGTGGACCCCTAAGTGCGGCATCAAGTTACGGTTAAAATAATTAAAATTGTGTTACTTCAATTATGTTGATCTCTTCTTCTGTTATTTGGTTATATATAGCACCTTGAGGAACTCGAGTAAGCAAGCTGTTTGTTACTTGAAGCTTTTAATATTGAGATAGTGCTTAGTTTTGTATATTGTTAGGTTGCAAAATCTTTTGGAGTTTTGTAACTTTTAATGATTAGGAGAAAGAATTCATAGTAGAGAAGTGTTTGCAAATGTCTGCAATGTCGAAATGTTATTTGGTAAGGTTTATACTGGTGCTATTGACATTCATTATCTTGTTCGATTCTCTATCATGGGCAGATCCGCAGAACTACACATTCGTTGTAAGTAGATTTTAGTATAATTGTGCCTCTTCATAAATGAAAATAGTAGTTGTTGTTATGCCATGTAGAAAAGTTTGATGATATCTTGCAGTTGCCTGCTCAATTTGAACTTTCATTCATGTCCATATTGTTAATAAGATGACTTATATGCTAGAGAAAATCTAAGGAGACATGAATGTTGTAATGATCGTGTTTACTTTCATTGTGTTTCATGTTGTCCTCATTGTGGGTGTAGTACCTCACTACTATGATAGAAAAGGTAGTATTCAACTTTTTTACTTCCGTTGATTATGCAGAGAAGCTATAAACACAAATACAGTACAACCCATTTTTTTTAAAGGATTTTATGACACAGCAATAATTTCATTTTATTGATTTTCACAGCTTGAATCGACAAGTATTACTCGACTATGTGAGACATATAATCAAGTCACAGTGAATGGGCAGCTCTCGGGTCCAATCCTTTATGTCCGAAATGGAGACACACTTAGTGTTGTAGTCTATAACAAAGCCCAACACAATGCTTCCATCCACTGGTAAATAGATCTTATAGATTGTCCATTGAATTGATTAGTTAAGACCTTTTAACAAGAATTTGATGTTTCAGGCATGGAGTGAGACAGATTCGCAACGCTTGGGCTGATGGACCTGGATACATTACACAGTGTCCCATCCAACCGGGGGGGAAATTTACATACACATTCACCATTATTGGACAGGAAGGAACGTTGTGGTGGCATGCTCATGTGTCATGGCTCCGTGGAACAGTTCATGGAGCAATGGTCATCCTTCCAAAGAAGGGCAGCTCTTACCCTTTTACTCAACCCCATGCTGAGCTTCCTATTGTGCTAGATAATGGAAAGTAGGACCTTATGCAAGCTTAATATTTAGTGATCAAGTTAGCTTAGTATTTCATCGGCTATTAAGTTAATAGATTCTTGATTTGTTAATGAAGTTCAAAAGTTTACTCAATCTATTGACTATCAACTCTTAGTAGGGTGGTGAAAATGACCTCCAATAAATTTTGGTAGAATGATCCTTTTTAATTATTGACTTTCGCTAAAATGAAGTTAATTTAAAATTCTTATTTCATATTAATCTTGAAATTTGTTTCTCTTAACACATGATCTATTACTAATATATTTTGATTTCTTAAATTGTAAAAATGTATAGATTTTTTATTTTGATATGATATGTTATCTGGACAAAGGGAAGCAATTTTGTTCTAGCTTATATTAAAAGTGGGAAAGTTGTCAAGAGATTCCTGATTTGATGGTGAAATCTACTTGTAAGGCCATGATGTCTTAAGAAATGAGGATAAGATCATGCTCTCAAGAAGTGGATTCTCCTCAATCATGACTCACAAAAAAAATAGTTAACCTACACTCATATGATCATATGATCATATAAAGTTAGAATATTTATTTAGATATTTTAGATGAATAAAGATAATAGTATTTTTCTTTTAAATTTACATTAGACAGGGAAAGTTCTCATTGGACTTTTTTTTTGGTGGTGAAGTTAAATAATTCAATATTGTCATAAAGTCTTTAATGTGTTCATAAAGTTGAAAGTTGGATGATCTAAATTAAGCTTTTATTTAATGTAAGACAATGACACCATAAGAAATAAAGATACAATCATGTCCACAAAATTTGTAATACAACCAATAGTCTTTTGATTAAAATAAATAACCATATTGATTTTGAAGTACTCTTTAACACATAAACTGCCATTAATAGACTTGTTTTTTTATTTAAAGAATTGTCTCCTAGGGATTATACATTCTACACATTGTCGGCCACAATTATATTTCATATTTTGAAACTAAATAAGGTAATTTAACGCACTGTATATTTAATCAATCATTAAAAAAGTATTATTTACCCAACCCCAAAATGACAAGTCCTATCTTCACATCAAATTTCTAAACGCATTTTCTGACATGTTTTATTCTTAAGAATTATGTTTCACACTTTTTCAAGTGGAATCTTTCCGCATGTCACATTACCTTAAGATGTTTTACTGGAATAAGAATGACTCAAATCAATGAACTTGAGCAGGGGAATGGTGGGACACTGATCCCCTTGAGGTCGAAGAAGCAGCAAAACAGAGTGGTAGTGCACCCAGTCTCTCAGACGCGTTCACCATAAATGGACAACCCGGAGACCTCTATAACTGCTCAACCTCAGGTACCCTAAACCCTAAACCCTAAATACCAATCAAGACTCTAATCAACTCTAACGAAATTGATTGCATGCAGGAACGACAAATTTCTCTATAGTACAAGGGCAAACCTATCTTCTTCGCATAGTCAATGCTGCAGTCAATGATCACCTCTTTTTCAAGGTCGCATCACACACTCTCACAGTGATAGCCGTGGACGCCTCCTACACGAAGCCATACACAACAGCCATTCTAATGATAACATCTGGTCAACCCGTAGACGCTCTTTTCACAGCCAATCAATCAGTAGCCAAATACTACATGGCTGCCAAAGTATACACTACTCTATCCACATCAAATTTTGATAACACCACAACAACCGCCATTTTAAGCTATGTAGGTTCAAATGCATCTGCCACTCCAATCCTTCCGGACCTTCCAATATACAACGACACCGACACAGTCACCAACTTTACCAAATCCCTACGAAGCCTGGCTTCACAAGAACATCCTGTGGCCGTTCCCCAAACTATAAGCTGCAGTAGTATCATAACTGTAGGACTAGGTTTAATTCCCTGTCCAACTGGATATTCATCTAGTAACTGTAGTGCACCTAATAATACCAGAGTGAGTGCCAGTATGAACAACGTATCTTTTGTGTTGCCAGATATAGCCGTTCCGCAAGCTTATCACTATGGTATTGGTGGAGTCTATACCACAGATTTTCCTAACAATCCACCAGTTGAGTATGATTATACCGGTGATGTGGACCGATCTCTTTGGGCACCGGTTTCTGGAACAAGAGTGAAAGTTTTCGAGTATAATGCCACAGTTCAGGTGGTTTTCCAGGGAACCAATATTTTCCAGGAAGACAACCATCCAATGCATATTCATGGGTATAATTTTTATATTGTGGGAGAGGGTTTTGGTAATTATGATAATGAAACTGATCCGAGCTCTTTCAATCTGGTCGATCCGCCTCAACGGAATACTGTAGGGGTTCCTGTGAATGGATGGGCTGCTGTAAGATTCAAAGCTGATAATCCTGGTAATGTGTAGGGTTAGAATTTGTTTCTTGATTCTTGAGATAACATAGGGGTTGAAATTGAAATTTGAAAATTAAAAAGACTGAACCGGAATTTTCTCCGTTTGTGCAGGTGCGTGGTTTGTACATTGTCACTTTGATGACCATGTGACATGGGGGTTGAATATGGTGTTTCTGGTGAAGAATGGCCCCACTGTTTTGGAAAGTTTGATTTCTCCTCCTAATGATCTCCCCGAATGCTAGTCGGGCAAGCCAAGCTACATTGTCAAATTAGAGGCGATGCTTTGTGGATGAATACAATTCATTTCTTTTTTTAAAGTTGTGTGAGTTTGTTTAACATTAGGATTTTGTCATTCATGTTTTTATTGTGAGGAAACAAGGATATAAATTCATCCATTGTCTTAGTCTAGAGATATATGTAGTGTAGATTATTTTAATTTTTACATTATTAATAATTTTTTTATCTTTAATTTAAATATTCAAATATTTTTTCTTTCAATTCTTAACTTAATTTTGATGATGGGTCAGTGAGTGGGTATGGAAAAAAATCTCACCTACATTACAATACTTATATTTGAATAATTAAGTCATGTAATTTTTCAATATGTTTTATAAGTTTTTTATTTTTACAATTTATATCTATATTGATGTATAGCTGTTATTTGTATAACATATGATTTCTTTAGACTACAAGTCTTACTCAATTGGGCTATGTTCATAATTGGAACAATTATTGACACTCGATATGATATTTTTATTATTGTTATTATTATTCTACATTGTGAATCATTAGATATTGTATAATGATTTCTTCTTCTCCTCTTATTCTCTTCAAGCTACTATTATTTATCTTATAATCTACATTATTCAATATCTAAAACATAAATGTAAATTACTCATGAAAATATGAGATTATTATTAATAATTAGAAAAGAAGAAATATAGAAAGAAGTAGTTATTTACTAGTATTTAAATTGTTAATGAAATCTTCAAAATATATTTAATGTCATATAATATTTCCTCCTAATTCTTATTAAAAACTAAATTCATTCTTTAGTAAATATATCAAATTATATTTTTTAATACCTAAAGAAAAAAATGTGTTATGATTTGAATAGTTTGAAAGTTTCTCATAAAAGTCACTCGAGATAATATAGTATTGCTTTCTTATGCCCTAACTTGTTAACATCTATCCAAAGAATAAAATTTATTAAACGATATGAAGTGAAAGGGGAATACATAATTAAGATAGGAAAATGATTAAATCATATAAAGTGAGAGGAAAAAACTAAATATGTTTAAAGAATAATACCTAAAATTTATTAAATAGTTTTTTATTTTGTTTTAAAATAGACACCCACATCATACACATGGAAGTATGGCATAAGTACGGTGAATATATCATAAGTAGCATTATGTTCTAGCATAAACAACTCATCATCATCATTTGAAAACATATCATATGACATCAATATGGAAGCAATTACATTTACTAGCTAAGAGTAATTTACAAAGGTTATTATAATCCTTGAATACACACATGAAAGTATAATCATTGTAAGTAAGTAACCATTACTATTTGATATAATCAATTATCCTATATATCAATGTGTTGTATTACAAATATCGGTTAAGTGATAACATGTCCAGAGAAGAGTCAGATATAATTTTAGGATATTATCAATGCTGATGGCTTCCCTATTGAATTCTTCCAAGAATTTTGGGATATTATCAATCATGACCTTTTGGATGTGGTTTAGGAGTTGTATTCCAACAAAGATATGCTTTGAGCTTTGAATGCCACTTTCCTAGTCCTTATTTTGAAAAAGGAAGAGGCTAATCAGCTGGACTTCTTTAGGCCCATTTCTCTTTGTAATGTGGTCTATAAAATCATTATTAAACTCCCAGCAGAAAGGCCTAAAGTTTGGCTTCCCATGGTTATCTCTAAGGAACAAGGGGAGTTTTTGGATGGAAAACAAATTTTGGATGGGGTGGTTATTGCTTTTGAAGCCATTCACTCTATGTGTAATTCTAGAGAATGCACCATGTTCATCAAGCTTGATATGGCTAAGGCTTATGACAAAGTCAATTGGGGTTTCTTGTAGAAAGTTCTTCTAGCTTTTCGCTTCAATCAGGAATGGGTTAGTTGGGTTTTGAGCCGCGTTACTATCCCTCCTTCTCGGTCCTTCTTAATGGTGAACCATTAAAGCTTTTTGGGGCCTCTAGAGGTCTTTTCCTAGGAGATCCCCTTTCTACTTATTCGTTCATCATTATGGCTAAGGGACTTAGCAGACTTATCAAGTCTCATGTTTCCCAAAAATCTAATTTAGGGCTGGCAATGGGGAAATGGTTTGCCCACTCTTTCCCACCTCCAATTTGTTGATGATATGACCCTTGCTAGGAGAGCTCAGATTCAGGAAGCTAAAGCCTATTGGCTGACCTTGGATACTTATTTGGTTGCCTTTGGTCAAAAAATCAACGATGATAAGTCCTCTATTTTTTTCTTCAACACTCTTGAGCCTATCTAGTGGAGGATTGCTAATATCCTAAGATTTGGGAGTCCCTATTGTGGTGGGAAGATAGCCTAGGCCTTTTTGGCAGAGCTTGCTCGACAAGCTTCGACAAAAAGTTAATCATTGGACTCATAGGTGGCTCTCTACTACTAGCAAGGTGACTTTCCTACAATTTGTGATTCAGGCCATTCCCATATATAAAAGCATGGTTCAGGCTACCCTGACATATTTTCTTAAGGAATTTCATGCTTTTTCTCACTAATTTCTTTGGAGCGACAATTTTCAAAATACTAAATGGAGCCTCATCAATTGGGATAGCATCTACAAGCCAAAAAAGGAAGGAGGCCTTGACCTTTCTTCTACTATCCTGTGTTGTCAAGCTCTTGTTGCGAAGCTCTATTAGCCCTAGTGTTCTAGTCAGTCTTAGCTTTGTGCTCGTATCCTATCACACAAGTATTTACCTGGAATTGAACCTTCACATGTTTCCAAGTTTCCTCTTGAGGGAAGAGGTTCTGTGGTGTGGAATATCCTCAAGATTTTTGCTCACCTAGTGAAGACAAGTCTATTTTGGATCTGTAACAAAGGCATTAAGGCTCTATTTTGGAGTGATTCCTAAAATGGGCATTCTCCTCCCTTGTCCTCTCATTTTCACTTATAGCCTCTTTGTATTTTTTTCTTTCTTCTAGATGGAATAAGGTGGCTCATTATAAGGAGGCTCATAACCTAGGCCTTTCGATTGGTTACAGATGGAAGAATTCTTTTGATTGGCCGTCATGTGGCACTCTAGGGGATCGGTTGGAGCTTTCTTAGCTCTTGGCTTCTAGGGAGTGTATCTCTTGTAATGTCCCCATTTTAGCAGTTGACCAAGTGTGTGTGCATTAGCCTTGTTCTACATGGTCTTGAGGGCTAACGAAGGGTTTAATGGGATCCTACAGTGTTTTGGCCTAGTCATTTCCAGTTTGGGCCAAAACGAAGTTGATTTACTCAATTTCAGGCATACTTACTATTTTTAGTAAGTTGGCAGGACACAATGCAGATCAATTTTGGTGATTGGATTCGATACTCCTCAGTGAGAGCTTTTCGATGAGCTATCACTCGCATTATTCGGAGTCCGATTGCTAATACATTTTAATGCCTGAAGTTTTATTAAAGTAACGTCTAATTTAATTATAAAATATTAAAGTGTTACTTTAATATTTATTTTATGGTGATGTGTACCCAAGGGAGACATAAAGGGTATTTTAATATATGTTTTATATATTACACATCTTTTATCCCACATTGCCCATATGAGTTGAGAAAACCCTTGGAAATAGAATAAAAAGAAACATTTGTGGCTTCATTAGGCAGGTTGAATATGAGAAGAAATTGGTGTGTGAGTTGCAGCTCCGTTCTTGGCATTTGAGGACATTTATCCTCTCTTGCAACATTCTAGACATCATTCCCTTGGGGTTTGGCCTTTGGAATTCTTTGTTATCGGCTTCATTATCAGGCAGTTTAGTTGCATTTCCGGCTATAGGCAGATTTGGTATTTTGCCATATCTTCTTCACTACTTGCCTGACGCTTATGCCGCTTTGAGAGAATGATATTACAAAGGTAGTGGACTGATTGAAGGACAAAGTACTGTAGTAGCAACTTTGAAAGCATGTGCTGGAGTATTATGTCAATAATGCTGAAGTAATTAGTGAGTTGATAAATCTGCCATGTATTTGGTTTTATGAATTCTGAAAATAACATTTATTTGGTTGTAGTTCATTTCCACTTTGCATATTATTGTTGTTTCTTTCTTGTTTATGTTGTATGATACCAATTCCATGCACAAACACAACAAACAAATAAATGTTTGATTTCTGGAGTTGTAAGGGGTTTAAAACATTAAATGGAGAAATAAGAGGTTGCATGCAAATTGTTTGACATAATTCCTTTCAGCAATTTGGTTTAGTTTTTGGGACATTCAGGGGTGCCCATTACAGTGGTATCAGAGCTATAAGTCCTGCCATCCTATGGAGGTCTTATAGGGAATTTGGAATAGCCAGATAGAGGAAAAAAGTGTTTGATGAAATGTCAAAACACTAAAATAAAAAATAAATAAAAAACACAAGCTAAGCATTTATGTTTGAGCATGCGACAGGGATCTTATAATTTCCTCGATACCAGAGCAAGACAAAATAGGATTTTAGACTTGCAAAGCAAACAGTCTAGTACATCCGTGCAGGTGGACATTGAATCCAACCATACAGACACGGAGGAGATATTCTTTGATTAGGACAATAATATGGGTGATCGAGATGACAGGAATAGAGGATTAGGTGGAGGTAGAAATGCTGGTCCAGATCAGGGGGAGGTACTATTCAGATCGTTACTGGATACATTAGAGTAGGGGCAGCGTATGCAGCAGGAGCAGAATAGGCGAATGGACATGATGTTGTAGCTCATGGCTAGACAGATGGGTGTCATTATTAATCCAGGTGATGCCAACAACAGAAACAATAACAATGAGGGAAACAATAACAACGGGGGAAACAATAACCATGGAGGCAAAGGCAACAACAATGGTCCTGAGAATAACATTAATGGTAATAATGGACATGACAACAATGGGAATGAGGCTGATAACTTTAGACACGTTGCACGCCCAACGCGAACTGTGAGCTCGAGACCTCTTCTACCCACTTTCCCACCCAAAGATCCGGTTCAACCAGTAAACAAATCGTAGATTACTGAGTTACAGGATCAGTTCAGGAGGGACTAGGAGGCTAGTGGACCGGAGTTTCAGGTGGATATTTCTCTTAGAGATTATATGGACTTGATGATGAGACACATGCCTAAAGAAGGAGGGAGGAATCAAAACTTTGAGCTCAGGAAGAAAGTTGGAAAACTTTCTTTACCTTATTATGATGCTTCAGGGAAGATAACTGCACGAGCTTGGGTGCAGAAGGTAGATACATACTTGCTGCTAAATCCTATGCCTGAGGAGGAGGCTGTCAAGTATGCAGCTATGCACTTGGATGGCATTGCACATGAATGGTGGCATCATGGCATGGTGACTTTGGGGCATAATTAGATTACATCCTATGAGGAATTCACCGAAACATTGATTGGAAGATTTGACACTAAGGATCCTGAGTTACATTTCAAGGAGCTAGCACAGTTAAAATAGTCAGGTTCTATGGATGCTTACATTGCTGAGTTTCAACACTTGTCTGTACTTGTCACTGATATCTCTCCTAGGAGATTGGTGGTGTTATTTTGTGATGGTCTTACTGATCCATTACGAGGTTGGGTGAAGGGACATGATCCACTCACCTTAGCTGAAGCAACTAAAAAGGCACGAGATTTAGCCCCTTTGGTATATAAAGGAAAAAACCATTCAACAGATTCTTCCTACCACAAGGACAAAGACAAAAAACCATTTCAGAAAGAGTATAGCAAACCCAAAGAAGTATCAAAAGGACTAGACAATGAAACCTTGAATGAACTTTGAAAGAAGAAGTTGTGCTTCCATTGTAGAGAGCCTTGGGACTTATCTCATAAATGTTCTCTCAAGGCTAAGGCAAATCAAATGGAGTATTTTTCAGTAGAAGAGTCAGAGTCAGAAGGGAAGGATCAACACTCTGATTCAGATGAGGGTAACACTATAGAGGAGAGCAACATTCCTAAGGATGATAGATCATTGGCATGCTTCACAGGGGCCCAAAAGGCAATCACATTTAAGGTCAGGGGTACTATCCAGGGGCAGAAAGTGATATCTCTTATTGACACTCGAGCTACACATAACCTCATAGATGCATAGTTGGTAGCTAGGAGAGGGTTACAGATAGAGGAGCATGA
Source organism: Cupressus sempervirens (assembly GCA_028749045.1). NCBI lineage: Eukaryota > Viridiplantae > Streptophyta > Pinopsida > Cupressales > Cupressaceae > Cupressus > Cupressus sempervirens. The sequence goes on from CM053791.1 coordinate 639,361,507, forward strand.
TGGGTTTAGAGTCATGGTGGCTAACGGTGATAAGTTATTATGCACTCGAAAGATATCTAATCTTCGCATTAGGTTTGGAGATGGCTACGAGTTGGAGGATGAGTTCTATGTTGTGGACATGGGAGATTATGATGTCATCCTTGGCATGACATGGATGGCTTCACTAGTTGAGTTCACACTCAATCTAGCAAAATTGGAGATGAGATTCCAGCATGAGGGAAAAACTGTGGTACTTAGAGGACTTTCAGATGGAGGTTGCAGAGTAGTGTCCTTGAGGAGAATGCAGAAACTTTTTCGTCATGATGACATAGAGTGGGCGGCAGAATGCTACATTATGCCAACTTCACCAGAGCCACAAGAAAAGAGTCATCCACCAGATATCCAGAAGATACTTGATAGACATGCTAAAGTATTTAGCGATATTCCTCATGGGGTTCCTCCTGACAGGGGGATGGAACATGTTATTGAGCTCGAGGAGGGAGCCAAACCAGTTATGATTACTCCCTATGGTCATCCTAAGAAACACAAGGATGAGATAGAGAAGACGATTAAGGATTTGTTGGAGATGGGGCATATCAGGCCCAGTAAGAGCCCCTTTGCTTCAGTAGTAGTATTGGTAAAGAAGAAGGATGGGACGATGCGCATGTGCATCAATTACAGGGCACTAAATAAGAAAACAATTAAAAAAAGGTATCCCATTCCTAGGATTGATGAGCTGATTGATGAGTTGCATGGGGCCTGCTTCTTCACCAAAATTGATTTGCGATCCGGATACCATCAAATCAGGATGAGAGCAAAGGACATTGAGAAAATAGCCTTCTGATGTCACTATGGCCACTTTGAGTTCATGGTTATGCCATTTGGTCTAACCAATGCACCTGCTACATTTCAAAGTTGTATGAACCAGGTATTTAGGAAGCAGCTAAGGAGATTTGTCTTGATCTTCTTTGATGATATCTTGGTCTTCAGTAAGACCTGGGAGGAGCACTTACATCATCTAGAGGAGGTGTTATCTATTCTAGAGAGAGATTCATTGTATGCCAAGGAATCTAAATGTGATTTTGGCATGACTAAGCTCCTTTACCTTGGGCATATCATTAGTGCAGATGGCGTTCGGGTTGATCCCAAAAAGATTAGAGCTATTGTAGAGTGGCCTACTCCCACAAACCTTACACAGCTTAAGGGATTGTTTGGTTTATGTGGTTTTTATAGGAGGTTTGTTAAGGGATTCTCACAGATTGCTACATCCTTGATAGATCTTACCAGGAAAGAAGCCTTCGTGTGGACAGGGGCAGCACAGAGGTGTTTTGAGCATTTCAAGCAGGTTATGCCTTCATGTCCATTTCTAGCTATACCAAATTTCATGAAGCCTTTTGAGCTTCATTGTGATGCATCAGGTGATGGGATTGGAGCAGTATTGATGCAGGAGAAGTATCCCATTGCATTCGAGAGTAGGAAGCTCTAGGGAGTTGAGAAAAGTTATTCTATCTATGATCGGGAGATGTTGGCCATAATGCATGCATTGGCCAAATTTTGATCATATTTGGTAGGTGGACATTTTGTGATCAAGACTGATCACAACAGTATTAAATACTTCATGAGCCAGTGTGATCTTAATGACCGGCAACAAAAATGGGTGACTAAATTGCAGGGTTATGACTTTGACATAGAGTTTGTCTCGGAGACCTCACTTATGTGCTCTAGCAGAGATTTCAGGAGATTGGAGAGATCGAATTATAGCAGAGTATGTCAGAGATGCTTGGGCTTCTGGATTGTTTTCAGGTACCATATAGGATGATCGCTATGAGGTGATAGATGGATTGATCAGAGTTCAGGACAAGGTTTATTTGATTCCATCATCATATTTGAGAGAGGTGATACGAAAGGCATTTCATGATGCACCCACAGCTGGACATCCGGGGGTCTTCAAGACCTATAGGCAGATTCGAGAGCGGTTTTCATGGAAAGGGCTCAAGGATGATGTTTAGAGGTATGTCAGGGAGTGTGTGGTTTGTCAACATAATAAGGGAGAGCACACATTTCTTGCAGGTTTATTACAGCCCTTGCCCATTCCTGATAGGAAATGGGAAATTATTTCGATGGACTTCATCACTGGTTTACCACAAGTGCAGAGAAGGGATTGCATCTATGTGGTGGTGGACCGCTTGACAAAGTTTTCTCACTTCTTTGCTATTCCGTCCACTTACACAGTGGCATAGGTGGTAGATCTTTTCTTTAGAGAGATATTCAGGTTACATGGGCTACCCAGATTCATTGTTAGCGACTAGGATAGTAAGTTGATGAGTGTTTTTTGGCAAGAGTTGTTTAGGTTGTGTGGTATAGATCTTACACCTAGCACTAGTTATCATCCGCAAACAGATGGGCAAATAGAGATTATGAATAAATGAGCGGAATGATATTTGAGGAACTATGTAACTACACAACAAAAGGCTTGGATTAGATGGTTGCATATGAGAGAGTATTGTTATAACACCACTTATCATATGTCCATCAAGATGACTCCTTTTATGGCACTCTATGGTTATGTAGCACCTAGCTTTATGGATTTAGTTTTGGGGGACAGTAGAGTGCCCAAAGCAAAAAACTTATTGCAGGATAGTCAGGACATCCTGAAAGTGCTCAAAGAGAATATACAACAGGCCCAGAATCAACAAAAATTGTATGCTGATCAGCACTGAATAGAGCGTAGCTTCGAGGTAGGGGATATGGTTTACTTGAGGCTACAACCATATAGACAGTCATCACTCAAGAAGAGCAGAGCTGAAAAGTTGAAACCTAGATTTTATGGTCCCTACAGGGTGATTTGCAAAGTGGGAAAAGTCGCCTATGAGCTTGAGCTTCCAGAGGGCAATCGAGTGCACAATGTGTTTCATGTGTCTAGGCTTAAGAAAGCCATTGGTCAGAGTTTAGTGCCTTCTATAGATTTACCCCCTTTGGATGAGGAGGGGAAGCTTGTGTTAGTACCCAAGGCTATTCTGGACACCAGAGAGAGGAAGCTTAGAAACAAGATAGTGAAGGAGTATTTGGTTAGATGGAAAGACCTGCCGGAGGAAGATTCTACATGGGAGAGTGAGCAGGTTATTCAGCAGGCTGGACTGAGATTGCTTGAGGACAAGCCATTTCAAGGGGGGCGGACTGTAATGTCCCCATTTTAGCAGTTGACCAAGTGTGTATGCACTAGCCTTCTTCTACATGGTCCCGAGGGCTAACGAAGTGTTTAATGCGATCCTAGAGTGTTTTGGCCTAGTCATTTCCAGTTTGGGCCAAAACGAAGTTGATTTACTCAGTTTCAGGCATACTTACTATTTTTAGTAAGTCGGCAGGACACAGTGCAGGTCGATTTTGGTGATTGGATTTGATACTCCTTGGTGAGAGCTTTTCGATGAGCTATCACTCGCATTATTCGGAGTCCGATTGCTAATACATTTTAATGCCTGAAGTTTTATTAAAGTAATGTCTAATTTAATTATAAAATATTAAATTGTTACTTTAATATTTATTTTATTGTGATGTGTACCCAAGGGAGACATAAGGGGTATTTTAATATATGTTTTATATATTACACATCTTTTATCCCACATTGCTCATATAAGTTGAGCAGACCCTTGGAAATAGAATAAAAGGAAGCATTTGTGGCTTCATTAGGCAAGTTGAATATGAGAAGAAATTGGTGTGTGAGTTGTAGCTCCATTCTTGGCATTTGAGGATGTTTATCCTCTCTTGTAACATTCTAGACATCATTCCCTTGGGGTTTGGCCTTTGGAATTCTTTGTTGTCAGCTTCATTATCAGGTAGTTTAGTTGCATTTTCGACTATAGGCAGATTTGGTATTTTGCTCATATCTTCTTCACTACTTGTCTGACGCTTATGCCGCTTTGAGAGAATGATATTACAAAGGTAGTGGACTGATTGAAGGACAAAGTATTGTAGTAGCAAGTTCAAAAGCATGTGTTGGAGTATTATGTCAATAATGCTAAAGTAATTAGTGAGTTGATAAATCTGCCATGTATTTGGTTTTATGAATTCTGAAAATAACATTTATTTGGCTATAGTTCATTTCCACTTTGCATATTATTGTAGTTTCATTCTTGTTTATGTTGTATGATACCAATTCCATGCACAAACACAAAAAACAAATAAATGTTTGATTTCTGGAGTTATAAGGGGTTTAAAACATTAAACGAAGAAATAAGAGGTTGAATGCAAACTGTTTGACATAATTCCTTTCAGCAATTTGGTTTAGTTTTTGGGACATTCAGGGGTGCCCATTACATCTCTCTATAGGAACCTAATGATTTGTCTTGGGGAGGTGCTTCTTCTAGCAATTATTCTATTTCTTTAGGGTACCTTGCACTGAGTAAGAAATTATTTGGCAAGGTGGAGGTCTCTTGGTGGAAAAAAGCTTGGAATTTCTTTTCTTGGCCTAAGTGTAACTTTTTCCTTTGGATTTTGGTTTACAATCACTATCTTACTTGGTAGAATCTTTGCAAGAGCAACTTCTAGGGGCCCTCCTTCTATGTCTTATGTTGCAATAATGAAGAGACTATTTCTCACCTTTTTTTCTAGTGCCCTTTTGTAAAGAAAATTTGGCACTTCTATTGGAGTGTGTGGGGATGCGCGTGCTGGCATGTTTCTTCCTTGTCTGAGTTTTGGGACCATCTGGGCCATCCCCTTTCAAAGACCTCTTTTCTTCAGGTTGCTTGGACTATTGGACCTTCCCTTATTTTATGGAATGTTTGGCTTAAGAAAAATAGCAGGATCTTTCATGATGTACAACTAGGGATTAGGAACCTATAGGGGAAAATTTCTCATTCTCTTCATGAAACACTCCTGGCTAAATGTGACTTTGGTGGAGGTTTGAACCTTGGAGATGCTGGTATTTACTCATGCCTTTCCTCTCCTATTCATGGTGGCATTACCTCTCTCCCCAATGGATGCTCTAGGAATAGAGCTAGGAAATATTCTCATCATGTTAATTATGAGGGGCATTGGACTCCTCCCTAGGCTAGAGTTCTTAAAATCAACACTAATGGCTCTTCTCAAGGAAATCCTAGACCGACTGGAATTGGCAGAGTTGGGTGTGATAGCTCTAGTGATGTTTAGTTTTTGTTTTCTATCTACAAGGGTTACCATACAAATAACCTCATGGAAGCCCTTGCTATCTTGGTTATAGTGGAACAATGTTATCAACATGGTTGGAGAAGAGTTATCTGTGAGACTGACTTGTAGATGGTTCTGAATTTATTGAATAGATAAAACCTTGTGGATGTAGATTGGCATTTGGCTCTAGTTATTCAACAAATCATTTGGTTATGCAATTCTCTAGATTATGTGTCTTTTATGCATATCCCTCAGGAGTAGAATGGTGTTGCTGATTGGTTGGCTACACAGGCCTCTAAGCATACGCTAGATTGGAACATTGTTGATCATCAGATGCTTCCCCCTGATTTATCTCATAAGCTAGCTCAACTTATTAACCAGGATAAATCTCTTTGGTGCTCTTTTTTCCTCTACTATTTTGTTCTCTTTGGTAATCAATAAAATTTGTAACCCTCTTTTAGATTGTAAAGGAGGGGTATTGAATAGGGGAAATCTTAGGAATTGGAATAAGTAATCCTTTGGGAATACTTTTGAGAGAAAAGTCCATATCTAAAATGTAAATAATTGAAATAAAGCATAAAAAGATGAAAACATAAAAATAAAGCATAAAAAAGGTGAAAACATGGAGTGGGTAGACGAAATGGTCGATGTCTTTAATGAATTAGCTACAAGGTCTTCTTGGGTCATTGAGTCAACTTGGGCCCTTAAATTTATCCTCCCATATTTTGGCTCCAAACTCTCCTCATAGTTCCCTTTTTCCTCCTTCCCCTAATATTGGTTTGAATTATCCATGGTATCCTCATTTCCCACTCTCTAACTCTCCCTCCCTTTTTCCTAGAAAGGATGATGGTGGTGTTGACTTGGATGTCTTGGCATTACACTCTATTGAGATATCCATATGTTACAATAGGCTTAAAGCTATCAACAAGTGGTTCTTATTCTAGATGCATATTGCTAACAGAAAATGTAATAAAGTAGAAGCATTGGTTGAGGCTAACAAAAATATTAAAGCGTAGACTATTGGAAAAAGAGATGAGGCTTTTTTGGAGGTAGGAAAAGAATTCTGAAAAAAATCCATAATTGGGAGTAGTTAGAGGATAAAATATTAAGTCACACTATGGAAAACTATGAGGAGAAAAATGAGATAATCATTGCTCTGGGTTCCATAAAGGAGTATTAAGATAAGCTAGGAAAACAACTCAAGGAGCTAGTATTTCAGAAAAGTTCTTCTCGAGAAAGGATAGATTCATCCATTTGAGGGATTAAGGAAGAGCTCAAATAGAGGAAGCTTAAAAGAAACATTCATCCATTTAAACAATGCATAGTTATAACATATGTACCTTCCTTAGAAACATTCTCTAAGAAATCACTAAAAGCATAAACTTTTTGAAATAAACAAAATCAAATTTGAATAATATTTTATTTTCCTATATGACTCAAAAAAAATATTTCATTACATTTTTATTAACTTAGAAGCATGAACAATTTTCTCCTTTTTAAATTTTATTAACTTAAAATGTTTAAAATGCATTTACACTAAGGATAAGCTTTATCCTTCGTCCATCAGCAAACATTACTCAATAAATCCTTAAGATGAGCTAATTCACCCCGCACATACAACAAAGTAAAAATTGCATATGGCTTTAACTCACTGTTGGCAAAGGAAATCCACAGGAACACAACAAAATCCATATTTTTGGAAACAATAATTTTCTCTAGCATTGAGGGGGATCATTAGGAGGACCCTTCAAAATTTCATGCTCATTGTGACCATTCTTCACTAGGAACACCATACTCAATCCCCATGTTACATGATCATCAAAGTGGCAATGCACGAACTAAACAACTGCACAAGTCAAACAATAATTTAGTCCACCATGTATACTTTCAAAACCCTCAATTCCAAGCCATACTTCATAATCATGGTAGAAATGTCATCCAGTTTCTTACCTGGATTGCTAGCTTTGAATCTGACAGCAGTCCATCCATTGATAGGAGTTCCCATAGTATTTTGTTGAGGAGGATCAACCAGATTGAAAGAGCTTAGATCAATGTCAGTATTATAATTACCAAAACCCTCTCCTACCACATAAAAATCATACCCATGAATATGCATTGGATGGTTGTCTTCTTGGAAGATACTCATTCCCTGGAACACAATCTAAACTGTGGCATTATATTCAATCACTTTCGCCCTCATTCCAGATATTGGTGCCCATAGGATTTTGGGTATGTCACTAGTATAATCATACACAGCTAGTAGATGTGAGGTAAAGTTAGTGGTAAAGACTCCATTAATGCCAAACTGATAAGCTTGCAAAATGGCAATATTTGGCAGCACAAAAGATATGTTGTTCATACTGAATGCCACTCTGGTATTGTTATGGCCACTACAGTTTTTGGAATTTAATGTGGTGGTTGTCTTGCCCTTGGAGCCAAATGCCCACCTACCATCCTTAACGGATTGTAGAACAGCCAAAAAAATTACTACGGGTAGGTGAGTTTTTCAAATTTGGAAAAGAGGGGGAAATTTTGTGTGGTAGAAAACAAAAAGAATGTCTCAGATTCATTTGACCAGACAGAGAGAAGTTAGAAGAAGAGTAGATAAGAAGTTGCAAAGAAGGAAGAAGAAAGAAGTTGATCAACAGATCCAGTCGTCAGAGTGTAGAGAAAGAAGAAAGTTCATTTCATGCTTGCAGTTGCATGTGTTTCTTCTTTGGCCATTCTGTAAGTTCGTATTTTATTGTGTGGTTTGACCTATGAAGCAGTGTTTGCTCCAGGTGCTATTGTATGCCACCATTAGAGCTTCAAGTTTAAAGTTTAAAGGTTGAGGTTTCATTAGTTTGAATATTTAGGGTTATTTTAGGGTTTTCTAGTTGAAGCCGAATGCTCCAAAATTTTGTAATAGTTTAAATCTCAATTGAATAGAAAAGCAAGCGGGCATACTTGAATCTATTGTTCTTCCTCTTCTATTCATTGTATTTGAGAAACTTGTTTGAAAGGTTAAAGCTTGGCTATCTAGTTTTAATGGTGAAAGCATTCACTTTAGAATTTTTCTAAGTTATAAATTTTCTCAGTTGGAGCCAAGCTTACTTGACATCCATTGTTGCCAAGCCTTTTTCTTTGAGTGCCGAGCTAACTCGACACCTACTACATTCTTCTTCAAGTGTCGAGCATCTTGTCATTTGGCACTTGTTGCCTGGCACTTAACACCTTCAAGTGCCTAGCAATCTGTGACTCGAAACCTTCAAGTGCTGAGCAAAACTGGCACTTGGCACCTTCATGTGCCGAGCAAAAAAAATTTAGGTTTAGAGTTGTGAGTTTTAAGTTTAATTTATATTTCTCACATGGTATCAAATATTTGAGGCCCCACATCCAAAGTGAGTTAGGGCAATGTTTTTTCTTGGGATATTTGATATGGCAGTAGCCACCATCCTTTAATGGGAAAAATTATGATACATGGGCAAAGAAGATGAAAACCATAATGGTTGCAAATATTTTATGGGAATTTTTAGTTAATGAGTTCAATGATGTGACAGACCCAACTCAGTATGTTGCTCTCAGAAATGCATAGGAGACTCATTTGAAAGAGTCAAGGAGGAAGGATGCTAAGGCATTAAACTTGATTGAAGTAGCAATGGCAGAGACAATTTTTCAAAGATTGCATCAGAAAATTATGCAAAGGAAGCATGGGATATCCTTGAGATGAAATTCAAGGGGACTGATAAAGTCTGCACAGTAAAGCTACAGAATATAAGGAGGGAGTTTGAGAACCTTCAGATGAAGGAAAATGAATCAGTTGCAAATTTCAGTTCAAGGACTTCCAATGTGATTAATCAACTAAAATCAAATGGAGAAGACTATCAAGAGTAGAGGATAGTGGAAAATATATTGAGGAGTTTACCTTATAAATATGACAATTTGGTCATGACCATAGAAGAGGCAAAAGACCTCATTGTTTTGACAATGGATGAGTTGATGGGTACTCTTCAAACCAATGAGCATAGGATCAATAGATCTACATCTTCTTCTTCCCAAAAGAAAGCATTCAAGGCTTAGTCAAATCTAGAGGAAGGGGGAGAGGAAGAAATGGCTTAGGCAGAAACTCCAGAGGCTGAGCTAATGGAGGGCAAAGAAATGTTGTAGTAGAAAGCTCAGGAAGAGAAAATGGAGCAAGTAACTCACAAAACACTTCAAGAGGAGGTAAAAAAAACTACAACTCAAATAAGAGTAATGTAGAATGTTACTACTGGCATAAATATGAGCATTATGCAAATGAATGTTGGAAGAAGCCAAATGATCAGTTAGGACAAGAAAATGTGGCTGATGTGAATATGGGAAGTGGAAACAATGCCACTGCCTTCATCATGTGTAATGTAGGTAAAGAAGGAAGCCCTGAGGTTTGGTATCTAGACAGTGGATGCAGCAACCAAATCAGTGGTAATGAAACCTTGTTTTCATTCATTGACAAGAGTTTCAAATCTGAGATTAAAATGGGTAACAATGGAACCCTACCAGTAGTGTGCAATCAATTATGGTCCACACCAAGAAAGGTGAGAAGAAGGAAATACACAATGTGTATTTTGCCCCTGGTATGAGGCATGATTTGATGAGCATGGGTCAGCTCATTCAAAATGGATACAAAGTGCTGATGGAGAATGATATGTGTGTCATTCATGAAAAGGATGGGAGCAAGAACTTACTTGCAGCAACTCAAATGACAAAGAATAGAATATTTCCCTTGAAGATAGAGACATGTTTCTCATCTCAAGTTGGTGCTGCACCTCCTACACAATCAACTCTAAGGAGTGTGATTGAAGATCCCTCATGGCTATGGCACCTCAGGTATGGTCATCTTGGCTATGTTGATTTAATTTTGTTGTCAAATAAAAGAATGGTGGAAGGCTTGCCACGTATAGGAAATTCATGTGACAAGTGTGAGGCTTGTATTTTGGGTAAGAAACATAGGCTTCCCTTTAATTTTGAAAATTCTAGGAGGACTAGATATCCATTATAATGCATACTGACCTAGTCATCCTATGCAAGTTACTTCTATTGGGGGGAGTACTTATTTCATGACATTTATTGATGATTTCAGTCGCAGGACATGGGTGTATTTCTTAAAGAATAAATCTGATGCATTTGATAAATTTGTAGAATTTAAAGCCCAGGCTAAAAAAGAATGTGGAAACTATATCAAGGTCCTAAGATCAGATAGAGGAGGGGAGTATACCTCCAATTCTTTTTTAAATTTTTGTAGGAAACATGGCATAAAGAAAGAGCTCATAACTAGTTATACACCATAGCATAATGGAGTGGCTGAAAGAAAGAATAGGACCATTGTTGAAATGGCAAGGAGCATGATGAAAGAGAAAGGTCTCCCAGCTAAATTTTGGGGAGAGGCTGTGGCAACAATAGTTTACCTAATTAATAGGTGTCCTACAAAGGTACTCTGTGATAGAATTCCAATGGAAGCATGGTCACGAGAAAGATGGACAGTTGAACACCTAAGGGTGTTTGGATGTATTGCATATGCGCATGTGCCTAAAGAGGAAAGGCAGAAATTGGATGAAAAAGGTTTGAAGTGCATCTTCACAAGGTACAACTCAAAATCAAAGGCATATAGATTCTATGACCCATTGAACAACAAGATGACTCTTTCAAGAGATGTGGAATTTCTTGAAAATCAGTTTTGGTATGGACCGATTGATGTGTCACCAGGCACTTCTAGTAAAGTGCCAATTATGAGTGAAGAGGATGCTGATGAATAGCAGGAAGAAAGAACGGATAGAAGAAAAGGAAAGTAGCTTCAATCATTGTCGACCTCTTCTAGGCATGATCGAGTGTCAGTGCCAAGTAACAGTGAAGACCGAGCTGGTCAGCAAAGCAGTAACAGTGAAGATTTTGATCCCACACTCTTCTCCCTATTACCAAGAAAGATAAAGAGTCTTAGGGAGATATACCAAGATGAAAGGTATGAAGATTATGATGAGAGTGTTAATTTTTCATTATTTTCTCATAGTGATCCAATAATTTTTGAAGAAGCTATTAAGGAGAAGAAATGGTGTCAAGTAATGGATGAGGAAATAGATGCTATAGAAAGAAATGAGACATGCGAGCTAACTGATTTGCCTCCCAAGAAGCAAGTGATTGGGATGGAAGTATAGATGATAGGAAGAGCACTTCCAGATACATGTTTCATACGGGATCAGGTGCAATTTCATGGGCATCCAAGAAGCAACCTATTTTTGCTCAATCTATAGCAGAGGTTGAATACATAGCAGCAAATGCAGTAGTATGCTAGGCTATTTGGCTAAGGAGGATCTTGATAGATTTGAATGAAAGGAAAGGGGAGGGAACCATAATTTATTGTGACAACACCTAATCAATTATATTGTCCAAGAATCCAGTCTTCCATGGGAGAAGCAAACATATTGAGATCTGATATCACTTCATCAGAGAGTTGGTGGAGAATGGGGATATCAAAGTAGAATTTTGTAAGTCTGAGTAGTAGCTAGTAGATATTTTTACCAAGCCACTAGGCATTGGAAGTTTTGTACACCTAAGAGAGTGTCTTGGTGTAGTTGATGTGGATTAGCAGTGATCCTTGTCTTGTTTGGATCAGGACAAAGGGGGAGTGTTGGAATTTAATGCAGCGGTTGTCTTGCCCATGTAGCCAAACACCCACCTACCACCCTTGATGGATTGCAGAATAGGCAGAAAAATTAATACAGGTAGGTGAGTTTTTCAAAATTGGAAAAGAGAGGGAAATTATGTGTGGTAGAAAACAAAAGGAATGTCTTAGATTCATTCGACCAGACAAAGAGAAGTTAGGGGAAGAGTAGATCAGAAGTTGTAGAGAAGGAAGAAGAAAGAAGTTGATCACCAGATCTAGTTGTCAGAGTGTAGAGAAAGAAGAAAGTTCATTTTGTGCCTGTAGTTGCATGTGTTTCTTCTCTGGTCATTCTGTAAGTTCATAGTTTATTGTGTGGTTTGACCTGTGAAGCATTGTTTGCTCCAGGTGCTATTGTATGCAGCCATTAGAGTTGCAAGTTTAAAGTTTAAAGGTTGAGGTTTAATCAGTTCGAATATTTAGGGTTATTTTAGGGTTTTCTAGTTGAAGCCAAATGCTCTCAAATTTTGTAATAGTTTAAATCTTAGTTGAATAGAAAAGCAAGTAGGCATACTTGAATCTATTTTTCTTCCTCTTCTATTCATTGTATTTGAGAAAGTTGTTTGAAAGGTTAAAGCTTGGCTCTTTGGTTTTAATGGTGAAAGCATTCACGTTAGAATTTTTCTAAGTTATAAATCTTCTCAGTTGGGGCTGAGCTTACTCGGCATCCATTGTTGTTGAGCCTTTTTCTTTGAGTGTTAAGCTAACTCAGCACCTACTACATTCTTCTTCAAGTGTCGAGCATCTTGTCACTCGGCACTTGTTGCTTGGCCCTTGGCACCTTCAAGTGTCAAGAAAAACTGACACTCGACACCTTCATGTGCTGAGCATTTTTTAGTGCTGAGAAAAAACAATTTAGGTTTAGAGTTGTGAGTTCTAAGTTTAATTTATATTTCTCACAACATTTACTTGATGAGAAACCAGTTCAACAGGGAATTAAACCAAGTCCTACAGTTATGACACTACTGTCACTTACACTTTTTGGGACGTCTAACGGATGTTCCTATGAAGCTAGGCTTCTTAAGGCTCTGGTAAATATGGTCATAGTTGCAGTGTTGTTGTATTTCAGAATCTCTAGGAAGATTGGAGCAGCAGATGTATTGGAACCCACATAGCTCAGAATTGCGGTTGTTGTTGTGTTATCAATATTTGATTCAGATTGAGTAGTGTATACTTTGGTGGCCATGTAGTAATTAGCTTTGGCTTGATTGGCTGTGAGAAGAGTGTATATAGTTTGACCAGATTTTAGCATGAGAATGTCTGTTATATATGGCTTTGTGTAGGAGGCATCCATGGCTACCACTGTGAGATTGTGTGATGCTACCTTGAAAAACATGTGATTATTGACTACAACAATTATAATACAAAGAAGGTTGGTTTTCCCTTGTTCTATAGAGAATTTTTTTGTTCCTGCATGCATCAAATTTCATTGCTCAATGTGATTCCACTGTTCATTTTTTTTAGTTAGAAATGAAAAGCTATATTAAATCGAATCCAGAGCCTTTTTTAGGGAAAGGAAAATGGGTACTTGATGCTGAGTAGGAATAGAGGTCTCTTGGCTACCCATTAATGGTGAAAGCATCTGATACATTGGAAGTGCCTCCACTTAGATCAGCCTTGGCTTCAACTTCAATGGGATCATTGTTCCACCATTCCCCTGTTCAATTTTATTTTTAAATAGTTAGAGTCATTATAGAATCTAGTGACAATCTAGTGAGGGAAAAAGTCTAAAATGGGCAATTATGATTTTTTTTTATTATAAAATGTAGCAAGAGGGTGCTGATCTATGGTACAAATAGTAGACACTAGATCAGTTAAACAACATATTAACACCACAAAAAATCAACTAAAGTCTACCTCTATAAAAAAAAAAGGTTCCTAATGCTGCAAACCCACCAACCATGGTTTGCATTGCTAAGGATTAACATGAGAGACAAGCCCTCATACTAGCTTGTGATATTGTTATAGGATTCAATTATGCAATTTTTTAAGTTAAATTTATTCATCCACATTTCATGAATAGTGGTTCACATGAAACTATTTCTTATGAGAATGAATGTAACACTTAGCACTCATTGTATTTAGGTCATGTTCATAGAGGTGTAGCATTCTAGTCCCAGCGGGTGAACCCACAATACTAGGTACCACTTTTGGGGGATGAAGGAAATCATGAAATGATGAAAAATTTGCATCTAAAATTTTACGTATGTTCGCTCGAACATGCTAACTATGTTCGCACGAACATATACGCATGTTAAGTTCACGCGAACATATTAAGTTTAAATAAGGTATGTTCACACGAACATACCTTTATTAATATGTTCGTGCGAACATATTTGTAATGATGATTTTGTGATTAAAATTGCACTTTTCCATTTGAGATCTTGATAAATTTGCATTTTTTGTATGTTCGTGCGAACATAAATGATTATAAATGTTCACGTGAACACATTAAATTAAATTTTTGACTGTCAAATTATTTTTCTCATATGTTCATGTGAACATTTGTTTGCATGAACATATTAGAAAAGTTCGTGCAAACATTGTGTTCATGTGAACATCTCAAATTACAAATTTTTGGTGTTGTTTTCTAAAGAAAAATTAAATTGGCTCTTTTGACTCCTAAAATTAAGATTGAATGATCTCCTATTGTAAAATTAAAAATGCCAATTTGTGCTACTAGGAGGAAGCTTTCCAATGACTATAATTGTAATACATATTATATTCATTAAGACTTTCAAATATGAGTTTAACTCATTACAGGTTCATTATTGATTCAACATCAACCGACTTCGGCACCTCAGGAAAATTAGTAAATTAGGTCAAAAAAATTTGAAAAATATGTAGGAACTAGCTTATTGAGATACCTTTCTATTCATTAAAAGAAAAAAAGTTTTTGATAAGTTGACTTCAAATTATTTGTGTCAAAAAAAATGTATGTCTGAATTATGATTTATGTCACTTCAAAACTTCATAAACTATACAATATTCAACCAAAATGAATCAAACCAAATGTATCCTCTTGATATTGATGTTAGAAATCCAACATTGAAAGAATTACATCATTATCATTTCTAGAAAAAAAGTTATGTGTGTCAAACGGACTATCACTCTTTAAAAATAATGAATTTTATTATGTACCACTTTTGAAAGGAGATGAAAAAATTAATCGAAATAAATTTTTTTTTTAGATTAAAAAATATGATCACAAAGTAGGAATAGAGTACTCAAAATCTTTAGTTTATGTCATCTTGAAATTATTTATATTTTTCAAGATATAGTCAGTTGAACGTGACATTTGTTTCAAAAGTATTGATTTCAATGTCAAAATTAGTCAAAAAGTGGAACCCATTATTGTGGGATCACCCCAGTACTACTTCAACGAGAGCATGCCTAACTATGTATTGGGTACTAGGATGTGTGACATCCTTTGAAGTCCCACATGCTTCACCTAGTGTCTCCTAGATGAAATGAGTGTTATTCTCATAAGATATGGATTCATGTGAAACACTACTCATAAAACATAGATAAATGAGTTTGACTCAAAAGCTATACAATTGAATCTTGATAACAATTTAACTTAGTTAAAAAAAAAATTTTCTACTTAAAATGACAACATACAAGCAATGAGCTATGTATAATTTAAACCCATTCTTAACTGTAAATTAGTTCTACCATTTTTAACTATAAAGTTCTATTGTATATGAATCTAATTTTAATAATATGTACATGCTATATCTTATATAAGTTCCCACTTTCCATTACCTAGTACTATAGGAAACTCATCATTTGGGTGGGTAAATGGGTAAGAGCTGCCCTTCTGTGGAAGGATGACAATTGCTCTGTGAACTGTTGCATAGAGCCATGACACATGAGCATTTCACCACAATGTTCCTTCCTGATCAATAATTGTGAAAGTGTATGTAAATTTTCCCCGTGGTTAGATGGGGCACTGTGTAATGTACTCTGGTCCATCAGACCATGCTGTGTAGACTTGTCTTATTCCATGTCTGAAAAAGAAAATTACTTTTAATGGGCCTTCAATCATCATTGAATTTGATAGTCTATGAGATGTATAACATTTACCAGTGGATGGTAGGATTATGCTTGGCTTTTGAAGATTAATGTTGTTGTTCGGTAAAACTAAAATAAGCATGCAGCTTCAGCATTGATTGACTCCACTTCAAACTCCAGCTCCACCGCTTCATCTCCACTGTTTCACAAATGATTTCTAGTTTACTTTAGTTCAAGAGTAGTTTTTAAGCAAGATGCGTGCTTTCCATATGGCATGCATTAGATTATAGTTTTTTGATGGATAGTTTACTTTCTTAGGATAATAGTGTTCAACAGTTTAAACTACAGTAGTTTATTATTTTGTAATAAATCATGCTATCCTTGCATATGTTATGCTGTGCATGAGTTAGTTTGGTTTGGTTTTGTTTTAGTTTTCTTAGGAATTACAGCTGAAGTCTACTCTGATTGTAGACTATTAAATAAGCTTCCATTTTGTAAGGATTGTTTAGCTATGAATAAAATCTGTGTTGTCTCTCCTGAAAACAGAGCACCCCTATTTTTTGAGTATTATTTTTATTGTGTTGCTGCTGTTCTTAAATCCTACATTTGGTATCAGAGTTGAAGGTGTTTGGAAGATAGCAGCATGGAAAACAACTTGCAAATCCCAGAGTTTGATGGAGTTGATTACCAATATTGGTCAATCAAGATGAAGACTTTTTTGATTGGGAAATATTTTTGGGAGATTGTTGAATCCAGATATGAAGAGCCTGCAGATTGGAATACTCTCCAACCTAATGACAGAAGATTAAATAAAGAAGCTAAGAAGAAAAATGCAATGGCATTGTTTCACATTCAGATGGCTCTTGATAAGAGCTTAGTTCCTCGAATTGCTGATGCACAGATAGCAAAAGAGGCATGGAAGACTCTAAAAGATGCTTACCATGGCAATGAACAGATCAAGGTTGTGAAGCTACAATCTTTGAAAAGAGAATATGAGAACTTGAAGCTGAAGGAGGCAGAGAGTGTGGGAGATTTCTGTGTCAAAGTGAAAGATGTGACTCATAAAATGGCCACTTTGGGTGAATCTATTGCTCAAGAGAAAATAATAGAAAAGGTATTGAGATCTCTAACCCCAAGATGGAATATTGTAGTAATTGCCATAGAAGAAAGCAAAAATTTAGCTACCATGGAGTACGATGAATTGGTTGGATCTCTTATATCACATGAGGATAGAATAAGGGACACATCTACCAGTGTTAATTGAAGGCTTTTGCTTCCCAATTGCAAATTTCAAAGAATGATGGTGCTAGCAGCAGTAGTAACAACAAAAAAGGCTCAGGAAGGGGCCAAAATCAAAAATTTTCAAGAGGATCTAGAGGAAGAGGTAGAGGTAGATTTGATAAAAGGAACATCCAATGTTATCATTGCAATAAGTATGGACATTTTGAGAGAGAGTGTAGACTAAAATCAGGTAACAATAATGCAAATTATGCCCGACAAGATGAGGATCCTTCCTCGGGTAATTTATTTTTGTGTTATGGGAAAGGTGAAAGTAATGTGAATGATGTTTGGTATTTAGATTATGGATGCTCTAACTATATGTCTAGTAACAGAGAAATATTTTCAAAGCTTGATGATAGTTACAGATCCAATATTACCCTTGGTAATAACAATACTATGGATGTTGCGGCTAAAGGTGCCATGGATGTTCAAACAAAGGAAGGTATGAAAAGTGTTCAAGATATTTATTATACTCCCAAGTTAAAGCATAATTTATTGAGTGTTGGGCAGCTATGTCAGAAGAATTATAGAGTGGTATTTGAGAACATGCACTGTACTATCTATGATAAGAATCAAAAAAATAAAGTGATTACAGTTTTTCCTATGACAAAGAATAGGATGTTTCCTTTGAAGTTTGGTCAAAATGATAATCAGCTTGTCAATATGGCTTATGAGGATAAAATTTGGTTGTGGCATCTCAGGTATGGCCATTTGAATTTCCATAGTTTGAAGAATCTAACATCAAATGCATTAGTTCTTGGATTGCCTAAGGTTGAAGAGCATAAACAGATTTGTGAAGGGTGTGCAAAAGGGAAAAATTCAAGGGAATCATTTCCAAAAGGCAATGCATGGTGGGCCCAATACCCACTTCAACTTATTCATTTAGATATTTGTGGTCCAATGCAAACACAAAGTTTGGGTAAGTCGTCATATTTCATTACTTTTATTGATGATTACTCACGCATGTGTTGGGTATATTTTTTGAAGACTAAGGATGAAGCCTTTCATACATTCAAGAGATTTAAAGCTCATGTAGAGAATGAGAAAGGGAACACAATCAGATATTTGAGAACAGATCGAGGACGAGAGTTTTACTCAAACGATTTTCAAATTTTTTTTGAGATGAATGGCATCAAAAGACAACTCACAACTACATACACACCCCAACAAAATGGAGTGGCTGAAAGGAAGAACCGTACTGTGGTAGAAATGGCAAGGAGCATGTTACAAACCAAGGGTTTCAACAATTCTTATTGGGATGATTCAGTTGCTACAGCCATATATATTCTCAACAGGAGTCCTACAAGTGCCCTACACAAGATGACTCCATATGAAGCATGGTATGAGAAAAAGCCTAATGTAAATCATTTTAAAGTTTTTAGTTGTTTGGCTTATGTTCACATCCCTGATCAGAATAGGCAAAAGCTAGATGCTAAAAGTGAATCATGTATTTTTGTGGGCTATAGTGAGGAAAGAAAAGCTTATAGATTATTCAATCCTATTTCTAATAAGATTTTTGTTTCAAGAGATGTGATTTTTGATGAAGGGGGAGTTTATGGTCATCAAAAACAACATGTTGGAAAGCCAAAATCAGTTTTGGATGATGATGATATTGCTGATAATGATAATGAGCAGCTAGCTAATGGTTCTATTTCAAAATCACCAAGCCCACCAAGAAACCCCTCACCAATTCCAAGAGCAAGTCCATCTTCAAGTCCTCCAAGGAAGGTAAGAAGATTGAGTGATATTTATGAGAGGTGTCAAAGTCAAGCACATGAAGAAGATCCAATAGGTGAGACAGTAAATTTTTCATTACTTGCTAAAGCTGATTTTGAGCCATCATGTTTTGAAGATGCATGTGCTAATGAGGTTTGGATGCAAGCAATGAATGAAGAGATGGATTCCATTGATAGGAATGAAACATGGGAGCTTGTAGATCTTCCACATAAGAAGAAGAAGATTGGCACAAAATGGGTCTATAAGACCAAGTATAATAGTGATGGGAGTGTTGAAAGACACAAGGCAAGATTGGTTGCTAAAGGTTTCACTCAAAGGTATGGCATTGATTATGAAGAAACTTTTGCACCAGTAGCAAGACAAGAAACTACTAGGATGCTAATCTCTCTTGCAGCTCAAAAGAAATGGAG
The DNA here is from genome assembly GCA_028749045.1 of Cupressus sempervirens. Lineage (NCBI taxonomy): Eukaryota > Viridiplantae > Streptophyta > Pinopsida > Cupressales > Cupressaceae > Cupressus > Cupressus sempervirens. The sequence goes on from CM053791.1 coordinate 639,380,743, forward strand.
TATTCATCACATGGATGTGAAAAGTACCTTCTTGAATGGGTACTTAGAAGAAGAGGTATATGTGGGATAGCCACAAGGTTTTGAGATTCAAGGCAAAGAAGATTATGTCTACAAGTTGAAGAAGGTTTTGTATGGCCTCAAGAAAGCACCACATGCATGGTATGCAAGAATTGATGGATATTTTCAGCAGAATGGCTTTCAAAGAAGTAAGAGTGAACCTACCCTTTACTACAAACAAGAAGGTAATGAAATTCTCATTGTGAGTTTGTATGTTGATGATTTGTTATATATGGGTAGTAGTTCAAAGATGAAAGATGAATTTAAAGTTTCTATGATGAATGAGTTTGAGATGAAAGATTTAGGTCTCATGAAGTACTTTCTTGGCATGGAGGTTTACTAAGGTAAAGATGAAATTTTTATTTGTCAAGAAAAGTATGCAAAAGATATGTTGAAGAAATTTGATATGGCTGATTGTAAACCTCTTTCCACTCCAATTGCTCATGGAGTTACATTATGTAGAGATGATGGTGCTAAAATTGTTGATGAGACATTATACTGGAGCATTGTGGGGAGTTTGATGTTTTTAACTCACACAAGGCCTGATATTGCTTATTCAGTTTCATTGATTTCAACCTATATATGACAAATCCATCAGAGGAACATATGAAGGCAGCTAAGAGAATTTTGAGGTATGTGAAAAGAACGGTAGATTTTGGCATTCACTATTCTTCTAATAAGTTTGAGCTTGTTGTCTTTAGTGATTCAGATTGGGGAGGTTGTTTGGATGACCGAAAATCTACATCTGGTAATTGTTTTTCTTTGGGTTCTGGTTTAATCACATGGAGTTCAAAGAAGCAAAGTATGGTTGCTCTTTCATCTACAGAAGCGGAGTATGCTGCCATTACTTCAGTTGGTACAAAAGCTTTATGGCTTATAAAGCTTCTTGAAGAAATTGGAGAGATACAAGTTCAGCCTACTATGATATTTTGTGACAATATAAGTGCCACTAAATTGGCCAAGAATCTGGTTCATCATAGCAGGACCAAACACTTTGATCTGAAACAATATTTCATCAAAGATTTGGTACAAAATAAAGCGGTTGAGTTAAAGTACATCAGCACAAAGGAGAAAATCGTAGACATCTTCACAAAGGCAGTTACAAAAGATCAGTTTTTGGTACTCAGAGATCGAATTATTAGTCCTCTCAGTATCAAGGGGGAGTATGAAGATTAATGTTGCTGTTCGGTAAAACTAAAATAAGCATGCAACTTCAGCATTGATTGACTCCACTTCAAACTCTAGCTCCACCGCTTCATCTCCACCATTTCACAAATGATTTCTAGTTTACTTTAGTTCAAGAGTAGTGTTTAAGCAAGATGTGTGCTTTCCATATGGCATGCATTAGATTATAGTTTTTTGATGGATAGTTTACTTTCTTGGAATAATAGTGTTCAGCAGTTTGAACTACAATAGTTTATTATTTTGTAATAAATCATGCTATCCTTGAATATGTTATGCTATGCATGAGTTAGTTTGGTTTGGTTTTGTTTTAGTTTTTTTAAGAATTACAGCTGAAGTCTACTCTGATTGTAGACTATTAAATAAGCTTCCATTTTGTAAGGATTGTTTAGCTGTGAATAAAATCTGTGTTGTCTCTCCTGAAAATAGAGCACCCCTATTTTTTGAGTATTATTTTTATTGTGTTGCTGCTATTCTTAAATCCTACAGCTTTTTTATAAGCTGTAATACTAAGTGTGTCACCATTTCGAGTATACAAAGTTGGACCCGGGAGCTATCCATTTACTGTGATTATGTCATATGTCTCGCACAGCCGAGTAACCTCTGCCGATTGAAGCTGTACAAATAAAATAAAAATGTGTTTTTTTTGGGTTAGAACTGTTGAGTAGAATACATCCTATGATTATGGCTATAATGATGTCAAATGAGCTTATCTGATTCTTATTAAAGTTTATAGTATCATTAAGTTGATGATACTACATTACCATGATGTGTAATTATTCTCAGGATGTGTAATTATTCTCAGTCTAGCTTTTATGTAATAACTTATCAAATAATTTTTCTAGAAGACTGGTCAGTGCGGACAATTATTAATTCTAGACATCCAAATCTAATTATGGATATAAAGTTCTCGTTGCCTATAAATCTTCAAAATTAAATTTGAACATAGTTTTTATGATATTATCCTTCCACCATCTAAAAGAAGATATATTAAAAAATCTGAACTTATTGAAAAACCCTTTTCAAGTATATTTGGATGATTTTGAAAAATAATTAATATTGATTACATAGAAAATTTCACCTTTAACCTTATTGATAGTACCAATAGCACCTACCATGCCCTCTACAACAATTTTTTCCTATCTTACACTAAGAGTCATTCTCTCATAAAACACCATAACTTGTGGTTAAATGTTTCAATAGTCTATATGAAATATCTCAATAGTGGTGCACAAATTGATCAACCACCAACTAAAAATACTCAGAAAAGATGAAAAATGATCAACTATTAGTACATATGTGATTTTCTATTAGTGTGAAGCTCTTTTAAAAGTAACAATTAGAAATATCTATACAAAACTATCACAATTATTAGACGCATGTCCATTAGAGAGTCTCTTCCCCTACTCTATTTATTCCAATTCCATTCTAACACATTTCAATCTAATAACAAAACACTAACATACGTAATTTTTGAATATATGATTAAATCTTAACACAAATATCTACAAAGATTCCCTAAGTTGCTTAATAAATAATAGTCAATAAAAAAATATCTACAAAAATTTAAACTCATAAAAAAAAAAAAATCTACTTACAAAAAATGTGTGCGTATGCACTTCTGCCCATGCAAGAGAACCAAACAGGACAATGAATGCATAAAGCACTACCATAGACCTCAGTGAGTACAATTTCAACATCTTTACTATATCCCAAACATCCAATGTGCTCATCTGAATCTGCAAATGAAGCAGTTTTTCAATATTGAAAGCTAAAACTAAATCTTAGCTTGTCAAGATTGGGTGCTTAGTCAAGAATCTAGAGCGGTATAAATAGCATAAAAAATACCAGATTGTTAAAGGAAATAGGAGATGCCATTGCACGCAAAAAATGCCATGGCCCCATAGTACTATCAAGAAAATTACATATCAGATGCTTATAAGCTGCTATTTTAAACGTTAGTCACAATAACATAAGATCCAAAACGTTTTAAAAAATGTCTAACATTATGAGCATCTCCCAACATTGAATCTTGTAAGAGCACAAATCACATGGTTGAAAGATACACCTCAATAATGCCGAGTTTTGTTATTGTGTGATGGCGATTGAGGGGCTAAGTATTAATTGTCCTATTAAATATATAATTGCTTAGCCTCTTCCACGAAAAGTTATTCACGATTTAGTCTTGAGAATTTTTGGTTTTATAAGAGTTGAGTTGTATACAGTTCATTGGCATGAAAAATGAAGTATGCTAATTATGATCACGTGTTCGTAAATTGACTAATATATGCTGTGGAAATAAAGATGAATTTGTATGAAAAAATATTATTTTTGTTAATAGTTCGGACTCAAACTATAAGTTGAATCCAAATTTAAGGGTTATAATTGAAATTGACATCAACCGGGCCAGTCCATTTTCACGCGTTCTAAATTTTTAATTCCCGCAATCATATCCTACGAATTCACGTAATATTCGGCAGAAAATGCGTGTTTTTTTTGGCGCTTTTCATCTTATTATTATTTTTTTTTTTGGCGCCGATCAATGTCATTTATTTTTTTATTACAAAAAGCTAATAGCCCACATGTCAAACAACATTTTTATTCCATCCATGAGAGGATGAAATGTGGCCAACTAAAAAGAAAAATATTTCCATGGATGCCTTTTATTCCAAAGTTACTAGTCTCCTCTATCGTTCACTTTATGATAGCTACGCGATGGGTTGGTAAAATGATTCTAATACATTTAATAAAAATTTGGTGGTCCCATATTGTGCTTATCACATAATAGAACTCCTCCGGCATGTAAATAATAGTTTTATACACGAGTTGCATTGTGGAAACATTTAATATATTTTTCATTGCTTTCAACAATTAATCTTAATCGGGAGCTCTGCATTCGAATACTATTTTTCTTTTAAAAAATGGTCATCCCTTCTCCTTTCTATCTTTTTGGATCATATTTGAATTTTTAATTGTCTTATTTCGTTGTCTTAAATTTGTCCAATGTTCCTAGCTTAAATATCACACATTAAGGCTTGATTCCTAAACTTAAAGAATTTAACAATCAAAATTGATTTATTTTTCTTGAAGTTAATTTCTTCCTTAATGTATGATATTTAAAGATGACGGAATTAAACAAATTTTCATTATTAAAATATATCTTTATCCCATGTGATTTGTTCTGTTAAATGTCAGTTAAATCTATGCTAATCGTGTTTCAACCATGTGGTTTCAGCATCTTAGGGTTTTCCTATTCAGCCATGTGATGTTTTTCCCTGGACTACATTTTCTTCTTGGCTCTATAAATACCACTACGCATGCACTCTTCTGATATGCAAACAGCCTTAGAAACTAAGATTTCCTTGGAGCTTTCAGTACTGAAAGACTGCTTTGGTTCGATATGTTGATAATGTCAAGATGTTCCGCTGCACGGTTCATGCTGCTTCTGTTTGCATTCATTATCTCATTTAATTCTCTCACATCGGCAGAAGTGATTACTCACACATTTATTGTAAGTAGATATTAATATGCTTGTGTTTTCCTCATGAACAGAAAGATTATTAGACTTAGATATTTGCTGAATCTAATCTCCTTTTGTTGATTGCAACAGATTAGGAGGACAAATGTTAGTCGACTATGTGAGAATCATACCGTAGTCACAGTGAACGATCAGCTTCCGGGTCCAACCCTGTATGCCCGAAATGGGGATACACTCAATATTACAGTTACTAATTTGGCGCAGTACAATGCAACTATCCACTGGTAAATCTGGCTATTCTTAAATATCACATAATATTATGGAAGAAATTAAATTTGAAAAAATAAGTTAAGTTTGACTATTTAACATTTTTAGTCTTGAAATCAAGTCTTAGATCTTAGTATGTGATGTTTAAGTCGTCCCTTTAAGTTTAACTCTTCTAATTTGAAGACATTTCACTTATAGAATTTAATATATTTCATTGGTAATGCAAAATGTTTGATCAGGCATGGAATAAGGCAGATCCGCAACTCGTGGGCTGATGGGCCTGGTTACATTACACAGTGTCCCATCCAACCAGGCGGGACATTTACCTACACATTCACCATTGTTGATCAGGAAGGAACTTTGTGGTGGCACGCCCATGTGGCATGGCTCCGCGCAACAGTTCATGGAGCAATTGTCATCCGTCCAAAGCAGGGCAGCTCTTACCCGTTCCCCGAACCACATGCAGAGATTCCTCTAGTTCTAGGTAATTGAAATTATATATACACACACACACATCATCTTGACTTAGATTTTTCTATTTATTTCAGATCAATTTTTTAATAATTGGTTTATTTATTATTCAATCTATTTTTATTTTTAAGATTAATTATTTTTATGTGTTAATCTTGAGTGGATTCCAATTCAAGATCTTTTGATAAGAAGCTCAAAATTTACCATTGCTTTGTAGATTCTTGCATCTAGTTTAGATCACTCTTATATAATAGAAATTTAGTCTTATTTAACATATTTTCATACATATTCAATCTATGTAATACTTAATAGATTTGAAACTTTGATTTTCTACGTTAAAGCTACTCATTAGTAATCTTAAATCATGCAACACTTATGAACCATCTTTGGAAATTTAAATTCTTTAATTCAGTTCATTTGACTCTTAACCTATTTATTTTTAGCATTAGCTAACATAATGTCTAGCTTGCATAATTATTAGAGTGTAATGATATTTGTAGCATGAGCTACCATGATGTCTAGTTTGCATAATTATTATACTGTAATGATAATTTTAGCATGGACTAACATAATATGTAGTTTGCATGATTATTATATATAATGATATTTTTTGCATGAGCTAACATTATTCATTATGTCTCGTTTGCATGATTACTAGGACGGAATGATATTTTGACAGTTCTATTTATATGGTAGTCGTTATCTTAGTATGATCCGTATACATGGATAAGTGCGTTGCGAGTAACATATTACTCGGAAATTATCATCTGGGCTCTTTGCATATTTGCTTACTATCTGTGAATTCTTAGCACAATTATTAGCTGATTTTATTGGCTCCCAATAGAAACCAATGTCAATCCCTAAAACCATGTCTAAGAAGTAGAGATTTCGATAACCTGCATAACAAGAACTTACTATCAATAATAATAACTTGCATACTTCTTATTCCTCTTGATTCAGCTTTGCATCCTTCATTCTTTTCCTTTATGGGTTCATGCTGGATTGTAATGGCATTTCATACTAACTCTAGCTACTGGAAAATTAATGATAAAAATGATCAGGGGAGTGGTGGAACACTGATGCTAACGAAGTCGAAGAGACACTAAATCAGACTGGAGGTGCGCCGGCTTTTTCAGACGCTTTCACTATAAATGGAGAACCGGGAGACCTCTATAACTGCTCATCATCAGGTAAAGCCTCTGGAATACAAAAATAATTAGTTGTACACATTTTGATAGACAAACCTGTATAAACGAGGCACACCCAATTTCAGTTCTAACTAAGCAATGAAAGAAATTATGAATGCAGGAACAAATAGCTTCACTATAACAGAGGGACAAACATATCTTCTTCGCATCGTCAATGCCGCAGTCAATAATCACCTCTTTTTCAAGATCGCCTCACACAATCTCACAGTGGTGGCTGTGGATGCCTCCTACACAAAGCCATACACAACCGACATTCTCTTTTTAACATCTGGTCAGACCGCAGACGTTCTTCTCACAACCAATCAATCTGTAGCCCAATACTACATGGCCGCGAGAGTATACACTACTCAAGCTGCAGCATATGTTAATGACACCATAACCACCGCCATTTTAAGGTATGCGGGTTATAATACATCTGTCGCTCCAATCCTTCCAGACCTTCCAATATTCAACGACACTGCAACTGTGACCAACTTTACCCGATCCCTACGAAGCCTGGCTTCAGAGGAACATCCGGTGGATGTTCCCCAGACTATAAGTGACAGTAGCATCATAACCGTAGGACTCGGTCTAATTCCCTGTCCAGACGGATATTCATCCAGTAACTGTAGTGCCCCAAACAACACTAGAGTGTCAGCCAGTTTGAATAACATATCTTTTGTGCTGCCAGCAGTTGACATTCTGCAAGCTTATCACTTCGGCATTGAAGGCGTCTATGATGTCGATTTTCCCTCACATCCACCAGTTGAGTACGATTATACCGGTGATGTCGACCAATCTCTGTGGGCACCAGTTTCTGGCACAAAAGTGAAAGTGATTGAATATAATGCCACAGTTCAGATTGTGTTCCAGGGAACCAGTATCTTCCAAGAAGACAACCATCCGATGCATATCCATGGGTATGACTTTTATGTGGTGGGAGAGGGATTTGGTAATTATAATAATGAAACTGATCCAAGCTCTTTCAATCTGGTCGATCCTCCACAACGAAATACCGTGGGAACTCCCGTCAATGGATGGACTGCTGTGAGATTCAAAGCTAGCAATCCAGGTACCAAATAGAATGATATATATAGAGCTTGAAATCGGAATTTGTTAAATATGTATAGTGAAGTAAATGATTGTTTCGCTTGTGCAGGTGTCTGGTTCGTGCATTGTCACTTTGATGATCATGTAACATGGGGGTTGAGCATGGTTTTACTAGTGAAGAACGGTCCCACCGAGGGCGAAAGCTTGTTGGGCCCTCCTAGTGACCTCCCCACATGCTAGAGGAAACTATGACTTCAGAAATATTTTTATTTTGGTGCTAATAAAGTAGTGAGTGGTGGTGTAAAATGTTAAAGCAGAAAGGATAAAACATATTCTTCTCTTTTTAATTCAAGTGAATTGTCTAGTAGTGAGTGGTGGTGTAAAATGTTAAAGTAGAAAGGATAAAACATATCCTTCTCTTTTTAATTCAAGTGTATTGTCTAGCAGTGAGTGGTGGTGTAAAATGTTAAAGCAAAAAGGATAAAATATTTCCTTCTCTTTTTAATTCAAGTGTATTGTCTCATGAAGAGTGTTGTGTTTTTCTAGTAAATAGAATATGATTTTTATGGTGTTATGGATATATTTTCATGGAAATCTTTAATAATATTATTGTAGTTGTTAAGTCTTTTAGTAAGACTATATATATATATATATATATATATATAATAAGTCGAGAGATTCTTCTCGAGGCACCTATTGCATTGAGTGAGATTATGAAAATTTTAATTAATAAGTATTTAATATTATTATAATTTAGTATAAGTTTTATATATTAATTTTAAAGATTTGCATTGAGAAAAAATAATAATAGTAATTTAAAAAGATATTTTAAAATCATATAGATAATTATTTAATGCTATAAAAATTGAAGAAATGTTATACATTCTATTGCTAAACAATTGGAGCACATTGAAGCAATATAGAAATTTTTATACAAACATGTGTAATAAAAAAATACTTAATAATCATTGAAAGAAATGATGACATAGTCCATTGCAAAACTTAATAGTGTAATATTTAATAGATATTCCAAAATTGGGTATAATAAAAAATAGTATTGTTCAAAATGTTGACAATACATTGACAAATAATATGTAGAATATTTTTACTTTTTCAACCATGGATGGACTAGTAATAACTCTACATTTCCATGAAGAACTTTTTGTACTTTAATTGACAAAGTAGACTTTATGTGAAATAATGTAGGTATGCCATAATTTGCATGCAACACCTTGAAAGATGAAATGACTTGGCATCTTGTGAATGTGATTGTGTAACCAAAATGAAGAGTAGCTATCAACCATTCTTCGAGTGGACCCTTGTGATAGCTAATTTTAGATTCTCCTTTAAGAAATTTCATAAACTTTATACTGAGCTCATTAGAGAGAGTGTGCTTCCTAAAATTTACTATTGGGGCAACGATAATTTTATAAATGCATCCTGCAAGATAAAGATCGTGAATCTCACAATACAAAGCATCTGGTCATCTGCAAAAGTCTACAACCTTGATCTGGAGGTGATGAAATTTGACATCTAAGTTCATCTTCACTTTTGTGGCATAGTGGAAGATGAAGTGCAAAGCATAGTTATAAAATTTAAATTGATTGTTCCTTGGTCCATTGTTTATAATTCAACTAGTCATTCTATCCCTTATCCAATATTGAACACTCAACTCCTCTATATGAAGGATGACATTTTGTGGAAGTGTACAATGAAAGTCTTGTAACCACTAGTAAACCCATTCCAAATGTAATTTGTCTGACATCTTCGTAAGCTACATAGAAATTATGAAAAAAAATTATATCATTAAAACATGATAAAGAATATGACTTTTTGAAAAAAGAAAGAAATGTTGCATGAAGGATAGTAACCATAGTAATTAAAATAAGGTATTTTACATAAAATATATTTGATCAAATTGATATCTTGACACACATTTTTCAAACGTTACTATTTTTTGTGTTGAAAACAATTATTTGACATAGTGTGATACAAACTTATAAGGGCATAACAAAATGAGTGATCATTTTCTTTAATGTAAGGATACTAAGAAGAAATTACAAGGGTATATTAAAAGTCTATTTATATATTATTGATGTGAAAACATGTATTTGAAACATTTGAAATGTGATTCATAGTAGTATACAAGTAAATGAAAACTTTATTTAAATACTACAATCGTACAATAGTATAGGAAGTATAATAAAAATTGGAAAATATTAAAGTGGCAAATCAAAATTGTACTTGCATTGGACAAAATATTGAAAAAAAAAATATTACATCAATTTTGTTCTAACAACTTAAGTCTATTTTCTTCATTCTTGTGCTTGGCAACTTGTCTACCCTTTTTCATTTTCTCATAGCGATCATACATGAATGGAGGCATTATTCTTAGACACGGTAAAGATTTAACACAAGAAATCACCACAAATGTCAATCCTGGTCTTTCTCTTGGTCTTATATCAATGGATGCTTTTGGAAGAGTCAAACCATAAGATTTATTATAGTCAATGCCCATGCCAATCTTAAAGGCAATTGAAGTATTTTACCCTTCTTTATTGGTGTTATTGGAATTGTTTTTAGATGATGGTCTTCAAATGGTAGTCCAAAATAGTTATCAAACTCAACCTTGACATATGTTGGAGGTTTAGGTGGGGCACTGCCTTGTTTGTAGACTATATTTTGAACATACCCCAAAGATCCATTTACAAGACCTACTTGTACCCATAGATTTGAAGTTAGCATGACCCTTGCATCCTTACAAAGTAGCAATTCCAGATCAAGCTCATCATTTGAATAATCTTCTAATGCATTACCATGTCCTACTTTTGTCACAACACTATGTGCAACAAGATACTTCAATGAATGCAACATTTTTTTATTATGACTATGAACATTTTCATTTTTTGAGAATAGATGGACAAAATTTTCAAACTATAAATTTATGTTGATAGGGGTTCTTGTCATTAGCAACCTCCAATCATCAATTTGTGGGTTTGCATCTCTTACATTCATCAAAAGTTGATGAAATGTTTGTTGATTGTCATTTTCCCCATCTTGTCTAAATATCTTATCCAAAGGAACAACAATCTGAATTCCTGCCATAGCAACTTTTCCCTTCTATTACTATAATATGTTGGTCTGTCACTTATCAAAGGAAGCTAGCTCAAATCTCCTACCAAAATAATAGATACACTTGAAATATAACAATGAAAATATTTATGTCAGAATGAATAATTTGTAATTATATTTTACTAATGTAGTAATCTATATTTTGTACATGGTTGTAATGGACACCCTTGGATGTCCCAACTAACTAAACCAAATTGCTGAAAGGAATTATGTCAAACAGTTTGCATTCAACTTCTTAAAACCCCTTATAACTCTGGAAATCAAACGTTTATTTGTTTGTTGTGTTTCGTGCATGGAGTTGGTATCATGCAACATAAACAAAAAAGAAACTACAACAATATGCAAAGTGGAAATGAACTGCTGCTAATAAAATGTTATTTTCAGAATTCATAAAACCAAATACATGGCAGATTTATCAACTCACTAATTACTTCAGCAATATTGTCATAATACTCCAGCCCATGCTTACAAACTTGCTGCTACAATACTTTGTCCTCCAATCAGTCCATTACCTTCATAATACCATTCCCTCCAAGCGGCATAAGCGTCGGACAAGTAGTGAAGAAGATATGAGCAAAATATCAAATCTGCCTGTAGCCGGAAATGCAACTAAACTGCCTGATAATGAAGCCAATAAGAAAGAATTCCAAAGGCCAAACCCCAAGGGAATGACGTCTAGAATGTTACAAGAGAGGATAGACGTCCTCAAATGCCAAGAACTGAGCTGCAACTCACATACCAATTTCTTCTCATATTCAACCTGTCTAATGAAGCCACAAATGCTTCCTTTTATTCTATTCCCACGGGTCCCCTCAACTCATATGGGCAATGTGGGATAAAAGATGTGTAATATAAAACATATATTAAAATACCCCTTATGTCTCCCTTGGGTACACATCACCATAAAATAAATATTAAAGTAACACTTTAATATTTTACAATTAAATTAGACGTTACTTTAATAAAACTTCAGGCATTAAAATGTATTAGCAATCGGACTCCGAATAATGCGAGTGATAGCTCATCGGAAAGCTCTCACCGAGGAGTATCGAATCCAATCACCAAAATTGACCTGCATTGTGTCCTGCCGACTTACTAAAAATAGTAAGTATGCCTGAAACTGAGTAAATCAACTTCGTTTTGGCCCAAACTGGAAATGACTAGGCCAAAACACTTCAGGATCCCATTAAACCCTTCGATAGCCCTCGGGACCATGTAGAACAAGGCTAACGCACACACACTTGGTCAACTACTAAAAGAACGTGAAGGCCAAAAGATGGGATCATTACAAATCCGCCCTCCTTGAAATTGCTTGTCCTCAAGCAATTAAGTAACATAATGGACTCCAACCTCCACCTGGATCCCAATATGTGATATCCATATGGAAGTTAAACCAACTGCAAACCCGCATCATCAGGACCAACCCCTGTAGCCTAGCATTCAAAACTTGTGTTGATGAAGTCAGAATGTCATCATAAGGCAACTCCATAGAAGATCTATGAAACTTCTTCTTCCCTTTATCCATCCACATAATATATATTGGACTGGAAAGCATATTATCACCATCATGCATTGAAAAAGATGTAGTTGTAGGTGAACCATATGTACTCATGCTAACTGTATCAACAATAGGTGTTGCCGCATCGAAATATATGGACATAGGAACAACATTAACATTAAACTCCTCATTGGATGCTTCAACTGACATAGAAGTGGCTGCTGATATGATAGTATCCTCGCATTCTCCTAATTCCTCTATTGTTACATCATCATCCCCTGACAAGGCTTCATATGTGGTCTCCTGACTTTGCACGTATGTCTCTACTGACTCTGCCGAAATGCCCACATCACCAAAATCATAGCTGGCTGGCTCTATACGTGTCTCGATCCCACCTGAGAAATCGACTACCTTCTGCTCTGGAGCAACATACAAATCATCAATGTTGATACCCATCTGTCTAGCCATAAGCTGCAACATCATATCCATTTGCCTATTCTGCTCCTGTTGCATACGTTGCCTCTTCTCTAATGTACCCAATAACTATCTGAACATCACATCTTGATCTGGACTAATATACATCTTTATCCGGCTATCAATATGATCTCCATAGGATGGCAAGACTTATAGCTCTGATACCACTGTAATGGACACCCTTGGATGTCCCAACTAACTAAACCAAATTGCTGAAAGGAATTATGTCAAACAGTTTGCATTCAACTTCTTAAAACCCCTTATAACTCTGGAAATCAAACGTTTATTTGTTTGTTGTGTTTCGTGCATGGAATTGGTATCATGCAACATAAACAAAAAAGAAACTACAACAATATGCAAAGTGGAAATGAATTGCTGCTAATAAAATGTTATTTTCAGAATTCATAAAACCAAATACATGGCAGATTTATCAACTCACTAATTACTTCAGCAATATTGTCATAATACTCCAGCCCATGCTTACAAACTTGCTGCTACAATACTTTTTCCTCCAATCAGTCCACTACCTTCATAATACCATTCCCTCCAAGCGGCATAAGCGTCGGACAAGTAGTGAAGAAGATATGAGCAAAATATCAAATCTGTCTGTAGCCGGAAATGCAACTAAACTGCCTGATAATGAAGCCAGTAAGAAAGAATTCCAAAGGCCAAACCCCAAGGGAATGACGTCTAGAATGTTACAAGAGAGGATAGACATCCTCAAATGCCAAGAACTGAGCTGCAACTCACATACCAATTTCTTCTCATATTCAACCTGTCTAATGAAGCCACAAATGCTTCCTTTTATTCTATTCCCACGGGTCCCCTCAACTCATATGGGCAATGTGGGATAAAATATGTTTAATATAAAACATATATTAAAATACCCCTTATGTCTCCCTTGGGTACACATCACCATAAAATAAATATTAAAGTAACACTTTAATATTTTACAATTAAATTAGACGTTACTTTAATAAAACTTCAGGCATTAAAATGTATTAGCAATCAGACTCCGAATAATGCGAGTGATAGCTCATCAGAAAGCTCTCACCGAGGAGTATCGAATCCAATCACCAAAATTGACCTGCATTGTGTCCTGCCGACTTACTAAAAATAGTAAGTATGCCTGAAACTGAGTAAATCAACTTCGTTTTGGCCCAAACTGGAAATGACTAGGCCAAAACACTCCAGGATCCCATTAAACCCTTCGATAGCCCTCGGGACCATGTAGAACAAGGCTAACGCACACACACTTGGTCAACTACTAAAAGAACGTGAAGGCCAAAAGATGGGATCATTACAATGGTGCACTTGTTAATGAGGAAAAGTGAAGCCTTTGACCTCCAAAGCTTATATTTGTATTTTGTGGGAATGCTTTTCGAAGTTGAGAGTTTGTGTTCTCCAACATGTTCTGACCAATGAAGCTCATTTCATCAATACAAATTTACTTGATATGTGTCATTTCTTCTTGAAAATTGGTGAGTCTCGTTACTTCTAATTGGGAGAAATTTTGTATTGGTATTTTTAATTTTGAATGAACTATAGAAGCTCCTATGTTGAATGTTGCAACTCCTGTTGGTGCAAGTAATAGAAGGGGAGATATAGAGGCCATTACTACATTTTGAAGAGATTGACTAATGGCATCAATTAGATAGGACTTTCTAGTGCCTGTTATTCCTTGAATTATCATGAGCAATGGCTCCACATTTTGATTTTTGTGATAGTGTGTCATAATAATGTCAACTGCCTTTTTCTCTTTTTCACCAAGGGTCATGTAGTTGATGCATTGGGGAATGTCATCATATATTACACAACCATGATTCTTCATATTACCTAGAAAATTAATTGTTGCAGTAGTGTACTCTTCTCCCTTATAATCAATAGACTAATTTGTATCTTTGTCAATGTCTCTTCTCCCCAACATGTCTATTTCTGAGCACTCTATGTTTTGACCAAGATGCAACCTAGATATAATTTCCCATTCATGTTTTGTTGTATTTATTTGAACATTGTCATTATCTTTAGTGTCAGAATCACTTGGGTTTTCATCATTGTTTGTCACCATAGTACATTGAACATGCCAAGGAATGTAATTAAATGTCTCCCAACTTTGTATGATGGTATCATCATTATGACCAATATCTCATTCTATATCACAGAATGGCTTGTAGAGCAATAATTTTGATAAACAAAAGTCAACCCATTTAGCTTATTCATGTGAAGGCATAGATACAAATCTACGAAACACTCTAACTATTGCTGCTTTGTCCCTTGGCTCCCATTTATTCTCTCTTCTTCTTTTAGGATTATATATCCATGATCTTGTTGCATCAATTAATGTGACAACTTCCATACATAGGGGCCTTTTTTTTGTACCCATCAATAAAATATTTTTTTTGTTCTTCAGTATTCTCTTCATTATTTCCATTTTCATTATTTACAATTATAGGTTTGAAAACCTCATGAGAGATATTTAGACTAACAAATCTTCTACTACACTCTACCAATAGAAGCTCTAATAGCATATGACATGTTTATTGAGCACCAATGTCTCTTTCTATAATTGTCTTAGTTGAAGTTTCCTATATGCATGTGCAGCTAAATCATCTAGATTTTCCATGTTAGAGAGGTGCATCAACATTTGGTGGTATGTTTCTGAGCTTTTCTCTACTTTTTCTGCATATTTGGCAATGTATTTCACCACAACATGTTTGGAAAGAATAGGTTGTCAATCTATATTTTCTCTCCATAGTTATAGTATGTGGTGATTATGTGAATTGACTCTCTCATCATTTCTAGTTGGTTCAAATTTTTTTTCACCTATTTCTCCGTCTTCATATAATTTTGATCCCTCTAGCTTCAATGGCCAAGGTGCATTATACCTATAATAAATATAAGAGAGATATGTAGTTAGTCATGTGATGCTAGTGACCAATTTGTAATTTTGGTTTAAATATCACACTATAAAGAAATGATTACCTACAAACCATATCCCCCTTTTTTTTTTTTTGCAAACATGCACCTTCCTTACAAATTGTGTGTCTTTCTACACAATTTAGGATCTCCTGATAATCATGATCTAGATTGACCTCTACAAGTTGTCTCATGTTTTTAAGACATGGGTGTTGTTGAAAATTCATGAAAGGCTACAATTCAAAATAAGTTGAATAAGTAAATTAGGTCATATCAAGTTATACCATAGAATACATATTTATAAACATACCTGTATATTTCACTAATGAGGATCTTCTCTAGGGTTCCATGCATGAACAATAGAATAAAAAAATCTTTCAACACTTTTGCATTCATCCTCATTTGACCAGTCAATTTTGTCCATATTAGGTGCCCCTTCAATCCATATGAATCCATGCACATGTGGGGACCCCCTATGTTTCTATTCATATCTACACCAAAAATCTTTGACATTCATTTCATTTTCTAGAATCTCTCTTCTAAACATAGAGTGTCTCAAGTGCATATAGTGTGCCATAATGTGAGGATAATCAATTATATTTTTCCTACACCAATTTTGAGCTTTGCATGGATTAGTTGGCATTGCTCCTGGCATTAGTGCATGTAAATCAGACCAATACATATCTGTTGCACTCAATGTGAAAAATATTGTATGACAACCAATTTGATGAAGAAAATTTGTCAATTCTGCATGAGATTTTTCCCAATATGACCTTGTTCCCCTTAGCCTTGTACCAAACCACATCAATTTATCTACCAATCTAGAGTGAGGTGTAGTTTCAATATGTTGTCGCAACTCATTGATGGTGATTGTCATGTCTTTAAAGTTTCTCTTTACAAACACAGAGTTTGAATTCTGTGCACGATGTCTCATGATCATGTTATTCATGAAATATCTAAATCTAGGATGTTTGCCAAAACAATGATCCCTATATCTCACAAGATGCTTTACAAATTCATGAAGATATACATGTCACAAATGTGGTTCTAACCAATCACAAATACCATTAGGAAATAGTGTTGGGAATGCCATATCTAATAATCTCTATGTAACATACTCATTAATAAGTGACACACCAATACTCAGCCAATCTATCAATGATGTTGGGTTTGCATTAGGATTATTAACCCATGCATGAATAAGTTACATTTCCTTTTGTGCATTAGGAGGTCTTGAAGCCATTAATGTTGTGTGTTCAATTAAATTCCCTTCATCTATCTCCATAACTAGACCTAGAAAAACAACATCATTTGCATCTATATCAAACTCCATATTCATCATCTTCAATCTATGAAAAAAAAATTCATCTCTATTTCTGGGTAAATCATTGAGAGCATTTTCATTAATTTGAACATTAGAGTAAAATTTATCATGCTCTACTTTGTATTTGAGTGCTTTGTATACACAAGCTCTATTTACAATAAAGTTATACCGTGTCTCATGTTGATCTCTCCTTCGAACAATAATAATTGGCAAATTATCTAATGTATGTGGCAATATGCTTGAAATATTATCTATGTTTTGTGGAAAACTTATTGTGTGTCTTCTATACTTAAATTGGCCACCAATTGCATGTGTCACTTGCAATATGGGACTCACATGTGCAATTAACATTTCCTCAACTTGTGTCAAGTTTCCAAGCTCGTCAGGTTGGGGTCTTGGATCCATATTATTTGAAGCTCAGAATCTATTATTTTCTCTCTCTTGCTGACATCTATTACACACTAGACCTTCTGAGGTGTGTGACACTTTCATTCCTAAATAAGATTCTTGACAAATATAACACATGTTTGGCATTCTTAAGCTATCCAATTTTTGGCAAAACTGCATTTTGAAATATATAGAAATTCTCATGAAGATTTCCATTTGGGTTTTGTGCATTTTCTACATTTCTTTGTCTAGCTAAATTTATCCCAACTCGAGTTGTATGATGGGGCATTTCAAGAACATGTTCAATTGTCCTTGAAACTTCATTTTGAATATCCAATTCCATATTTGTAGTCAAGGGTTTATTATACCTCTCATTGAACTATACATCCACTTGATGTCTTCCTTGTATCTCAAAATGTGATACTCCATCAGATGTTCTTTGACAACAACTCCTGTTACTATTTTGTTGATCTCTATTTTCAGATTACAATTCTTGTATTGATAGTTGTGCCCTTCATCTAGCATAATTTTGTCTTTGGAGTTCATTACTCCTCCTTATTTCATCTTGTCTTTGATCTTCTATCATTTGTTCTCTCCAACATCTTCGATATTCCCTTTGATATTCTCTCTGATATGCTCTCTGTTGCTCTATTTGATATTGTCTCCTTTCCTCATCAAATTGAAAATTTGGTGCTGATAGACTCATAGCTATAAAGTGAATAAAATCTTCAATCAATGAGAAATATTTTGAAATTTATGTTCACAAAAAAATCACGGATAAGAAATATGGTGATATATAATTTATTACCTAATATCCATGAATTATAAAAGTAATATAAGAAAGATATTTTCTCCATAAGAGAAATGTATACATAAATATATGAATTACTAAACTCACATTTATATAGAAACATATATTTAATTTATCTAAGAATCCATACCCTTTAAAGACAAAGTATATAGAAACAAAATTTCCTTAAACATTATAATTCCAAAATATTAGACTAGTTCACTATTTGAAAAGAGCAAGAATTTATTGCAGTGGTGTAGAAACACTTGGAGTTCTTCAGTGATGAAATCAAGATTTTCTCCATAAGAGAACTACATACATAGATATATGAAATACTAAAACCCCTTTTATCTAGATACATATCTTAAATTTTCCTAAGAATCCATACTCATCAAATATGGATTGTATAGAAAAAAAATTCCTTAAAATTATTAATGCAAAACTAGTAGAGTGGTTCATTATTTCATTACAACAAGATTTCATTATAGTCGTGTAGAGACACTTGGAATTGTTTAGTGAGGAAATTATAATTTTCTCCTTCCTTATATTCCTCATCATAATTCATGTCTTTCATATATTCACAAAATCGAACTCCTTTACTCCATGCCTGATGAATCACCTTGGTATATTCTTTTATTTGTAGGATTTTAAGATCTTGCACATCTTGAACGTTTAGGCCATGCATTTCATTGACCATTATTTTACAACACTCTGCAATGATTCTTCCCAATCTATCCAAATAGGTTTAATCATTTCCATCTAATTCAATATAATCATCTTGAAGTAGTGGGCTATCGATAGTTATTTCAAATTCACTTTGGTCAACATCCATTTTATTATTTTTGACATGTATAAAATTATGAAACACATCAAAAATTTTAGCTAAAAATAATAATAGTCAACTTCCATAGAAATTAAATTACCTTTTATTTATTTAATTTATACATATGGAAATGAATATAAAAAGAAATGAAAAACTTAAAAATGCAATTTTAATAATTGATAGAATAATCAAATTAAATATCCAATAGTAACATTTTATTTACTAATTAAATATAGAAACAAAATTGAAGTTAAGTGCATTATTTAACAAGTAGTTGAATCGATTTCAAATGTACTTGATTTCAATAGAAATGAAAATAGGGAGGGATTCAAGAATACTTCAAATAGTAGTTTTGAGTTCAAAGACAAAAAGAACTCAAAATTATCTATCAATTATTTAATCTCTATACAAAAATATTGTGAGTTATTCAATATGATTGTGCTAGAATCCATCGACCTTCAATCCATTCTTGTGCTGGTCGTAGTTGGGAGTGTAAAAATGGAACTAGAGTATGACTATTAGGGAATTATACTTCATATAACTCTTTCATGCTAAGAGGTGACTCAAATGTATCAATAATCACTCCCCTCCACCAATAGTCATTTTCTAGTACTTTGACACGAAGGTCAACTTCTATAATTGAAGGCAATGGTACTTGAGGTGGAATTGGATGCATATATTCAGGAAATACCTCTTCCACAAGGGGCTTTGGAACCACTTCATTAGTTATGAAATGCTCATATCTAACATAATACTTGATTTGTGCAGTATTATCAACACATCCTATGACAGTTGCTTCAAACCAAGCACCTTCAAAACCATTATCATCAAATGAGACTTCAATCTTCATCCCTATATGCACATCCCTGTCTTATACCTTTTGCACAGTTAAAAAAATAGAAACATTTAATTTTTTTAATGTTAAGATAAATATAAAAATTAATAGTAAGGACACTTTATTATTTGTGTTAGGGAAAAAAATTAAAACATAGAAATAAGTGCATAGATTAAAAAAGTAATAGAAAAAATGGATGTCTTACTAATAGGGCCACTTAGGTTTTTTATTTCCATAGTCTTCATGTATTTTACATTGTAGTTGCCAAACCACACAAACCTTGCAAAAAAACTACATTTTATATTCACCCCTTTGTCTAAATAGGAAAAAAACCACATTATTTTTTAAATTTCTACTGCACAGTGAGACAGATCATAAATAATAATAATAAAAGGAGAACTCAACCTCTAATATAGGATAGAGAGTAGAAGATCCTTCCGAAAAGAATGTTCCGCAGCTCTAGGATTTCATGAATTAGTTTCCTCTATTTATTCTAGAAATTCTCTAGGGCACACTTAAATATAACATGGAGATTTTCATTTTCAAGAATTTGATCCTTCCTCAATGTCTAGCAATATTTGTGTTGGGAATTATAAATTCTACAATTATATTATACTGGGTCCAATGATCATGGGAATCACATTGTCACAAAAGGGAAAAAAAAGTCTACTACTTTCCAGTTTCTTTTATACCAGATCAATACTTCATAAGAACATGATTAGCTTTAAGCAATAGTTGTTAAAAAGTGCTGAGTAATATTGCTAGCCATTTCTGAACTATGTTGAAGGAAGAAGAAGATGAAGAATGTGAAGCTACTAAGTTCATGGGTGAGCTATTTTGGAATGCAAGTGCAAATTGCATTGGAGGAGAAAGGAATTCAATATTCCTACCAAGAAGAAAATTTATTTGGAAAAACACAATTGCTTTTGAAAATGAATTCCATCTACAAATACGTGCTTGTTCTAATTCATGACGAGTAGCCTATGGTGGAGTCACTCATAATTCTCCACTATATTGATGAGATATGGCCATCCCCATCTACCAACTAAAATATGATCCTTCATCAACGTGTAGCAATATTTGTTTCGGGAATTATAAATTGGAATGGACTTCATGTTGAAGGATTAACTAATAATTCAAATTTTACTACTTTGCTATCAGCCATGCAGTATCTTAAAATTTGTCTTCATCATTATGACTGGAGATATATTAGAGCTATGGAGTTATCTTCTTAAATTATCCAGTTGTGTCATGCCATGAGATAATATTATAAAACAAGAGCTAGAAAATTCCTTTTTTTTTAAAATGAAAGCTTTTGGATTTCAACTTAATCACATATAGCATAGCATGGAAATTTCTATTTCTTTAATGAAGCTTTTGCAAAGCTACTAAATAGTGCACCTGATCACAACACACCTAATGGTTTTTTATATAGTGAAACAAAATATGTGACTATCTTGCAGCTAACAAGTTGATTGACTATGAACATGCACAAATATTTAAATGAAAAAGTCATCGATAAGAAAAACCTACAATTTCTAAAGTATAACGCAATAGGAAATGAAAAAATGGAAGCCTGTAGAAAAACTTGAAAAACTCTTATACAAAGAAGAGATATCCTTGTTTCCAAATCGATGAGCAAAATCCTTTATATAGAAGTTGAAGTAATTAATCTTTGTTGAATTAGTAGCCATCTTTGTAATGCAACATGCAAATTTTAAATCTTGGTAAGGCACAATGAATGGTTTAGTGGCCTCTTCTATTATTTGTTGATCCATTTATCTGTAGGTATAGCTGGCCCAGCCTAGCGTATGTATCCCTCTCCCTTCAGTTGGAATGCGAATGTAGTCTTCTCATTATTATTGAACATGGAAATTTTTTCTTCATTTCTAAAAATTAAATTAGCTTCATTCTTAAAAGTGGGGTTCAATGAAAAATCTAGTCTTTAATGGAATCTAAAACTAAAATTAGAATTTTTAATGACTTCCCAGACCAAAGATGCAATTTTTAACAACTTATTTGATAACTTTCAGAGGTTAGCAAAGGTAATGCTTTTTGCTTCCATTTTATATTATATTATGTTATTCCAATATTTTAGTTTAATAAAAACCTTAGAATTGCATATGACTATTTGTCAAGGATTCATTTCTATTGTTATTCCAATATTTTACTTTAATAAAAATGTTAGTTTCAGATTGTTCCCATTAATTTTAATTTTTTAATAATTATTGATTTTAATTCAATATGGAAAGAAGGGCGAATAGGCTGAAAACTTTGAAACAACTGTCAATTTTTTTTAAAAGTGTCGAATGTTTACATTGATGTATGCTCCCACTGTAGGAAAGCCTCTCAGCCTAATTATATGTCGCAATGAAAATTCTTTCATTAGAAACTACTTTAGATCAATTGCTAATTGCTAATATCTTCTCCTTTCTTTCATCAGGACCCACTTTAGATCAATTGCTAATTGCTAAGAGTTGCTCTTTTCTTTAACAATGTCACAACCCTATCAATTTCCATTTTTTTTCATCCCTAATTGTGATAAGATCGATTTGATATTCTCATTTTGATTATTATTGGTCACACAAAACTCTCACACTTTATTTATTATATTAATAATTAAAGCTTCCAAGATTTTTTTATCCTATTTAAATATTTTATTGTTAGGTTCTTTCTAAGTGGACCAATTTTTGTGAAGGAAGGCTTGCTACAAATTCATCACAATAAATGGACGAGAGCTTGGAGGCAATCAATTTGATGAAACTGATTGGTGGTTTTTATTCAAAATCCATGGATTAAATTATTCATGTTCTTCTATCTTATATTCCACAATCCTCTTCATTAAGGACATATATGTTGACTAAGTAGATCCTCTATTCTTTGAGATTTTCTAGAGTAAAAGTTTCTTTTTTGTGTAAAGTTGCAAGCCTCAAGAAATGAATCTAGAAGTAGATCTGGGATCTCCACGTCATGTCCTAATCTAAAGTGATAGTATAAGAAGAAGAAAAGAGCCTCAAATATAGTAGGATCCATCAAGACAAGATGACTCTTTTTTTAATCTTTATACTCTAATGTGTTAAGTCTCATACATTTTAAGAAGTGAAGAAGTTTTTGGGTAGTGACCTAGAGAGGCAATTAAAACTACATACAATCAATCCTCTTGGATGGAGTTGTTGTAGAAGTGTCTGTATAATCTTGTACCAATGGACTAAGGTTGTCAGTCAAAACTCTTCCAAAAAATAAGAATGTGGGGTGAAATCAAATATGGATCAAAGTAGCATGATGATATTTCTAAAATAGAGCATGTCTTCCATTCTCAATAGTCTAAGGGTGCCCTTTTTGAAAACTAGGATTTATTCTAATATAGTTACTCTATATGTAAGATCCATGAGGCACAAACAATCACCAATGAAATATTTTCCTTATTAGTTTCAAAATCATTATTCCTCATAACATTTGACCAATTAAAATTCTTGGAGCTAAATATTTCCAATTAAATTTAGAAAGAGGGTAAAATTAAGGATTAAGAATCCATAACATTAAGACATCCCACATTTTTAGAGGAATAAAATATCCTCAAATCAATCAAATAAATACAAATTCTTATGTTCCACCCTTTTTGAAGGGAATCTTCTCTAAAATTAATCAAGATTTTTGGTCTACAAAGGTGACATAAGATTAATTGAGGTGCTCTAAAGGAAAGGAATAAGAATTTGAATTTTTCCTTCATTTCTAAGAAAGGAGTCTTTCCAATATAAATTTTTCTAAGAAAAAATCCTTCATGAAAGGTACACAAGACTATGTTTTCAAATATCCCAAATGACTAAAGAATTCCAAAATAATTTCATAGGATTATAGTGATTTATAGCTCAAAGTATTAGCAATGCAATGCCAGAGAGTAAGAATGACATTAATATCCAAAAAAGAACAATTTTGCAAGGTCATTTGAAAACCAATAAAAAACATATTGTAATAGAGAAATTAGTTAATCCCCCTTATATTGATTTAAAGATGTAAAAATAAGGATGATATAGCCATTGAAAAAGTGCTAGTGAAAAATATCCTTGGAAGTAGAAGATGGATTTATTTCTTTTAGGATATTGTGATTAACATTATATTAGATATTTATAACTAGAACTTCACTTAAGAGGATCGACAAGTAGAGAGAAAGGAGTTATCCCTACCTAAGACCCAAAAAAATTCCAAAAAAATGCCTTGTGGCATACCACTAATAAGAATAGAGATCATTGGACTATAGACACAATATTTAATCACCTGTATTATTTTAACAACCATAGCAAATTTATCCTACTTCTACACATTCCAAATTTATCTTCATATTTTGTTAAATTTTGGTGCTTCTTTCGTACACATCTTGTGATCTTTTCCAACAATGTTATGCTTCCCATTCAAGGACTTAAAACATGATACTAATTGTATGTATATGATGGATTATTAAGGAGAGGGTGGGGGGTTGACTCAATGATTAACAAACTCAAATTTTACTTTCACTTTAACTCACAACTTTATCTATAAGAAAATAGTAATTCCTATAGTGCTATTATGAGTTAAAAAAATAGCATACTTGGAATAAACTATAAAGACCATCAACAATTGGAACAACAATATTGATCTCGTAGAAATCCAATCAGGGTGAAAACCACGGTGTTTGAACATTTCTCACAAAATAAAGTATTCTTCTAGAATATGCTCTTTTAAAAACTAGCTTGGTTAGAGGTTATAAAAGATTGTTAAGCATACCTTATTATAGGATTTCCCTCTAGATATTTTAGGATATTTACTCTACTACAAGTAACCTTGTTAAAGGATTTTAACACTCTAATCTAAGAATGCCACATTGTTAGAGGCTTTGCATCAGACCAGTTAAGGCCACCCTTCTTAGGGATTCTATCTCTCTCTCTCTCTCTCTCTCTCTCTCTCTCTCTCTCTCTCTCTCTCTCTCTCTCTAATTTCATTTTTACTTTTTATCCCTTCAAACCCTAACTTGAAACATACAATCTTAAAGACCTCTCCATAATCCTTGTAGAAAATTCTCCAACAATATCTTATTACTTAACCTAGAAAATTTTCTTTTTCTTTTCTATCTTCTTTGATAAATGAAAACTTCACCACTAAGATATGAGTCTTTGACAACATTCACTTTTCAAATTAGATAACTTACCACATAATATTTTTTCCACTTACTACTCTAGTTGTTACCTGCCAAAGTGTTTCATTATTGTTTGTCAATATAAATCTCTAAAGATGTAAAACAATATGAAATGATAAAATGATAAGGATGAGCTAAGTGATAGTAAAAGGAGAGTAGCTAGGGTTTCACGTGTTGGTGAGGATGATGATGGTGACGGTGAAGAGTCTAAGGATGATGATCTTGATGGTTGGAGGGTCCTCTACATGCCCAATCCTCCTTGTGGTGGTGTTTACTATAATGATAGGGGGTGTTTATTATTTTCCCTTTGATATTATGGCCAAGGGGATGTTCTTTATTTCTTAGGGTTTTGTGGTCCCTATCAAGGGGGAATTGCATGTGGTGGATTTGTTAGATGTCCCCATAGTTTATATGTTTCTAAAGATGCCCTTTTGGGCTTTCTATCATGTGGAAGGGTGTGGAGTTTGTGGGTAGAGGTGTTTTTCTATGGGTACCCTTATTCTCCACTTTGGGCTTTGGATGTGTTGGGGTTTTTTGGCCTAGGTGTTGTGCTAGTCTCTACCTCTATTAGGATCTCTTATATTTAGATATTGTTGGAGATGGAGATGAAGATTTAGATTGTTTTGGTCAGGATATCTATATGCAGTTGCTTTAATAATAATGCTTCTCTTTGGGGCCTCCATCTATTGATCATGGTAATCTTGTGATTCTTAGCATTTGCACTTGCTTGGATATTATTAATCTTCTCTGTAGGGCAAATATTGCCATTGTCCCTTCTACGATTCCTATTTATTGGGTTGTTTTTCTTAGACTGGTCTTTATTTTCATGGGTTTTATTTATTAGTGGAACCCCTTGGCTAGGTACTATTGTAGGGTGTACTTTTTCTCATCATTTGGGGATTCTCTTGCCTCTTGGTGCTTTTTGTTTTGGGATTTCATTTAGTTTCTCATGCTATGAGGTCAAGACTTCCTTTATTTCATAGTGGAATTTAGTTAAGGTAGTCCTTTTGAGGCTTCTACTATTTATGCAGTGGAGGTGTCCTCTTTATGTTCTTTTAATTTCCTTCTTCTTATTGAGGTGGAGAACCCTATTGACATGGGGGAAAAGCTAATGGAGGTAGCTAGTTGGTAGGAGAAAGTGATGGTGAATGGGTATAGCAATTACTCTTCTTCTATTTTTTGTGAGATTCTCTTCCTTATTGTTAGATATCTAGCTAGGTAGAGAATGTTTGGATAGTCTACTTCATGTGGTAAAGATGGGAGCAATCTCTTATTGAGGTGAAGATCATATTTGGGCATTGGAAAGCTAAGGAGACTCCTATTGATATGTTATGTTCTTGTGATACTTTTAGTAGTGGAAGAAGGGGGAGAAGCTCTTACCTCTAATGTTTGGTCTTCCTCCTCTCTTCTCCTCTCATTGGTATTATGGTGATATGGGAGTTTATGGTTGGGTTGGAAGACTTTTGACTACATTTTCTAAGGCTAGAGGTTGAGACTTTTCTTGACCCATGGTTGGAAAATATGTGTACTATATTCTTTAAGGTTGGAGGTATAGTCTTTTTGGTCCTATATTTTTTCTTAGAGTTCTTAAAAGCATGGATACCTTGATTTGGTCCCTTTTTGTTATGGTGATTTCCTATTTTAGTTTTTATTTTCCTTCTAATTGAGTGATTGTTGGTATTTTTAAAGGGTGCATTGTCGTCCTTTGTTATTTTTCTTTGGTTAAGTCTACAACTATAGTAGGGGTTTCTCCCAAGTAATTCATTGAAAGTGTTGACCATGGTTGGAAAATTAGTCACTCATGGACCTTTTTCTTTGACAAAAGCAGATTTCATTTATCTGCATTATTCATAGTATGTGCTAGTAATGTTCTATTATTCTAGTATCTACAGCTCTGATTGTACTTCAAGTCACCACCCATTAATTGTTGTTTTTCTTAATCAAAAACATGAAATGATATATCAATTACTTTGATATCAATGACAATAAATATAATTGGCGAGTAGTGCAAATCATAGATTCCTTTCATTTATCAATAACTTTTGAATCAATTATGGTAATAGAAATAAATTTGAATCTATGAGATAAAGCCTTGCAACACATCACAAAAAACAATCTAATTTAGCCTACATATCACAATCCCTATGTAATACTATAAAATCCCCAATTTCCAACAAGCAGATTAATCAATCCATTCGATTGAAGCATGGAAAACAAAATAGGTATCTCAAAAAAAGACAATGGGAGAAAGGAATATTTACCTCATTGCATTCCCAAAACTTAACCAATTTGCACATTGGATAGATCAAAATCCTAAAGTATTTTTCATTGAAACTCTTGGTATTCCTCATTACAATGAAAATAAACTTAAATATTCAAAACCAACAAAGACATGATATTAGATCTAACATATTATTATCTACAAGAAAGAATATACATATGTTGTTCATACACAAGAAATGATGAAGAATCAAGGTATCACAAGTTGTTACACTTTCTCAACAAGATGGAACCAACCCTATAGAATGAGAGAAGAGAAGAATATGTAGAAGAATAGAGAAGGGTAAGATCTGATCTAATGATGTCATGTGTTCTCTTCATTCTTCATCTCCATTAAAGAAAAATCTTCTCTCCTCTCTCCTCATCTAAAAACATAGATTAAATCTCATCATTTATGCAAAAAATTCGCAAATATCTTCAATAAACGATGATGAGAAAACCTTGCAAGAAGAAAAATTAGATCTACCTCTGAAACCACTACCAAAAGCCCCTCCAAATGAATGCAATTAGCAAAATAGTGATTTCAAAATATTCACCAAATTTAGAGATAGTTGAGATAGAGGATTTACAAAATGATGCCTCTAATTTGTATGAGTGAGCCATGATACTATCAAGAGGACAAAAAATTGAAAAAAATGTAGAAGAAAACTTAGAATAACCTTTTACTATTGAGACCTACACGTATTTGGACTACAAAAATTAAAGGTTCATTCTGAGACCTTTCTAGTGATATATGATACTCAAATGCTTGGTGAATATTTACAATAGAAATCCTTATTTGAAAAATAGGAAATCAAAAAAAATTACAGGATCCTTATATTTGAAATTTTTTCATTTTATTATTAACTTTGAAACTTTATAATAAAACATTCCCCAATTAAAAATGTCTCCACTTTGTTAGTTTGTAGTGACTGATCAGAGAGGTACTGTACATACTTCATAATTCTTTGGGGTTTAGGAATATATTATATAGGCATATTGTAACCCTAAAGCGAGAATATATTATATAAGATAGCTTAGGGCTAGGGATTCTGGTACTGTGATGTATATTGAGATAGGTTGTTCTTGCAACGATATTGAGTTGTGAGGGTTTGTACTGTATTAACTGGATAATAAAAAATGTTGGATTTCTATGTAGGTGGATGTAGCCTAGGTTTTGGGTGAACCATGTTAAAGCTATGTGTTATATGTGTTCTTGTGGTTTTCTTCTTTTGTTTTTGTATTTAACTATTTATTCATATATTGTTCCAAATCTATCAAATTCTAACACACTCCACTTTTTGTGGGCCACACTTCTCTTTTACTTTTGAGTGAATGTGCATCCTTCCTTAAATTAACTATATTTAATATTCATTTCATTTTACAACCATATTATGAGCAGTCAATAGAAAGGTATTCTTCAATATTTAATTGAAACTTTCACTTTAGAATTACCTCAAATTTTAGCAATTTGGTCAAACTTCATTTGATTATACAATTGATACATATCACCCTATAATTGGTCTATTGGATCTAGTCATCACTCTGTCAAAAGACCCTAGCATTCTATGTCACGTCACATCCATGTGGTACCTCCTAATTTTCCCTCGAATCCATTTCAACAACACCTCATCTTTAATCCACTTGGCACCCTTGGACATGTGTTACAATATTTTATTTTTGTGATGAATATTTTGTGAAATCATGAGATCTTGCCACATATCCACCACTAATGTAATAATCTCCAAATTTTCCTACCATGTGTTAGCTCTTGGTTTGATGGTTCTATCACCTTGTTTCCAACTCATTGCATCTATCTAAGCACCTATGGGGTTATCCATGATATATGTCAATCTCTCATATTTTTTGGGTAGCTCTGATATCCTATCATATTTTTTGGTAGCTCTAACATCCTCTCACAAAAAACTTGTGATTAAGCCACATGGTGTCTTTTCTCTTTCACTTTTCATGGGTCCCACTACAACATAGCTTCTTTTTACATTTTTGTGTTCTTTTTCTAAACCTCCCAAAAATAGGGTTCTCCAAATAAACTTGCTCTACAAAATAAATAAAAAATATCTTTGCTATCACAAATAATGACAAAAAAGTTCCTTCCTTCTTTAGCTATCCCTTGATTAGCCACTTCTATCAAAATAGGTGATAAGATTCTTCCAATTAATCTAGCTTTGATTTGTCTATAACAAATGGTGACAAGATTTTCTTAACCTTGCTATGATACCACTTGTAGAAACCCATGACAACTCTAATACACCTTGTGAAAGGTGGATGGACAAAATAAACTAAAACCGAAAAATACTCAATGTGCTATGACACTAATATATTTCATTAAATATTTTTTCCATATCAATAACAATACAAGATGCCTCTATTTATAGACATTTTAGATTATTTTTGGAGACATCTAAATTAACTGACATAGAACAAATAATCTTTTCTAGAACTATCTACACATAAATGACTTTAAGAACTTTACCTAACCCTATTCGTCAAACTAGGAATTTCTAGAATCCTCTATTATGCTTTTACATTTCATTTGAGGAGGAAATTACACATTCCAACAAACCTAAACTAGTCACCTTGTACATACCATGGAGAATGGAGTATTTCTTCCACACTAAAATATGATGGGATTGAGAAAAACCATCTTTAATCTTTGTCTCTCTACTCCTCTTTGTAAAAGCTCATAAATCTCATTTTATTTCAAAATAAATACCTTTGATGTCATTTAAACCATACTTCTCACATGTGTGTACCAATGTATTGATTGAGGCATGCAAGAAATTTGTGGCTCTCTATATCAAAACATATTCTTTTTTTCTCTCTCTGGCTTTAGAGTCAATTTGTTTACACTTATATTGCACTAATAATTATATCATAATGCAAGTCAAAAAAATTCAAAGAAGTTTGCTCCACATGCACAAGTAGGGATGAAAAATTTATTTCATCATGGAGATATAATTTCATCAATATTCATCTAAGATCTAGTATTCTCCATACTTCATATAAAAAATCCTCTTATTTGGTTACATTTGGCACATGATCAAAAACATGTCTCCACCTCAAAAAAATATCATACTTTGTGCAAGCTTGAATAGACAAATAGCCAATCAAGCAGAAACTGCATTTTTCACAATAGAAAACAATGAAAAAAAATTTGTATCCTATGGTGTTTTTGTATGTGGATTGCAGAAAGCATGTTCACAACCTTTGGAATCCCCAAAAATAGTGCTACATTAATGATTTTCTAACACTTATTCACACCTAGATGAGGGGAATCCACATCAAACTACCAAAGTGGTTGAATTGAATTCATCTTTACACATCTCCTATTTTATTATGGACACAATATCTCCCATAATTGGTGCACATTAGACTTTGAAATTAATGATGAGAGGGTGGTTCATAAACCATGATAGGTTGCCAAGGCCTACATATGAAGGCATACATTTTATTTTCTTGAGGAATGCACCGCTCATTGCACATGAACACATGCATTGCATTAATGCACCAATGATAACTTTATGAAACACTTCCCAAAAAAAATGCCTAAAATGTTGGTGAATCCAACATTTTTTGGTCAAGAAAATTTTAATGTCGAGGATTATTTTTTTGTTCCACATAGGGAAATAAAATATTATATGTTGGCAATCTTTTCTTGCCCTAGCAAAAATCATTTTAAATGTAGCGAATAAATGTTTTTTCTTGCTGATAGATAAATAAATCATGGCTATTTTTTCCCTTTCCAAAAATGAATTAATAATGTTAGAAGCAAATTACTTGTTTTGTAGGAAAATGAGTAATAATGGTCTTGGGAAATCTTTAGTGGTAAACTGAAAATTTGTTTAATTTGAAAGTGATTTTTCACATGTATTGGCTAGTGACTATACTAATTACTAATTAGTCACTTCAAGTTTCAACTTGTGTACTATCTTAGTTCTATTATTAATAATATCATGATTTTGTTACATCAGTGTCACTATTGCCAAGTTGGCTACTATCACTTTTGTATTGTTAATAGTAAATACAATAGTTTATTGATTGTTGATTAATTAGAGATCAATGATAGAAGATACATTTTGGGGCCACTTGCTTGAAAAGACCTAGAGTCACATGAAATTCTCTACAATGGAGAGACATGGAAAGTTTTGCATGGAAACCATTAACTAAAGTTTACTCAATGTTAGGCACTTTTGAGTATCTAACATTAATGCTAGTAAATTTTGGCATTTCACACACTTGAAAATTAATAGGAATAAAAAATAAAGATATGGAAGATTGCAGATGCGAAAGAATTTAATGCAACTACCATTAAATAGCCTCTTTAGTTCTTCTTTCATTATCATTTCTCAAATTTTTCAATTTGAATTCGATTTGTAGAGTTTCTTGAGTTTTAGTCATGGATATGCCAATTCACTTGAAATGCACTACAATGGCTCTGCAAAAGCCTTTTTTGGGCAAGATTCATGATGATGTCCTTGCCATAGTTTGTAAGCCAGATGCTCAAAGTCCTTTTATTCGCCATGCTATATTCATGGTCCTCAGCCATGAATTCTAAAGAAATGATAAGAGGTATCGTGTGTCTACGGATATTATCTCATGCTTCCTCACATCTCTTCTTGACCTTGGAGGTAGTCAAATAGACATTTTGATGCTTCTGTGTAATGTTTTTAAGGAGACATTTTTAGAAGATGATGTCAAAATTCTTGTATTGGTTGAGTAGGTACTGGAGCTGCGCATTGGCATCCCTTTTGCAAATGTAGTAGACAAGTGCTTGGAGCAAGGCATAGGGAGTATTCTATAAAAGCATCCTTTCCTGCTTGGCATGAACGAAGGATAATTGAATCACCATCGAAAGTGGGCACGACTCAGAAGGAATTTTCTATGGAAGTGGTTATTGTTGGACAACGTCAGCAAGACCAACTTCACATGGCTAGATGAGTTCAGTGAGGTCATCTTCTCCAATAGATTCATCATAGAGGGACTTGAAGACCTTTTTGATTGAATGCTTCAAGCCCTTAGCCCCTCAACCCACTGATGCTTCCAACCTCCCTATTCCTTGATTCCCTGTTCCATATTTCATGAATTCTATTTCCTTAGCTATTGCCCTTTGGGAATTTTTTTTCTTTCTAAGATATCTATTTTTTCTTTGGATTAGGCCTTGCCATTTAATGCAAATTACGAAATAGTAAAATCAAGCTGATTTAATCATCTATTTTCAATATCTATGCTTTGTACATTCTAAAATATTATCAATGAAAACAATAGTTTTTGGCCTCTGAAATCATTGTTCCAACTTCTTGTTAGTCTATGACTTTATTTTTGGCATCTCGATTCTCAATGCACTGTTGAAATGTTAGCCCATGTCTTTGTTTAAAATAATTAGCTGATAATAGTTATAAAAAAAGAAATCAAAAACAAAAAAAGGTTTCAACAATCCCTTTATGGTTTCATATAATATATTTGATTAATAATTTATAGTAAAAAAATATTCAATTGAAAATTATCTAGTTAAAAGTTTTGTAATTTCTAAAACTATTTTTCTTTAATCTGATTGGTTAAAACAAATGGAGCAATAAGAGAAGATTACAAGGAAAACTAAAGATTGTAACCTTAACAAAATTAAATAAAATTTTGATCATTTATGTGTCAATTTTTCATTTCATACCTATCTTGTCACCTAACTTTTTTCCATTATGAAATATTTTAAATGAGGAAGAATAGTTTAAAACAATTATCATAATTTTCAATATATGTTAATAATTTATAGATAATTGAACTATATTATATTTTAATTTTGAAACTAAATAATAAATATGAATAAAAATATAGAATTTATAATTATATTTTAAAATTTTAATTATTTTATTTACATTAAACTATTGTTATTATTATTTCATATCTGGCACCAAATTTTATTTTATAAAATTTAATATATCTTCATTGAATTTTTCATATTATCTTTACAATAAAAAGTTTATGATAGAAAAGAAAATCCTTTATTTATATTATAATATAACTATTATAATAATATATATATATATATATATATATATATATATATATAAAATATTTTATGTAAATAATTAAATTAATATCATAATTTCGACATAATAAACTTAAAAATATAATAATAATAATTAATAAAAATTTCTTTAACAATATTTATTTTAATATTTTTCTCTGTATTAATTAATATGCCATTTAGATTCTTTTCAATGATTACAACTCTATTTTGGGCTAAATTTTAAATGATTGAAGTTAAATTCTATTTCTACTTGAAATCGGAACACATGTACTCGAAGATTCTACCTAAAATCTTGACCATTGACTAAAAGAAAGCTCGATGACCTAAGATGAATTTTGGGCCGATTTGGACAATATTTTCCCGTGTGCCTAGATTCATCCAAAATCGTGACACATGTCTGGTCATTGCAAAGCCCAATTAAGTGTCAAGACTTGGTTGATATTATTAATAATTATGTTTATATATAATTATCACAATTATTAATATATGTTAATAATTTATTATAGATAATTAAACTATATTACATTTTAATTTTGAAACTAAATAATAAATATGAATAAAAATATAGCATTTGTAACTAGATTTTAAAATTTTAATTATTTCATTTGAATTATTAGTACTTGGTGGTAGGCTTAGGGAAAAGTAATATTGTGATACATTTTAGATTTTAGACTTTAACTAGTGATTAACTTTGTTTCATGTTTTTATGAGTAAGAATAAATCATTGTAATTTCTTTTATCAAACTAAAATATTACATAGCATAGATGCAAAAATTTTAACTTAAAAACTTTTATAAAATATTTTTCTAATTTATGATTGGATGAATTCATTTAGCACTTATAGTGGCTAGATATAAGAGCTAAACATTTCATTTTCAATGAGATTCATTAATGTTAATATATATTTTTTAAATGTAAGTGCATTGGTTTACATTTTATATTTTAATAATGTAATTTTTTATAAATTATAATTTTTTTTATCATTCAATTAAAAATAATATTACTTATATTATATAATCATTTAAGATTTATTATTATAAAAATATTATTATTATTTATTATATAATAGAACATATAATGTAATATAGTTATAACCATATGATATATATGCAATAGAGCATATATATATATATATATATATATATATATATATATATATATATATAAATGATTATATTTATGACTAAAATTTAAATTTAAATTAACATCGTTATAGAAAAATATGATTATATAACATTTTTATTAATTCAAATATTTTATACATCATAATAAATTTAAATTAGATTTATATAAAAACTAAAGGCAACTACTAAGCTACTATATGGCACTTGTTTCATATCTTGCACCAATTTATTTTATAAAATTTAATATATCTTCATTGAATTTTTCATATCATCTTTGTAATAAAAGGTTTATGATAGAAAAGAAAATCATATCTATAATAGAAAAGAAAATATTTTATTTATTTTATATTATAACTATTATAATAATTATTATAAATTATATTTTTTATAAATATAAAATATTTTTATATATAATTAAATAAACCCAAAATTAGGACATGTGTGCTTTAAGATTCTACCCAGAATCCTGATTGTTGACTAAAAGAAAGATTGATGGCTTGAGATTAATTTCTAGACAATTTGGGAAACCATGTGCCTAGATTCATCCAGAATTGTGACACATGTTTGATCATTGC
This sequence comes from Cupressus sempervirens, assembly GCA_028749045.1. NCBI lineage: Eukaryota > Viridiplantae > Streptophyta > Pinopsida > Cupressales > Cupressaceae > Cupressus > Cupressus sempervirens. The sequence continues at coordinate 639,415,788 of CM053791.1, forward strand.
AAAGCTCAATTAAGTGTTAGGACTCGGTTAATATTTTTAATAATTATGTTTAGTCTTTTAAAAAAAAATTACATAATCCTGACTTGGCGATGTCGCAATTATTAAGTAAAAGGAAGATCATCGCTAATGGCAATGGCCTGAGATGAATTTTGGATAAATTTTGGGTCCACCATTGTTGTTGTCAAGAAACATCCTAAATCGTGATATGTGTCCTTCACAAGTGTCACAATTCCGAATGCCTCTTGATAATCGTGATAGTAGTCCACAACATGACCTAAAAATCATATCAATAATTAAGCTCAATTTTTATCAATTAATTTATTTATAATGAAAAAATTTAAAAATTCAAATGTATATTAATGTAATAAATTTTTACTTTTTATTATTATAGTTATGTATAGAACTACATTATTAAGTCTTTATGTCATTTACTATTTGTCTCAGATTGGTTTTGACAACTGAGTGTCAACACACTTAACTAATTTCTAAGTTGATGCTGAGTATAATATAGATGCTGAGCTATAGTATGTGCCAAGCCAGAAATTCAATAGGTGCCAAGTAAACTTCAAGTGCCAAGCAAGTTTCAAGTGCTGAGTCACTATAGGTGTCGAGTTACTATAGGTGCTGGGCAAAGTATAGATGCCAAGCAAGACAGAGTTACTAAAGGAGTCAAGCAAGATAGGAATCCTATATGTACCAAGCATTAGTAATTAGTAAGTGCTGAGTAACATAGAATCAACATATGATTTTGTGCCTCCACAAACTCAGATGTAAACCATTTTTGAGCTGACTTATGATGAATCTCAAAGGATCTAAAAGATAAGATCAAATCTTTTACATTCCCTATGCAATTAGCATATAGAAAATCTAGAAAAAATGGAGAAAACATGCAACCAATAGGAAATGTGTAAAGATTTGAGCAGAAAAAGATGGATGAATATTGATTGTAGATTCATACCTAACCCTAGGTCCTCAAAGCCTTTAAAAGGAGGTCAATACCCCATAATTTAGAGGTGAGGAGTTGAGAGGAAGTCATATGGAAATGCATGAAGGAATTTTAGCAAAGTTTTAAGGGGTGTAAGGATTTAGAGGAAGAGTAGCATTGCAGAATCAAGTTGTTCAGAACAAAGCATCAACACTACAAACAAAGAGTTATCAGATTAGGAAGGATTAGATCAAATTGAGTAGAACAAGGATTTGGAATCAATACTTGAAGATTCTAAGTCATTAGATCAATTCATTCTACTATACTTTCTGACAATTTTATTGGGAGAATGGAAATCCTATGATGATAGGTTGGGTTAATAGCTATATTGTAGATCCTTAAGAATATTGTAAATCCTTTAATAGGGTAACATTGCAAGTAAGTGTTTGTAAATCCTTTAGATAGGTCACTTTTAGCAGGGTGTAAAGCCTTTAATAGGGTAGGTCTTTCATAGGGCAGACCATTAGAAGTGGACACAATTTGTAACTTGAACTAGTTACATATTGTTGCAGTGATAATTTGTGGGTGTCATCCCCACCCCAGTTTTACCTTCTCATTTTGGAGGGTTTTTGGGTGACCAAATCTTGTATTATCTATTTTTATACATGTCTTTACTTTCATGTTAATTAGATATGTTAGATGCATGTGATTGATCTTAGTTAAAAGTTTTAGAGGTAGAATATTGTTACTTTTGATTCACCCCCCCTCTCAGAAGTAAATATTCCTACTTGTAAACTCCAACAATTGGTATCGGAGCAGAGTTCTCATAAGGAGAAGCCTTATACCTTGGAGAAAAAGATTTAGAAATGGAAGTCTAAAAACTTGGGAAGATCATAGAAAACCAGGTGATTGATATACAACTCATTCTACATACTTTGGAAGAAGCCAAGGAAGAATTGAGGAAATCCTAAAAGAGAAGAAGAGAGATTTCCATAGCTGAGAACGATACATAGTACAAGGAGATTGACACCTCAAAAGTATTTGCAAATGGAGATTCCAAAGAGTTTGATTTAGCAATAGTAGACCTAATGAAGAAAAATAGATCCCAAGAAAAAGAGATTACAACTCTCAAGCTTGAACAAGAATCACAAGCCATGATGCTTTATGAAGTGACTGAATAGAAGAAAAGAGCCATTGAAGATAAGGCTATCCTAGAAGAAAACAAGAGAAACCTTGCTAATAGGTTGGAAGAAAAGTCAATTGAGCTTGCAAGAGTTTACAACATGTAGCTAGACACCCTAAGTCAGATGATGAATGCACATCATGAGTTGAATGTCAAGGACATTGAGATCTCCACACTAAAGCTACAAAATGAACAACTACGAAATGACCTTAAAAGAGAGAAGGAGATTGTAGAGAAATTCAACAAACCCAATGAAGCCATCAAGTACTTTGAAAAACTACTAAAATCACCATGAGCCAACAATGATACTTCAGGACTAGGATACACCAGCACTAAAAATTGAGAGTCATCCAAGACTATAGAAGTACAAAGTGAGAAAGGTAAGAACACTAAATGCACTTGTCATTTTTTTGGTAGAAAAGGACATACCTCTAATGTATGTAGGAGCAAGAATGCCCATCAGCATGACAAACGTAAGAACATGGGTCACTGTCATAAGTGCAACAAGCAAGGACATCAAGCACATGACTGCAAGACTAGAACCATCAGGACACCAAGATTTGAGAGTCACTGCTACAATTGCAAGAAGTATGGACATAGAGCTTTTGAATGCAGATCAATGCCTATGTGGATATCTAATTAGACAACAAGATGAAACAATCATGGACATCACTACAACTGGGACAACAACACTAGGCATAGCTGTCACTATTGTCAAGAATAGGGACACATCCTTAAAAATTGCATAAGAACACATTTTAGTGGAAACTACAATAGATAGTTGAGCCAAACTACATGCTTCAGTTGTTTGAAGACTGGCCATATCAATAAAAATTTCCCAACAAGGTCAAAGTCACCCAACCCAGAGTTGAAGAAAGGAAAAGGAAAGGTAGATGTTGAACACATTAAAGGAGAAATGAATAAAACATGGAAGAATAAAGATGAAAGTAGCACATCCAATGGAGGGATCACTTCACCCAAAAGGTCAAGTGGTCACACTTCATTCAACTAAGAAAAAGAAGGTATGTGGAACTGATATACAAAGCTTTATCATACATCAGTTCCTAGAAAAATAGGTACTTACAAGAATAGATTAGCATAAATAGATATGCAAAGTTAAAATTTTAAGTCTTTGCAAGTGTTTCCAGATTGCCTTTAGATGCCGAGTGAAAAACATGATACATGCCAAGTTTTCTACCAAAGTCATTAGAAGCCAAGTGATTAGTTACAACCAAGTTAGTAGTGGATGTTGAGCTAAGGGAAATTTTAGTTGAAGCCAAGTAAGGGAAACTCTAGTATATGCCAAGTAAAGTAGAAATGCTTAAGAAGCCAAGTGAATAGCTATAAATGCACTAAGCATTAAATACTATGAATTTTGGGTATATGTTCACATTTTGAATCATTTTTCACCATCGTAAACAAAGAGCAAAGATGAAGAAGAGTGCAAAATGATTTCCAAGCAGAATTTCAAGCATTCGAGTAGATTTCTACAAAGATTTAGTATAGATTATTTGATTCCAAGGTATTTATACTAGTGCTGAGCTACACAGTTTTAAAATTTCTTTGTTTCTAAACCTTATTTTGAAGAAATGGCCTCTAGTTCTAGGAAACCTTAGGAGAAAGAGCTATTTGAAGTCCAATTAGTGTCAAATGAATTTAAACAACCTAATTTTTGAGCTATCCCTGAAGTTGCCTACAAAAATAACCTAGTTGGAGGCCTATCTGTAATTCCTCCTAAGACAGTAATAGTGCAAGATGTTAGCAGATGTTATAACTACAAGATAGGTGCTATAGGAGTTATGGAGATTACGAAAGCATATGATAGGCTGTGTGTGAATGGAGTTTTGAAGGAATAGTTTCAAATTGTTGAGAGGAAGGGTTTAACTCATGCCCTATAATTCCCTACTACTTTCAAAACTAAATGGATTAGAATGGTTAGAAGATGGCCCAGTTAAGATATCAAAAAGGATTGTTCACATGGTAATAGGGTATCCAACCCTAGATTGGCCCAAAACCTTAAGCAACGACTCCAAAGAAGCCATTGAGAAGAATACAGGAGCCAAATGGAACAAGAGAGGCATGCCCATAGAAACCATTTAGGATCCTCTTGTTAATTGTTTTGTTAGAGTCATTTCCCACAAGTTTTACCAATCTAGCAGACTAAATAGTATACCATGCATTATAGTAGATATTGGCTACAAACTAGTTAAAAAGGATCATACTTATGGTCTAGATAAATTGCAACTATAGAAAATCAATAAAAATCTAGGAGCTATAAGAAGAACAAAGGGAGCTCAATGTAAATTTGGTGCAATTTTGATTTGTATATTTTTCTATGTATAGAATGAATTCTCATCCTTTGGAAAAGTTACCCGGAAAACAAACAGGTCCATTGTAGCTCAGGTGAATGAATATATTGAACAAATGGTGGTAAATTTTGAGACACTTACGACTAGTTATTTTGAAGATTTCAAGAATTATATGAAATAGAAATCGAGGATGCCTATTTCACTAGCAGAGAAGCACACAAATGACATTTTTTTTCTTGTTGACATTGATTATACCTACATACAAGTAGCCATACCAAGGCTAAGATGGCTTAGACCTCTTGGTTATGAAATTAATATTGGTGAGGCATTTGTAACCATAACAACATTATTAGTAGAAGTAGATAAGAGTGCACCACATTTTGGTACTTATGATGTGGTGAGATCTAAAGTAGATATGGAGTTGAAAACAACTTCTAAACTTAAGAAAAATGATAAATTAGTGAAGAAGCTCAAAGAAAAATTTGGAGAAGGGGTTGCAGAGGAAGAAGAAGAAGATGATGATGATGAAGAGGAATAGGGGCAAGGGCCACTAGCATTAACCCAAGGCATGGGTGAGGATTTTGAGGAAGAAGAAGGTGCCAAGTAGGAAGCACCTAAGGTAGAACCCAAAAATAGGAAAGCACAAAAATAGCTAGTAGCACAACCTAAAGATAAAAAGAAGGCTAAGCCAAGCCTATCCAAACCTACCACAAGGGCAGATACAAGGGCTACAATAAAGATAGCCAATGAATAGAAAAATAAGAAAGCTATACAACAAGGAGGACCAAAAAAGAAAAAGAGGAGAAAATATGTGTCACCTCTAGAGTCAAATGAGGAGAGGATAGAATCTAATAATGAACAATTCAGAGTGTTAAGTCACACCACTAAATCTAACTTAGAAAATATTTGTGGCAATATTAGGAATAATGCATACTTGTCTAGATTAAAAACTATTGATTTCAATAAGTAGTGAGGAGCAAAACATAGTGGAAGAGTTAATCTAGACTATGATGGCCAAGTTCAAGAACACTGCATGTGACCTTGATAATACCATGCCCAAAGAGCTATATACAATTGTAGAAAATAAATGGTATTATTGCCTAAAAATGGAGAAAGAAATAAGGGAGTCAACTTTGGCTCATGTAATGCCTAACCTCACTAAAGTTCAAATAAGCATGGCTAGAAAGAAACATGGGAGCAAGTTTGCACCCAAATATAGAGCCTTCAACATACTACAAAATAAAATTGAGGATTTTGTAAAGAAGTCCACTCTCGTTCGAAAAGTGATTTATGGCCTTCAAATAGTAAAGGAAGGACAAGGAGATCCCTTTGAGGGAAGGAATAATGATGAAGAGGAAGAGAAAAATGAAAAGGAGGAATATGGAGAGAAAGAAAAGGAAGAAGTAACAGTAGAGAAGGAAACACATAAAGGTGATAAGGCAATAGCTAAGAAGCAGCAACAGGAATAAAGTGTCCAAGACACACAATTGCCACCACCTAGTCCTCCACTTGCTACATCTACATCTATAGAAACAATAATTATGAAGGATGTTCCTGACACCTCTAGTTAGAACATTAACTCACTAACTATAGAGGATCTCAAAAAGATCCTTCACCAGACAACATTATAAGCACAATTATGTACCAATCCAATTCTAGTGAGTATAGAGGAACTACAAAAGGTAGTATTTGAGATTACCAAGGAGAAGGTGAATCCACAAGAACCACCTTCACAAACTCCAACAAATACAAGTGGACAACCACAAGAGAAACTACCACAAGATGCATCTGTTAAGGTTGATTCCATATTTACAAAGACTTCAACTATTGAGGAGCAAGCAAAGGAGCAAATAGGACTGAAGGATACCTCTACTCGTACAACACAGAGTCAAGGTGTACCTTTTCTAATCACTATAATTGATCAAGGAAAAACTAAAGAAGACAAGGAAGAGGAGAAGACCCCTAAGGAGAAAGAACAAGAGGCCATTAGTCAATTTTCGTACTACAAGGATTCATACTAAGTAGTCAAGCACTAATGTAGTACCACTACAAATATCAGCACAAAGCTTGAGCTCTACCAAGGTAATAAGGGTAATTCATTGTGGAGACCCTGCACTTGATGAGGAGATAGTCATACCAAGCTATGACTATAAAACAATGGACATAACACAGATCAATGAAGTGCAAGAGGCATTGGAGAAGAAGAAGAAGCAAGAAATACTCAAGAATGAGTATAGGAAAAGGAAAGCATTGAGTGGAATAAAAAACATCTTTCTTGATGTATTTAGCTTGCTAGTACCTGACGAGACAAAGCCCATCATTCAGCAACTATCCAACATAGTGGACCAAGTACAAAATGAAGACCTAGATACTAATGTAAAATTACTTGAATGGTCTAAAAAGAAATTCTAGATGAAGGTCAATGAGAAAATATCTGGTGAAATAGCACTATCTCAATTTGAACTAGCTAAAAAGGTTGAAAAGGTAGAAGTAGTACTTGAGAACATATTCTCATTGTACTCCAAATTGTGTGATTCTTCATATTTCACACAAGAAACAAGCTAGAGGATATTGAGCTTGGAAAGGAACCTCAAGGTATCTAGCACATAGCTACCAAAGGATCTAGCTTAAAGTGAGAAGCATTTTACTACAATGCTTCACACTCAAAAGGAATTAGCTATACTCATAGCAAATGAGGCTAGTACCAAGGCCAAATTAATATAGATCCATTCTACAATAACCCCACACATGGAAGTTTTGCACAAAGAGATGGCCTATATAGAAATTTTTTTGAGGAAAGATCCCAATCTTTCTACATTGGAAGGCCCAGTACACCTTGCAGCAGAGACAACCATCCAACTTAAAGCACTAGAAATTGCATTAGGAAATTGGGATGTTGCTCTAGAGATTATCATGGAGGTAAATAAATATTTTTTGGCTAAGTATTCAATTCATTCTTAGGACCCTTTGACATAAGTGTCAAAAAAGGAGGAGATATAATAATTAGGAAGACATACATTTTGAGATACCCAAAAGGGGGAGATACCCAAAAGGGAGAGATAATCAAATTTTGAATTTTGCAGAGAAATAAGGAGATATAGCCAAAAGGATACAAAAACTACAAGGAAGATGTGTTAAAGGGGGAGTACAAGCAGAGCAAACATAGAGTAGACATAGAGCAGATAAAGGAAAGGAATGAAAAGGCAAAGATAAAGAGTATCAGATTAAAAAACACAAGACAAATTCAGCATAAGGAATTTTGGATACAAAAATTGCAGATCAGCTCAGGGAGAGTTATAAGTTTTTAAGGTATATAGTCTTCTATAATAATTTGAACAAGTTTATGAAGTTTTGTATATATTCTGAATAGGATGTGTATTATACTCATAGATATCAAATTCATAATGTTTAGTTATGTGTTTTTGGCACTCATGTTGAGTAAACTTCAACTGCCAAGTAAGTTTCAAGTGCTGAGTCACTATAGGTGCCGAGCATCAGCAATCAGTAAGTACTGAGCAACACAGAATCAAGATATGAGTTTTTGCCTTCACAAAATTAGATGTACACTATTTTTGAGCTGACTTAGGATGAATCTTGAAGGATCTAAAAGATAAGATTGAATCTTTTACATTCTCTATGCAATCAGTATCTAGCCAATTAGGAAAAATGGAGAAAGCATGCAACCAATAGGAAAAGTGTAAATATTTGAGTAGGAAAAGATGGATAAAAATCGATCATAGATTCATACCTAACCCTAAGTGCTTGAAGTCTTTAAAATGAGGTTGATAACCCATAATTTAGAGTTGAATATTTGAGAGGAAGTCATATGGGAATGCATGAAGGAATGTTAGCAAATTTTTAAGCGGTGTAAGGATTTAGAGGAAGAGAAGCACTACAGAATCAAGTTGATTAGAATAGAGCATCAGTACTATGAATAGTGAGTTATTATATTAGGAAGGATAAGATTAGATTGAGCAAAACAAGGATCAGGAATTAGCAATTGAAGATTGTAAGTCATCAGATCAAGTCATTCTATTATACTTTCCAACCACTGTATTAAGAGAATGGAAACCCTATAATGATAGGTTGGCTTGAAAACTATATTGTAGATCCTTAGTTAACATGATTGTAAATCCTTTAATAGGCTAACATTCCAAGCGAGTGTTTGTAAATCCTTTAGACAAGTCACTTTTAATAGGGTGTAAAGCCTTTCATGGGGTGGGCATTTCACAAGGCAGGCCATTGGAAGTAGTCAAAGTTTGTAACCTTAACCAGTTACATATTGTTGCAGTGATAATTTGTGGGTGTCATCCCCACCCCAGTTTTACCTTCTCATTTTGGAGGGTTTCTAGGTGACCAAATATTGTGTTATCTATTTTCATGCATGTTTTTACTTTCTTATTTATTAGATATGTTAACACATGTGATTGATCTCAGTTAAATGTTTTAGAGGTAGAATATTGTTACTTCTAATTCACCCCCCTCTCAAAAGTAAATCTTCCTACTTATAAACTCCAAAAATTTACATGTACATTGTACATACTATTATTAAAGTACCTAAAATCATTAATTACTTAATACTTTCATTTGAACTTTTAACTATTAACCTTCTATGTTTTTAAAGTATGAAATTGAAAGTTTTGCAAGTCGAGAGTTGAATACGATAGGGTTTTCAAATTTAAACTTTTCAAAGACTTACAAATTTCCATTTTGTGTTCTAAAGACTGAATTCTAAAAGTGTGAAACTTGATTATCAAAGGACAACAACAAATATTGAATCTCAATCCTAGGTATTTAATTTTTTTTAAAAAAATCTCATTGCAATTTGTAGCAATAGAAATCTTGATTTTAGTTGTCTTAGGTTTACACTTTATAATTTTTTCAAATAGGGATTGAAGAAGAATTGTTTATAATAACTAGTAGAAGGCATGGGAAAAACAAAGTCAAGAACCTTCCATACAAGTGCAAGCATAAAGGAAAAGAAAAAAATTAAAGAACTTAGGCAAGTGCTATAAACCCTAGGTTTCATCGATGAATGTCACAATATTTTTGATCCTATTATCCATGGAGATTTTGAAATCATGAGAATTAGACATTCATTGTTTAATAAGTGGAAAGATCCATAGAAGGGGAGAATTTGTTACAAATATAAAAATAGTATTCATGTACATACAAAATAAACTAGCTACTTTGGTTACTAGATTAGCAAACCTCACTACACCCAAAGTATTCCCTTGCCCTAAAATTGTAATGCTATGTGCTCAAAATTATGATGAAAATACTAAGAAAATTTTAAACCAAAACACTCAGGAGTAAATTTTATCCATAACTAAGAGTGAATTTTTCACTTTGTTATACCTAGGGCTAGGGTTTAAACTAGAAAGGTTTAATGAGTGCATTGACTTGGATAAACTAGCATAGGCTTATGACAAACTGGAACGAGTTTTTCAAGGGTTATAAATTAAGAATTTAATAAATTCAAATTCCTCTACTAGTGTTACACTAGACATAGACCATAAGCATCCTTATGAATATGATATTTTTGTGCCATGGGTTTAGAATACTACTTCTTTGTTATCATTTTGTCTAGGATTGGATAGTAACAAGTAAGTGGGGGCTAGTGTTCTTAAAATGATTTATAATATCCATTGTCAAGGTCAGTTAGTTGAGAAGGTAGATGTAAGATATAATTTTGTTCAAAACATTGTTGAATCTGTGCAACAACAATTACTAGTGATTAAACAAAGTACAACTATAAGAAAGACAAAGACATTTAGGTTCACAAGTTACTTATGCTACCTTTTTTTAGCAAAGCATCACCCAATATTTGAGACAGAGAATAACAAGCTTGATATTGAGGTCTATAAGTTTGATGAGAAAATCTAGAAGAAATCGGAGACTCCAAGTCCAGTATATGAGTGGACACATAAGATGAGGATGACTGCTAACTATAAAAATTACAACCATTTTTTAGAGTTCTTTTTGGCACCTATTTACCAAAAAATCATAGGAACTACAATGCCTAGATTGTCTATGTCTTGTAAAGATTTCATTCAATTGGAAAGTCAAATTCAATTGGCTGACCAGTTCATCATGGAAGAGTAAACTATCTTAAGGTTTTACAGTTCAGTGGTTGAATACTAAAAACTTCCAATACATGTTTTAGAAAGGGCCTTTGCACTAAAATATGTATGGTAGATGGAGAGCACAGATGAACTTTTCACTGAACAATAGAAGAAAACAATATTTCCTTCCTTGCCTTTCGCAATTGGAGGCCACACATTTGAGAGAAAGGCTTTCAAAGTGGTAAATGAATTGGTAAACTTTTTTGGCTTTGATTTTGTCAGTCATTGGAATTATGATCCACTAAACATAATTAAAAAAAGACTTATTTCCAATGGGAACTCTATGAGAAAATATCAACATCAGGAGATGCCATTGATAGAAAAGTTTAAAATTATGATTCATGGGATGAGGTTAAGAAAGAGATGGAGAAACAAGCAATAGAGAATAATATTTCAATGCAAGAATTGTCATCCTAAATAATGACATTGCACATATTAGAGTCACAAAAATCAAAGCCTCTAACATACTTAAATTTCTATAAGAAAGAATCTCAACCTTCTAAGAGGTCTATGCCAAAAGAAACTAAAGAGGTGTGCACAACTAAATTGTGGTGTCAAACCAAGATGAGTAATTTTTGGAAAACGAGGAAAATTTTGGGTGAACCAATGATGTTAGAAATTTTTGAGTAAATTAAGGAGGATGAAATTTTCATCAGTTATTGGAATAAAGAGCATCTAACTGTACTATATGATTTTGGTAGTTGCAGTGATAGTGATATTCAAAGATAGAAGGACCTCAAGTCTAATGCCGACATTCAAGGTATTCAGGATTCTAGGTCAACCGAGGGTAGACATATTATTTTTGAGTAATAGCAGTAAAAACAAGGGGGTTGGCCCATAACAAAAAATTGGTCAACTACCAATGGATTACCATCAAAACTAAACTAACCCCTATTTCTGTTAGAAATAAAAAAAAAGTTCGGTACCATTATTAAGAGAGTATTAGTAGGCTTAAACAAAAATGCCTATTATCAAACTTAAGAGTTTAAAGAAAAATATTAACAAAGGCACAACAACATTGAAAACTAATAAGTTTGGTAACTAGTAGATTAACACCATAAAAAAAAAGGGGGGGGATCCCTTAAGATTTCTTGGCCTCTTTCCTTCCTAGGATGATGTTTTCCCAATCTTCCACCAGGAAGTCAAATAGCATATTTGAATCCTCGTTAGGTAGTTCCCCATTAGCATCCTTGAGCAGGCACAGAGTGATAGCTACAACATGTGTCACTTTAACCATGAACTTGGTTAGTAGGTGCATTCTCTCCTCCAGTGCATGAATTCTCTCCCATGCTTCATTACCAGCCTTATGCTGACCACCTAGATGGCCCTTAGTACTAATATTTTTGGTATACTACACAAACAGGGGGTTAGTAGCATTCTCTAAAATAATCTTAATAGGAGAGGAGATCATTGTGGGGGAAGGGATCTTGTCCACTGTATCAGGGAACTGATCCTTTGTTAGGTTCACACACCCTAGCTCAACTATCACTGAAACTTACAACACATCCTTATTCTCCTTTCCATAACTTGAATCTAACCTAGAGGAGTCTAAAGCCTCCTCCTCTACCTCTCCATACCTTCCACCCAAAATTTAATTTCTTTTTCTTTCATCCTCTATTTGGGGCAGCCCAAATCCTTTGAATCAAAATCCTCGTCTTGTGAGGCTTCTTGCTTCAACTTCCTCTTAGCATTAGATTTTTCTAACCTCCCCAAGCTCCACCTATCTCCTCTCCCCTAATCTTTTGAATCCACCACTAAATTCTCCTTCCCTTTATCCTACTTCCCTTTCTTCCCCATGGGAGATGGATTCATCAGGGACCCACTAGGTGAAGGCTGTGGGGTAGGGGCTCTAGGACCCATAATTCTAAGGGGAGCAATTTGGAGCCGAGGGTTCGAATGGGTAGGAATGCCAATTTCCACAATCCTAGGGGGCCTAGGGCAAGTTGGAATTGGTACAACCTAAAAATTAAGCCTTGGTGTAAAACTATAAATTAACCCCCTTTTTCATTTTTTCTTTCACATCAACAATAATATCCTCTAAATCATTTTGCAAGAAGAAAGGAAGCAAAATGAAATCATGGTGGAAAAAATGATTAAGGAGAGGAAAGTGATAGTAGTACTAGACTCCATACCTTCCTTCTAGGGTAAGAGATTTCATCAAAACTAAAAAAACCTTGTTCCATGGGTCAAGAAGCTTCTCTCACATGAAACCACCTCTTTGCTGAATTAGTTCCTCACCATCCATGAAGAAATGTTGTAGGCTTGCATCATCTATCACCCTCATCACCTTCTACCATTTCCTACCCCTCAAGGCCAAGCCTATTGCTAGAGCAATCACCTCCTCTAAAATGTGAAATGAGATACCATTTATGCTATCTCTACAGTTCTCCCAAGAGTTAACAAATTATATAGAGAAATTCTCATCATGCCCATTAAGAGCCTCCATAAACAAGAAAAAACCACCCTCCTTTAGTATGTACCACACCAAGGGATTCCTCATATTTTCATTAATTATAGTCAGTTTAATGCGCATCAAATTGCCAGCCATCTTTGCAATTTTTACCTCTTCCCTCTTTCTCTTTAGAGTCTACACATAGTTTCTAAAATAGACTTCACTGTTAGATAGAAATACCCAAAAGTGGAGATGGTAATCACAATTAATAGTAATAATGAAAAAAACCAACTTGGTAAGAAAGATCATGGGTCCACTCCCACGATCTATCCGCCAATTGTTTCCATCATTTCCAACACAGATCAAAACTTTAAAAAAGTATTTTTTTTTCTTTGCATGATGTATGCTGAAAAATTTAGGGAAATAAATAAAAAATGCCCCATTTCAAACTTCCAATGTTTGGGCCATGTAGATTTATTATTACCTATACTTGATTCTTTACACCTTGCCACTTGTACTTCAAGGACACATCCTCCCACCAGCTCAACAACATTATACAAAATAGCCAACTAGGACTCATCATTTCTCACTTCACAACTCACTAACTCCCTTACCAACTTTGGCAATGTGTTTAAATCCCTCCAACATCTAAGCCCCTTCATCATTCATCTAATTGCCACCATTTCATTGGCTACACTATTTCCCTCCCAAAAATTGTGATTCAAATCAAACCTACTAAGAGTAGTTAATGGGTACTTGATATCATCAGTCACATGTTTAATGGCCCATCCCTCCCTCATATTACCTTTGATAGTCACAATAATTATTTTATAATCTTCTTCAATCTACACATCCCTCCAACCCACACTTTTGACCAATTTTAAGCCCTTGTATAGAGCCATCACCTTTGTTGTACTATTAGAAACTTTCCCTAACTCACTAGTATACACCAACAACATCCTTCCCTTAGTATCCTTGACTACCCCTCTCCTTGCCAAACCCTCCTTTCTAGTTGCACCATTTAAATTGAGTTTGACCTAATTAGTAGGTGGGGGTTTCCACCAGGTTCTTTTTCTAGCCAAAAGATTAGAATTATCAATTTCCATAATCCCTTCCACTAATGACCAACACTCGGCCACCTTGACCTTTAGGGTAGAAGGGGGAACACTAGTTTTCTCCACTTGGTGCAGCTACTGTTCTTGACTATTAATTTATAGATCCTTTCCACCGTGACAATCTCCTCTCTCTCCTCATTCTTGAACACCCTATTATTATGCTCTTTCCAAATACCCCAACAAACATTTGGTAGGGGGGCGAAATGATGTTCCATAGATAGGTAAGGAGGGGGTGGGTGAAGAGGCCCTACCAGTTCATTACCAATTTTCCCATGTCCACATTAAACACCCAGTTTACCTCCAGCATCTAAATAATTCTCTCCCACACCTTTGATGCAAACCTACAATGCAAGAATAAGTGGTTGATGTTTTCCTCCTCCATCTTACACATATGACATCTATTTGGTAATTGAAATCCTTGCTTCCTTAAGTTGTCTATAGTAAGAATTTTCCCACAAATGGTGGTTCACCAAAAAATATTGATCTTCAAGATTAGGTGATTAAATTGAACATTCTCCCAGTCATTAGCTTCAAGGGTTTTCTCAACCATTAATTTGTAGGTAGATTTAACCAAGAACTCCCTTGTCAAGGTAGCCTTCCAAATGAATTCATCATTCTTGTCTCTTCCTAGGATTTTGTACTCCTCTGGTATAGAATAAAACTCATTAATCAACTCCCTTCCAACCATAACATTCAGTTGCAACTTCACCTTTTTCCACCTTCACTGACAAATAAAATCAGGTACCATTCCACCCCCTAGTCCTATAGGTAATACTAGAGAGACCTAAACTTAGTTTTTATTAAAGGTTTATCTATAAATGATGGATCCTCCTAGAAATTAATCTGGTTACCATTCCCCACAAGCCACCTAACACCCTCATTTAAAAGGTTCTATTTCTCACAATATTTCCCACAATTTTAGAGCCCATAGGAATATCATTTCTCCATGTGTAGTGAAAGAACATTAGATTTCCAATGTACTTAGCTCTCATAATATTAACCAATTAGCTTCTCCCTTCATTAGGTTCCACCTCATCTTAGTAAGAATTACATTGTTCATATCAGTTATCCTCACTCCCAAACCACCTTTCTATTTTGGTTTACAAACCATTTCCTAGCTAACCAAACTTATTCTAATCTTCTTGTTCCCTCTAGACCAAAGGAAGTTATGTTGAATTTTCTCTATTTTATTTCTACCATACACTAAGTAATTTAAAAAAAAAATAGGAAGTACATTGGTAATCCTTGGAGGGAGGAAATCAGTAGTTGTAGCTTGCCCTCACTATTAAGGGTTTTACCTTTCCAACCAATTATCTTTTTCTCCATTCTTTCTAGAATACCATTCCAAAAGTTGTTACGCACATCTTTCACGATTAATTCAAGATCCAGATAAATATCCAATAAATTAGTAATGTTTTAGTCTAAAATATTAACAATCCTTTACTATAGGTCAAGGGGGGTAGTAAAGAAGAACAACTTTCTTTTGTCAAAATTGATCTTTTGATCCACATTCATGACATATATCTCTAGTAGTGACTTCCAATCTTTGGCTTCACTCACTGAGAACTCCCCACTGAGAAAGATGTTATCCAAAAAGTGTTGAATCACTTTAGGAGGTATAGTGGAAGTAGGTTTAATGCCTTTGATTATCCCCCCCTCCAAATTTCTTATAAATGCTTTTCCCAAAACTTCAACAACCATAATAAATAGGTAGGAAGAGATAGGGCCACCTTGACTATGTCCCCTCTCCCCACCAAAATTTCCCCAAGATGACCCATTAACCATCACATAATAGCTTATAGTTTGCACCATTGACTTAACCAATCTAATAACCTTCTAACTAAGGCCTATCATTTCCATAACTTTATACAAGAAGGTCCAATTAATCCTATCATAAGCTTTAGTGATGTAGAGTTTCAAGGCCATACTAGGATTACCACTTTTGTCCATATAGTGCAAGACTTCATGCATTTTTATAGCAGCATCTAAGATTTGTCACCCTAGGACAAACCCACTCTAGGTTTACCCTATGAACTTATGTAGCAGCAACTTCAACCTATTTACCAAGATTTTAGAGAATATCTTGTAAGTAGTGTTACATAGACTAATCGACATAAATTCAGAAAGGACCTTCGCATCTTTCACCTTGGGAATTAGTACATTGAAAGCTTTATTTAACCATTTAAGAAGCTTCCCAATTTTGAAAAAATCACAAGCCACCTAATGGAGGTCCAAATTGATAACCTCCTAGAAGTGCTAAAAGAATGATGACAGGAAACTATCTAGTCCCAGGGATTTATAAGCTTTCATAGAGAACACTACTTTGTGGACTTCCTCCTCAGTCACCATTTGCACTAACTACTCATTTTCTTTAGTCGATATCATAGTGGGCATTGAATCAATTAGCCATTGCCTATCCTCCTCTCTAAAATCTCTTTGCTCTTCCAGGTAAGAGTTTCTGAAGTAAGTCATTACCCAACTCCCTATCTCCTCAGGCTTAAATAACTTCACATTAGTGTCATCTTTGATTTTATCAATTGTGTTTCTCCATTAATGGATTGAGGTAGATCTATGAAAAAATGTAGTATTCCTATCACCCACTTTGAGCCATAACCTTGGACCTCTACTTCTAGTTAGTCTTCTCCCTTATCATCATTTCTTTCCACATTTTTCTATATTTATCCTCCTCCTAGATAATTTTATCCATGGGTATGTCTTCCCCCATAGCTTTCTGGAGCTTGACTAACTTCCCTTCCACATCAACCTTAGTCTTGAAGATATTGCCAAAATATTTTTTCTTCTAGAGTAGCACATTTTGTTTCACATTCTCCAACTTAATAGAGAGTCTATACATTTTTGTTCCTTGAATTCTAATCCCCCACCACTCAAGCATCCTAGAGCTAAAGTTAGGATGGGATTGCCACATTATTTCATATCTAAAAGGTCTTGTCTCCCCAAAAAAATCTTCGTTTCAGTTAAAAAGGATAGGGGCATGGTTCAAGACTATCCTGGGTAGTCTCATAAGAGAGGAGGAAGTTAATCCTTCCCATCCAACTAGGACCAAAAGTCTATCCAGTTTGACTTGAATGAGTTCAACACCCTTTCTATTATTTGACCATTTGAACTTAACTCCATGCATATCCATATCCATTAAAACATTATTATTTATAAAATTGGCCATGTCTTCATACTATCATTAAAATCTATCATACCTTCAATTTTCTTTGAAGGGTATAGAGCAGAGTTGAAATCTCCCATACAAAAGGTGTTCTTATTTTGAGAGAGAAAAATAGATAGCTCCTCTCATAAGTTGTGCCTTCCACTTCTCATATTAGGAGCATACACATTAACAATATTCCAAGTCTTATCTCCCATCTTATGTTCAGTTATAAGATATAATTTAGAACTATAAATTAAACTTCCATTACTAGCATCTGGGTTCTAGAAGGTACCCACTCCTCCTAATGCTCCTTCTACTTCACTATAGAAAAATTTCACTCCTAGTGAAACCTAATTTGTAATATTCTTACAATTAATCATAGTCATTTTAACCTTCTAGATCAGCAGGATATCAGTTTTCTAGTTTTCCAGCTACTATTTGAAGGTATAACTACTTATGAAGGCTATTTAACCCCCTCATTTTCCATGATAGAATAATCATTTTCTACCTTTTGATAAGGATTCCAAAGTGGCTTGCCTACCACTTGCCACCTCCCTTGCCATCTACTTTGCTTTCTTACTTTGTTTTCCTGACTTCCCTACATCCAACCTCAATTCTACTACCATCTCAAATTTCCTTGAAACTCTTGTCTATCTTCTTTGAGTTTGGTAATTTCCTTCCATATTGTCTACCTAGGCTAGAGAATGGTCCACTATTTTGTTTAACTATTCATCCTAATTCTAGCAAAGGACCCTAGCAACCTCTCCCTCCTTTGAGTCATTCTCCTTGGTATTCACTGAGGACTTACCTATGTCTCCTTTAAAAACCTCCTTGATCACTAGGTTAATCGAAGGGGTACTAAGGAGCATCTCAATTCCTTTTAGAAAGAGAAAAGAAATATCCCCTTCCTCCAAATCTCCCAACTCTCGTTCTTGTGTGTAAAGTGTCTCCAGGTCCCGAACTGAACTAGACTTCCCCTCAAACTCTTCCATCCTAACCCTCCCCATCATAGCACGAGGGTTATCTTCTTTTCTCCTTCCTAGTAAGGGAATTCAACCCCTTTTCCATTTCTTCTTGAGACACCTTCACTTCTAGCTCCTTTCTAGAGGGGGAGTCAACACCTTGCCATCACGATCAAGATAGTCAGTACCCATCACCCCTGACTCCTAAGGAGGATCCATCTATTCTATAACACCCTCAATATTCTCCTTAGCCAACATATCCAACTTCTTACAATCAAATGCTCAAATAATGAACATTTCTAGCAAAACAACCCCACATTCTCATAAATTATGGGTTGAATCTTCTTACCCCACTTCAGGCTTAGTGTAATAGAATTAGGTAAGATAGTTCCCACTACCACATTTACACTAAATCTTACAAAGACCAGCTTGAACCTCTAAAAAGTTACCATATCCATAGCCACAAAGCACCCAAAGGAATCCCCAATGGATTTTAGGATACTCTCATCCCAAAACTCAAGTGGAAGGCCCAGTAACCTCGCCTAGACTGAAGCCAGCTTATTTAGCTCTTTCATTGGGACCAATGTTGGATGCCACTTCTCTACCACTAGGCTATGCTTTTCATATGACCAAGAACCAACCATTACCATTGTCATATCTTTTGCTACTTTAAATTAAAAGCAAAAAAATCCTCCTAACATGGTCCAAACCATCACACTCCCCTTTAACTTTCATTTTTGGCTAACCCACTTCCTAACCATCTCAATCAATGGGTGGAAGGAAAAAAACCTACCTATGAGGTAAAGCTTTATATTAGCTAACACACTATCAAAAAAACTATTTGGTACTACTATTTTCACCCCCTCCTCAGCATTGATCACTCTAGGAGCTTCCTACAAGGTATTAGCTACTTTCTCTCCAAGAACAACTTCCTTCCAACCTAGAGCCCAAGTGTGACTCACTTGAAACTCTCGGCCCACCAACAGAGCACTTGTATGGCTCACTTGAATCTGTTCGCCCACAAATAGAGATGTTGACTCCATCGGCACCCCCAAATAGGACAAGTAGCATCAAAATTCCCTTGGTTAACCCCAGTTGTAGTCAAAACAAGATGTAGATCTAGGCAAGGAAATTAGACTAGGCCTTGCCCCTTGGGAGCATCCACACTCATCCAAATTCAAAATATCAATCAAGCAGGAAATTTTGTAGAGTAGTAGATGCATAGAAGTTAAAAAATAGATGTCAAATGAGTGGTTCTACTAAACAAATTTATAATAAAGGGGCAACTATGATACAAAAAATGGGTTATGCAGGTATAGGGCCCATTGGTGCAAGTGGTGAAGGGATTTTGAATCTAGTTCCAATACCAGACCACCCAAAAGAGGAAGTAAACCAAACTCTCTGATGAGATTGATGATAATTCATCTTAAAAAGGAAAAACACTTTATACTTCTACTTTTGAAGGTCATCCCAACACATTATTTGTTAAATCTTCAAATGTAGTTGTAGTTGATCCAATCGACACTGGAACTAGTAATAGCACTAGCATGGATAAACCTTGTGTAGAAAAAAGAAAAGTTATGACAGTTACATCGCAAACAATGTCAACAGTTACTTCACCAATGTATGCACTAGTAGCTTTTGTATAAAACCCTAAAAAATAGTTCTAAAATGTTATGATTTGGAATGGGCCATCTCAGTATGTTGGCAATCCTCAAAATAAAATTGTAGGTGGAGTAAGTTTAACTAGAGTTGGAGGAGAATACAATGATACAACTAATAATTCACCTTTCAAACACTCAATTGTGTTAGCAAACCCAAATTTTAGTTTGAATGAGTTTGCATCAAAGTTTGATCAGACAAGCAAAAGAAATAGGCAAATTATGAAGACTTTGAAAAGTGATGCACTTGTTCAATGTTAGGGATCTACTAATAGAATATTTCCAACATATGATCCAAACAATGAAATGATGAACTTCATGGTTTTTATGCCCCTAGGTAGAGATAATAATCCACTAGAAAATGTAATAAATCATAACAATGTGCAAGTTACCAGTCTTCAAATGGATTTGTCAAAAGTGAAAAATATTGACAAAATCAATATATCAAAAGAGAGCAACAAAATGGTCTACTCTACACTTCTGAAAGTGGAGAGGGAAAAAAAAAGGATTACAAAGAAAATAGAAAATTTATAGGTAGACCTTGATAATGTGAAGGCCAAGGAGAAAGCAATAGACAATAGGTTCAAATAATTGCAAAATAGGATAAAGAATTTTGCTCCTATAGAGACAATTGTCTAGCAAGAAAAGATGAATGAACAAGTGCAAAATTTGGCCAAAGAATTGGATGAGTGCCAAAAAAGAATTCAACATGAAATTACCTTTACTGCATAGTTGTTCAATTCTACAAGGAGTAGTGCATAGGTCAACAATAAATTAAAAACTAACCTAGACTTTGCTATCAAGGAAAATGATAATTTGAAGATTGAATTGGAAAATGAAAAGAAAAAAGAGGATTCTAATGCAAGGATCATTTATAATTTACAGAAGGAATTGGTGAATGAGAAGAAAAAAGATGAGTCTAGTGCAAACACAATCCATAATTTGAAGAAGCAATTAGAGAATATGAAAAAAAGAGAAGAGTCGGCTGCAAAAACAATCCTTGATTTGAAGAAGGAATTGGAGAATGCAAAGAAACTGGAGTCTAGTGCTACTATAGGTAGTAACACAATCCACCATATGTGGAGGGAATTGGAGAATAGAAAGAAAAAAGAGGAGTCAATTTCAAAGAAAATCCTAGATTTGGAGAAGGAATTGGAGAATGCGAAGAAAGAGGAGTCTACTCAAAAACTCCATGATTTAAAGAAGGAATTGGACAATGTGAAGAAAAAGGAGGAGTCCACTGCAAAGACAATCCATGATTTGAAAAGGGAACTTGAGGATAAGAAGAAAAAAGAGGTAACTACTAGAAATACAATCTAAGATTTGAAGAAGAAATTGGAGGATGAAAGGAAGAGAGCAACTAATTGGCAAGGGAAACTAGATGAAATACAAAAAAAGAGTGAAAAAGAGATGTCTCAAATGAAGAAAAAGATGGAGAATGTAATTGCACAAAATAGAATGACATCTTTTAAAGACCATCATGTGAAGGATACTATAATAAACTCGATTAAACTTATCAAACAAGAAGACTAGGTCAAAATAATGAAGAATAGTGATAGTTTGTTTGAATAAAGTACAGAGATCCAATGATAGGGATGGAAAACCATGGAATAAACAACCACTTGGATGCCTTTGTAATGTCCTTTGCTATATGTCACAATAATGAACAAGTAATGGAAATAGATGAATCTCTCAAATCTACTTCCAAAGACTTGATGAAGATGAATCACAACACACTAAACTTGTTGAATGTTGAATTACCAAATCTAGCTTAACTTAGAGGGCAGATTCATTGGAAAAGAAGATGACATGAAAAATTTATAGAACACCATGAATTTTGATTTAGGCAACTTGCCTAAGGAAACCATTCCAGAAAGAATTGTAAGTTGCATCAAACCACTATCAACAATGAATGCAGTTATAGATAAATTCCTTGATTCATGTAAAACTATCTCTATGAAGCATTCATTATTGACGAGGTTACAACTATATAGCTACAACCTCAAAGAAATGGAACTTCCAAATGATGCAAAATGGAGCACCCAAAAGAACTTCATTGGAGCTAGGTCATTTTCTCAAACTATTACTATTGTTGTCAGTGGCAGTCATAGTTGATAGCACTAAGAAGTAAAAATTTAGTAAGTGATGGTACTATAATTATTTTGTTACTTGTTTCTCTTTAATTTCAAATTTTGTATTTAATTTCAACTTTGTTTAATGTTAATTGTTATAGGAATCAGGAGCCAGCATATCAGGATAGTTGGATAGCTAGGCACTAGCATATTATTACTAGATAGAGTAGATGGAAAAAATTTCCCTACTCCTACTTGAAAAAATTGTACAATTGGCAATGTGATTTTACACACATAATGTATTATGTAGTAATAATCTAATTATATATACAATTATAAACTGACCTACATCTCTTTTTTCTCTTTTGTATCTCCAAAAGGGAATTCAAGGTCATTTCAATTTGACATTGAGTCATTTGCAAAGGGTTGTAATTGTTTGTAATTATTAAATGTATTATGTTACAAGCTAATTTATAATTATAAATTATAATAAAATTTTAATTTTATTTTAAATAGATCTTATTGTATAAAATGCATTGTGTTACAATTTCTTAAAGAAACTAGAATCAATGAAAATCTCAACATGTGTAGACTCTAAAACTAATAACTAGTTTCAATGAAAATCTCACCATGTAACTTTGTAACATAAAAGGATATTGAATGAAGGCTATAAATTAACTTCTACAAATATAATTAATTAGTAGATAGAGTCTTAGATTAGAGCTACTAGCCTACTACTTGACTCACATAGAAGTTAGAACTTGAGGTTGCGAAGCTGCTATACTTGCCACTTTTCCTGGATCGACTCAACATCACTATCATCAAAATTCTCCTCATTTATTGCATATAACATTTCATTGTTCATTGTGTTTTCTCCAAATTCACTATTAGTGTCAGTATGCATGCCAAACTCAACATCATCTTTATTGCTTCCAATATCAAGGCATGAACCACTGCCATGGCCACCACCACTGCCACCTCCACTACCACTACCACTACCACCTGGGTTTGAAATGTTGGCAATCCCTCTTCTTTGAGATTGGTTTCTCCAAATGCTGTGAGAACCCTATCATAAGGGAAACTATCTACCTCATACCTAGAATTATAGAGCCTCAAACAATTATCCAAATTTTTGTCTAATTTGTTTCTAACCTTTGGCTTTAGGAATCTCAAAGTACTAAAAACTCTCTCATCCTCCACTAAACCCAATATCATTGTCAAACATAAATCGATAAGCTTGAAATATTCTGGTATTGACTCTCTCAATTGATTGCTCTCACCAAGGTTTTTCTAGGGCTTTATTAATGTTCCCTCTTCATTTGGGTTCTCCATAAGATTATATTGTTGCCTCATTATATTTTCAAAAGAATATGATTGATATCTCAGTCAAGATTCATCTCAAATTCCATTTATAGTTACTTCATTCATTACTCTAGGTTTGCAAAAATGCTGAAACAAAGTTGTCATCCTTCTTTGAAAATTAGTTAGACAATTTAGAGACCAATATTATAGGAAAAAAATTGGCATTGCTTCAAGTAGTCCCTCTAGAGTGAATCTGAATCTAATTCATGATCAAAGATTGTAGCAAACTCACTTGCCAAAGTCAAGCATAGAGTCTTTGATCTTCTTGAAGTCTTCACTTGTAACATGTGAAAGGACCTTCTTTAGTTCTAATTCAACTTCACTTCCTCCTTCATTTGGGTTGGAGTCAGGGTTGATGCAGGCATAGTACTACATTTTTATGTCAACTCCATGTACCCTAGCATATACCTCATCGTTTGCACCAATGTGTAAAAAGTTCCCATGATTGTTCAAATCTGTGATCTATCCACTTTGTAAACTTTGATTCATCTAATGGCAGTAATTGATACAGAGTATTCATGCTATTACTTGTCATTTTAGGAAACTTATTATATTCTATAGTGTACATAGCTCTTTGTTGAACCTTTTTAATAATATTTATCATGTCTTGTAGCATGGGGAAAATAGTTGCTAAAGTTAGGAGTATCTTAACATTAGTTAGAATTGAATATAGCTAAAGGAATCTATCTCACACATAGTGGACTAGTCTAAGAAATGAAAGATATTCAGAGATTACTCGATGTGCTGGTCCATCCAAAGAGATGCATCTGGTTTCATTGTCTTAGGAAGCTTCCTCCCATCAGTAAGTCCTTGAGCAAAGTGTTGAAATTCCCAGACTCATTTTGGACTTTGAAAAAAGTATTGGTAAATCTTTTTTATTAGAGACTCCACTTTACTTACACAACCAAAATCACTAATAGTTCCAAAAGCTAGATTCATTTGATGGGAAATATAATGAATGAGAATAGTGTAGGGTTCCAAATCATTCTTGATCTTTTTGCAAAGACCACCTTTATGACCTTGCATTACTGAAGCTCCATCCACTCCAACACACACCAACTTTTTTTGCAATCTCCATTTTATCCAAACCTCCAGATTCAATTAGAGTAGTCTTTAATAATTCATATAAATTTCTAGCTGTCACACTATAATTCAATTTAGCAACAGATAGTAGAAAGGGTTAATGACAAAGGTTGTTTATAGCGTAAACATGCATGCACACCTAGGAAGTATTATCAATTGCTACAATTTAATATAGAGACAATGCAATGAAATTTGAGTGTTTTATTTTTGGCTTCATATCTTCTTTTTCAAGCTATGCAAGACATCTAGCCCATTCCCACCCACTATTTACTGACCAATGACTATTCAGATAGTTTCAAACTTTGAAAAAGCATAATAAGGTAGCAATTGAAGGGTAGTCCATCATAGGATGTACTCTACTCAAATATAAAATACCACACTTAATTGAACTACTTTTCCCATATTTTAGCATTCTTGATATGCAAACAATTGTCCTTTGTTTTCCAAGTTAGCATAAATTTTTTAACTCCATCTATAGTTTCCTTTTTGTAAACTTTACTGACATGCTTTTCTATGGTATCAAGTTTAATCTACAGCCTCTTCTCTTTCTTTTTTATCTCTGTGAAAATCTTACATCTACATTCTACAAGAGGCTCACCATCAATTAGATTGGCCACTAGTTTAATAAACCCATACTTTTCCACCCATTCTAACTAAAAATTCCTTTTGGAAAGATCCCAATGAGATCAATATTTCTTTGATTCCAATTTTCTTTTCCCCTTTTGTGCATGAACATGATTTATGGAATCACTTTTGGTTTTCTCACCTGACTAGTTCGAGATTGATTCCAACTCTATAATATCAGTTTGTGACTCCCTACTTAGGGGAAGTGCCTTCAAATCCTATTCAAGTTCATCTTCAACTAAGATATCAGGTTCACCAACTTGAACTTCTTCAATATGGTCTGAGTCTCCAACTTTTGATGAATCTTCTTTTTCAATAAGCACTGGAGATCTAACTTGTGAATCTTGTAGGTTACCAACATTTCCACCACAAAAATATGCCATTATGGTTCTGCATTTTGGTAATGGTGGCCTCTCTTGGCTTTCAGGGATCCTACCAAAACCCTTGTTACCTCTCTTGTTTGACATTGAAAATTGATAAAGGCTGCAAAAAATAATTCAACTTAGTTATTGAACAAAAGACTCAAATATTGATGACTCAAAGATTGTGAATAGTTAAAGTAGACTACTTAGACTACATATAATAACAATAATATGATTCATTCTCTAAAAAAGTGTACTACTACTACAATACTACAGTCTATGGTACTACCTAATATAGTTCACAAACCTATAGGCTATCTTAGCACATGAGATGTCCAGTCACTAGTGGACATTAGACAATAAAACTAAAAAAATAACTACTACCACTATACTAGTATGGTAGTACCACTGTTGACATAAAAAAATTTAAAAATCACTTTCCTTTTACGAAAACTAGGGTCCATGAGTCAATGGGAAATGCACTCAGCACTCTAAAACTTTGGCAACAATAGGAAATGTTAGTCTCTAGACCAAAAAAGAGCAAATTGTGTAGAATAATAATATATTATAGTCTAATATAGGTTGGAAAATTATGCAAGATTAACAAGCGAGAATGTGAAATGTAGTACAAAATGCACCTTCCTATCCAAGCCCATAGTAGGAAATAGTTGGCTAAATGGAGCTAGTGGTCAACACATGTCTAGAAAATGGTAGGTGATGACCAACCCAAGGGAAAATTATTTGGTTGTAGTAATGGTGAAAGAACATGGGCCAATAAGAAACAACATGTGAAGGATGGTGAAATATTTAAAATAAATGTATCCAAAATGTATATTTCATTGGTGATTGGACCGATATTTTAGACCAATTATGTGATAACTAATGGGTGACTACCGCGAGTGTTAGACCCAAATCTGATTAGTATCAGGCAACATGATTGACCTATGTTGCATGAACTATTCATAAAATGATAATTGACCCATGAGACAAGATTGCCAAAAGGCAAAGATTCACCACTAAAGTAATCATTGTCATGCACTCATCATTCTTGTGGCATACACCACCCACTACTCAAGAACACATGCATTTCATTCATGCACTCAACTCTTACCACTCATGCATTCATAATATTAAGCACATGTGTTGGTCTTAATTTAGACTATTATATTCATGCTTAATAAATGTGCATGTTGTAGTTAGTTTTGTCTATTTCTAATCAATTATTAAAAAGATGCAGTTAAAATTGTATTGTCTGTTACTACTCAAAACAAGTGGTTACTCTATTAGATGGATGTAAAATCAAATTTCCAAAATAGTTATATTGATGATGAGGTTTATGAGGATTAGCCTATTGGCTATGAAATTTTAGGAAAAGAATTCTTGGTTTACAAGGTGAAAAAAACACTATGGGTTGAAGCATGAACCACATGCTTGGTATGCAAGAATTATAATTATTTCTTGAAGAAAGCATTCATTCAAAATCCTTCAGAGACAACCCTCTATATCCAACATGTTGGTACGATAATCAAATTATCTTACTTTATGTTGATGATCTCATTTTTAGAGGCAATAGTCTATGTCTCATGGAGAAATTCAGAGAAGAAATTAAACAAGAATTTGAGATGTCAAATCTAGGACTTATGAATTATTCTCTTGGGGTAGATGTGCAAAAGAAACTTGATGGTATATCTATTTCTCAAACCAAGTATGTTTTTGATTTATTGAAGTGGTTTAGAATTATGTCATGTGCAATAGCTGCTACCCCTTTAGCCCTTGGTAAAATGTTAACCAAGGATGATCCAAGTCCTTGCATTGATCATACATTATACAAAAGTTTGGATGAGAGCGTCATGTACTTTACTACAATGAGACTTCATATTAGTATTATTGGACTAACTACCAACCTTCTCCTTTAGGATTTGTAACATGGCTTAACCACCTCGTATGTGTTGTATAAGTCTAGTGGGTTGTATCAGGCATTAACATGTTGATCTTTTGGTGCAACAACAACTATAGCTTGTATCAAGTGGTATCAGAGCTTGGTCATAGGTTCAAATCCCCTTAGGTAACACTGAGGGGGGAATTGTTGGACTAACCACTAGCCTTCCCCTTCAATATTTGTGACATGGCTTAATAGCCTCCTGTGTGTTGTATAAGTCTAGTGGGTTGTATCAGGCATTAATAGGTCAATCTTTTGGTGCAATGCCAACTCTAGGTTATAGAAAGTATCTTGTGAGTCTTATCTCTCAGTTCATGCAAGATCTACATGAGTCTCATTGGTGAGCTATAAAATAATCTTAAGGTATGTGAGTGGTACAAACAATTTTGGCATTTGTTATTCTCTCAATGATAAGTTTGAGATGGTTTGTTAGATGGATTTAGATTGGGCCAATTTAATGGATGATCAAAAATCAACCTTTGGTTATGTTTTCTCACTTGGTCCTAGAGTTTTTTCATGGAGTAGTAAGAAGTAGGAAATTGTGGCTCTCTCTTCAATAGAAGTAGAGTATATTGTAATAGTAGCAATCAATTGTCAAACAATATGGATTTGAAGGCTTCAAGATGATTTGAATTTTGTTCAAGAACATCTTGCAACTATTTTTGAGATAAAAGTAGTGCCATTGCAATGACCAAGAATCTAGTGTTTCATGCTAGATCAAAGCACATTGAAATCCACAATCACTTCATTTTAGATTTGGTTCAGAATGGTATAGTGGAGTTATAGTTTTTCCCAACTTGTAAGCAAGTTGCTAGTATCTTCACCAAAGCTCTCACTACATATGGTTTTACTACCTTGAGAATCCAACTCAGGCTCATTCCCATTTTTCATGTAGGGGAAGATTAAAGATGCGTTCTATATTCTTGTGACATGCACTACTCACCACTTAACAATGCATGCATTGCATTGATGCACTCACTATTATTGTGGCATGGACTATCCACCGCTCAAGAACACATGCATTTTATTCATGCACTCACCACTCTTGCATTCACAATGTGAGGCATGTGTATCAATCTTAATTTAGACTATTTTATTCATGCTTAATAAAATTGCATGTTGTAGTTAGTTTTGTAGACATCATTTTAAAATTATTTTTCAATTAGTTTGCATAACTTTTATATCATGAAATTTCTTTGCACGTTTTTGTCTAGGATTTTTCTATTTTACTTAACTCTAATTTCTTTCATTAGAGTACAAGGTTGAGCATTTTAGTTTTTCTTTATAATGAGCTATTTAATTTCATAACAAACATTCTATAAAAATAAAGGGTTTATGAGGAAAAACCTCATTCAAGAGAAGCATAATGGGAGTATGAGTGATCATTTTGGCCTAGAAAAGATCCTAGATCTAGTAGAAAGGTTCTAATATTGGCCTAAGATGTAGAGGGATGTGAGAAGATGTGCTGAACAATGTGGAATATACCAAAAGTCTAAAGGCTCTTCATCCAATGTAGGATTCTATCAACCACTAACCATTCCTAATAGGCCTTGGGAGTGCATTAGTATGGACTTCATAATTGGCCTACCTAGAACAAAGATAAGATTAGATTGTGTATTTATTGTTGTTGATAGATTTAGCAAGAAGATTCACTTTATACCCTATAAAAATACACATGATGCTAGTAATATAGCCCACTTTTTTTTCAAGGAAATAGTTAGGATACATTCTTTTCCATTGAGTATTATTGTAGACAAAGATGTCAAGTTCATGGGTGATTTTTGGAAAGCACTGTGGAAGATGTTAGGTACTATTCTAGCTCACAATTCATCCTATCATCCCCAAATAGATGGGAAAATAGAGATAATCAATAGGGTTCTAAGCAATCTACCAATGTGCTTGACTAAGGAGTATGGGAAAGGCTAGGAGCAAGTTATTCCATAGGAAATTTTTTCCTATAATTATAGTAAAAATAGAACCACATGGTTAATTCCTTTCAAAGTTTTATATGTTGCACATTCAAGAGGTATAATGGATCTCAGAGAGCTACCATGACATGATAAGGTCAATGGGCATGTAGATGAATTTGTTCACTCAATGAAAGAGGTACATGATTAGGTAAAACATACATTAATAGAGGCTAATAAAAAATTGAAAGAAAGGAAAGATGAGGGAAGAAGAGAATTATAGTTTCAAGTAGTAGACTTGGTAATGGTGTTCTTGGATAAGTCCAGGTTGAAAAAGGGAATTCTAACTAAGCTTCAAATAAAGAGGATTGGATGATGTAAAGTGTTGGAGAAGTATGGTGCCAATGCATATAAAGTTAATCTACCCAATGAAATGCCACTCTCATTCATCTTCAATGTTCAGAACTTGATCCCATATAGGGGACTAGATATTGATTAGGTAGTGTATCAGACAGGGCTTAACAAGGATGTGGGAGAAATACAAGTACTTGAAAAGATGCAGCCTCAAGCTGAAGGGATACATGATTCTAGAGTTAAGTAGAGTACTAGTAACAAGGTCTACAACCAACATCTAATTGAATGGAAGGATGCCCCTAAAGTTTAAGCAATATGGATTGTAGAGAGTGACTTCAAGAAGATATTAATCAGCATGGAGTTCCTCTCACTATAGGTAACTTAGTCTTTTCCTTGTAGGGGAGTATGTTGTAGGAGCACCTTAGGGGAAGGAAAATCCTAATAGGAATATTGGCTTTTAAATGGCCTAGCCAACCATTTACCAAATAAAGACTAGTTATGAAGTCCCAAGGCATGTTGGGGAATGTGTCAAAAGGTTAAGTGCAAGTGTTGATCATGTTTTAAGTGTTAAGACCTAGTTAGTACTACAATGTCCTAATAGGGTCAACAATGGTAAAAGCTGAAAAATTTCTCAAAATAGAGGAATAATTGTTAAAATGGTTTCCTTATGTGTTTTTGAATCAAATTGGATGGGTTGGAGTCAAACTTGACATGTTGAGAATGACATAATTATTTTTGCAAAATTTGTCAAAATTGCTCATGACAACTTTTCCTCAAAAGTTGGAGGGAGCATTTATTAGGTTTAAGGCTCAACCTTAGGGTTAGAATAGATGGATTAGGAGTATAAAAGTCCATCCCAATCCTAAACTTCAAGGGAGACCTTTTTTGTATGGACTGGAAACAAGAACAATAGTAACTATAATTATAGTTTTGGGTTTTTGGCCTTCTTTTCCAAGTTAATGGATTGAAAGGATGATTTTTTCTATTGGATAATTTAGTGTGGACATTGTGAACTATTTGTGCATGGTTTTTTTTATTTTTTCAAGCTATCTATTGTTTTTTTTTAAATAGCTTTAATTTCATAGTTTTTTTGCCCTCTACATAGCATTTTGTCAGAAAATGTCAACATCTTGAGTTCCAAGAATGAGATCTTGATAAACTCTTGGAAGAAAGAACTAGACTATGTAAGTAATATAAATATGAAAGGAATAGTCAATAAAAGTTAGTTTTCTGATTTTACAAGCAAGCCCTAGGCAAGCTTGCAGTTGTTTGGCTAGGAATAAAGAAGCTTGCAGGAGAGTTTTAATGATTTTTCTCGATTGTCATGATAAAAAATCAATAAGGGAAATGTAGTAGAGAGATTAAAGGATCCATAGGCTAGAGGAGAAGGCTTGACAAAGAGACTCAACATGTTGTGAGGAATTTTCTATCATTTCCCTAGAAACCATAAAAAATTGCATTTTCTAGAAAAGTGTTGTACATACACTATGGGAGTCTAAAACCTAGAAAATATTTGAGTCTACGTTGTTGTGAAACAAACTCTAGAAGATACCAACAAGGATTTTAAAAGATGTTTTGAAGTTATTACAACTTCCTTGTTTGTAGGAGGCCTAATTGGGGCTCATAGGGCTACAAAGCCTAAAAGAGCAGATGGTGTTTGGAATTTTTGGACCTAGGAAGATGGTGTCAAATGGTTGGTAAAGGACCAATAACATTATGACAGTGATCAATATATTCATTCTACATATTGGGAGCCTTGGGTGAGTTTGTCTACTTGTTGAGCACAAAGTTGCCTAGTTGGGATTTGAAGAGTTAGGAGAGTATTTTGATTTAATGGGTGAGTTTGTAGGTTGGAGAGGATTAGAAAAAGATCCTCTAGAGTAGGGTATCAGGAAACAACCTTAAGAAGGCTAAGAGAAAGCCTTGGTTAGAAGAAAAAGCCTCTAAGTGTGAGAAACTCCCCATCAAGATGTGTGTGTCAAAATTAAATTAATTTAGAAGTCTAAATTTAAATTTCACTTGAGAACTAGAGGATGTCAGATGTATCATATATATGTACTCCCACCAATAGTGGGTCTCATATTGATAATGTCTCTCCTCCCTCGATGATCAAATCCCACACTGGAAGAAGTAGGCTTTACTACCTACTCCTAGAAAAATATTATTCATTAACTAATATTAGTGCATGTATATATATATATATATGTATATAGAATTGCACTATTATACAAAATAAAATTTTAAAAGAGGCACCTAGGTTTGAGGAGCTAAAGGGTCATACAAAAAATGTGTTGTAGATTCATCAACAAAAACTCTGTCTCCAATTGTGTCAATCCTCTATAATAATGAAGAGTGCAAATGGGTAACCAACTAAGATGGAAGTGATGTAAAATTAATGAAATTATGATCAAATATCATCGACATATATATCCCATCCTAGCGCCAACCTAAATCGTACTCAACTCTCTAATACACCTCAAGAGTATTTAGTCCATCAATATTAATATTAATATATGAGAGTCATATCCCATCAACTAGAGTTGTAGTAGACTGATGTACTTCTAAGTGCTTTGTTGAGTGTTATGATGGGTACTTAGTTGAGTTTCAAGATGAGCATTGAGTTGAGTTCTAAGTTAATAGATGTGTGAGGTGCTATGCTAAGTAGTCATCACCAAAGTCGTGTGCACCCTTCTATGTACCTCTAATCATATATGTGATGTCTTATAAAGGTACCTTCTGAATATTGACAATGTATGAAAGTTCCTTTAATATATTATCTAAAAAATACAATTCCATATCCATATGTCTCTGCTCCCACTAAGGCAACATATATTTTACAAAGTAGGAAGATGTGCAACTCTATAAACCTTATCACTTGGCATGGTAGGTGCAATACTAGATGATTCCTTTGAAGATGATTTGGGTTGATTGGGTCTACTCATAATATATCTACCCATAGTGTCAAATATAATGCTATAATATAAAACTACAATGTGTCCTATCACATCAATTGCTTCCCTCTAAGAAGCAATAATAACTCTATCTATAGTAGTGGCAATTATTGGGGTCACAATTGGAGTCCTCTAACCCACCAACTATTAAGGATCATGTTGAGGTTTACTAACCATATGATACTCATCATGATCTATAGCTCTACTATGTCCTTGACCATAGTATTATAGAAGATCTAAATAGTTGATGTTGTAACCCAAGCATAACAAACATAACTCTATGTACAATTGTTGTGCAAAATACAATTGTATTTGGTCATTATTGGCATATTGACCATGTGCTAGGAGAAATCAATGGTATATCATGCATGTAATTTGTGGCATAATGTATCTCATAACCTAATATCCCTTCACCTAGGCCTGACCCTCATAATATGGGAATACATCTCATTTGATAAACTCCTTAGGGACTAGGGTTTGAACCTAGACTAAAGACATATCACCTAAGGCCTCTGCTTTGAGTAATACAAAAACCCTATCAATAGAATTCCCTATAAATGTAGTCTATGATATAATTATATTAGTAAGATCTCAAAGACTCATATAAATCTTCTCACAAATACCTCTATATAAATGATCAATGGATCTATCAATCAACTCTCTGAGTTGTTGTTGGAAGATTGGAGAGATTGTTAAAAATTAGTTTGATGATATGTTACATTCATGATTGAATTTTTCATTGATGTCAATATAGCATGTTTGATGTCTTTTGTAGTATCTAATAGAAGAATAAAAAAAGGACCAAGTTGATGCTAACAACTAGTTGAGCATGATAACCACTTGAGGTTATGGGAGATAATTTGGAGCATCTAGTATATGTAGTTAACCTTGGAAGCACAAAGGATAAGTGTAGAATAAGTTATGTGGGTTTTGGTAATATTTGTTCTGAGATATCATTTATAGAGTCATGTTCTAGTAAACTTGTTATATCTCCTAGAAGAGTTGATATCTTGAGTGATCTAGTTTAGGATCTACAAGTTTAATAACTTAATTCCAAAACTAAGAAATATTTTCCTGATCCAAGAAATAAATGCATGGCTATGTATTTCAAACCATTGAAATTACAAAGAAGAATCTAGGACTGATATAGAGGAGTTCTAACCAATTATGTAAAGTTAATTAAAATGTAGAAAAAGAAAAACACATAATCAGCTGACAGAAAGAGAAATATGAGAGATAAGAGGAACAACACAATTTTATATCAGAGTTCACCCTATCAGGACTATGTCTCTAGGTCCTAAGCACTCTAGCTGGTGGACCGATATGATTAACTCCAAAATCAAGCACAAAGTGTTATAGTATCTACCCCTTCAAGTACAATAGCATCTCACTGCTCCAACGTACGAAACTAAAAAATTTCCTCCAACTAATTTTCTCTCTTCTTGTCAACACTTGGCCATTCTTCTGATTCTAGAATAATTCCTCCAAAATGCCTCAATTCAAATGACTAAATGGACATCAATTCCTATGCCTTGAAAAGACCTCCTTCCCCCATTTTTATATGTAAAATTAGCCTAAAATAGGCTAAAACAAAAAATTATACAAAAATAATCCTTTTTAATAGATTACATTCGAAATAACCCCTTTACCATTTTTGCAAATTTTGTTTTCTATGAGGGTGAATGCACAAAGTTAGGTCGCAATTCCGCGAAAGTCAAATTCGCGAAATGAGACCTCTTAGAAATGGGTACCCGATTTTAAGAAACGGGCACCCGTTTTCGGCTTGGGTGCCCGACCATAAGTTTTAAAAATGGGCACCCATTATTTTTAAAAATCGGGTACCCATTTTTTATTTTCAAAAAATGGGTACCCGTTTCTCAAAAATAAAAAATTTGAATTTTTAAGAAACGGGCACCCGTTTTTTAAAACTTAAAAATGGGTACCCATTTTTTAAAAAATCGAGCACCTATTTTTAAAAAGTTGGGTACTCGTTTCTCAAAAATAAAAAATTTGAATTTTTAAGAAATGGGCACCCGTTTTTTTAAAAATCGGGTACCTGTTTTTTTAAAAATCGGGTACCTATTTTTTAAAAATTGGTTACCCATTTTTTAAACATAAAAAACAGGTACCCATTTCTTAAAAATTCATTTTTAAAAGTTTTCGGCAGATTTTACATGCCGCTTTTAGCTTTTCAAAACGGGTACCCATTTTTTGAAATTCAAATAACGGGTGCCCATTTCTTACAACATGAGGCGGGATTTTTTTTTTCTGCCTCAGATTTTGGTTTGGGACAGGCTTGGTGAGACCAAGTCTATGCCTTGGCCTCTCAAGATTTGGCTAAGGCATTGAACTGACAAATTCATGCCTTGCCATAATTTTTAGAGGGTCTTCACAATTTTTTTTACGAAACAAAAACCCATTAGAGCTCTCACTATCCTGATTTCAGAAATATAAATTTTATAGAGTTATGATTTTATTTACTATTTTTTTGTTATTTTTTAATCAAAGATGGTACCTAAATGTAAAATAGAAACATTCACTAAAACATTAATAACTTTTTTATTTTTTATTTTTTCTTAAATTAATTTATATGTCATCAATCTACATTCAATTCTTTTGAAGTTAACAAAAAAAAAATGAAAAAAGTACAATTTTGATCAAATTATGGTGTCTATACACGAGAGGTTTTAAAATTTTCCTTTATAGCTAATTAAAAATTAATAAATTAATAAATATTCATTAAAATATTCAAGAAAAATATTCCCATCAATCTTTGGTGTGTCAGGTAACTCCATTTAAAAGGATTCGTAAAAATTCATTCATTTGTGTCAAATTATGGTGTCTGTACACGAGCGTGGTATGGTCCTAAAACAGGCATTTTGAAAAAGTGGGTTTTAAAGATCCATACCAAAAAATTAATCTATCATATGGGTTTACAAATAAATTACATATTCAAAAGGAAGATTCCAGGCACTAATTTTTATTTTTGAAGTTTTTTTATATTTAAGCTCTAAATGGCTCAAATTTTGGCATCAATTGACAAAATATTTCAAAAACAGGAAAAACACTTCCACTTTTTGGCCAAAAGTGAGACCCAACTTTTTGCACTGACCCAACTAGTTTACCTTAAAGTTTTGATCATTCATGACTTGAATGTCAATTCTATGTAGCTTGGCACAAACTATTTATGATATTTGACATTCATTGTTCTTTCTATTGTCACTCAATCTCTACTATACTCAGAATTCACTATGTAACTTGGCATTCACTATGCTTTGACTGCTTGGTAATCATTATGCTCATCTTGTTTTGAAAATAATCGATGACCAAAGACATTATCATCTCTTATAGAGCTTAGCATATACATATTTATTTACAATTCTATCACATGACTCAAGCTATATGGAGTAGTTCAGTCAAATCAATCACTGAGTAAATATGCCAATAGAAAACAATAGTTAGAGATGTCAACAATATCCTACTTTCATATTAGTGGAAAAAACACTTTTTCATGATTACATTGTTACAATAATGATATGATTACTCCCCCTTAGCTTGTGACTTATTTCTTATAGAACTTCAAAACATTTTTTGATTGACCAATCAAAGAATAAAACATAAAATATGTAAAAGACTCTAAATGGTTTTTATTTTCTTTTAGTGTCATACCATGTTTATGATCATAATGTAAGAATTTTCCTTAGGGAAAAATCACCCAAGACCAAGAAGCAAAATAGCTAGTACAAAATAGACCAACAAAGTATGATAAAAATAACAATATGATATTTAATTGATTGTAATTGATATGATATGTACACTAGGAGTGCATGTATATAAATGCCTTTAAGATGCATCTAAAATGTCTAGGATTTAGCAATATCATAAGCCCCACAACTAAGCACATGTCCACTAGGAATGGATTATCCTCCATTAAACATAAGAGTTAGTGCGATGATAAGAGGATAAGCCTACGATGATAAGAGTATAAGCTTACTATTGGAAATATAAGAGAAGTAACTGAGAAGGGAGGGATGAATCAATTACTACAAAAATATTTCACAAATCCCTTAGATGTCAGTATAAAATGCAAATAGAAAATTGTATACTGCTAAAGCTCAATAAACACATAGAACGTTGTAACTAGGTAATAACTGGATTAGCTCAATAAATGATTAACACATAAATCATTAGATGTTATCTGTGATTAACATTACTTTAACTTAGTTGTAGAAACATAAAAAAACATAGCATGAACACATTTGACACCGAGATTTAATGTGGAAACCCAATTTGGGAAAAACCACTAAATGCAACTAGTTACTGATTTTCACTCTTTAGAAGTGAGGCCTATTAGGAGCCAACCTTGTTAAAGGTTACAAAACACACTATTATGTGTGACCCTATTATAGGATTTAATCACCCTATTAAGAGTGGCCTTCTTAGAGTTCTTGAGAATAATTCAATAGAATTGCCACCCTGGTAGAGCATTTGCAAATAGCTATTAAGCCAACTTTGTTAGAAGATTTAGATCACTACTACAACGTTAGAAAATAACAATGAGATTACCTAATTTGAATGCAACTGCATTATTGATTACAGATCTCCATTCTAGCTTGTACTTGATCCTTTCTAACCAAATATGGCTTTACTGCTCTACAAGGATATTCTTCTTATCCTTCAAATTTGCTTCCTGTTCTCATCATTGAATCTTAAATAACATCTTCATAACTTGCACATTCACACTCTTTGAAATCACAACTTGAACTTATACTTATATCTTCCACTATGTCAAATCAGCTCAAAGACAACTTAGAATAATTGATATTCATCACCTTAGTCGATTGGAATATCAATAGATAAAACAATTAAGCTTAGTACAACAAAATAAAAAAATCCTTTGTTAGCTGACCCAACTTGGTAGAAACTAACTTTGAAACAGTTTCTTTTATTAACCAACAGAAGTTAAGTTAACAATACAAACTTACAAGAATCCTATGGCAACTGAGTGAGCTCGGTTAGAACTAGTTCCATCTAACTTTCCTTCATTATCTGAGTGAGATTAGTTAACACTCAATTTTTGTAACTTTTCCTTTGATGCCCAAGTGAACTCGGTAAACACTACCTTCTAAACTAGGCAAACAGTGGAATGCTCAGTAGACACTAAGAACAGTCTTCATTGCTTAAGTAAGCTCAACATATACTAACTGATAATGATATGACATTTATGTAACATCAAAGACAACACACAATTAGCCAATTTTATCCAACAATCTCCCTCTTTCACATTGATGGAAACACAACATTTCATAGCATAATGAAATTTTGGATTTTAGATTTGAAAACTCCCACTATCAGTATGAGCTCTTCCTTTTACTAGATTTTGTCTACAATAGCTACTACCAAGTTCATTAAGAATATTCTCCCTCTTTCAACAAACTTCTTCTTTGGAAAACTTCTCCCTCTCTAGTTTCTTTCTTTAGTCTGGTTCCAAAAATTTCTTATAGATATGATAGTAAACTTCTCCCTCTTTGACAACACATAACAAAGACAATAATTCCTGTAAATACTAATGTACCTTAAGTACTAATTCATCTGCAATATGTGCTTTCTAATTTTGCACCAACTTATTGATCTTCAATAGGTTCTAGTTGATGCATTCACTAAACTTCATTTAGTGAATTTTAGATAGTGGAATGACCCCTATCTTACCTCTTAGATACAAAAATGCATCCTTAGGTAATGGCTTGGTGAATATGTTTGCAATCTATTCCTTTGTATTCACATTTCCAATCTGACTTATTTATCTTGTACTAACTCTCTTAAGAAGTGATATTTTTTAGCAATATGCTTTGTTTTGGAGTGCATTACTAGATTCTTTCATATGTTGATTGCACTAGTGTTATCACAATATATGACAACCAGATCTTTGATCTCTAATTTCATTCCTTCCAATAGTTGTTTGAACCAAACAATACTAGAGCAATTAACTATTGCTGCTACATATTCTACCTCTACTATGGATTGAGATGTACAATTTTTCTTCTTACTTGTCCAAGATAATAATGTTTTACCAAGAAATAATGCTCCACCACTAGTGCTTTTTATGTCATCAAGACTTCCTGCCTAGTCAACACTAGTAAATACTTTTAGATCCAAATTTCCTCCAATTTTGTACCATAAACCATAGTCTTCAATACCTTTTAGATACCTCATCATTCTCTTAATTTCCATCATGTGATTTTCATTAGGATTTGCTAAGAATCTTGCCTCAATTCTAACTACTAGAGCAATATTAGGCCTTGTGTGAATTACATACTACAATTTTTCAATCATTGATCTATATGTCTTCTTATCTACTTCTTTTGAATAATCATTTTTAGAAATCTTGTGTCTAATAGACATAAGTGTTCAAGCTAGTCTTGAATCTTCCATTCCAAATTTCTTCAGTATCTTCTTGATATACTTAGATTGGGTGATGTAGATACCATTCTTGTTCTACTGTATTTGCAATCCAACAAAGAATTTTATTTCACCAAACATGGACATCTCAAATTCTTTACTCATTTTTTTTGAGAATTCTTTGCATAAGTCATCATTTCCTAAAAAATAGAGTATCATCAACAAATATTCCTACCAACACAATCTTCTTATCTGGTCCTTCTTTGATATACGAACTACTATTATCATTAGTCCTTTGAGAACCAATCTATACCAGGTAAGTATGGAGTCTTTAATACCAAGTTCTTGGGGCTTGTTTGAGACCATATAATGCTTTGTGTAGTTTGCAAACCATATCTCTTTTGCTAGGATATACAAAACCTTCTAGTTGCTCAATGTAGACTTTCTCATCAAGAATTCCATTCAAGAATGTAGATTTGACATCTATTTGACATACTTTAAATCTTTTATGTGTTGCATATGCTAGTAAAGTAGTAACACCTTCTAGTCTTGATACAGGAGAAAAAGTCTCACCATAGTCAATACCTTCTTCTTGAGAATAACCTTTGCATACCAATCTTGCTTTGTTTCATGATACTTTCCGTCTTCATTCAACTTATTTCTAAATACCCATTTTGTACAAATTACATTTTTATCCTTGGGTCTAGGAATAAGAGTCCAAGTTTTGTTATTTTCTATATGTTCTATCTCTTCATTCATTTCTTCTATCCAACTTTCATTTTCTAGAGCATCCTTAACACTTTTAGGTTCAAATTTAGCAAGTGAACATGTACCTTTTAATTTTATTCTTTTCATTGTTCCATATAATTTATTTTCAATGATCTAATTAGGTGCATGATGCCTTCTAACATATCTTGCTAACATAGGCTCTTCTATCTTTGAATGAGTCCCACCATCTTCTTCTTGAATTTTAGTTTCAAGCTCAAGTCCTTTTGCCTATGACTCAGGTCTATTAGGCTTGGTTTGAACTAGCTTTGTAGCCTTTGACTATGACTCAAGTCCTTGTAGCTTGGGTTGCACTATTTGCAACTCAGTAACTATTCGAGTTTCTAGGGGCTTGGGAAATGAAGCTTCTTTTCTTTTAGATATATTTGGCAGAGTATTAGGTTCATAGTAAACAAATCTTATGTAGTCTTCAAGTTCCTTGTTGCTTTCTTCCTCAGTCTTTTCTACAAATTCATTAATTCTAACATGTGCACTTTGTATAATTTTGTGAGTAGAAAAATTCAAACATCTGTATGTCTTTACTTTTGTAGGAGTATCCTAGAAATATTTCTTTATCACCTTTTACATCAAATTTTCCTTTTCTAGATTCTTTCAATAAATAATATTTGATGCCAAATATTTTAAAGTAACTTACATTAGGTTTTTAACCATACATAGCTAATAAGGTGTATTGTTGGAATCTTTCTTAAACTAACTCTATTCAAGGTATGAACTGTAGTGTTGATAGCTTCCTTCAAGTATTTGAGTGTAGCATTCTTTTCAATCATTAGTGTTCTTGCACAGTGCATGATAGATCTATTTCTTCTTTCTTCTATACCATTATATTATGGTGTACCAAGGACTGATACTTGTATTTTGATTCTTCTTTCAATGCAAAAATTATTGAATTCTTGGGAGATGAATTCACCACCTCTGTTTGTTCTTAAGCATTTCAACTTCTTTCTAGTTTCCTTTCCTACTCTTGCTAGATACCACTTGAATTTTTGCAAGGCTTCTAATTTTTCTTTCTGGTACATTACTATCATCATTGTAGAATAGTCATCAACAAAAAGAATTAAAAACTTTTTTCCACTATAACTTTCTATTCCAATAGATCCACATAAGTTTGTATGAACAATTTCCAAGACTTCTTCTAACTGATAGTCTTTTCTTTTGAAGCTTTCCTTTCCCATCTTACCAATTTGGCAATTCTTGCATAGACCCATGTCAAGTTTCTTCAAACTAGGAATACCTCTTACTCTTTTATATTTTCTTATCTTAACTAGATTATTAAAATTCACATGACATAGCCTTTTGTGCCATAACCATATTTCCTCTACTTGAGCAATAAAACATGAACAATCACTAAGATTAAGATAAAATACATTACCTTTTGTTTGCTTGCCAAATCCAACCAAATTTTATTTCCCATCCAGTAGTTTGGCCTATCCATTCATGAAATCTACCTTGAATCCAATGTTATTCAATAGTGCCACGCTCAGTAGATCATGCTTTAGTCCTTCAACCTAATAAGCATTATCACATACAAATTCTTTAGTTAATAAGATACATCCTTTTTCTTGTATGTTACAAGGTTCATTATTTCCAAATCTTACACTACCCCCATCATAATATTCCATATGCTCAAATTTTGTTTTTTCACCAATCATATAATGTGAGTTGCCACTATTAGTAATCCATATATCATTTTTGCTAAGATGAGAGATAAGTTTCATCTTATCTTCTTCATCATTAGATTCATCTTTCATAGCAATATATACCAATTCATCTTCACTGTTATTAGAATATTTACCTATAAAACAACATTTCGTACCTTTTTCCTTGAAGCTTTTATTACTTTTCTTCTCATCCTTGATTTCCTTGTTTGGACACCTAGCAAAAATGTGACCAATTTCTTCACAAGAAAATTAGATCAGAGGAACTTTGCCTTTGTACTTTTCTCTACATTTGGAATACTTTCTTGTAAGTAGGGCTTCGACAATGTCAAGATCATCATTTGAGCTTTCTTCTAATGATATATCTTTTCCACTTCCTCATTGATTGGATTTTGACTTTTTACTCTTTTCTTTGAGTGAGAGTTTATCTTTAAATGTAGATTCAATATTCTTTGAAGCAAGAACATAGTTATCATAATTATCTAATTCAAAAGTTGTTAATCTTCCAACTAGAGCATCCAACCCTATTTTGTTATTTGGATCACATCTCATTTCTTGAATAGTAGATACTCTAATTGCATAAATAAGAAGAAGAGTTCTGAGAACTTTACTTACAATAGTTTTCTGCTTGATATCTCCTCCAGATGCTTTGATTGCACTTACACTAGCCTTGATCCTTTCTAGATATTTTTCAATGTTTTCATCTTCTCCCATTCTCATTCGATCAAATTTTCCTCTAAGGATTTCTTCTTTGGTTTTTCTTACATTGTCATCTCCTCCATAGATATCTTTCAGTTTGTTCCACATTTCAAAAGTAGTTTTCCAATCTTTTACCTCATCAAATTCAGCATAACTGAGAGCAGATGCAATGTCAATCATCATGACATTATTTTTCAGCAATATCTTCAACTAATAATGTTCTAGTGGGAGTCTTATATTCAACATCAAGATACTTGCAACATAAATTACTAATGGTAGATAGATGTAATTTCATACGTCCTTGCCATGCTACAAAATTGTCTCTATTTAGTTTGGAAATCTCTCTTTTATAAAATATCTTGATCTTCAGCTTATGTCCTTGAAACTTTCTCTACAAGCACCAAAAGCTCTAATACCAATTATTGGAAATATAAGAGGAGTAACTAAGAGGGGAGGGGGAAAAAAATTACTACAAAAATATTTCCCAAATCCCTTAGATGTTAGTACAAAATGCAAATAGATAACTGAATATTGTTGAAGCTCAATAAACACACAGAATGTTGTAACTTAGTAATAACTAGATTATCTCAATAAATGATTAACACATAAATCATTAGATGCTATTTTTTATTATCACTACTTTAACTTAGTTACAAACACATAAAAGAACATAGCATGAACACATTTGACACCAGGATTTAACGTGGAAACCCAATTTGAGAAAAACCATCAAACGCAACTGGTTACTAATTTTCACTCTTCTAAAGTGAGCCCTATTAGGAACCAACTTTGTTAAAGGTTACAAAATACACTATTAGGTGTGACCTCGTTAAAGGATTTAATCACCCTGTTAGGAGTGGCCTTGTTAGAGGTCTTGAGAACAATTCAATGGAATTGCCACCTTGTTAGAAGATTTTCCAATAGCTGTTAAGCCAACTCTATTAGGAGATTTAGATCATTGTTATAGTGGTTAGAGAGTGAAAATGAGTTGACTTGATTTGAGTGCAACTAAATTGCTGATTACAAATCTATGTTCTGGCTTTTAATTTATCCTTCCTGATTGAATATGGCATTGCTGATCCATAAGGATATTCTGCCTATCCTTCAAATTCACATCCTCTTCTCATCATGAAATCTTCAATAACATCTTTGTAACATGCACATTTGCACTCTTTGAAATCACAAATTGACCTGATACTTATATCAACTAGTATGTTAAGTTGGTTCAAATGCAATTTAGAATAATATATATTCATCACCTTAGTCAGCTAGAATCAATAGATAAATCAATTAAGCCTAGTATAACAAAATAAGAAAATCCTTTGTTAGCCAACCCAACTCAGTACAAACTAACTCTAAAATGATTTCCATTGTTAACAAAAAGAAGCTCAATTAACACTACAAACTTAGAAAAAATCCTTTGGAAACCAAGTGAGCTCGATTTACACTAGTTCCATCCAACTTTTTTTCATTACTCAAGTGAGCTCAGCTAACACTCACTTTCTACAACTTTTCCTTTGATGCTTGAGTGTTCTTGGTAAACATCGCCTTCTAAACTAGGCAAACATAGGAATGCTTGGCAGATGCTAAGAACTGTCTTCACAACCTGAATGAGCTTGGAATATACTAACTGATAATGATATGAAATTTATGTAACATCAAAGACAACACACAACTAACCAATTGTATCCAACATATACAAAGATGTGTCACATAAAATTATGTTGTAGACACCATGTGCTTAATTAAGAGTGCAAACAATTGTGTTGTCAGCATGGCAACTTAGTTGATTATGCAAACTCTAGTGTTGTAGAAACCATGTACTAAATTAGAGTTTCTTACTCATGTGTTTTCAACAAGACAACGCATATGAGTACACAAACTCCTAAGTGTCTAACCTAATAAAAAATAAAATAATGCATTTATCTTAAGTAAACTTAAGTAAAGTGTAAATATTAATAATTTACACTAGCAATCCCCATAAGTGAAACTTAAGGGAATGCACATAAGCTCACAAAAGCTAAGATGAGATGCATAATGGGTTCTGGCTACTAGGCCATTTTAGGTACCCAAGTACAAATGCAATGCTAAAATGTAATGAAATCTCTCCACAAATAGAGAAAGAGGGAAAACCTCATGGGAAAAACCCTCTCCTAAAAAGAGAGAAAAGTACAAGATAGAAATATGCATGAATGAATGGAGTAATCAAGATCCCCCATTATGACATACATTGTGCATATACAATAGAGAATCCCTCCATGAAATCCCCC
Source organism: Cupressus sempervirens (assembly GCA_028749045.1). Classification (NCBI taxonomy): domain Eukaryota; kingdom Viridiplantae; phylum Streptophyta; class Pinopsida; order Cupressales; family Cupressaceae; genus Cupressus; species Cupressus sempervirens. The sequence goes on from CM053791.1 coordinate 639,460,083, forward strand.
CCTTAGTGAAGAATCTTTTAATAAGTGCTTGAAGACAAAAGTAAATCCAATGCTGATAAACAACATTTCTCCCTTTGGGAAGAAGATACACCATGTATAGGTGCAAATATGCTTCCCATTATGGATAGGAAGATGGAAGAGGGATAAATATGTAGTATTTCATGGATGTTGTCTCTAAAGTCTACTCAAATGTTGACAAGTCCTTGATGAATGAAGATGCAACGAACCAATCTAGTGAATGCTCAAAAGAAGGTGGCATGTAAGGTAACATGTCCATGGATGAAAGTGAATCAAACTCCAAAGTTGATGAAGTATCCTAATAGGAAGATGTAGGAAGAGAAGAAATTTTTCCTACCCTCAATAATGTACACACACTTGTGAAATAAGCTCCTTGATGAATGAAAAAATTTACACCATGAAAGTTTAATGATGGTCCTCCTTGTAGGAAGAAATGGTGCCATAGTTGTGGTAGAGAATGCCCCCCAACCAGTAGGAAGAATCGTCTAAAAATATGATGTCTAAGGAAACTAATAGACAATCTCTAAAGACTGATATGACTCCTCATAGGTGAAAGAGTCCTCCATCTTCTATAAAGAAGCCAAAAGCATGTAAAAATGATCAAGTAGTTGAGGGTCATAGTGTGCTCTCACCACAAGTGTAGAAGTCTCCTCAACAAAGAGAAGATTGGTGTCATCAATGATGTCTCCCACATCTTCAATGTGAGACTCCATGAACAACCCTATAATGTCTAGAAGGAAGTCATCCCACAAAGTTTAAGTAGGAAGACATGGTAATACCTATTGCACTAAATCAAGAGCATCTATGGCTGGAACTAGATCAGTAGAATCAACAAGAGTATTAGAATGTGTGATCTCATTTGGAGTTGGATGAACTATAATTGAAGTGACTAATGATATAATGTCTTTTAGAAAGGGAGGAATATTTGAATCTCTAATGCTTCCCAAAAGCCTATCTAGATATCATAAGGATAATTGTACTTATAAATGACTTTAAAGAAAGAATGAGTGACATTAAAATAAACGATATCTAAAAGTCATGAAACAAGTGGCTTAGTAATGGCAGAGATCATTTTGTTGAAATATAAATAAGGAAATACTTCCTTATGCTCTCTTCTTAGATGATCAATGATTAAGACACTTCATTTTATATAGTTCCTCTTTGTCAACTTTGGTTTAAGACCACCCCAATATATGAAACAATACTCCATGAGATCAATGAATGTATGCACCCCACGGAAATGAAAAAATAATCAATCAACCCCCTCCTAATGCATGATTTTGCAGTACGATTACAATGGGCCACTTTGTCAATTTTGACGTTAGTGGACTTCTAATTTTCTATTTACAATCTCCTTTTATAGTTCAAATCTAGAACTTAATAATGTAGCTTAAAAATACAATGATTTTGAAGTAATACAATGCAAAGAAAGGACATATTTCTAAAAAGAATATTTTTGTCCATACAAGCCTATAATCTGATTGCAAATCTTGAAAGTAGACAAAAAATTATTCACTTCCCAAAAAAATAGAACCCGAACATTCATCCAAATGAGCCTATACTAAGCATTTGAGGTTGCAAAATTGGGATTTGCAACTTGTAGAAAAATTCAGGAATAGAGAGCTCAAACATCCTACACCAATGTGTAGACCATGAAATTCTACCCCAAAACAAAAAGATCGCTCAAACAAAGGAGTTTGTATGAGTGAGATATCATTGTTTGGAAATCACCTCTTCAATTATTTTTCCTGAATCGCTATCGCCATGCCTCCAAAAATCAATTGACTCTAGATTTCACCTCAGATGTCTAATTTTGGTGAAAAAAAAGTCAATACGGGTTTTTTTTTGACCTTCTAAATATGATGCCATTATCTAATTGGCACCAACAAGCTCCAATTTTATTCAGCAAAAAATCTCTCCTACTAGCCTAATCGCCAAAATTTTTCTAGACTAAGTACATAGATATGAAAAATAATGCAAGGAAATTGTAGACATTAAAATAATAAAATATTCAAATCTAAAAATTAAATTTAGAGATCTGAAATGATCATACCAATTCTAAAAATTGGGCCTTCAGGTGTTGGTTTGCAAAAAGAAATTTCCTCAAATTTGATTATGCCCCAATATAGGCACATTTATAGTCAAATTTCACCAAATCGATGCCCTGGATGCAATGGCAAGGTCCACTTTGTCTCTAGACACTCCCAATAGCTATATATACTCTATATTTGAGTAAAGGTGTCCTTAGAGAGGTGAAGCAAGAATGGTCTACAATTACTATGAAATGATGCCTCTATGGCTCTGATACCATGTAGAAATTTTCCTTAGGAGAGAATCACCCAAGACCAAGAAGCACAACACACTAGCACAAGATATACTAATAGACTATTATTAGAATAAAAATATGATATTCAATTGATTGTAATTGATATGATATGTACGCTAAAAGTTCATGTATATAAAGGCCTCTAAGATGCATCTAGAATGTTGAGGAGTACGAAATATGATAAGCTTCACAACTAAGCACATGTCCACTAGGGATGGATTATCCTCCATTAAGTAGAAGAGTTAGTGTGATGATGAAAGTATAAGCCTATAAAGGTGTGTCACATAAAATTATGTGGTAGACACAATGTGCTTAATTAAGAGTGAAAACAACTATGTTATCAACATGACAACTTAGTTGATGATGCAAACTCCAGGGTTGTAGACACCATGTGCTAAATTAGAGTTTCTTACTCCTGTGTTGTTAATAAGACAACTCATATGAGTATGCAAACTCTTGGGTGTCTAACCTAATAAATAATAATATAATGCATTTATCCTAAGTAAACTTAAGTAAAGTGTCAATAATAATTATTTACACTAACACATAACTCTCATATTTTGAATTTTGAATTTTGAATCATCCTCTTATAATCTAAAATTCCACTTCTAATGATTTGGCCATTCATTATGTAATCATTATTTCATTTCCCCCTTGTTTTGTCACTAAAGGTTGTGGCTAGGGTTGAATCTATGGAATCATATTTTTCAATGAAAGGTTTGTGACCCTATTTAATCATGTAAATGGCATGATCCCATGTGGTTCTCATTGATTCTAGAATTTTATTTTGTAACTCCTATCTATCTACCAAATCAATCAATATATCAGCCTTTAAAAGATACAATCTTCTTGAGTAAGATCTTGTACTGATTTCAATCTTGTTCGATGACCTCCAAATGAGGTATTGGCATAGATCAGATATACTTCTCTTTCATGTTGCTATTAACTTCTTGTAGCTTGGCCAATTTTCTTAGAGAAAATAATAGATTATTATAGTGTTTAGAATTGGATTTGTCAGTTAGTGATATTGAATTGTTGGTCTGCTGCATGTTAGCTTCAATTTGTTGGATTTTTGCCTTAAGATCATTGATGAATATTGGTCAAACAAAAAATATTGCAAAAATATTGTACCTTATTTATAAGCTCCTTAGTGTCCTGTAAACATCCCTACAACTCTATTTTTTGCTTGGCAATGGTTGTTGAAATTTTCTCCACAAACTTATTCCTAAATTTCTTGTCTGAGCACAACATGAACTTATCATCTTATTCTATATCTCTATCATTTATTTGTTTAACAATGTGTAAAAGCTGGGAAATAATTGGGACTTTCCCATAAAATTTTTATATATTAAATGCATCTACAATATCCTTTATATCATGCAATATTTTCTTTTATTGATACTTTCTTCTTATCTCTTCATGTTTGTTCTTCTTCAACAACATTTCTTGCAATATAATTGTTTGCTCAAAAGTTATATTTTCTAAATCCCATTTTTGAACCTCAATAATTTCATCTAGACTAACTTGAATATCTTGAGGGATATCCATTATTCTTTCCCTTTACTGCCGAGGGAGTGGTGCTACTTGACACTACTTTTGGAGGTGGTAAGTAGGTGTCACCACATGGTCTACCTTGAATATTAGTGTCTGAGATGACAATAGTAGTACTTAGCACTCCTATATTTCCTCCATATTTTTCTTAATGTGAGGTTCTAACATACTTGGTCCTTCTTGACCTATTGTAGAAATGTCTATGCTTGTGTCCTTATTTATTTTGTAAGCCTCTTGCTTCTCTTCTTTATATATAGGCATCTGTCACTTGACATATGGACTGTCAAGTGTGGTAGCATGAATAGTTAAAGTGTTGCCTTAAAAACTTGACACATAAGCTTTCTCCATCATTGTGATCATCTTGGATGGTTACAATCTCTACTTCTTTCACTGATTCCACTCATTTAGAGGACACACAAAAAATATTTTTCCATAGCAACTCACTTTCCTAAACTACAACTTCAATCTTATTTTGTAAAACAATTAAAAATTTGAATTTAGGAAAAAATTGGTTCCTATGTTGCTCCAAAAATGTTGCCTTATTCTCTTGTGAAAAATAAGGCATACTCTTGGCTAATGAGCCTTCTCTGATGTCTTTCTCTACTTTTGTTTCCTATTTCCATCTCCTATCAAGTCTATTATACAAATCTATTAGAATTCTGTTCTTCAATTCAAAAGAGGCCAATTATGATTTTTCATCATGTCCACCATGATTTCTTCAATTTTAGATATATCATCATCATTCAATGTATCATATTTTACATATCCAAAACCAAATAAGTTGGTATAGGTTCATATGTTGACACATACCTCATTAAAGATTTTTTCCTCTTCTAAGTACTATAGTCGATCCCTTAATCAAGATTCTCCTCTTTGGCTGGCTCATAGGGGCTTCAGGTTTTTCCTTTTCTATTCTTGAGTGGATTGATGTATTAGTCTCCTCTACTCCTTTCTTTATTATTAGCTCGATGCTCATTATTGTTGCTGCCCTAGACCTTGGTTTGGTCAGTGATGGAGGAGAGAGGAGTTCCATCACTATCTTCTTTGCAATTTCATTTTCTTTAGGTTTGACTATTTTAGCCTTATTTTTTGGTGAAGTCACCTAATCTCCTTGTGTATCTTCCTCTTCCTTATCACCAATATCATTATCTTCATGTTCTCTAAGTCCTTATGCCAGTTTCAAAAGTGTGTTACCTTTGACTTTGGTGCCCACTTTCTCTTCTAGGTCTTCAATCATTTTCTTTCTTTTCATCTCCTTTGAAGCTATTTTGATATCAACAAATATTCTCACCTTAACTTCTTCATAATTTCCAAATGGTTCTACTTTAATATCAATCTCTTCTTTTAGTAACACGCCAATGTTTGCATTTACTATATCACTATCAACTTCATAATCAAAAGCTTTTAGCCAGGCCTTCCTTGGTTTTATTGCCTCTATAAATGTGTTTTCCATATCTACTAGAAAATATAATGCCTCATAATATTTCATTACTAGTTCCATTGATATCCTCATTCTCCTTCTTATTCTATGTTTAAACTACCCAAAATATATGTTCATTATATTCTCAAAATTTTATCCTAAGTGAGTAATATACTGACTAATTTGTCTCATCACTGGTTTATCTTTCTCCCAAACAATATTACCAATTCTAGGAAAGTAATTCTATACATAAAATAAAATATACATAACAAGTGATACAAACTTGCACAAAGATTTTTTTTTAAAATTTATTGATATCATTTTTTCTACTAATTACATTCATTGTAACTCAGAAAGATCATACTCATGATCTTTTATTACAATCTTCCAAGCCTATTTTACCACCATACACAGTACACTATTTAATCTACTTGATTGGTAGAATTTGTGAGAAATCACTCTCTTTGTAAATTAAATTATTGAATCTCTTATGGATAAGATAGATATTTCTCATCCATTCCACTTGGCCTTTGTGTTTACTTTGATTTCTTCTCGACTCAAACATTGTATGCCTTTTTCATATCTAAGGTCAAATGCCCTATGACCTTGTGAATCATCTTCTTTGTAATATATGTAGGTCCATTATATAGTTGTAGTGTCATGTCATGGATCTTGCTTTGCACTACCTTGATCCATTCTATCTTAAAGTTCCTTGAAAAATCTAGGGCATGAGTTAACCCTTTTCTCTCAATAATCTTCAAATCATCCTTCATCACATAATTTTTTGAATGGTCTATAGATTTCATAATCACCAACCTCTCCAATTTTGTACATATAACAACTCTATAGATCATGAATTATAATAACTTTAGGTGGTATTGATGATAGTACACCCATTGAGTGGCCCTTCATTGTGATCTCAGGAATATAACAAAATTTAGGTGGATGACAGGCATCATTCTTCACTAGTTGAATGTTTCTTACCTATATTCCTTTCCTCTTTCTTGCTAATGATGAAGTTGACATCTTTCTTCACTAGGGTTTGAAAACTTCTTTATTGTGATCAACTCAACACTATTCAAATCTTTTCTCAATCAAGCTTTTGTCTCAAATTTACTCTAGATCTTCTTGGAATTTTCTTTCTCTAATCACTTGAATCACTTTGTACTCTTGAACTCTATATGTAAGGTTCAAAAAATATCATGAATTTTCACTATATACTATGTTCAAAAAAGGGTCTCCATTAGTGTTATGTACTCTAGTAGTTGAAAGCAAGCAGTCTTAGTCGATATTGTTCTTTAGAACTTGGTTCCCACTATATGGCTTGTTCTATTCCTTCTAACTTGGTTTGCATACCAATTTGGTATCTAAAGTACTCAATCCATATTGCAACACTTAGTCAATATAGAAAATTTTACTTACATTCAACACTTGTCATATAATGATTTTTCTATTCCTGTATTCTTCATAGATCTATTCTATTACATCTTTTCTTATGTAGATATGAACTTTAGCACATTTTCTGTTAGGAACTAATGGAATATATATTATTAAGTATATAGTTCCTTACATACCTTTCTTTATGATTTTAAGATGATGTGATCACCTTTTCCATTAGATTAGGTGATCTCAACTCTATTCATTTTGTTGTTTCTACATTCTACCCTTTTGTTCTAGGTTTGATTAATCTCCTTCTTTGTTTGTTCAATATTCACTTTGCCTTTACCATTTATGTAATCATGATTTGATGTTGATACTTGGATCCTGCAATTCTTTTGTAAATGTCCAAACTTATGAAATTTGAAACACACTTTATTAAGTGTATAATTCTTCCTTTTATTGGTTCAATAGGGGATTGTCTATGATCTGCATTCATATTATCTATGTCTATACTTTTGAAAATTATAGCAATAACCTTAAAATATAGGTCTAGTAGGTATATTGTTCATCCTTGATCTACATTCATGTATTTGATGTCATCTCTTCTTGTTGTAAGAAATATTACTAGTCAACTTAGGTTTAGGGTTTCACATGCCATTTGTTTCTGTAAATGTTTGTAGTATGAACAAGTTTTCCACAATGATAACATGTAGGCTTTCCTTTTGCCTTCACATTTCTCAGTTCTCTACTCTTGGATGATTCTCCTTCCTTGGTGGATAGATTTTTCTTTGCATGCCTTGATCTAGAAGTGTACCAAATGACCTAGGTGATCTCATAAGTTCTTCAAAGTATTTCATTTCTTCGTTAGGCTTGTTCAATTTCTCAAAAAAATCCTTCCTAGTCCTTAGTTGATCTCTCACCAAGTCATTCTATGATCTCATATTTTCTATCTCCATATCCTTTTTGTTTAGCTCCTAATTTGCAAATATAAGTTGATTCATCATGTTCAATTGATTATTTGTAAGATTTTGCACATCAGATGATCTTTCTTCAACTCTAGTTTTCATATGTATTTTGTCTTTTTTAGCTAAAATCTTGTCTTCTTCAACATTCTTCTTTTGTTCAGTTACTTCACATAGCCTTACTAACTAGATCCCATGTTCTCTTTTTGGTCTATTGATTTCCTCATTCAGGATATTATTCTTCTCTTGTAGATCTATGGTGAATGCATTATTCCCACTAGGATTTATAGTTTCAAATAGTCCTTTAGTATCAGCATCTTCATTTTAATACGCTTTTATTTGAATAGCCAACTCCTTTCTCCTTTTCAAGGATTTCTTTACTTTATGTCTTGTTTTCTTAGGTTGCTATAGTATAGTATGCATGTTAATTACTTTATTATCAATAACCTTTCTAAATTTATAAGCCTCCATCTCCAAGATATAAACTCCAATTTGTTAAACTTTTTCAAGAGAACCTTTTCTCTAACACCATGTGTTGGAATTCTTAATTGGGAAATTAAGATACTAAGAGGGGGAGTGGGGGGAGGGGGGAAGTGTGGGGTGAACCTAGATTGGTAACACTTTTATCTTTTAACATAACTCTAGTGTATGTACCACATTTTCCATCTCATATCTAATGCATGCATATCTTGTAAAATCAAATGTTGTAAAATGTAGATCTAAATATCAATCACATGCATGAAATAAAAAATCATATAACACAATGATTGGTTACCCATGAATGATCCAAGGTGAAGGTAAAATTGGGGTGGGAACAACACCTACAAATCTTCACTAGTGCAAAAATAAAGTTAACCTGTTAGAGTTATAATTTGAAAACTTACGATTATCTACCCTATAAGGAGTCTACCATGTTAAAGGTGTTTGAAACTATAAGGTCTCACCTTATCAGAGGATTTTAGACTTTCAATAAAGTAAGGACTCAGTTAAGATATTTAAAAAGCTCAATGAAAACCAATTTGTTTTAACATATTCTCATTGCACCAATGTGTTGCAATTGCTTTAGTACCTAACCCTTGATTATCTTCTAAAAATAAGACTTTGGATCTCCTCTCTTCAATATTATCTAATCTCTAATCAGATATAGCTTTAGTGTCCTTCACTGATTCAGAAATCACTTCCTCTATTCTTCATCACTAAACTCTTTTTCCCCCTCTACAATGTTTACACTATCACCTTAATCTCCTCTATGATTGCATGAATAGCTTGATCATTCCCTTTAACCATCATATCAAATTAGGTTTTGATATTCTCTATTTAAGTATTTCTTAAAGATTTTTCTAAACACTTCCCTTTTTGTCTCTCCATCTAAGTGCTTGTTCACCTACGATAGGGATTCATGATCCACATCATAAAATTCATAAAAATCTCTGCAACTACCTCTAAATATATTAAATGTCTTTATCATTTTGGCCTAAAATGGCTTGCCTCAAGGTTTGCATCATTCCTAACTTGAATGTCAATTTTGTGTAGCATGACATAAACTATTTATGATACTCAAAATTCATTATTCTTGTTGTTGTCACTCAGTTTCTACTATACTCAGCATTCACTATGTAACTCAAAATTCACTATGTAATTCACTATTCACTTTGAATTTGACATTCACTATGATTTGACTTCTCAGTAATCATTTTTCTCAATTTTTACTGAAAATACTTGGTGACCAAAGACTTTCTCACTTCCTATAGAGCTCAACATATAGAAGTTTATTTATAAATCTATCACACGACTTAGGCTATATAGAGTATTTAGGTCATAGTGATGATCAAGGAACTCTTCCTTGTATATGACATAGTGTTGACACTAATAACCAACAATAATTAGAGATACCAACATGAGGTTGCACATGTGAAGAATTGTAAATATTGTAAGTCGATAGTATTATGTAATTATAGAAGGATTTAATATAACATGCTTTTTTTATCTTAGTGAGGTCCTATATTATAATTATAAATTAAGAAAGGCTCACAAATGACTCAGTAATATAAGCTAGGACTTGGTATAAAGGAAGGTTTGTCTCCTTAGGTAAAATATGAATGGGATTTTATGAAATGATATGCAAAGTATAATGCAAGTAAGTGATCTAAGTGATTCATTATGTGATGTGAGTAAATGGGCCTAGTATTGTATGTATGAAGTATTTGGTTCAAAGGAGGCACAATATGAGGACATGGAAAGAGTATGAGTTTTTGAGATCAATTGTATTTAGTATTATTCTATAAGCGATAATACAATGGATAAGTTAATAGTGAGTTTGATGGTCTACAGTGGGTTCTTTTACCTTCTACAACTCCAACAATGTTTACACAACTCCTAATATAGTTGAAATCTTCTTACAGGGACTTAAAGTATCCTAATAGAGAGTTATATGGATTAAATATATTTTATTGGCTCCTAAAAGAGTCTACCTCTTACAAGGAGCTTATATATTAGTATGTTATTTCATGGTTACTGTCCCCATTGGGTTTTCTTTATGATCAGGGGTTTCCCTAGTTAAAAAACTAGTATTATTGCATTTGATTATCTTCTTGTGGTTTTTGTTTATATTGATCACATGTAAAATTAATAAGGTTAAATTTTTTTTGATCAAATGATTGATTCAAACCTCCCCTCTCACTTATCTTGGTGGACTTTACATTCTAACAAGATATACTAACTTATTTTATTATAATTTTATTGCATCCTTACTTTCCACAAAAGTGAACACTAATTATCTTTTATTTAGTCACATTTTATGTAGTAATTACAACCTCAATCATTGCATAAAACTAAATATAGTATCATTATAGATGGGGGCACCAACTATCATAGTATCATTCTATAATGTAAGTATTTCTTGAACATATTGTTTAGCTAATTGTGTATTTTATTACTCTAAAATTAATAGTGATTGGTTGGACGTGTTTAATTATATGCAATGTCATGTGTATCTACCTTTTCCTAATTTAAGAAACAACTAGATTGAAATGTTTTATTTACATTAAAGTGGATTTGACCTAATCAATCTAGAAATAATATTTGTAAAATATGCATTTATCTAAATCATTGCTAGGGGGAAGAACTTGATGTTACATGCACACCAAGATGCATGTTCAACTAAATAGTGAATTAGAAGAGAATCATCCAAGAAAATGTGACTGGAAATTTTGTTGTTCATGTGTATCTAATTTAATAGTTAAACTCCCTATTGTATGCATTGGAGATTTGTCCATATATCATTCTTGAAATTTTAAACAAATTTATATTATTGTATCTATGACATATTATATACTTGAAAGATATTTTTTTTGTAGTATCAATGTTAAATTGTGAATTCATTGATGTTAAGCCTGTTTCCCCAAGAATTAAGTGTTTCTTTTGTGGATATATAATGCACATTGAATTGTACTTGATTTGGCTTCGTGTAATACTTAATTTTAATTTACTTTAAAACTAATATAGTTCACTAAAATGAAATTCTCACATGTCTTAGTACTTAGAGAATATTCTATATTTTCCACAATTTCCTTCACTTTTTGTAGTTTTGCATGGTTAGTCTTCCTTGTTGCTAGGATGGGTATCTTTATTGTCAAGTAATATTCTAGGGAATATTTTCTTGAAAGTAAAATCTACCAAGATAATTGAGAGGTAGAGGGGGTGTGGGGTGGGGGGAATCAATTATATAATTAAAAAATATCAGAATATCTCTATGTTATCTAAAATATGTAAATAGTGTTAAAATGATGAAGATTGTTGAAGTATAGAAATGAGGAAATTGATGAAACCTGTCATGGAACAATCATTATTTTTTGTATAAAATCAATCTTGCTACTTGTTAGTGAGACAATTGCTAATTTGGTCTGAATGCTATTATTTGAATGATTGATAAAGAAGATTTGAAAAGGAATGATAACAAGAGTACCTAGAGAAAGGTTGAGTTATATGGTGTATACAAGAAGCACTAAGACCAACTAAGACCTTAATGATATAGTTTATTTATTATCTACTTAAGAATACAATGAAAGGATACTTGGGCAAAAAAAAAAAGAAGATTAAGCAAAGAAATGGGTCTCCCAAGCTTGATTGAGAAAACAAATGGAAGCGAAAAAAAGTCAATGCAAGCCAAGTCAAAAGTTAGTTGCAACCAAGAAAATTCATTTTTCGCTGATAAAAGAGAAATCTAGTAGGTGTTGAGTGAAGAAAGTTTAATATTTTCCCAACACCAATAAGGCTTAGTGTATATCGAGCAACTTAGTGTTGACCAAGCATTAGAAGATATTTATTACTAATCAAATAACATGTTATTGTTGAGTGCAAGTAAAATGAGTTTGATCAAAGATTTGACAAATTTGGGATGACAAAGTTGATTTTGTGAATTGTGTGAAGCATGTAGAAAATAAGTATGATGAGATGGTGGCACAGAATTCAAGATAAACCTTTTGAAGAAAATTTTGAAGAGGAATGCAAGGGAAGTTTCTAGAAGCGAACAAAACAGAAAAGAGGGTAGATTCAATTAATCTAATGTAATCCTAAGATAAATGATTATGGTGAAGAAAAAAAGATCCAAATTATCCATATAAGGACATAACAAGCTAGAAGAAAAGTTTCATACTGTGAACAAGAGATAAACAAGGAGTCTTGAGGTGTTTCTTCATTTGGTGGCTGAAGGATTGAACCTGCACTTAGCATACTAAGCATAAAGGTTTAAGGAGGTGAAGGCTTGAAGGTTGAAAATGCTACTAGAGATGAAGGAGATCTGATTCCAAACAATATGGAGGACTGAGTAAGAGATCTATAATCTACAAGTGAGTTTTTTTGCTATCAGATCAAGTCCTATTATTACATTCCAACAACTATATTAGTATGGATAAATCCTTTGGATTAAGTTTGACATTATAGTCCTGAGTAAATCGTTTAACAATGTGATATTCTAATGGAATTTTCTAAAGTCCTATAACAAGGTTCACTCCTAATAGAATGTTTGAGATTATTTAATCAAGGTCACATTTAACATTGTGCATTGTAACCTTTAACAATGTTGGTTCCTTACAAAGCTCACTTTAGAAGAGTGCCAATTGGTAACATGATATTGGAGGTTTTTCCCAATTTGGGTTTCCATGTAAAATCCTTGTGTTAAATTGTGTGAATAATTTTGTGGTATTTTTTGTTTACATTTTTTAAATTTTCATTTGACCTAGGATAGTAATTTACTATGGTTTGAAATATTGGATGATTAATGCATGCCCATGTGGTTTTTAAGTACTAAAAAGTTTTGTGGACATTTGGACCTTGGGTAACTAATTCACCCCCCTCTCAATTATTTTAATGTTTTCCAATAGTTAGTATGAGATAATTTGATGCTTGTGAAGGAAATAGTTTGAAGGTACTTGAAGCTAAAGATCAAGATGTACAGAAAAGAGGTGCCCAAGTTAAACAACAAAAAAGTTCTTGCATGGGAAAGTTTGATGAAGCGACATCTAGGAGGACTTGGAGATTATGCATAGAAAAATATCATCATTGAACATGTTGCAAGATTAGAAGTAAGAAAATTTCCTACTTATTCTACCTATAAAGGATTAAAAGTTTATCAAATTGATTTAATCTCAACATTTCTACATCAAATGGTATACTAGAAGACAAGGTTTGCATTGAACAACATGAAGGTTTTTTCAATCCAAATATAAAGAACATAGTGTTTAGACTACATAGATATTTATATGGTTTAAAGTAGGCTCCCATAGCATTCTTTAAACACTACACAACTTTCTTGGAACGATTAGTTTTGAGAAGACCAATGACAACAACAATCTATATGTGAAGATAGAAGAATGTAAAGCAATTTTACTAGCTGAAATATTTGTTGATGATATCATATTTGGAGGAAAAATGCATTATGTAAGACATTTGCAAATGAAATGATGAAATAATTTGAGATCTCTATGTCTGGAGGAGTAAAGTTCTTTGTTTGATTACAACTTTATCAAATGAAATATGGTATTTACATCACTTAGTCCAAGTATGTAAAGGAAATCTTCAAGAATTTTGGTATGGAAGATTCAAGACTAGTTAGTACTCCCATGGTGATAGGAGATAAACTATCCAAAATTGATTATTCTACTAAGGTAAATCAAACATCATATAGGTCTATGATTAAAATATTGCAATATGTAGTTCATATCAGATTTAATATTACACTAACTACTGGGATTGTTGCAAAATTTTTTAAAATTCCTAAAGAGAATCACTTTATAGTTGTTAAAAGGCTTATGAGATACTTGAAAGGTACAAAAGACTATGGTCTATACTACAAGAAGAATGAGAAGTTTAAATTGAGATCCTATAGAGATGTTGATTGGAGTGGAAATATTGATGATAGAAAAAGTACAAGTGGTGGAGCATTTTTCATAGGAAAAATATTGGTTGCTTGGACTAGCAAGAAATAGAACTATATTTCACAATCTACTACTAAAGCTAAATATGGTTATTGTAGTGAATTTTCTAAATGTGGTGTGCATAAAATAGTTACTGAAAGGAATGAAGGATGAAATCAATGAACCTCTGGTACTCTATTGTGACAATACAAGTTCTATAAACATGTCTAAGAACTATGTGATTCATACAAACACAAAGCACATTGCAATCAAGTATCATTACTTAAGAGATTTGGTTTAAGAAAAAGAAGTAAAAATGCTCAAAATATGTGTATACAAAGGAATAGATAGCTAATATATTCACAAAGGCTTTACCTAGAGATGCACATGAATATCTTAGAGGTAAACTAAGGGTGATACCCCTATCCAAAGAAACTTAAGAAGAAAGAGTAGTGTGCTACACCAACTGAGTTGAGTTGCACACTTTACAACTTGATGCAGTGGATCTTACTTTAGGAACTACCTAAAGTAAGGAAGAAGTTGAAACAAACTATTTATAGTCACATGCAAGGTGACAAAGGGAGAACCTGAATTGTTGATATCTACATGACAAGATGACAAGTCTTTGGCATTATTGTTAAAGAGGGAGAGTTTTCAAAAAGTATGAGGAATAGTTAGTCCAAGAAAAGACAGAGATCAAAAAGAGGAAAAGTTACACAAAATATATGGAGAAGAAGAGAGATTGTGGCCTATACAGAAGAAGGACAAATACTGGTAGAGGGAGATATTTCAATACATGGTATTAAGTTTCTTTTTGGTATTGTTGTTGGTAATTGTTTTCCATCAATGCCAAAAAGGGAAATTGTTGAAATGAAGAAGATTGTTGAAGTATAAAAAAGAGGAGACTGATGAAACCTATCATGGAACAATCATTATTTTAGCACTGATGTCAAACCTGCTACTTGTTGGTGACACAATTTGTAATTTTTTCTAAATGCTATCATTTGATTGATTGATGAAGAGAATTTGAAAAGAAAGGATAACAAGAATACTAAGGGAAAGGTTGAGTTATATGGTTTATAAAAGAAGCACTAGGACCAAGTGAGACTTTGATGATATAGTGTATATTTAGTCTACTTAAGGCTACAATGAAAGGTTACTTGAGAAAAGAAAAGAAAAAGATTAAGTAAAGAATTGTGTCTATCAAGCCTAATCATGAAAACAAGTGGAAGCTGAGCAAGTTAGTGCAAGATGATTAGAATGTTATTTACAAATGAGAAAATTTAGTATGTGTCAAGGAAAGAGAAATCTAGTAGGTGCCAAGAAAATGAATTTTAATATGCGCTAAAAACTAGTAATACTTTAAATATATAGAGAAAGATAGTGTTGGCCAAGCATTAGAAGATAGTTGTTGTCAAGAAAACTATTGATCTTAGATTGGTTTTGATAAATGAGTGTCTATACACTTAAGCCATTTACTTATTTCATACTGAAAAAGTAGTATATGCCAAGAAAAATATGTATAAGTTAGAGTATGTTGAGTTAATAGTGAGTGTCAAGTCACTCAAGTGCTGAGCAGACAATGTATGCCAAGTGATTCAGGAGTCAAGAATGTAGTACATGCTGAGTCATTTAGATCTCAAGTCATAGTATTAAAACTAGTATATGCCAACCCTCAGGGATTATAGATGCTGAGTAACATAGTCTTGTCATAGTTATTTTGTATTGGCATAAACTACTATGTGAACCATTTTTGAGATGACTTATAGATTGAATTATGATATTTTGGTGATAAGGACAAATCTTAAGTTGGAATCCCTATGTATCTCATGCATCCAATTAGGTAAAGGGTAGGTTTAAGAAGCAAAATGAATCATAGCCATTGATTCATACCTAACCCTAAGTTACATAGGTCTTCTTAAGGAGGAAAAACTTAAAAATTAAAAGAGAATAAGAAATGAAATGAATGAATGATCAAGGAGAGTTTTGTATGTGAAAAATAGGACATTCATGGTGACGAAGGTATTATGATTTGAAATAGCATTGCAGAATTAGTTTAAGGAGAATTGAGGAAGGAAATAGTGAACAATAGAGAGACATCTCATCAAGAAGGTTCAAGTGTACATTATTTTAGAGGTGATCTATCATCAAGAAACAAAGTCTTAATCATAGGATCAATGCTAAGACATTCTAATAGGTGAATTAGTTAAATCTCTTAACAAAGTAGTCCTAAAAAGCTATATTGAAATCCTCTAATAAGGTTCTTACTTAATTGTGAAATGAAGTCCTTTAACAAGGCACACTTCTAATAGGGCATTGAAATCCTTTAATAGTGTAAGACCTAATAGTCTTTATATGTTTTTAACAGGACAAACATTTCCTAGGGTAGATCATTGTTCATGATCAAACATTGTAACCTTCATTGTATACATTTTATTATTATAGTAGTGAAGATTTGCGAGTGTCATCCCCACCCAAGTTTTACCTTCTTATTAGAGGGTATCTAGGCAATCATATCTTGTATCATATGTGTGAATGCTTACTTCTTTACATGCTCTATATGTACATTCTTTACATGGTATTTTAGTTTACTTATTGAATATGTGAGATGGATGTGTGGTGAATATTTTATGGATTAAATTTTGAAGCATTGATTCACCCCACCCCCTCCGCTCAAAAGTTTACATTTCCTATTGCAATTCCAACAATTGGTATCAGAGCCTAGTACTCTAAAAGAGAAGCTTTGCAAGTTTGAGGAAAGATCTCAAAATTGGAAGTCTACAAGTTCGCAAGGATTATTGAGAACTAGGAGATTGAAATACATCATGTGCTACATTAGTTGAATGAAGCACGAGAAGATTTAAAGAAATCTTTAAAGAGAAGGAATGAAATTGCTATTCAAGAGAATGACACACAATACAAAGAGATAGACGCTACTAAGGTATTTACAAATGGAAATTCTAATGAATTTGATGCAACAATTGCATATCTAATGGAGCATAATAGAGCCCAAACTGAAGAAATCAAAAATCTCAAATTAGAGAAATAATAACAAGCCATATTTTTATGTGAGGTGGCCAAACAGAAAAAGAAAGCAATGGAAGGCAAAGCCATAATTGAAGATTGCAAAAGAGTTTTGACCTCAGACTAGAAGAAAGATTGCCAAAGGCAACCAGGATTGCTAACATTCACTTAGAAATTTTAGGTAAATTGATTAATACCAACCATGTACTGAATGGCAAGGATATTGAAATAACAACATTGAAGTTTTAGAATGAATAGTTGAGGAATGACCTAAAAAGAGAAAAGTAGTTTGTTGAAAGTTTCAATAAACCTAGTGAAGCTATCAAGTACCTTGAACAACTGATGAGATCCCCTACATCTAACAAAGATACATTCGGATTGGGATACACAAGTACTAAGGAAAGAGAATCATCCAAAAGTGCTGAAGAAAGCAGCAACAAAGGTAAGAATTCCAAAAACACTTGTCATAATTGTGGTAAGAAAGGACATACTGATAACATGTGTAGGAGCAAGACTATAAATCAAAATAATAAGAAGAAGAGCATGGTTCACTACCATAAGTTCAAAAAACAAGGTCATTAGGCACATGAATATAAAACCAAGACCATGCACACTCAAAGATTTGAAGGGTATTATTATAACTATCAGAAGTATGGACATAGAGATTTTGAGTGTAGATCCAACCCAATATAGTGATCAAATAAGCATACAAAGGTAAAGAAAAATGATAGCTTTTACAATTGGGACTATAATACGAGGTATAGTTATCACTAGTATGAAGAGTATGGACATATTCCTGAGAGTTGTATTAGAACACACTTCAGAAGTGACTACAAAAGGTTGTTGAGCCAAACTACATGTTTTAACTATTTAAAGACTGGTCACATTAGTTGATACTTCCCAACAAGATCAAAGGCACTAAGTTGTGAATTCGATAAAGGAAAAGGCAAGATAGATATTGTAAATGTTAGAAAGGAAATGAATAAGACATGGAAGAGAAATGATGATTGCAGCACATCAAGTGGACAAGGGATCACTTCACCCAATGGGTTAGGTGATCACACCTCATCAAACTAAGCAATCAAAAGGTATGCGGGACTAATATTCAAAAGTTATATCATACATTAGTTCCAAAGGATTTAGTTTGGAAAAGATTACATAAGCATGAATAAAAATGCAAGGTGTTATTAGGAATCAAAGAAAAATATTTAATTTTTGTCAAATTTTCATGTTCCTATCATACATGAAAAGTTTCCCATGGGCACTGAGTGAAGTTATAGTGGATGCCAAGCTAACAAATTGGCTAGTTGATGTTGAGCTCACAATGGTTGTTGAATTAATGAAAAGACGAGTGGATGCAAGGTGAGCCAAAAATTAGTTGATGCCAAGCTTATAGCTATATAAGCACTTAGCTTTAACTACAACATTTTATAGGGGTATTTGATCATTTTTTTCTCATTTAACATTATTCAAATTTGATAGAGAGCAAGAAGAGCTAAAGGCAATCTAGATATTTCATCTAAAATGTCTATAGGAGATTTGAATAGCTACTCAACATCATTTCATCAAATTTTGCAAGGTATTTATCATGCACCAAGCTATGTTGTTTCATATTTTTTGAACCCTAGATTTGTAAAATGGCATCTAGTTCAAAATGTGTAGAGGGTAAATAAGTTTTAAATGTTTAGTTGGTTAGCAATGAGGTAAAACAACCCATTTTCAAGACCATTCCAGATATGTCATACAAACAAGATCCCTCTAGTGTGCTATATATGATGCCACCAAAAGTTCTAATGATTTAGAATGTCAAAAAGCATTATAACTATAAGATTGGTAGTGTTGGTGACATGAAAATCAAAGAAGCATATGGAAAACTATGTGAAAAAAGTGTGTTAAGGGAAGAACTCAAGATTTTAGAAAAGAAAGGGTTAACTCATAGCCTAGATTTTCCTAATGTTTTCAAAACTAAATGGATCATGATTGTTTTGAGCAAAATTCATGATAGTTTAGTGTGGTTGGATAATGGGCCAATAAAAATCACAAAAAGAATAATCCATAGGGTAATAGGGTATCCAACCCTAGATCATCCAAAGACCATGAGGAACGAGTCCAAAGTAGTCATTGATAAGAACATAGGAGCTTTGTGAAACAAGAGAGGAATGACCATAGACACCATAACAAATTCTCTAATAGATTTTTTAGTAAGGGTAATTTCTCAAAAAAATTATCAACCAAGTAGATTTAATAGTTTACTCTACATTGTAGTAGATATGGGCTACAAGATTGTGAAGAAAGAACATACATATGATCTTTCTGAGTTGTAGCTACAACAATTAATTGAAAACCTAGGAGCAATAAGAAAAGAAAAGAGTGCTCAATGTAAATTCAGATCTATTTTTATATTTATCTTCTTTTATATTAAGAACACATTTCCTACATTTGGTGATATTGCATGGAAGACAAACAAGTCTGTTGCAGTTCAAATAGGAGAGTTCATTGAATAGTCAGGTAAAAATTTTGAGTCAGCAATGATTACTTACTTTGAGGATTTCAAACAATCCATGAAGAATAGATTAAGGATTATAGTGTCATTAGTTGAAAGATATTATGATGATGTTTCTTTCTTCACTAATGCTGATCACACATTTGTTCAGTTATTAATTCCTAGAGTAAGATGGCTAAGTTGATTGGGTTATGAAATTAATGTTGATGAGGCATCTGCAACAATAACAACATTACATGAGGAAGAAGTAGTAAATATGCCAAAGCTTTTGGTAACTTTGAGATCGCCAAATCAAAAAATTCTATGGATTTGAAGATTGCCTCTATTATCAAAAGGAAGCATAAACTCATAAAGAAACTAAAAGAAAAATTTGGTGACAGTGCCAAATAGGAAGATGAAGAGGAAGAGGATGAAGGGGAAGAAGACACTCAAATTCAAGCACCACTTGCATTGACACAAGGTTAGGGTGAGGATTGGCAAGAGGAAGAAATGAAGATTATAGAAGATGCCAAGGAAGCACCTATTCCTACCAATAAAAAGAAAAGGGAGGCTAAGGCACAAGTAGTAACAAGACCTAAGAAGATTGCTAAACTAAGCTAGCCCAAACTAACAATACCTACCACAAGGGCTAGAACATGTGTCATTGCACAAAGGGCTAAAGAGAAAGCCAAGTCTATAGTGAAAGAAGGTGAAGCACAGAAAAGGCCAAGGAGAAAATATATTGCTCAAGCTAAAATTGATGAGGAAAGTATTGAATCTAATGACAATAGCTAGTTCCAAGTGGTGAATCATAATCCATCCTTAGATCTAGACAACTTATGTGAGATTGTTAGAAATAATAAAAAATTATCAGGTTTTTGTGTGATTGATTTTTAAAATCGTAGAAAAGTTAAAAATAATCAAGTGGAGGAGGCAATATATGCCATGATGGCCAATTTTAAGATATCCCCTCTAGAGATTTCCAACTCCATGCCTAAAACTTTATATGAAAGATTTGAGCAAAAATGGCATTATTGTTGGAACTTAGAATGAAAAATTATGGAGGCATTTGTTGCTCAAGTTATGCCTAAACTTAGTAAGGCATAGCTAGGTAAAGCCATAAAGAAATATGTTGTAAGATTTGTTCCTAAATATAGGGCATTTAGCATGCTATAGAACAACATTAAGTATGTTGTACAAAAGTCCAAACAAATGTGGAAGATCACGTATGGACTAGCCATAGTGAAAGAAGGTGAACAAGAACCCATTGAAGTGAAAGATGATGGAGATGATGAAAATGAGGAATACACAATTGAGGGAGGCACTACTATGCACATAAATGATTAGGCAATAGCTGAGGTACAAGAGCAACAAGAATAGAGTGTACAAGATACACAAACACCAAATGTTAGTCCTACATAGATAATAAGTGTAAGTCCTAAAACTATCACAGTAAATGGTATTTCTAATCTCACTATTCAGAACATCAATCCCCTAATAGAGGAATACTTGAAAAAGATACTTGGCCAATTTACACTATAGGATAAATTGTGACAACCCTATATTGGTGAGTATAGATGAACTTCATAAATCACTAACTAAAACTAAAAGGGAGAAGGTGCAAAGAAAAGAAACACCTACCATCACTCCTCAAGTCACTAGTGTTAGTACACACATAGGTGCCACTGCAATATTAGAAACTATAACTAAGGATACTACAAAAAAGGTTCAAACAATTGGAGAAGATAAGATGGAGACATAGAGTCAAACAGGTCAGATAGATTCATTTGGACCTCTAGCACCTTCAAAGCAATGAGATAGAAATGGACAAGCTCAAAGAGACTTAGTTGATGCCAAAACCAAAGGAGCAAGCAAAAATTTAAGCATTAGTAACACTACCAATATCTTGAAATCCTTCTAGTCACTCTTTAAAGGCCAAGCATAGATGCAACACCTTTGCGATTCTCAGTGTTGAGTGCAAGTTCATCAAAAGTAGAAGAGATAATAACATATGGAGATGTAATCCTATAACTAGGAATTGTTTCGATAAAATATGATTATGTAACAATAAAAATTGATCAGATGGGTGTACTTCAAGAAGCCCTAGCTAGAAAAAATCATCAAGAACTACTCAAAAGGGAGCATAGGTAGAAGCAAATTTTTCTTGATATCAAAGACATCTTCTTAGATGCATTCAATCTACCTACTCTAGATGAAACCAAGCCAATTCTTGAACAACTAACCAACATAGTGGAAAAGGTAAGTGATTTAGATGTTGATACTAATACAAAGTTATTTGAATGGTCTAAAAATAAGTTTAAACATAAAGTGAATAAGAAAATATCTAGTGAGATAGCACTTAGACAAGTTGCATTGGCAACTAAGATAGATAGTATGAAAAAGATATTTGAGAACATTTTCTCTATGTATACCAAACTGTGTAATCCCACACTCTTCACACAAGAAATAAGGAATCACATCCTAAGCTTGGTGAGTCACATGTAATCATTTGGAGCTAAATTTCCCATGACTCTAGCTCAATGTGAGAAACACTTCAGGACCTTATTGCAAACTTATAGTTAGTTAGCAAAACTATATTTTGATGAAGCCAACATAAGGGCCAAACTAATAAGCATGAAGAATATGTTGACTCCTCACATGGAGATTTTACACAAAGATTTAGGTTATGTAGAAACTCTTATAAAGAAAGAACCCAATCTTTCTACATTAGATGGTCTAGTACACCTTGTTGTCGAGCTGGCTATCCAAATTAAATCTTTGGAGGTAGCTTGTGACAATTGGGATGTCACTCTTAAGATTATTTTTAAGGTCCATAAATAATTCTTGGATAAATACAATATTAATGTATAACCCATTGACATCAGTGTCAAAAAGGGGGAGAAAGACCAATGGGAGAATAAGAGCAAAGAATAACAAGCATGTGAGACTAAGCAAAGAATAGTATGGAAGAGTAAGCAAAGAACAACAAGAAAGTGAAAGAGTATTAGTTGAGGCACATCTACTTAGTAGGAGTAAGATTTTGAGTACATAACTGATCAAAAAATTTAGGGGGAGTTATAAGATTTATAATATTTTGAGAAGTTAGTGCAATTTTTTTATATTTTGTAATTTTTTACAAAATTTTGAATAGTTATGTTATGTTATGCTCATAAGAATAAAAGTATTAATCCATGACCAAGTGTTTTTGACACTCATGTCAAAATGGGATAATTTTGATCTTAGATTGGTTTTGACAAGTGATATATACACTTAATTCATTTACTAAGTTCATATTGAACAAGTAGTATATTTTGAGCACATGTATAAGTTAGATCATGTCAAGTCAATAGTGAGTGTCAAGTCACTCATGTGTTGAATCACTCAAGTGTTGAGCATATAGTGTATGTTGAGTGATTCAAGAGTCAAGAAAGTAGTGCATGCCAAGTCACAATATTTAAATCATTTTATGTTGAGCATTAGGGATTATAGATGTTGAGTAACACAATTCTGTCATTGTTATTTGTATTAGCACAAACTACTATGTAAACCATTTTTGTGCTGACTTACAAATTGAATTATGATGTTTTAATGATAAGGACAAATCTTAAGTTGGAATCCATATGTATCTCATGCATCCAATTAGGTAAAGGGAAGGTTTAAGTGAAAAAATGGATGAATCATGGTTGTTGATTCATACCTAACCCTAAGTCACCTAGGTCTTCTATTGCCCCACATTTCACCTTGTAACCATTTTGCAAAAGTGAAGAATTTTCTATATTATTTAAGTCTAAGTATGTTTGATTCTAGGTTTAAGTTCCCCTAGGTGGAAAGAGTCTTCATTGGGTTTTTCATCTTCCCCTTTCCCCATATTCCATAGCCCGGTGGTTTCCCTTTATGTTGTGAGTCTTATGAGTAGTTTAGTATCCAATCCGATGAAGATTCATGCAACATGCAAAAGCTATTTAGAAAGATGATCTTTCTCATGGTTTAACATATTTTCAATGAAAAAGAAGAAGCTTGCATAAAATTGAGCTTCACCTTCTCCTCAACAGGTTTTTAACCCATGAGGATGATTTTTTGCAAAGAGCACTAAATGATGCGTATGTGTCCATGTAAGAAGATAATGAGATATCTTATGGTAAATTATTTTTTTCACTATAATTTACTAGGGAAATGTTTAGGATTCATCACAATTCTCATAATCATCTCAAGTGAAAAACTCAAAACTAACTTCTCTTTGGTGGGTTTTCAACCCATGAAATCCATTTTCCACCAAAGGAAATTATAAAGGAAAAGAAACAAGGAAGTGGGTCCCTTTTGACTCTCACATTCCTTTTAAACTTCTCCAAACCCAAAGAAAATATTAACTCAAAAGATAAGGTTAAAAGAAAGCATGGGCAACAAAATGAAAACCATCTTCTCCTTCATGGGGTTTCAACCCATGAGGACAATTTTCCACATTCAAAAGAAAACCAACTTTGTGAATGAATTGGACCCACTAATTGTACTAAGAACATCTTAAGATGATAGTGGAAATAATCTAACCATTTTAGGAAAGATATACTAAGTAGAATTAGATTAGGCAAATATTTTCTTACAAGCTACTTTGTTTATATTTTCCCAAAACTCAATGGAAAATGGGAAAGTAAGTATGAAAGAATAGGAAGTTATCATTGGGCCAACAAAAATAGTGAAAAGACATTGAAATATCTATTTGAGCTCTTTCATTTACTATTTCAATAGATTTATCATTTAATTCATTTGTGTGGCGTGAATCTTGAAGATCAATGGATGAATTAAGACTCCTATATAGATGGAAACATAATAGTTATTCAAACTACCACTCTTTCTTGAACTATTATTCTATTAAATTACCCAACTATTTCAAATAGCCTATAATTATGAATTCAATATCCTATTCTTTTTCTAGATTCATATTTCAGCTCATTTTATTTTAAGATAGAATGGCAACAACGTTTGCAAGTTTTGATGGGCTGAATGGAATCAAATCCACATTTTAGAATTTCATGGATAGTTCAATTTATTTTTATGATATGCAAGATTTTCAAAGGAGGCTGAAATCATAGTTGATTCATCCCATAACTCAGAAGCTTTGAGGATGTGGGCTAGTAGAAGTAGCTAGTTTCTCAATGGTAGTTCAAGGTCTAAAATTGATTTATGAATGCATAAATCACTACAATCTGGATGCCAGATAGAATGTGTTACCAGATGCTATAGTGTTGATCTCCATTGATAGGAAAACTATGGTGAATTGCCTCTAAGTTCTAAAATGGGAAGATTTTTTTGGATTTGATAGTGGGAGGAGTAATTTATGAGTTCTCCACTAAAAAGATGGTATAGAGGAAGGAGATTATGCAATCCTAGTTTTAAAAGCTATGGAGCACCAAGAGTAAGGTCCCCAAATCTCTATTTGGTACTAATCTCAAACCTAAGATTGTTGATATCCTAGTCCTTTTGCATAGAGAAAGAGGTGAAGTAGAGGCCTTGAACTTTATTGAGCAATATTTCTTTTTAGTGCAAGTTATATTCTCTGATACTCAGTATATTGATTGGGCTGATGAAGTAAGTGAGACTTTTTCCAATGCTCTATGTGCTACAAAATTCTACAACACCTATATGTCATCCTTTCTCATTTATATACTAGCTTCCCTACAATTATGGCTAGGACTCCCAAGAGTAGAAGAGTTTCCTGATGATGTGAAGTCTTATGAGTTTTACCCTTGTTTACAATTGCAAAATAGTTATGTAGAGTATGTCAAAGTTAATGATGCATTAACTATGAAAATTTGTAGGGAGCTCCAAGGATGCCTAGAGAGGAGATTCAGCCTAGAATAAATGGTGGCTATTAGCTAGTTTGGAAGCTATTTTATCTAGTTCTCATCATTCTGATATTTGTGTCTTACAACTTTTGATGGATTCCCCTTGAAGCTACCTAAATATTTGAGTGACATGATTGTGTTGATTGAGGTGGTAAGGTAGGTAATCCAAGTGAACGTGCTGAGTGAGAGCTTCAAGAAGAAGGGATATAAGTTCCTATGAAAGTAGAAGCTTTTAGTTATGAGTCTCGATCTAATGCAAAGAAGATGCTTAAAGTGTTCAAGATGAAATACAAATTAGATATGTATGAGGCCCTGAGACGTATGTTTGATCTAAACGGATATGATAGGGAGGTGTTCTATATTGGTAGTGTGATCTAAGACATTACCACTATTGTAGATTATTGGGCAGATTATAAAGAAGAGTTTGAAAATCCAGATTATGCATTTCCCAAGCTCACAGTAGAGAAAATAAAAACATATAATATCAATCTTGATGTTGAAGGACTAGAGGATGAAAGGAAACATATGTATAGTAATACATATTTGACTAAGTTAAGAGGCACTCCTATTAGTTAATAGCCTGATGAGGATGCTAAGGAAGACTTTGATATCATGATGGCATGAATCATCAAAAGAACTAGAAAGTGGGTCCAATGGATTACTACGAAGAGGAGTAGAAGTAAAAGCACATCAACTTAAGCTTCTCTAGTAGCTATAGCTCCTTCCTCCTCTCAAGGTGGCACAATAGGTGTAACCTTGGCCATCACATAAGGAACAGCTCAACCATCAAGGGGTGGTGACCAACCTCTAGATAAGAACATCCCTATGGCTAAGACTTTCCATGATAGCTCCCTCTCGATTATTGGAACCCAAATTGAGAATGATAAGAAGAAGACAAAGGAGCCAAAATATAATGCCATTACCCTAGTTCCCTCTCCTCATGCCAACCCAATTTCCTATCCTCATGTCACTTAAGTTCCCTCACCTCATCATACTCTAGTTTCACATGTAAGTGCTACACTTTTGCAACCAAGTAACTCCCTAGTGCAGATAGTGGTTTTGGGAGATGGAAGGAGTAGTAGTAGTGAATCTATTAAATCTAATGAGGCAACTAAGAAAACCTTAGAGGTGGAGAAAGGCCATATCTCTTCCAAGCTCAATTCTCAAGCCCTGAAGAACCCCTTCTCTTTGCTTGTGATGGCAATTAATCCAGTCAAGAAGAAGATGTTTAGCATAGACTCACTTGGGATGGCCTCCAAGGTGATAGGCATAGATTCCTAGTTGAAGGATGCTTTGGAGAAGAAGAGAAAGAGGAAGGATGAAGGTGCTCTGAACAAGCATACCTTATCTTTTATAGTTCACTCTAGATCTACTTTGTGTAAGGTCAAGAAGCAAAAGATCTTGTCTATCTTTGGAAAATATTCTAAAACTAGGTACGTAACAATGGAGATTGTGAAAGTCACCAAGGATGGACGAATAGAAGAAATGACCACAGATGATTTCACTCTACACTTGGTAGATCTTGGATGGGCTATATATGACACCAAGATTGGCTTGTTGAAGTCAACTAATGAAGTAATTTAATGACAACTAGAGAGCCCCATATTGTCAAAAGTTAGGATGAAGGTAGAGATAAAAGAGTTGAATAAATTCATTAGACAATTGGTCGCTCCATTGGCAAGTATCTTTGGAAGTTAGTTATAAGTAATCCTACTATTGCTAAAGTTCAAGCCCTTTTTTCTCAGTTTTAGGAAGATAGGTACTTTGGCCAAATTGGTAAGGACTGGACTAAGAAGCTAAAAATTTGCAACATTATGATAAGATTAGAAATAGAGAAGGATAAAATCTCAGAAAATAGAAATAATTTGACAAGAGAAAGAGTGAACAATGATGATTGTATGTCTCT
This sequence comes from Cupressus sempervirens, assembly GCA_028749045.1. NCBI lineage: Eukaryota > Viridiplantae > Streptophyta > Pinopsida > Cupressales > Cupressaceae > Cupressus > Cupressus sempervirens. The sequence goes on from CM053791.1 coordinate 639,487,405, forward strand.
TTTGAAGATGATTATTCAAATGAAGGAAAATGATGTCATAGAAGAAAAGATCTTGCCAAAGGGAGATGAACCTTTGTTTGATTGGCTTTAAAGCATGTAGATCAAATAAAAAATGATCTTTTTAGTAGAGAAAGGACTTAAGGAGATAAAGGATAAAGTAAAAATGAACCAAGATAGAAGTTTTGAGATCATGAGGGGACTACATACAGATTTGCAGACTAGCATCCAGAGGAAAAGACTCATTAGAATAATTGTCATGTAGGAGAATTTGTAAAAATTCATAGTTAGTCTAACAAATTTATCCTCCAATAGTGAAAATAGAGTTGTAGAACTCAAAAAACTTAGCAGATGCATACATGTGGCTAGGCATGAAGAGCTAATCCCAATCGTTGTTGCTACTAAGGCCATATAGAAAAAAAGTAGAGAAGGGAAAGAAGGTGAAATGATTAATATTTTACCCCTTTTAATTTTCTTATGTAATCATTGTAATACAACAAGATGGTTTCTTGCCATCTATCATTCTTTTGAGGAGATGAGCTTATTGGACTGATCTATTGTAACAGTCATCTTAGAATCCTATATGTATGAAATTGAAACATTAATAAAAGGTCAGCTAATTTTTGGTGTGAAGTACTTGAAGTTGCAAAGTAAATTGAATGCTATTTTGTATCAATTATTTTTTGTTCCATTTCTGTTAGTTGTTAATTACATGTTTTCTCTTTAATCTAAATTGAAGCAAGGAATGAATAGAGTTTCATTCCCCTATTTCAAAATGGTGAATGGATGTGATAAATAGTGTCAATGAATATTCAAGGAGAAACCTCTTAGATTTTTTTGCTTTAATTAATCTTTCTTTCTCTATAGCTTAGATTCTAGGTAAATCAATTAGTATTAATGGTTATGCCATTTTGAGTAATTAAGCTTTGTGAGTTCATAAGATATGTGGGTTCACAACCTTAATCATTTTTTTAGAAATCACTTCTTGCCTAAGTTTGATCTTGATTAGGCTCGGCTCAGTTTTACCTCTCCTATTCTTGGGTCAAGAACACACCTCTATATGAGTTTTAGGAACAAAACATAATTCATTAGAAATCCATAATAGGGAGTTTTACCTATTAATTTAGAGAAAAGTTGCCTTTTCAGAAGCAATTTTTCAAATGCTTGTAATTAGATATTATTCATAGTTTGGGCATTTAAGAGTCAGAATCAAAAAGCACAAATTTGTTTACCAACAAATTTTTGGTGCCTCTACTAGGGAATATGAATAGTCACTTGAATAATGAGCCTATATCATAAGGGAAGATGGTGCTACCTCATGAGAACATTTTTCTAGTGCTTCAACCTAACCTTGGTTTCCAAGACAACCAAGAAGACATAATTTCATCCTTTAATACATTTTTTTGGAGAAATAGGAGGAACATTGAACATTACAGGAATTCTAGCCAAGTATTAGAAGAGAAAGAACCAAGAGCAGAAGCTTTAGAAAGAGTTTTTCAGAAGAGAGACATTTGAAGAGAAGAAAGACAATTGAGATGTGAAGCTCAAAGATAAAACTAACCTAGTACCCTAGAACAAACAAGGTTCCTCAAAAGTATCAAAGAATAGGGTGGGCAGGGTGTTGGTGCTAAAAAATTGCATGGCAAATTCTGAGCACCATTGAGAAAATTGAGCCCTATAAATGCTTTTTGATGCGTATGTACCCGGTTGTCAGTATGAGCCCTAAAAGGTGTTCAATGTTTCTAAAACCTTCCATTCAGCCCATCTACCTATTCTGTGAAGTTAAATCATCAACCCAAGTCATTTGGTGAAGTCCTGTTTTGAGCTAGTGTCAAATCTGCATTTTCACCTAAGTGTCAAACAGCGACAGGAGGCTGTGTTTGCCAATGAATAGCTCACAGCTAGAAAAGTTTTGTGATTCACCACTTTGGGAGTGTCTAATATCCATACCTGAGAACCTATGTTTCAGATTTTGAGTCATTTTGAGTCCATTTGAAAAGGTTTTGAATCCCTCAAATTTGGTCAGTTACTATTTCCATGCTTTTGCACTTTGCACCTAATTCTGGGAAGCCCTGTTTGACATGCTATAATTTTGACATAGTTGACTCAAATGTTAAAATTCCTATTGCGTTGCATTTTAGGCATCAGAAACTTATTATGTTTCAAGTTTTAGCTCTTGAAGAATCTGTTTGATCAGTTTTCAAATGCGATTCAAAATGGAATTTCTAAAGTTTTACTGATGTCACCATTTGCAGATTTGTTAGGACCCCTGTTCGATACGTTATAACTTGAGATCCGTGATTTCCTCGATTGAATGGTCTATTCCCCTGTGTTCTACTCTAAAAATACTATAAGTGTGTCAATTTTTGAGCTTTGACGAATCTATCTTCACTCTTTACTAGGGTCATTCCATTCGCAAAAAGTGTTGTTTTACTGATCTTCCTGTTTTGCAAATCCAAGTAGTCAACTTCAGATGCTTGCCAAATTTGACCGATGATTCATCATGAGCCCAAATCACACAATTATTTTCTCCCCATGACAAAGTACCACTACCCTAGTTTTTAGAATCTCACGTACCCTTTTGCCCAATTCCCCAGGCCATTTCCAATTGCAATTTTCAATTTTCTGAAGTGTTCACCTGCAGGTAATTTTAAAGAGGGAACTTCAGAGGTCAATATCTTTTGACCCCAATGTCTTCATGTCACAAGATCTGGTAGGCTTATTGTACATGTCAGAGAGATGTTATATCCAGAGTTTCAGAGCCCGACTTATAGGCCCTACCATCAGAAAATTACACTTTGTGTAGAGAACAGTTAGAATGAGTTTCTAGTGTTGATTCAATGATCAATTTGATTTATAGTCAGTTCAAGAAGGTCACTGGATCACTTTGCAGTATCAGTTGTTCAGAAATGAAATTACTTTTAGCTGAACCCACTTTGGGCCCAACTATTTCTGCCTGGATTGATCGGTTTCGAAGTGAGTTAAAAGGTATTAACGATTTATTTAAAAAGATAACCTAGGTCCAATACCTACATTATATTTTATGTGTTCTCCAATTTAAAATGAAGCTTCTGGAAGCCATGACAGAAAGAACAATATATATAAAGGGAGGAGAGCATCCAAATTGGATCATGGGCATTGCCAAATTGAAATTGGAGATGGGTTCCATCAATATGTGACTGACTGTAGGTCATAACAACAATCTTAAATCATGTCACTAATGGGAGACCATCTTTGGGGAAAATCTAGTGGGGAACTAGAAGTTATAATTCAAAATAATGAACATATCCGTGGAATAATTGACAAGGCACAGTCTAGAAAATATGGGTCAGCCTAAATTCTATATGGATGTATTTATTGGATTCAAGATCATGCAGAAGGAGTTCCTCATACCTAGCACAACGACAAAGATCCCCTCGCCATTCAACAAGGTAACCCACAATATAAAACAGGGGAGATGTTACAATTAGCAGCAGAGCACGCTAAAAAAGGAACAGGCACACTAAAAACAAATGCATCAAACGCATTAGCAGAGGATAGCAGGTGTTTTAAAGAGTACAAATTAATCCTACAGACTGCAATCTAGATTTTGACATTGAAGATAATGATTTTTAGCGTCTTTCTTTGCATGATAAATGATTTGCATACTGTTGGTTAGGTGCTCACGCCTCTGTAGGAATCCAAGAGGTGACAACAATGTGGGATGCCTCAGTAAAACAAGAACTGTGGCATTAAAGATGACTCCACCCCAAGATTGGAGGTTTCTGTAGGTTAAAATGAGTCCATGCGTTGAAAACACAGACAATGTTGAAGAAAAGAGCATAATGTATTGGAACAGGGGCATCTCACGTGAAGGAGATAGCTAAAGTCTTTTACGCTAGAGAAACCACAACACGTTAAGCACAAGTGCAGACGATAACTCAAGCAACCACGACATCAATTTTTGGAAGGAAACCTGAGCATCCAAAACCAAGAAAGGAAGCTCCAACGTTTGTAGCAGAGATAGAAAACTGCATGGAAAACATAGCAAGCATTATCCCACATTCCTTCAGGGTTATTGTTGATATTCTTTAAATACTATTGCACACATTGCAGTAGTTGTCTTTAAGATAGCGCTCTTTGGAAGAGCTAGCTCTATGTGGTGGGTCCTATGCTGATGTGATCGTACGGGGGTGATGTCAGTGTGATTGAAATTTTTTTAATCAAACCTGCACCCTCGATGACATGGCGCCCGAAACTCAGATCGCATCGCAGTGGTGGAGGCGCCCGAAACTCAGATCGCATCGCAGCAGATTGCACCACGTGGCCGCATCGGACGTCGTGCTCATCCCTGCAATATGAAGATGTAGGAAGATAAGTAATGCGGGAGTAAGGGCTTGCGCCAAATGGCAGCAGGGCTCGGGCCAAGGGTGAGGTAGGTAGGTGATGTGGTGAATATGCAGCCAATCAAGAGCCGCCATGTGGCAGCCCGGGTGGCACCAAGTGGGCCTAGAAAAGCATAATGAAAAATTGAAATGCAAGAAAGTAATAACTTTAAATTATTATTTCCAAAAAGTGGTTTGCACGTCAAAAATTTTGAATTTCAAATGGGGATATTTGTTCTAAATTTTTAACTTTAGGTAAATTTAAAACTTTCAAATTTTAAATTTAAAAGTGCAGACATGAGTGCCATGACAGAGGAGACTATTTTCAAATGAACTTTTAGTGGTTTTCTGGAAGCCAAAATAGGCAATGTTATATATCGCCAGAATCGGGAGAAGATGAACTATCCGATTCTGGAGTCAGTTTTTGTACAGGTAGTAGCTGGCTCAAGCTACAAGAGGTTTTCTATCAGGTACTTGAATTGCAACCATTTTTAGACCAGGAAGTTCAGTTGTGATTTTTGGCAAGTTAATAGCTTGAATATGCATAAAAGGAAAGGAAATTTCAATTAGGGGTATCTCTGAGTCATTTAAAGCAAGTTTTATTAGCATTTTAATGCAAATCAGGGATTTCATCATTTAGCTGGGGATATTTTGCAAATCAGTTGCAATGTAATGATGAAATAGAAAATCAAATCAGATGGAAGAAAGAGGTTAGAGAGAGTCTTTATAGTTGCAGGAGATGGATTTCTAAGTCAACAGATGGCAGTCACAGGTTCAATCTGGGATTTCATCTTCATCCTATATTATTCTTTCTTTCTTCCATTTGAAATGGTTCCAGTTCTAGTTTTTGTTACTGAGAAACCAGTAGGTTCCAATTTTTTGGTGAAAAACCAGTCACTACTGAGATACCATATTCTGGGTCCAGTTTTGATATGTTCCCATACTGTGATACTACATATTTCTTCAGCAGAACTCTCATGTGAATAGCATTATATAAATAATATAGATAGTTCTGAGATATTAGGTTGTTTCATGTTTTGATTTTATGCATCTGAATGTATAGTTTCAAGGAAATGAATACATATGAGCAACAATTTCACTAGTTTTGTTCTGGTTCTTGTCTCCTATCTCAGCAATCTGTAAGTCTTAAGTGGTTTTGGAACAAAGATTTGAGACCCATTTGCATCCCTTTCAGGTAGTATGTTTGATGTATTTTACTGTTGGACCAAAGGGCCAAGTAAATGCTTGATATGTTTAAACAAGGTTACTGGTTGTTTGAGAAGGATATTTCATGAGAACGAGACCTGAATGAACACTGATGTCTAAATCACAAGGTGGTTGGATAGATCTGATGTCTGGATATATGAGATACTTCCTGATGTCACAGATGTATGTTTTGAATTCATGGAATTGCCCAATGGATTAGGCACTGATCAGTTATAGGATCACTGATCAGTTATAGGATCACTGGTTATACTATTGCATTTTTGAGGTTTTTTTGAATCAACATCATTAGTCAAATGCTTTTCCCTTTAATGTTGAAGAGCTATAATAGAATGCCCTCACTCAGCTTCTAAGGTTCCTAGATATGCATTTAGCTACTGTAGATTGATGTTATTTCATGAGTTATCAAGAGAAATAAGGGTTTTATCTGCTTCATAATAGATTCAGTGTATGCTTTGACAACTGGTACCATATAAGGAATCTATAGGTTCACCCGCCTAGGTTTTGCAGAGCCTGAAGTGCAGAAGGAGTATAGCCTTATAGTTGGCTTGGTGTCTGAATGGATGTGTTGATAATGGGAGTTAGCTACCCCTAGATGCATCAGTTTCTCATTGGGATAATTAGAAATGGGTAACATTTTCAAACATCAACACAAGGCACCATTTTTGATAAGCTTACAAAGCTTAGTTTTCCCATCCTAGACATTCCGAAACATAAAGGTGAAAAGAAGAGCTAAAGAAGACCACCTTCCCCTATTAAAAATTAAACCACTTCATATACTACCTACCAGGTATTGGCCTTGCATGGAATCACTACTCCCCTAGTTGTCAATTTTTTTCCATATCTTGCTAGAACAATTATGGATGCTCCATGGGTTGCAGCAATAGGACCGTTAGCACTAACAACTTATCATCCACTCCCAACTAGTTCAAGGAAGAATTTCCCTAAATTTTTAGGTAATGGGAAGGTTACCACAGATGAACACATTAAGGCCTTCTTTTCAACTACTCACATCCTAGGAGTTGCACATGAGGATGTTGCCATGAGATTATTTGTGGAAACCTTGACAGAAAGTGCAGTAGACTAGTTCTATCATATAAATGATGGCTCAATCACTAATTGAGATACAATGAGAATGGCCTTTGAGAAAAGATATAAAACTGGGGATGATGAACATGTCTTATTAACATAGTTGACATCTATTAAGAATCAACCCACCATGATTATGAGTCATTTTATTGCTACTTTTAGTAAGATTGCTAGTTCAATTCTAATTGTTGACAAGCCCACTGCTAGTAATCTAAAAACCTTCTTCATAACTTCAATGCCCCCAGATATCAATTATGACCTAAGAAGGGCACATCCCATAGATTTAATAGATGCACAAAGGAAGGAAATTGAATTTGAAGATGACTTGATTTCTTTGGGAAAATTCAAGCAAAAACATCAAACTAAAGGAAGTTCTAGTAACACCACATCGTCTGATGAAATGATTAAGAAATTGTCAAATGAATTAGTGATAGTAAAAAGGAAATTACTCAGGTTCAATAATTCTTACTAGCAAAATTATTAGAAATCCACTAGGAAGGAATAACGATGGAAAATTATCATAGCCCACAGGTGCACAACCCATGTTGACAATTGAAGCAACACCAAAGAAAGGAAACATGTGTGTGTTTCATTTGATGACTAATCATGATAGTGAGAGTTGTCTAGAAACTACTTGTATGATGTAGTTGTTATCCACCAATGAGTTGAACACTACAACTCCTTGTTCAGAGATAGATTCATAATCAAATGGTGACTCTAGAAATTTATTTTTAGAGTATAAATTTGATTCTGAACCTAATGGTGAATGTTATGTGACCATTGATGGAACTTCATACACAGTATTGACTCAAGGTCTAAGGCAAAAGAATTAATCCTCTAGTCATGCTCACAAGAATGACCCTAGTCCTTCAGTGAGTAATATTCATGTTGATCAAGGAGTATCCACATCTCAAATAGGAAAGGACAAAATTCCCTTTGATCTCATTCAATTTTTTGAAGAATCAAAAATCCAAATTTCCCCCATAGGTTATTTGAAGTCTCATCCCTTTGAGTTGAAAACACTAGTAGATCGTTGTAAAGTGAATACTAGAGATTTAAATCACAATGTGATCATGGAAGAAAGAGATGAAAATTTGACATGTAACCTATTTAATCAAGAGGATTTTACTATCTTAGCAACCTCTCCTAGGAAAAAACTTGACCCATTTTATATTTCATTATATATCAATAGATGCAAACTAAGCAATTGCATAATAGATTCAGGTGTGTCAAACAATGTTATGCCTTATTCTGTTGCTAAGGCCCTGGGTCTCAGCCTAACTAAAGTGCATGGAAGATGTTATTCTATGGATGTCAAACAAGTTTCTTTGCTCAGATAGATTAAAGACACTCAAGTAGCCTTAACTTCTCATGTAGAAAAGAAACTCTTATTGACTATTCTAGTGGCTGATATTCCAACAAGCTATGGGATTCTCTTAAGCATGATTTTTTGCAAAGACTTGCGAGGAGTGTAATGAGCCGAGATTAATATATTTTTTCCTTTATCAAACATGTAATGTATTAGTTTAAATATTTAAGATTGACATATTCAATATATTACTATGATGGCATTGCTTTTGAATTATTTCAATCAAATAGCATACAAGTTATAATAAATATTATTAATGTTAAATTTATAATCTCCAAAGTCCCATGTGAACATTCATAATTATAAATATATTATTATTTTAGAATACATTAATATCATTAACTTTAAATAAATTAACCTTGCCATTATAATATTTTCAATGCTAAATAAACTTAAACCTAATTAGATTATTAAAACATTCTTTTAATCCAAAGAAACCTAATCTACTAATTATAAATGTTTCCAATTATTATATTGGTACTTTATATATATATATATATATATATATATATATATATATATATATATATATATATATATATATATATATATATATATATATATATATATATATATATATATAGATATATATATATATATATATATATATATATATATATATATATATATATATATATAATTATAAGTTCTTACTAAATAAATATAATATAAAATTTTGGACTATGTGAATAAGGAAAATTAAATACCATAATCGAATCATATATGAAGGGGCACAATTTTTCATTAATGATCGCCCGAATGATATGTGTGTATGTGTGTGTGTGTGTGTGTGTGTGTGTATTAGGGTTAGGTTTTAAACAAAAATGGAGACATTATAATACAACAAAAACTAATAGGAGGTGAAATGAAAAGATAATATCAAAGTGCTAATAATTCAAGAAAATATCAAAGTGCAAGAAGAGGATCAAATATGTGGATCGAAATAATACCAAAGAAATTAGTCATCCTCATTGAGTTCAAAACCATCCTATCACTTGCAAGGTTACATGAATAGTCACAGACTGTACACGGAATGTTGGATCTCATTATCTCAACAATGAAGTGCACCACATGTACATTCATTCTACTCGTAACAACCGAATACATCAAATAAATTTTAAGGAATATTACACCGATCAGTGTATGTATAAGTATAGGCATTAAATCATCCATAGGATCCATTGCTCAAAATAGTCACGTCTAAATTATATCATTCTATCCCTTTCATCGAGTGGAATTAACTATTAAAGTTTCATTAAGTAATTCACATGAACATGATGCTATGCATTAAATTAAATAGAAAATGTTATATGCTTTAATGCATTTGCAATATATATATATATATATATATATATATATATATATATATATATATATATATATATAGAATTTCTGAATGGATATCAACTTATGATATAATAATAAGAAATCAAAAATAAGAAGATACTAGTATATTATACTTATCTACATATATACATTCTTAAGGATTATCATCAAAATGTATTTCAAATTATAGTACAAAAAAAATCTTATCCTCACTTGTGTTATGAAATCTTGAGATAGGGAATTGGTGGAGGGAAAGGCAAAGTAATTTTGAGCACTTGTCAGAATCGCTAGGAGCTTGTTTCACGTGCCCTCTGCACTGTCATTCTACCATCTTGAGATGGTCATAAATAGGATGAGAGAAGATGATCTAGCACTATGAGGAGAAATCTTCCAACAAACCAATAAATTAAATTTTAATGCTCAACTCCTCAAATATTTTAATAACAGTAAGGATCATAGGGTTGTTTAATATGGATGACTTCCTAATTTATGCCTAAAATTTGAATACTGGGCCAGAGGATTAAAAAGGGGTCATTACAAGGAGAAATGAAACTAGACTAGTCCCAAGTAGTCATACCCATAGGGAATAAGAAAGTTAAACTAGAACCTGAAGAAAAATAAAAATTCACTATACTAAAGTTAGATGATCCTAAAGCTCAAATCCTCTATCAAGAGCTAGAGTTTGGAAATTACATGTTATTTATTGAAGACACTCTAAATGAGAAAAAGTTTAAGACTCAAAAAATGAAAGTCTTAAGTGAAGTGAAAGAGTCATCATCTATATGGACATTGGAGTTTGATGGAAGTTGTTCCTCATTAGGATTTGGTGTAGGTGTAGTGTTAATACCTCCTGAAGGAGAACCTAAACCCATGGCCTTCAAATTGAAGTTTGGAAATACATATAACACTAAAAAGTATGAAGACCTACTACTAGGGATAGTGACCTCAAAAAAAAAAGTAATAAAGATCCTAAAAGCTCAAGGTGATGTAGAGCTCATTGTAAGACAAATAAAGCGGCAATACTCTATGAAGAATCACAAGTTGAAGAATAACAAGTTGAAGAATTATAGAAACAAAGTTTGGGATGAAATAGGTCTTGGTGCTTTTTCTATTGAATCAATACTGAGTAAGATGAACACCAAAGTAGATTCATTAGCTCTTTCCACTTCCTTGTTAATTCCACATTTGGATTTCAAGGACAAAAATTATTAGATAGAAATCATATATCGAGCCTCTATGCTTGACAATGTAGAGTCTTGGCAAGTCTTTGAAGATGATAAAAGTTTGCAGTTGTTCCTAGAAAATGACAAATCTAGTTCTAGACATGAATCCAATGATGATAATCATGAAAACTCTAATGTTGAGAGGAAAGGGAATCAAAATAATGAAGTCCAACTACAAGGTAATATAATTCCCCCATACTTTGTATCTTTAGAAAAATTGTTCAATATACATGATGCTTACATAAAACAAAATAGAATAGAAAAAGGTCCTACCATTGGTTAGTATGAAAGGGTGAATATTGGAGATACTCATGATCCCAAAATGATTAATATTAGAAAATTTTGTTCACCTGAAGAGAAAGAAGTTGCAAAACAACTCTTCATAGAATACCAAGATGTTTTTGTCTAGAGTTACGAAGGCTTGAAAATCTATAGAGGTGGGAAGATAAAACATTAGATTCTCCTATAACCTGATGTAGTCCCTTTTTTTCCAGAAACAAAGGAATTACAATCATAAGGTAGTAGATGCTATATTTTGGGAATTTGACAAGATGCTAAACTAAAAAAATCATTTATCCCATCCATCACTCCACCTAGATCGCTAATATAGAACTAGTTAGAAAGAAGAATGGAGAAATAAGGATCTATGTTGATTTCTATAATTTGAACCAAGCATCCTTAAAGGATAATTTTGCTCTCCCCAATATGGATTACTTACTAAAAATAGTGGCTAGAGCTGAAATGATGTCAATGCTCGATAGGTTCTTAGGTTACAATCAAGTTGAAGTCAAAGAAAAGGATCAACATAAAATAGTCTTCACCACTCTTTAGGGTATGTTTCCATATCACAGAATGTACTTTATGCTCATTAATATTGGTGCTACATTTCAAAGGTGTATGAGTAAAACATTTTCTAATCTAAAAGATCAAATTATAGTTATATATCTAGATGACCTCACCATGTTTTTAAAGAAGAGGAAAGAACACATAGAAGATTTCAAGAAAGTATTGTAAATGTGTCAGGAACATGGAATCTCACTTAATCCAAAAGAATCCATTTTCTATATGAAAGAGGGAAATCTCCTTGGTCATATAGTTTCTCAAGAAGGTATTAGAAATGACCTTGAATGAGTCAAAGCCATTTAAAGATTGAGCCTACCATCAAATAAAATAGGAGTTAAATCATTCTTTAGGTAGGTGAATTTCCACAAAAGGTTTGTACCAAATTTTGCATAAACCACTAACTATATTGTGGACATGATGAAAGGAAAATCAAATTTTAAATGGAATGAGGTGGGAAAGTAGGCCTTTCAAAATATAAAAACTACTATTGCTAATGCTCCAGTATTATGCCACTCAAATTATAAGTGAGATTTCATCAGCAATACTTATGCAAGATAATGATGAAGGGATATAATCAATAGCTTTCTTGAGCATACCCCTAAAAAATCATGAGTTGAAATACTCGTAAATTGAGAAACATGCTTTTATAGTACTCAAAGAACTTAAAAAAATTTATTTGTACATCTTGCATTTGCATTCTATGGTCTATCTCCTAGATGTAGTAGTAAAAAGTGTGTTAACACAAAAAGATATAGGTTCTAATGCTAGAGGAACATGAATATCAAAGACACAAGAGTGTGATATAGAAATTAAACCTACCAAGCTAGTAAGAGGTATTGCCTTGTACAAAGTGATTGTAGAAAATAAGATTGTTGAAGAATTAGAAGAATTGAGAGAAAAAATATTTGTTTTGGCTATGGGTCTACATGATCCTTGGTTTGAGAATATTACTTATCTGCAAAATTGTTTTAAAAAGCCATAGATGACACTTTCTTGAGATGTGTAGACAAACAACATCAAGGAAAGTTATTGAAAGCATTTCATGATCAAGCCTATGGAGGTCATTTCTCATCCTTAGTCACAACTTTCAAAATATTAAGACAGTGTTACTATTGGTTAGGAATATTCAAGGATGCCTATTCTTGTGTGGCAAAATGTGAAACATGTAAGATGTTAATTGGGCATCCTTAATTAGTTACACTACTACTAAGGCCTATCATCATCGAGGGGACTTTTCAACAATGGGGTCTTGATTTCATTGGTCTAATTAACCCAATATCTAGTGTTGGTCACCAATATGTTGTACCAAAAACTGCTTATTTCACTAAGTGGGTGGAAGCCAAAGTGAGTAAGAAAACTACTTTTGAAGTAATATGTGAATTCATTAAGGAAAACATGTTGGTTAGGTTTGGTGTTCCCATTAAATTGGTGATGGCCAATGCAACATATTTCTCTTCAATTGAGATTACCAATTTTTTCTTTGAGCATGGAATCACAGTAAGTCATTTGTCTGATTATTTCCCATAGGGAAATGGTCAAGCCGAGTCTAGTATCAAAAATTTGATGAATATCATGAAGAAATTGGTGTCATATAATCAAAAAACTTGGCATAAGAAAATTAATGAGGCATTATGGACAGATAGGGTAACACCTAAGAGGGTGATTGGTATATCTCCTTTTGAATTAGTCTATGGAACTGAGGCTAATCTCCCATTACATTTGAAATTGGCTATGAACAAACTCAGGACAATATTTGAAGATGATATCTATAAAGATGGCTTAGAAAAGAGGATTTTGTACTTGAGTAAGCTTGAAGAGGAAAGAGAAGAAATTGTGGATCACATCACACAACACCAGATGTGAGTGAAGAGTCCATTTGAAAGTGGGAAAGACCACAAAAAATCATGGTAGGAGACAGTATGTTACTATGGGAGAAGCAAAGAGCTCCAAAGGGTATGCATAAAAAGTTTGATACCTTGTGTAAAGGACCATTCATAATTCATAAGGCATTCAAGAATAATTCATTCAATTTGGCTTACCAAGATGGTGAAGTACTACCTCTAACCTGCAATGGTCAAGATCTAAAACCTTATCAAATTTCAAACTAAGAATAGGTAACCTCTATATTATATTATAGTTACATTTAGTTCCTTTTCATATTTTCTTAGTTAGTTTTCCTTTCTTTCTTTTGCTTCCTTATTTTTCTCGCTTTAGTTTTGTTGTGTAGCCACCTTTTATTTTTACAAAACAAGAGATTTTGGATTCCTTGCTTGGGTATAGCCTACCCAACTACACAGTCAAAGTCAGTTGTTGCCCCACTTTTCACCCTATAACCATTTTTCAAGAGTGGAGAATTTTGTGTCTCAGTTAAGTCTAGGTATGTCTAAGTCTAGTTTTAAGTTCCCTTAGGTGGAAAGAGTCTTCATTAGGTTTTTCATCTTTCCCTTTCCTCATATTTCATAGCTAGGTGGTTTTCTTTTATGTTGTAAGTCTTATAGGTAGTTTATTATGCAATCCAATGAAGATTCTTGCAACATGCAAAAATTATTCACAAAGTTGAGCTTGATCATGGTTTATCATATTTTCAATGAAAAAGAAGAAGCTTGCAGAATATTGAGCTTTGTTTGCTCCTTAGCAGGTTTTCAACCTATGGGACAATTTTCTATGAAGAGCACTAAATTATTTTCAATGAAAAAGAAGAAGATTGTAGAATATTGAGCTTTGTCTACTCCTTAGCAGGTTTTCAACCCATGGGACAATTTTCTATGAAGAGCACTAAATGATGTGTATGGGTCTATATAAGAAGATAATGAGATATCTTATGGTAAATTCCTATTTTCACTATAATATACTACCTTGGGAAACATTTAGGATTCATCACAATGCTCAAAATCATCTCAAGAGGAAAACTCAAAACTAACTTCTCCTTGGTGGGTTTTCAACCCATGAAGTCCTTTTTCCACCAAAGGCAATTGTAAAGGAAAAGAAACAAGGAAGTTTGTCCCTTTCAACTTTTGTAGCCTTCTTGACTTCTCCAAACCCAAAGGAAATATTAACTCAAAAGATAAGGCTAAGAGAAAGCCCAAGCAGAAAAATGAAAATCATCTTCTCCTTAGTAGGTTTTCAACCCATGAGGATGATTTTTTGCATTTAAAAAATAAAATCAACTTTGTGAATGGATTGGACCCATTAATTATACACAAAACATCTTAAGATGATAATGGTAACAACTTGACCATTGTGGGAAAGATATAGTAAACAAAATTTGATTAGGCGGATATTTTTTTATGGGGTACTCTATTTATATTTTCCCGAAACTTAATGAGAAGTGGGAAAGTAAGTATGAAATAATAGAAAGTTACTATTGGGCCAATGGAAATAGTGAAAAGACACTGAAATATCTATTAGAGCTCTTTCATTTACTTTTTTGACGGATTTATCCTTTAATTCATTGGTGTGGTGTGAATCCTAAAGATCAACAGGTGAATTGAGACTCCTATATAGAGGAAAACATAATAGTTATTCGAACTACTACTTTTTCTTGAACTATTATTATGTTAAATTGAAATTTTTTTTTAAATAGCCTGTAAGTGAAAATTCAATATCCTATTCTTCTTCTAGATTTGAAATTTAAACTCATTTCATTTTTAGATAGAATGGCAACCAGGTTTGTGAGTTTTGATGGGCTGAATGGAATCAAGTCCACATTGTAGAATTTTACATATACTTCACTCCATTTTTATGATATGCAAGATTTTCAAAGGAGGCTGAAATCAGAGCCAATTCATCCCATAACTAAGAAACTCTGAGGATGTGGACTAGTGAAAGTTTAGTTTCCTAGTGGCAGTACAAGCTCTAAAATTGATTTATGAATGCATAAATCACTACAATCCAGATACTAGATAGATTGTGTTAACAAATGATACAATGTTGATCTCGATTGATAAGAAAACTATGGTGAATTACCTCTCAGTTCTAGAATGGGAAGAGTTTTTGCATTTGATAGTGGGATGAGCAATTTTTGAGTTATCCACTAAAAAGATGGTCTAGAGGAAGGAGATTATGCAATCCTAGTTTCAAAAGCCACAAAGTGGCAAGAGTAAGGTCCCCAAAACTCTATTTGGTACTAATCACAAACTTGAGATTGTTGACATCTTTGTCTTATTGCATAAAGTAAGAGGTGAAGTAGATGTTGTGAACTTTATTGAGCAATATTTCCTTTTAGTACAAGTTATATGCTCTAATACTCAGTCTATTGATTGGGCTCATGTGGTAAGTGAGACTCTATCCAATGCTCTCCATGCCATGAAATTATACATCACATTCTATATGTCCTCCTTTCTCATTTATATTTTAGCCTCCCTACAATTATGGCTAGGACTCTCAAGAGTAGAAGATTTTCTTGATGATGTGAAGTCTTATGAGTTTTACCCTTGTTTACAATTGCAAAATAGTTATGCAGAATATGTCAAAGTTAATGATTCAATCACTATGAGAGTTTAAAGGGAGCTCTAGGGATTCCTAGAGAGGAGATCAAGCCTAGAAGCAATGGTAGTTATTAGCTAGTTCAGAAGCTATTTTTTCTAGTTCTCATTGTTCTCTTATTTGTGTCTTACAGCTTTTGATGGATTGGCCTTAAAGATGACCAAATATTTGAGTGACATGATTGTGCTAATCAAGATCATGAGGAAAAAATCTAAGTGAGGTAGGAAATCCAAGTTAATGTACTAAGCAGAAGCTTCAAGAAGAAGGGATATGAGTTTCCTATGAAAGTAGGATCTTTTAGTTGTGAGTCCCAATCTAATGCAAAGAATATGCTTAAAGTGTTCAAGATGAAGTACAAATTGGAGACGTATGAGTTCATGAGACCTATGTTTTATTCAAATAGATGTTCTAGGGAGGTGTTGTAGATTGGGAGTGTGGTCAAACACATTATCACTATTGAATATTATTGGGTAGATTGTAAAGATGAATTTGAAGGTTGAGATTGTGCTTTTCCTAGGCTCACAATGGAGCAAATAAAAGCATATAATATCAATCTTGATGTTGAAGGAATAGAGGATGATGGGAAACACATGTATAGTAATACATATTTGACTAATTTAAGAGGCACTCTTATTAGTTTGGACCCTTACGAGGATGTTGAGGAAGACCTAGATATCATGATGGCCTAAATCATCAAAAGAACTGGCAAGTGGGTCCAATAGACTACTACAACAAGGAGTAGAAGTAAAAGCAAATCAGCTCAAGCTTCTCTAGTAGCTATAGCTCCTTCCTCCTCTCAAGGTGGCACAATAGGTGTAACCTTGGCCATCACTTAAGGACCAACTCAACCATCAGGGGGAGGTGACCAACCTCGAGATAAGAGAATTCCTATGGTTAAGACTTGCCTTGATGGCTTCCTCCTAGTTATTGGAACCCAAACTAAGGTGGAGAAGAAGAAGACAAAGTAACCAAAAGAGAGTTTGATCACCCTAGTTCCCTCTCTTCATGCCACCTTAGTTTCTTCTCCTCATGTCACTCTAGTTACCTCACCTCATCATAGTCTAGTTCCACAATTAAGTGCTACACTTCTACAACCAAGTAGCTCCCCAATGTAGATAGTGGATTTTGGAGATGGAAGGAGCTATAGCAGTGAATCTAATAAATTTGACGAGGCAACTAAGAAAACCTCAGACGTGGAGAAAGGATAGATCTCTTTCAAGCTCATTTCTCAAGCCCCAAAGAACCCCTTCTCTATGACTACGATGGAAATTACTCCTATCAAGAAGAAGATGTTTAGCATAGACTCCCTTAGGATGGCCTACAAGGTAATATGCATAGATTCCTAGTTGGAGAATACTTTGGAGAAGAAGAGAAAGAGGAAGGATGAAGGTGCTCTAAAAAAGGATACCTTATCTCTTGTAGTTTTCTCTAGGATTATTTTGAGTAAGGTCAAGAAGCAAAAAACCTTGTGTACTTTTGGACATGATCCTGAAACTAGGCACCTCACAATGGAGATTGTGAAGCCCACCAAGGATGGATGAATGGAAGATATGACCATAGATTATTTTACTCTACACTCAGTAAATTTCGAAGAGGCTAGACGTGACACCAGTGTTGGCTTGTGGAAGTAAACCACTAAAGTAATTAAAGGATAATTGGAGAGCCTCAAGTTGTCAAAAGTTAGGATGAAGGCAGAGATAGAAGAGCTATGCAGATTCATTAGACAATTGGTCACTCCATTGGCAAGTATCTCTATAATGCTAGTAATAGGTAAACCTACTGTTACCAAAGTTCAAGCCCTTATCTCTTAGCTTTAGGAAGATAGACACTTTGGCCAAATTGGTAAGGATTGGACTAGGAAGCTCAAATTGGAGGGAGTCTCTATTATAGAAAAAATTGGAAATGTTATCTTAAGATTAGAAATAGAGAAGGATAACATCTCAGAAAATAGAAATACTTTGGCTGGAGAAAGAGTGAAGAGTTATGATTGTATCTCTCTTCTAAAGATGATTATTCAAATGAAGGAAATTGAAGTCATCAAAGAAAAGATCTTGCCAAAGGGAGATGAATCTTTGTTCAAATGGGTTCAAAGCATCTAGTTCAAATTAGAAATGTTGTTGTTAGCAGAGAAAGGACTTAAGGAGATAAACGATAAAGTAAAAAAGGAACAAGAAAAAAGTTTTGAGCTCATGAGGGGGTTGTATATAGATTCATAGAATACCGACCAAGGAAGAGGACTCATTGGAATAACTATCATGTAGGAGAATTTCTTCTAATTCATAGATAGTTTGGTGAATATATCCTTTAGTAGTCAAAACAGAGTTGTGAAAATCTAGAAACATAGCTGATGCACACATGTGGCCATGGAGGAATCACAAGATTGATTGAATGTTATGAAGGAGTTGGCTAGGAATCATTCTAAGTGGCTCTTGAGATACATCAACATACACGTGCCTAGGCATGAAGAGCTAATCCCAATCATTGTTGCTGCTAAGGCCTATAGAACAGAAGTAGAAAAGGAAAAGAATGTGACGTGATTCATATTCTACCCCTTTTCATTTTTTTATGTAATCATTGTAATATGACAAACTAGTTTGTTTCAATTTGTCATTCTTTTAAGGAGATGAAACAATTGAACTTCTATTGTAATGGTCATCTTAGAATCCTATGTGTATGAAATTGAAAGATTCATAAAAGGTCAGCTAATTTTTGGTGTGAAGTACTTGAAGTTGCAAAGTCAATTGAATGGTATTTTGTGTCAATTATTTTCTATTCCATTTCTATTAGTTGTTAATTACATGTTTTCTCTTTAATCTAAACTGAAGCGAGGAAAGAACAAAGTTTAATTCCCCTATTTCAGTGTGGTGAACAGATGTGATAAGTAGTGTCACTACATGTTCAAAGAGAAACCTCTTAGATGTTTTTCCCTTTAGTTAATCTTTCTTTCTATATAGCTTAGATTCTATCTCTATCAGTTAATATTAGTGGCTATGCCATTTTGAGTTACTAAGCTTTGTGAGTTCATAAGATGTGTGGGTTCACAAACTTAATCAATTTTTTAGAAATCACTTCTTGCCTGAGTTAGATCCTATTTAGGCCTGGCTCAGTTTTACCTCTCCTTTTCTCTACTCAAGAACACACCCCCTTATAAGTTTTAGAAACAAAACATAATTCATTGTAAATCCATAATACAGATTTGTACTTATTAATTCAGAGAAAAGTTGGCCTTTTCAGAAATAAATTTTGAACTATTTGTAATGAGATATTGTTCATAGTTTGGGCATTTAAGAGTCATAATCAGAAAGGAAAAATCACAAACCCTTAAATTAAAATATAGTATAAAAGGAAATGAATGAATGATCAAGGAGAGTTTTGTATGCAAAAACTAGGACATTCATGGTGACCAAGGTATTATGATCTAAAATTGCATTGTAGAATAAGTTAAAAGAGAATAGAGGAAGAAAATAGTGAACAATAGAGAGACGTATGATCAAGAAGGATTAAGTGTACATCAATTTATAGGTGATCTATTATCAAGCAATAGAGTTTTAATCATAGGGTCAATGCTAAGACATTCTAATAGGTGAATCAGTTAAATCTCTTAATAGAGTAGTCCTAATAGGCTATACTAAAATCCTCTAATAAGGTGCTTACCTAATTGTAAGTTGAAGTCCTTTAGCAAGGTACACTTCTAGAAAGGCATTGAAATCATTTAATAGGGTAAGACCTAATAGTTTTTTTAAGCTTTTAACAGAGTAGACCTTTGATAGGGTAGATCATGGTTCATGCTCAAACATTGCAACCTTCATTAGATACACTTTATTACTGTAGTAGTGAAGATTTGTGGGTGTCATCCTGACCCTAGTTTTACCTTATCATTAGAGGGTTTTTGGTTAATCTATCATATGTGTGAATGCTTACTTATTTACATGCCCCAGATGTACATTCTTTACATGGTATTTCAGCCTACTCATTGAATATGTGAGATTGATTTTGGTCAATATTTTATGGATTAAAGTACGAAGCACTAATTCACACCCCCCTGCCAAGAAGTTTACCTTTCCTACTGTAGTTCCAATGCAAAAAACATGTTATTGTTGAGTGTTAATAAAATGAACTTGATTAAAGATTTGATGAATCTAAGATGACAAAGTTGATTTCTTGAATTATGTGAAGCATGTGAAAAGTAAGTATGATAAGCTTGTGTCACAAAGTTTAGGATAAACAATTTGAAGAAAAATTTCAAGAGGATTGTAATGAAAGTTTCTAGAAGGGACTAAAATAGAAAAGAGGGTAGATTTGATGAATCTAACCTAACTCTATGATGGAAGATTGTGGTGAAGCATATAAAGATCTAAATTATCTGTATAAGGAGATAATAGGCCAAAAGAAAAGTGTGATAATATAAACTAGAAATAGACAAGGACTCTTGAGGTGTTGCTTCATTTGGTGGCCAAAGGAATGAACCTATAGTTGGCATACTAAGAATGAAGTCTTAAGGAGGTCAAGGCTTGAAGGGTGAACAAGTCGTAAGAGATGAAGGAGATTGAATTATGCCAAGTAGTATGGAGGACTAAATAAGAGATCTATAATCTATAGGTGAGATGTTTTGTTATAAAATCAAGTCCAATTGTTACTTTCTAACAATCATATTAGTCTGGATAAATCATTTGGATTAAGGTTAACCTAATAGTCATGAGTAAATCCTTTGATAAGGTTACATTCTAATGGAATGTTCTAAAGTCCTCAAACAAGGCTCACTCCTAACAAAATGATTGAAATCCTTTAATCAAGGTCACATTTAATAGTGTGGATTGTATCCTTTAATAGGGTTGGCTCCTCACATAGCACACTTGAGAAGAGTGAAAATTGGTAGAATGTTACTAGTGTTTTTTCCCAAATTGGGTTTCAAATAAAATCCTTGTGTCAAATTGTGTGAATGATTTTGTGGTATTTCATGTTTACATTTCTACAAAGTTCATTTGACCTAGGATAGTAATATACTATGGTTTGAGATATTAGATAATCAATGCATGCACATGTATTTACTAAGTACTAAAAAGGCTTATCTATACATTTAGACCTAGGAGAATTGATTCAACCCCTCTTAGTTATTCTAAAATATTCCAAAAAATAACAGATACAATGAGCATAGAAAGATAACCATGCACACTAACACTAGATACATTAACTAGGGAAACCCTTGATTAGAGGGAAAACCTTTGTGGGAATGATGCCTACAAGATGATGTACTAATATAAAAGTTCTTTGTAAAAGGATTAACCCTACTAGTAGTCAATGAAATCAAATTACTAAATGTGAGTCCCTATTAGGATAGTTTGAATCCCTATTAGGAGAATCCAACCCTGTTAGAACTTCTGTTATCCCTCTTACAAGTTTCAAGGAAGACAACTGGACCCATTAAATAAATAGATTAAAAAATAATCTTCAATAGGAAATCTTCCAAATAAGCATGTCCAAGATTTTTAGATTGACTAGACAACAACTTATTTACCAATATAGTTCCTTTGAAGCTCACAACATATCTAACATTAACATTCCATGCTTTGATAAAAAAATATTCACATTTAAGTTCACTCATACAATAACTATTTGCACTAGATCTCTCTTTTAGGTTCTAGTTACAAAAAATTGATTTGATTGACCAAAAATGATACAATACCACATGCAATTGACCTTTTCATTATACCAAGTACTAATGGAATTTATTGAGTTGTCCAAAAGGCTTTCCCAATTTAAAATAATAATGCAGGAAATTATTAAAATAGGATGATACAAGTTGCATTATTCTTTTAGATTTTAAAGATTACCAAAGAATTTTCAACTCATAATCTTCATAACTAATTATACCATCTTAAACAAGGCATCTCTATCATGTCTTTGAAATCTATCTTAGTTCTCTTAAGCATATTCTTTCCCTATGAGGAGATAGAATCAAAGCAATAGTACTCACTTTTCAAAAATGCTATCTAAAAATTGTTTTTAGTAAAATCTTTATAACTCAAACTAGTCTTCTTATTTTTGTATGTTCTCATAGTTGTAGCATCTATACATATAGATGTGTTGGAAATATAAGGTAGGCTAGGTTACTAAGAGGGGAGGGATGAATTAGGAAGATACAAAAATTTAACTTGCATCAATAATTAATCCTTCATATAATATTTTGATCTAAGTGTATGCATGAAAAAAGGAAAGCAATAAAAAATTCATGACACTTTGACACAAGATATGGTGACCAAAAATACTTCCAAATAGAAAGTAAAATTGGGGTGGGGATGATACCCACAAGCTTTAGTACAACAATGTAAAGTTTCCCTATTAAGGCTTATTAAGGCTTACAATTGACCACTTTTAGTAATCTACCATATTAGGAGCAATAAGGACTATTAGGTCTACCTTGTTCTAGGATTTACAAACATATAGTGGAGTTTGCAATCTATTAGGAGATTTAGAAAGGGATTGTTAAGTCCACCTCATTAAAATATTTGAGTGATGCACCTATTAGAATGAATCAGTGGTTGACCTCTAATATGCAACTTTGATTTGTTGAATGAGATTTGCTAAATTGCAATGATCACCTAACTATGAAAGATAAGTCATTGCTATACCTTATGCCACTTGTAGCCTTCTTCAATTCATACTCATCTACTTATTACTTGATTCATTTTCTACATTGGATATGATATAATGAGTTATATATATATATATATATATATATATATATATATATATATATATATATATATATATATATATATATAATCCACTTGATTACATTTTGGAATTGGTTGCAATACCAAATTCATCATAATTCAGAAAGTCGGCCTATTGTTTTAACTTAGGTTCTAAAGACAACTTGGTGATGTCCTGACACTTGACAAACACTATCAACACTTGACATACTCTAGCACTCAGTTGATGTTGAAGCTTGGTCCATATTGATCACTTTGATTAGCACCAACTCAGTTAGGACTATGTACTTGGTGAACACTAAGAAAATTAGTGGATACTGAATCACTTAGTTGACACTGCATGACTTGGTCAACAGTAAATTCTTTTTGTTAATACTGTGAGCTTGGTAGATAATATAGAACTTTTTTAACACCATAAAGTTTGGTTAACACGAATATCTTCATCACTTCTACTAGATAGCTCAGTAGACTCTGCTATGCTCGAGCAATAAAATAAACTATCTCATATGTTTAGTAGACACTATGAAGCTCCACTTGAATTACATTCTGACTGTTTATCTTAGTAGCAACTGAAACACTTGGTTAACATTTCTAGATGAATAATAAGCTTAGTGGTAGCTGTAGAGCACAATAGCAATGTAGCCAACTAACTAAATGTTAATTCACTAATAGAAAAAATGACCTTAATGTCAACAATCTTCCCCTTAGGTTTTAGTGGCAAAAATACTTATCATACCAAAGTTATGAATTCTCAAATCTTTCTTTGTCAATAATCTTTGTCTTCAACTTGGTTCTGACTACTATTTACTATTGTAGCTTGGTTATCTCCTACTCTATGTTACTCTATTTTTATGATTTTTCAAAATTTCTTTTGTAAACATATTTTCTTCTTAACTAGACACTACTACTCCCCAATACATATATCTCTCCCCAGTACATACATCTAGAGCATGATAATATTATCCATACAAGTAATCTTCTCCCCCTTTATCAATAATATTCTCCCCTATTTTGACATAAATGCCAAAGGTGTAAAATATTTACAAGTTAATACCAAAATGTCATAAGAAATCAGTATGTACCTTCAAAATGATTTTCATGGTCTTGTCAAAATTCTCTTGGAATACCTTAGATGCATGCAAAGCTATCTGTGCCTTTTTTGACAATTGTATTATATCATCAACTATGGAGAAGTTATTATCATGGACCAATGTTATTTCATGTGCAATATGCTTTTGAATTGTATCTATGTTTGGAAGAATCATGTCATAAATTTCTATGAGTGTAGCCCTAATTATGGCTTCTTCCCTTAACAACTCTACTTGTAAATTTGTTAAGTATATAATCTTAGTAAAGTGTGTAAAACTACAACTAGGATCCAGTGACAACTAATGTACACTTCCCTTCATAACCTCATCTATCTTGAGTAATTTATCCTTAATCTCCTTATTAAAGATAGACATGTCACTCAACTTGATAAATAAAGAAACAATATTATTTAAAGATATTTCTAGAGTACAAAGAATAGTAGACAATTCTACTTGATCAATAAAAATCTTCTGTGCTACTTGCTCGAAAAATTTGTTTTAAATTTTTCTCTCTACTCTTTGAAATAATTTTTCTTCTCCATTTAGTTCTTCATTGTACTTGTGCACAATTTCAACTACCTAGTCCAAAATAGGTTGTTTCTCATTAACATCAATATTCAGAGCATCAACAAATGTTCTCTTGATGTCCTCAAGTATTTCATTAGTCTTTTTCATTTCTTGTCTAAGCTTATGTTTCTTAGCACTTTTATTCCAAAGTTCTCCAATAGTATCCATCTATTCAGGAGTGAGGCTAGAGGTATCCCAAATTGGAATAACAAAGTCTTCATCTAGATCAATGTCTTCCTCTTTATCCTTATCATTATGAATAATAGATGAAATAATTTATTTTCCCTTATTCAAAATGTTAGTGCTCAATTGAGATTGGGTCTCAGCTATCATTGCACTAGCCATGGTAGAAACAATAGTTGAAAAAATAGGAATAGTACCAAATTTACTAACCATAGAAATAATAGTAACAACAAGAATACTTTGTTGATGCTTAGTCTAGCCTAATGTAGGAAAGACATGTGTTTTGGTAAATGATGTTTTAGACACTTCAGTCATTGAAACATTCAGTAGAGTAATGATAGAGATTGGTTGGGTGTTAGGTGATCTAGTTGTAACCACAACCAATATGGTAGAAGCCTTCTCTAAGCCTGATTGTACTAAGGCTTTGCTAAGATAATGAGTAAAGGAAGTCATAACTTCTACTACAATATTTTATGCATTTGATTCTTCAATACTCTAAAATTCTAGAAGACTTCCTCTAGTGGCTTCTTGTTTGTCTTCCTCATCATCTCTTCCACATCATCTTCTTCAGCATCCTTGTCATCTATATGCAAAACAAAGTCACTAGGCTTGTGTAGCCCATAGAAATTTTTCCATGTGGTAGCATTGGATTCCACCATAGATTAAATATTTTTTAGCAATATTAGACATGTATTGAATTTAGGTGTAAGCTTCCTCTCATTCATTTTTAATGATACCTTAACCTCTTTTTCACTAAGACCTCACATAAGTTGTCTTAAGGTTTATTCATTGATGTCCTTAGAAACTTTCAATGCATTATCCCATTGTGATTTGACTACTTTTAGAATAACATCAGGAACTTGTGTTAACTCATCTGGTGAGTACTTCCACTAACCCAATTTTTCCACAACGGCATCCTTAATTTTCTTTTCATCCTCTTGGCTCCTAGTCTCATACTTAAGAGATTTAAAACATGTCATACCTATTCCTCGTTCAAAGTTCCTCAATTTTTCTTGAAGGTTGGGGGAAGACCTCCAAAATATAATATGTTTAGCTTCATCCTCTTCACCAAAATTTAGTTTCCTCATGGATTTGGTAGATCTTCTTGTGAACACAATAGGGGAAGAATTTACAGGCTTGGTTATTACCACCTTCCCTTTCTTCTTTGAAGGTTTCTCTTCATCTTTGTCTTCATCTATGTTATCTCTCTTACCTTCAGTAAGCATGAAAGGTGAGCTTGATTGCTTAGTGTTCTTCATTATTTTCTCTATCCTTTTTTTTCTCTATTAATTGCTTGGGTTAACTTAATCTAAAGCTCAATTCTAGCCTTAGCCTCATCATATGTCCCAAAATTTGTTTCCTTAGGATCCATGAAATCATTTAGTAGAGCCTCAATGATATCTAAATTGGTTTCATCTATGTTAACCTCATATTTTAGAGTTTTAACCCATGCCACCTTAGGCCTGACTACTTGAATGTAGACTTTGTCATAGTCAACCAGAAAATAGATATCCTTCTCATAATGTACTACTAGTTTAGTATCCTCTATCTTCTTTGCATTTTCTCCTTGAATTTCTCAAAATAATTATCCATAATACTATTAAATTATTTTCCCATCTCTATTATAAATTCATTGATTTGATACACTACTAGAGTATCTTTCCTCCCTGCTAGAGTTCCTTTAGAAGTGAAAAGCTTTTGAACATAGAAGAATAAAAATATCAAGAGAGAAGAAAACTTACATAGATTGTTCTTTGATATTCAGATACTCCCCATGTTCTTTCTCAATTGATTCAACAACATCTCATCGAGGTCGAAGAATAGATTATTCTTTACTACCTTGTATGCTAGGTTAGAGGCTTCACATGATAAGCTTTCAAGCAGCTTGAGTTGTATATTTTGTGAGCTATCACATGGATGCCAAAATTCAATTCCATGTTAGTTACTCCACTTAGTTTCATGCTAATTCAACCCAACCTAGGGTTTGTGTTTTGTTCAACATGGACAATCCAATAATCCTATGCATTATCTTCTTGGTTATCAAAATAAGATGATCCAACCATAATTGTACGTTACAAACATAACTCAAGATGAATATGATCTATTTCACTTGGAATTCCCTTGGCATATGTAAAATATACATCAAACCCTTTCTCTCTAAATGTGTATGCTCAAGTTTTAGAAAACCATCCACAAATAGTTTATTACATGCCTCATTCATCTCTTGGGGTCCAAGCTCCTAAATAGAATAGTGATAAAATGATTGAATTTCATGAGCAAGGAGTAACTTAGGTAGAATTTGAGATTGTGCTCCAATAGGGTCGAGAGCCTCCACAATTGTTGGTGCCAATTTGAATGTAGGAACCTTGCAATCAAATCCGTGAATCAACATCTCAAAGCCTTTCTTAATCCTTCTGCTAGAAGATGCCATCAATCAGTAGGGTTTTGAACATGGGAGAAATATTCAAAAACAACTACTTTAATTGCTCTAGGTCTCTAGATCTACTTTTTCCTTAATGCTCTGACAACTTGTGGTGAAACAATACATTTGATTTCCTCCAAAAAAAAATTGTCTTTTTCATTGTCATTAATGCTTTGTACACATACTCACTTAGTGACAGGTTGTCCTCCACTTGGTTTGTTTTTAATCCTCAAAAGATAGCTTCAACTTGGTAAGGTTATTCTCATCTAGTCTAAACTTGGTACTCAATAGAGTCACTAACTCAACATCTGCATCTAGAAAAGATATGTAACCCAACCTTGCTTAGTAAGGTCTTGTGACTCAACCTTGCTTGGTAAGGTCTTGAATTTCCATCTTCAGTTAGTGATCCTTAAGCATCCTAAATGCTGATATGGATTGTTCATATTTCTATTTATAATTGATGTTACATGACTTCTTCTAAATCACAGCTCTAGTGATCTCCATAGGGAACTAAGTCAAGGTTGTTGAGTTACCCAACTCATTGACTTGGGTGTCAACAACTTCATGACTTTGGCTTGCATTTTCTAGAGATTTTTGCACCCATTGTTGCCTCATTTTATTTTCTAATTTTGTTATATTTATCTTTATTTTCATCTTCTACTTTACCTCTATTCATATAGTTATTGGCAAGATGTCCAAGTTCTATACAAACAAAACATCTCTTTGTAGTGTCACTCTTCCTTATGTAATTTTTTTACACATTTTTCTCCAATGTGCCCAAATTCACCATAGTAGTGACATCTATAGCATGTGTTGTAATCCACACCAAATATTTCTTTCACAATTTACTCTATTGGGTTCCACTTCATGGTCTTCCACAATGAAGATTTGTTTCCTTGTTTGTTACAATTATGATACTTTCCTTCAAACATAGGTTTCTCTATGCATTCACTTTCTGTATGACCATTATTAGTATAGTTATAACACTTTCCATTGAATTTTTCTTTTCCATTTCTCCAACACTTATTTGATGTATGACCTATCTTACCACAACAACTGCAAATAGGTCTTTTATTCTTTTGAGCTCCTTATCGAGATGGTTCACCTTTATCTGTATATCCTAATCCATCTTTTCCTTTGCATTTATTTTGACTTTTCTTATTCAATTGATTCATACTTTCTAGAGATTTCATCATTACCTCTTTGATTTTATTTTCAATGTTGAGATTATTTTGTAGTCTTTCATTCTCTATCCTTAGATTAATAAGCTCTTGATTTGCAGCATTGAGCTAATCAATAAAGTATTTTTGTTGAAGGGGTAGTTGTTGAGGTTCCTTTTCCTTCTCTTCTATCTCTTCTATTCTTTTTCCTTTTGTTTCATGACTTCACATAATCTATCTAATTCAAATTTTTCTCTCTTTTCAACCTTCTAACTTCTTCTTGAAGAATGAGATTTCTTTCAAGTAGATATTTGATTGATGTATAAGCTTCATCTAAATTTCTTTTTGGGCAAAAATCTTCAATTCTTTCTTCAATGTAGATATTTTGATTCATTTGTGTAGCAAGATCTTTCGTTCTTTACAAGGATTGAGAGATTTTCTCCTTTTCTTTCTTGAGTTCGACCAATAGCCAATTCTAGATCCAAATTTTCATTCTCAATAACATATTCTATCTTGTAAACCTCCATTTCCTCTGATCTTTTCTCAAGTTGTTAAACTTCACATGTGAGAACCAGATGCTCTAATACCAATTGTTGGAAATATAAGGTAGGCTAGTTTACTAAGAGGGGAGGGGTGAATGAGGAACTAATAAAAATTTAACTCACTTCACCAATTAATCCTTCATATATTATTATGATCTAATTTCATGCATGAAAGAATGAAAGCAATAAAACATTCATAACACTTTGACACAAGATATGGTGACCCAAAAATATTCCAAATAGAAAGTAAAATTGGGGTGAGGATGATACCCACAAGCTTTAGTATTATATTATAAATTTGGCCTGTTAAGGCTTATAATTGACTACTTTTAGCGATCTAACCTATTAGGAGCAGTAAGGACTATTAGGTTCACCTTGTTAAAGGATTTACTAACATATAGTGAAGCATGTACTCTGTTAGGAGATCTGGAAAAAGATTTCTAAGTCTGCTTGGTTAACAGATTTGAGTAATGCACCTATTAGAATGAATTAGTGCTTAATCTCTAATCTACAACTTTGATTTAATGAATGAGATTCCTTGAATTGCAATTATCACCTAACTATGATAGATAAGTCTCTCCTATACTTATACTACTTGTAGCCTTCTTCAATTCCTACTCATCTTGTTCTTATGCATTACTTGATTCCTTTTCTATATTAGATATGATATAATAAATTAAATATATACCAATCCACTTGATTATCTTTCAAAGTTGGCTATAATACCAAATTCATCATAATTCACAAAGTCAGCCCATTGTTGTAACTTAGGTTATGAAGACAACTCAATGATTATCTGACACTCAGAAAACACTGTCAACACTCAACATACTTTGGCACTCAATTGATGTTGAAGTTTGGTTCATACTAATCACTTTGAATAGCACAAACACTTAGTTAGAACAATGTGAATTAGTGAACACTAAGAAACTTGGTAGATATTAAGTCACTCAATTGACACTACATGACTTGGTCAACACTGATTTCTCTTCATTAACACTATGATCTTAGTACAACTTGTTTAACACTATAAAGCTTGGTTAACACTAATATTTTCATCACTTCTACTAAATAACTTAGTATACTCTACAACACTTAGGCAATATAGTAATTTGTCTCATATGTTTAGTAGGCACTGTGAAGCTTGACATGAACTAAATTCCAACTATTTCTCTTGGTAGCAAATGAAACATTTGGTTATATTTTTTAGATGAATGATACGCTTGGTGGTAACTGTAGAGCTTAGTAGCAATGTAACCAAATAAGTATTAAGTCACTAATAGAAAAATTGACCTTAATGGAAACATGGTGAAAATATCCTTAAGTGGACATATCTCCACTCCTTTAACCACACTAAATACCTATTCCTATGGGAATCTACTATTCTTTATAGAATAATAAGTATATTCACATGATGTACACATTATTATAAATACAACACATAACCACTAAATCATGTCTCCCAAAATACTTATATAATTTCCCATAGGAGAATAATCAACATTCATGATAGAAACATCCCCCTTTGACATTGATGGAAACGTAGACAAAAAATATCTAGGTTCCATGAATTCCAAATATATCTCTTCCTTATCTAACTTTCATCACCTCTTAATTTTTCTCATGATGTAAAAATAAATCTTAGTCTTATACAAGTTATAAATATTTTTTCATGCAAAATTCATAACCATATAGTAATCAACATATGTGAGCGGATAAAAGCACAAACACGTGTCACCCTTTTATAAAGGAAAATAATAAACAAAACATAACTATTTAACCACAATGGCATAAAATTGGTATTATTATTTAGAATTTGAAAATGAATTAAACTAATGAAATGTGTAGAAATATTATGATATTGCTATCAAGATTTTACTGTGTAATTTTTGAGTCAAACTCATTGACCCATGTTTCACTAGTAGTGATTCAATATAAATCCATCTCTCATGAGAATAAATGGAATACTTAGCACTCATTGGATCTAGGTTATGCTCACAGAAGTGACACATCAAGACTTCCTAGGAGGTCATCCATTCTAGTACTACTCTAGCTTGAGCACAATTAACTATGAAGTTTCCTCCATGGTAAAACCCACTCTTCTTGTAACCCATTATGTGAAACCTTCACCAAGTGTTGTGACATATAAACCGTTCATTAGAAAGCCCCTTAATCTCATCAATTGATAAGTAGGAGATAATTTCCACAAGAAGTCAAATTATGGTATTGCTATTAGGATTTAACTATGTAGTTTTTGAGTCAAACTCAATGATCCATGTATCACAAGTAGTGATTCAACATGAATTCATCTCTTGTGAGAATAAATCAAATAATTATCAATCATTAGATCTAGGTGATTCTCAAATAGGGGATGCACTAAGACTTTTGAGAGGTCACATATCCCAATACTACTCCAGGCTAACTGTGCTTAGCTCTAGAGTTTACTCCATGGTTAAACCAACTCTTCTTGCAACCCATTTGTAAAACCTTCATCAATTGTTCTACCTTATGAACCATTCATTAGAAAGCCCCTTAACTTCATAAATTTATAAGTAGGAGATAATTTCCATACAAGATCAAATTATGATATTGCTATCAAGATTTAAAAGTGTATTTTTTGAGTCAAACTCATTGACCCATGTTTCATGAGTTGTTACTCAACATGAATAAATCTCTCATGATAATAAATGGAACACTTATCACTCATTGGATCTAGATGATGCTCACAAGGGTGAAGCACTTAGACTTCCTAGGAGGACACCCATCCTAGTACTACTCCAGCCTAATTATACTTAATTGTAGAGTTTCCTCTATGGTTAAACCCACTTCACTTGCCACCCAATTTGAAAAACCTTCACCAAGTGTTGTGCCTTATGAACCATTCATAAGAAATCCCCTAAGTTCATCAATTGATATCTAGGAGATAATTTCCACAACAAGTTAAATTATGATATTGCTATTAGGATTTAATTATGTTGTTTTTGAATCAAAATCATTAACCCATGTTTCATGAGTTGTGATTCAACATGAATTCATATCTCATGAGAACAACTAGAAAACTTAGCACTCATTAGATCTAGGTGATGCTCATAGAGGTGAAGCAATAAGAATTCTTAGGAGGTCACCCATCCTAGTACATCTCTATCCTGAGCATACTTAGTTACAAAGTTTTATCCATGGTTAAACCCACTCTTCATGCAACCTCATTTAAAAAACCTTAACCAAGTGTTGTGCCTTATGAACCATCCATAATATATCCCATTAAGCTCATCAATTGATAAGTAGGACTTAATTTCTAAAGAAAGTCAAATTGTAACATTGCTATAGGGATTTAACTATGTAGTTTTTGAGTCAAGCTCATTGACCCAGTTTTTATAAGTAGTTATTAAAAACTAATACATCTCTCATGAGAATAAATGGAAAAATTAGCACTCATTGAAACTAGGTGATGCTCATAGAGGTGAAACACAAAGACTTCTCAGGAGGTCATCCATCCCAGCAGTACACCAACCTAAACACCCATAAGTACAGAGTATCCTCCATTGAAATCAATCAATTTTCATGATGTAATATTTTATTCCTCAGAAGATATTTTTCATGTGCACATCTCTCTCCTACATTTATATCAATGAAATATGTATCATTACATAAATTATTTAAGATAAATCATTTCCAAAATAATCTGATTAATCTCAAATTTCCAAAGGCACTATTGAATTGTAGTACTAAGAGCCCTCTATGACCATTCAAATATAGATACTCCCTCAAACTTAGTATTCTATAAACTTTAGCCTAGAACTAGATATTATCTATTGCCTTATAACTTGCATAAGAAATTAAACTAACAATGCTAAATAGTAAATATAATCATGCAGTAAGATAACACATAACACCATATTTTTTTTAAACTAGGGAAGCCCTTGCCAAGGGAAAACCCTAGTGGGGATTGTACCCACAAAAGGATCCACTAAACAAAAGTATCTAGTTCAAGATGTTGACCATGGTAGGAGTCTATTACATGCATATAGTGTCCTGGTCCTTTTTAAAGGACTAGGCCCTAATAAAAGCCTCAACCTTGATAGGAGTCATTCCAACCCTATTAGGAGTTGGTATGAAGAATTAAAAATGTATGCTAGATGATGCCACTTCAAAAACATACAATTGTACAATGTAGATCTTTATAGAAAAGAGATAGATACAAAAACCTCTTTAGAATAATCATATATTCAATACTTGATCTTTCCTTTAATACTCTTTCCATACCTCTAATCATACAATATAATTCACATCACATATAGTTCTCATTGTTAGAATCTGATAAGATTAATAACCCAGTAAACTAGTGCAAAGAATAAATATCTAAACTATGAATGCAAATGATACAAAATCAAAATAGCATCATAGAGTTAGTCTCCAAGAGAGTAATGCAAATGCTGGAAGCAAAATAGCATTAGGAGGATGCAAAAACAAGAGATGCAACTACAAGCCAGATAGCATGCTTATATAGGCTAGGAAGAGGGAGGAGGTGGTAACACCAACCAATGAGGAGCAACCACCTATCAGACTAAAGATAGCAAAGTATCTTCCCAAGATAGCTAATGGATGCTCACATGTAGGAAGGTGACAACTCACAACTATTCACCTAATAAGACATGATTTATTAACCTAAGCGAGATTATTAAAAGTGTAGTAAAAACCTAGCAAAATACAAAAAATAAAAAACTACACTAAGAGCCCCCCATAAGTGAAGCTTTGGTGGATGTAGAAATGGGTCTCGACAAGTCAAGCCTTATGAGGTACCCATGTACATAAAATTCCCCCAAAAGAGAGAGAGAAAAGAGACTACCCAAAGAAAAATAGGACTCCAAGTGAGAGGAAGAGGGCCCCCCAAAAGATGAAGCATCCCACACCTCCAGCAAAGCTTGCAAATTTTGTCCAGTAGATCCACTTACATCAAACAAGTTTTCTTCCCTTAGGAAAAGGGACAAGATCCCAAGTGTGGTTCCTCATCAAGGAACTATACTATTCCTACATAGCTGTATCCCACTCAGAAATACCAGAAGCCTCATGAAAGAATTGTGGATTTGAGGCAGTAGAAATGAAGATATGTAGAGCATCCTAGAATTGTGAACGAGTCTGCTTGGTGTCTGATGGATCCCCAACAGAATCACCTGCAAACTGCAAGGTTTGTCTAGCCCAAAGTGGACCACAAGATGGATAATCTAGAGGAGAATCATCAACCTATGAATGATGATGAGGAGAGGATGGAGGTGAGTCCTCTAAATCACTCTCTGCATCAAAAGTGGAGGTAGAAGACTGCTCAAGTGAATCTGACCCATCAGAAGATCTATCATGTATTCCAATTGACTCCAATATCAAAGTAGAAGGCAACCCTATGACCATGCTTTTCTGGTTAAGCTGATGCAAGTGGTGGAAGTTAAGATGGGCAAACCATTGATGCCATAATCTGCTCACATCATTAGAGTGAGTGAGTGAAATAGTCAAAGGAGGATCAGGAACAAAGTGAGAAAACATATAGAGTCATGACTGGTGATCTACTCTCCCAACTGCAACTGTAGAATCATTGTGCAACTCACGTATCTCTACTAAATTAGGAGTAACTCAACCTACTTGCCTAAACCTATGTGAGTGATCTGGTGTACCGATAGGAGATTAGTTGACAATGAGGGTACACAAGGAACATCATGGAATGCGCCATCCCCCACATCAATAGACCCTCTCCCACACACCTCAACAAGAGTGTTATCACCCATCAAAATAGAAGGCATAGTACACAGATCCACAGATGTAAGTTCTTCCTTAGATGAAGCCATGTGGTGTGAAGCACCCGAATCAAGAACCCAAGTGAATGGTGAGGAAGCAATTGCAAAAAGGGCCTTGCCCTTTCCTTTCCCCTTTTTATTTTCCTTTTCCTTGTTAGACCTTTCATTAGAACTTTGTTTGGGGTAAAAGCACAGATCTATGTCACTATTTGTGATACAAAAGCCTATTTTGGTCAAATCTCATTTCTCTATCAAAATTAAAATTTTTCCAAAATTTAAAAACACCCTTTTATAGATCTCAGATTCAATATCATCATTATATAAACTTTTGAGTGTTTTGATTAGTTATAATATATTATAATCTCCAAATATTATAAGTCAATATTTCAACATTTCAGAAGATGCTCTCTCAAAAAATGAAAAAAAATAGTAAATCATATCAAAAAAATAAAAAAATAAAATTTATCACTAGAGGAGAGAATCCTCTTCACGAATATGTAATTTTTTTCAAGAAGGTATAGATTTGATAGGGAAGTTTTGATAGGAGGAAAAAACTATTGGATTCTGACAAGGTCAAACTTAAGTACTTATAACAAAGAAAATATACATAAAAAATAATTAATTATTTCTTTGTTCACTAGCTATACATGTCATCTATAAAATATTTTCAAATCAGAACAAAAAAAGATGATTTGCACATACTTGTTTGATGGGAACTACATCCTATATTTTTTATAGGTAAAAAAGGGACTTCAAAATAAAATAAAATGAATAAATTCTTATTCAAAAAAATTATAGGCATAAAATTCATACAATTCTACACATTTCATCAGTTTACATCATCTTCATATTTTAAACACAAATACCATTTTTTTTGTCATTAATGTTGAACTGTCACATTCTGATATCACGTTTCTTTATAAAAGGTGACACAGGTTTTTGCTTTTACCCTTTGATAGACTTAGGAACACTGATATTATTCTTCTCAAGAATGTACGTCAAGTGATCAAGTTGTTTCTGTAAACATTTATGTTTATCATGACCAGGTCTTTCTCAATAGGCACATTTGAACTTTTCTTTCTTAGGCTTATTGCCCTTGAAAGATGGTGTATCAATAGTTGCTTTTGAAGAAATCGATATATGATCCTTCTTCTCCTCGCTATTCTTTTGTTGCTTGTCCTTACTATTATTGTTACTACTTTGTACATATTGTTCTTCTGTGCCTTGGTTAGCAGCCAAGGCATGTGACTTAGAGGACTTAAGAGTTCCCATCTGGATTAGTTTGTCCTTCTCTCGAGTGAGATTGATAGCAAAATCATCTAAAGATGGCATGGTGAATTGAGTACCAAGTGCACCCTTAGTAGCATAGAAGGTAGAGACAAAAACAGAATATTCTGAACTTAGCTTAAAGAGAATACTAAGAATCAGCTGTTCATCTTTCTTTTCAATTCCACATTATTTTAACTGCAGCCTTAGTGATTTTAATTTGGTGAAGAAATCTTGGATTGTGTTGAAATTTTCTGGACTTAAACTAATTAATTCATTTTCCAACATATGACCCCTCATTGAATCTTGTATGCCAAATAGTGTTTTTAGCTTTGTCCATACTTCATTTGGTGTATCCAAAGACTCAATGTGAAATAGCAAGTCAGGAGAAATAGACAAACACAATGTTCCATATGCCTCATCACATTTATTAAACCACTTAGGCTTGTCTTCATCTTTAGCAAGTTCAGTTTCAAGTCCCATAGTTATCCTATTTAATCCAGCTTTCTTTAAGTCAATTGTCATGCATGATTTCCACTCAAAGTAATTGTATGGAGTTAGGATGGGTATATTTGTTTGATCCATGATGAAGAAATGTAGAGAAGAAATGTTAAAAAGAAGAGAACCCAGCCACGACAATGCCCCCACCTTTTTACTCAATCAAAGACTTCCCCACCCCCCCCCCCCAAAGAAATATGATTTGACACTTTATTTTAGTGCATTTACAACTACCACTAGAAAGAAATACTTAGTGGTCTTGATTTTAATGCATTACAAACCCTCATGAAGAGCATATGCTAAAAGTGAAACTTGGGCAAAATAAT
Source organism: Cupressus sempervirens (assembly GCA_028749045.1). Taxonomy (NCBI): domain Eukaryota; kingdom Viridiplantae; phylum Streptophyta; class Pinopsida; order Cupressales; family Cupressaceae; genus Cupressus; species Cupressus sempervirens. The sequence goes on from CM053791.1 coordinate 639,523,873, forward strand.
CAAGAAAAAAAATAGCCCCACTACGATCTACTCAAAAAATATGCACTTTAAAAAAAAGAATCGCCTCGATACGAGGTCATATGAGAAAGTTATGATCCTCCAAAGTTTCGAAAATGAGAACTGTGCATAGTCACGACTGAGAATCTATAATTTCTAAAGAATTCATGCATGAAAATCAAAAAACAACTCCACTAGTGGATAGAGCACAAAAAAATAGCCAAGTTCATAATAAGAATCATCAAAATCAGAGTCTATATGAGCAAGAATGAGACATTTGAAAACTGCATTCAAATCTGCGACTGCCAACGGAGAGAGGTATGGCTGTAGCCTTTCATGCTCGATTCTGGAAAATATATAGCTTGCATGCAAAATATAAAAGATACCCAAATGGTTTTTCAGGGATGCAAACAAAATCTAGAAAGCTTTTTTCTTGTTGATGTACAGAAGATGTTGTTGTAGTGTAAATTAGATGCCTTTAACAGTAAACAATAGCTCCAAAAATTAAAAAAAACCAACCCCAGCAACCAAAATATGACATGCAAATGTTGGATCAGCTTCCTAAGTCCATCAATGGCATGCTGGAACCTACAATACTGATTGAAAACTCCAAATATGCAAGTTGGTTGTCAGATTTGAGATTGAAAGCCCAGAGAAAAACCATTTTTGTCAAAACTTTTCTGATTCTTAGGATCATCCAAAGATGCAAGAGAAGAGCATACTTCATTTTTTAAAAAACTACAATAAAGTTTATTAGCCACCCCCCCCCCCCGCAATCTCTCAAATAAGGAAACTAAAATCTACGCTTGCACATAGAAAAGCTCTGATACCATGTTAGAATCTGATAAGATTAATAACCTAAAAAACTAGTGCAAAGAATAAATATCTAAACTATGAATGAAAATGATACAAAATCAAAATAGCATCATAGAGTTAGTCTCCAAGAGAGTAATGCAAATGCTAGAAGCAAAATAGCATTAAGAGGATGCAAAAACAAGAGATGCAAATACAAGCCAGATAGCATGCTTATATAGGCTAGGAAGAGGGAGGAGGTGGTAACACCAACCAATGAGGAGCAACCACCTATCGGACTAAGGATAGCAAAGTATCTTCCCAAGATAGCTAATGGATGCTCACATGTAGGAAGGTGACACCTTACAACCATTCACCTAATAAGACATGCTTTATTAACCTAAGCGAGATTATTAAAGGTGTAGGAAAAACCTAGCAAAATAAAAAAAAATAAAAAACTACACTAACATTATTCTTCTCAAGAACTGGATATTATTTATTGCCTTATAACTCGCATAAGAAATTAAACTAACAATGCTAAATAGTAAACATAATCATGGAACAAGATAACACATAACACCATTTTTTTTAACTAGGGAAGCCCTTGCAAAGGGAAAACCCTAGTGGGGATTGTACCCACAAAAGGATCCACTGAACAAAAGTATCTAGTTCAAGATGTTGACCATGGTAGGAGTCTATTACATGCATATAGTGTCCTGGTCCTTTTTAGAGGACTAGGCCCTAATAAAAGCCTCAACCTTGATAGGAGTCATTCCAACCCTATTAGGAGTTGGTATGAAGAATTAAAAATGTATGCTAGATGAGGCCACTTCAAAAACATACAATTGTACAATGTAGATCTTTATAGAAAAGTGATAGCTACAAAACGCTCTTTAGAATAATCATATATTCAATATTTGATCTTTCCTTTGTTACTCTTTCCATACCTCTAATCATACAATATAATTCACCTCACATATAGTTCTCATATTGTACATATAGCTTTCAAATAAATAAACATATCACTTACATGTTAGAGAGAAAGGTTAATTTCATTTCATTAATTAAATTATCTTTTCTTCCTTCTTAAGATTTTTTTTATGCACCTTTTGCATTCTCATTTCATAATTATTTTTTATTTATTAAATAGCATTTACCTTTTATCTTACCCTTTGTACCTTTTAGGTTACCCTTCTCTATTTGTCTACTTAGTCTTCTCTCCTCTCATTATGAAGGTTTGATTCCATCTTGTTGAGAAAGTCTCATAGCTTGTGATTCCTTAATTCCTCATGATTTCTTGTGTATGAGAAACATAGTTATATTCTATGTTGTAGAGCATAATATGTTAGATCTATTGTTATATCTTTGTGACTTCTAAATTTTTTAGTTTCTTTTCAATGTAATCATGAATAACAAGAATTTCAATGAAAAATACATTCTGATTTGGATCTCTCCAATGTGTGAACCAATTAAGTTTTTGTTGGAAATACAATAGGGAAGTAAACTTTGGGGGGTGGGGGTTGAATCAACACTTAAAACTTTCAACCTCAAAAGCATTCACCACACATCCATCTCACAATCTATGCATATAAACTAAAATACCAAATTAAGCATATACATTTGTATGATAGAAGATATTTGGTTTCCCAAAAACCCTCTAAGGGAAAGGTAAAATTGGGGTAGGGATGACACCCACAAATCATCATAAATATAGTAATAAATTGTAACTAGTGAAGGTTACAATGTTTGATCACGAAACATGATCTACCTATGATAGGTCTACCCTACTGAAGGCTTACAATATTGTTAGATCTTACCCTATTAAAGAATTTCAAAACCCTTTTAGAAGTGTGCCTGGTAAAAGGAATTTAACTTACAATGAAGTAAGCACCCTATTAAAGGATTTACAATAGCTTGTCAAGACTACCCTATTAAGAGATTTAACTAATTCACCTATTAGAATGTCTTAGAAATGATCCTTTAGTTAGCACACTATTTCTCAATGTCATATCACCTCTATCCTGATGTGCACTAGATCCTTTTTTATTAGATTTATCTCTACTATCTTCTAATTCCTTCCTCTATTCTCCTTTAACTGATTCTACAATGTAACTCAAATAATAACACCTTGGTTACTCAAATAACAGTTTGTTTGCACATACAAAAACTATTCAATTCTCCTTAAGCAGTCATAAATTTTAAAGGGTTTTTCTTCCTTAAGAAGAGGGTATGTGCAGGATCATGGTGTGCCAAAAAGCGGTGATCTAAAATATCTATAGTTCTAAAATATCTCGAACCATTTCAAAATCTATTCCAACTTTTTTCCCATCCACCTTGATACTAAATGAAAACAATTAATACCTTTATAAGGTCTACTATATCTTTCGATACCAAACCTATATCGTCAACTTTAAAAACATCCTAAAAATGTGCTTTTGGCCTATTTTTATGTGATTTTTACTTCGAACATGTAGCTGATGACTTTTTTTTTCACCAAAATTTGATGAAACGAAAAGGGTTTCTTAAGAATGTTCTTTTCTTTCCATAAATGTAAGGTTTGTCAAATTATGAGTTTAGTAAGTAATTATTAATTATTTTCTAATGCATTTACATATAAAGTGTTGACTGACACACTACTTGAAAAACAACTATAACTTTCAAATGGTACAACATTTTGTAAATCCAAAAGATGCATCACATTCTATGCTTCTTCTACTATAAGAAAAATAAATGAAAAATTGAATTTTACAGAGTTTTGAATTAGTTATGATGGTTAGACACAAGATTATTTTTTTTCAAAAATACTAAAATAAAAAATTAATTAATTATTATTTATTTAGAATAAAAATACTCAAAAATATGTGTCACATTCAGACATGAGTCTACTACTTATATCTAGAATATTATTAAAAAATATTATCATTTGATTTTGATTAAGGTGGTCAAACATACATCTACTTCTTATATTTGTTCTAAAAATTTTGTCATATTGCATCATAATTTAAAAGTTTGACCAATCAATTTTTTTTTTTTTTGAGATAAGTCCTAGTATTTTAGAAACTAGATTCAATTTTCTAGTGATTTTTTTCTCTCAACTTTTTGATATAAAGTTAATAACAAGTAGAAAATTGCATGTCAAGTTGACATAACCCTAATTTTCTGATTATTTATTGCCAATTAAGAGCATAGTTTGGTTGACCATGACCCTACACATACCCAACACCTAGGTGACTCAGGGTTAGGTATGAATCAATAGTTGTGATTCACCCAAATTTAAAATTGATCCTTCCCTTTTTCTAATTGGATGCATGTAATGCATAGGTATTCACAATTAATTTTCATCCTTATTATCGAAGATCATAAAAAAATCCTTAAGTCAACCCAAAAATGGTTTACATAGAATTTTGTGTCATTACAAACAACTACATTAAAACTATGTAACTCAACACTTGAAGTCACTAATGCTCAGCATCAATTACAACTTCAATGCCATAACTTTGCCTCTGAATGAATTAGCATCCACTGATCACTAAACATCTAAATAGCTCAACACATACCATCTTCTCATGACTTAAGTGACTTAACACATACTAGTTAGCTCATACTAAATATTTGTCACTTGACAGATACTATCTAACAACCTATGCTTGGCATGTATTACTTGTTCGACATGAGCTAATTAAATGACTTAAGTATATTTTCACTCATATGTCAAAACCAATATGAGATTAATAGTTTTGGGAATGAAATGAATTCGAGATTCCTTTCTCTCATTGTCTTCTTGTGAGATACCCATTTATCCTTCATTCTTTAATGTAATAGATTGATTAATCTGCTTGTTGGGAATTGGGTATTTTTTGGTATTACACATGAATTGTGATAAGTAGGCTAAATTATACTGATTATTGTGATGTGTTGCAAGGCTTCATCTCACATATTTGACGTTATTTGTAATGGTATAGCTAATTTTCACATTGTTGACAACTGAAAGAAAGCCGTGAATTACATTATTCATCGGTTATGTTGTTTGTCATTGATGTCAAAATAATTGATACATCATTTCATGTTGCTAATACATCTTTAGGGATTTATATTGTGAAGCAATAAGCAAGAACCTTGTAAGGTTAAAAATGGAGTGGTAAGAAAAGAAAATCTTATGTGGTCAGCAATCTTATCTGAAGAGGGAAAATTATTGAAGAATCATATCTTATCAGTGAATTTATCATTTATTGGAGAAAATGGAAAAGAAAAGGAAAAGTTTCTAGGTTAAGTAATAAGAGATTGTTTAAGAAGTTTTTAGAAGCATTATGGATATGTAATGAAGGGTGCTCCCCTTAATAGGACAAACACATAACATAAATAAATAAACAAAAACAATTGGCAAGAAGAAAATACATGCTTCTTATTATCACTGCAAATGCAAAATTACATAATTTTGAAATACAATATAGGAACCCACATGAGCACCTTCCTTAAAATGGTTTGCAATATAGAGCTGTGAACTATCACCCAAACCTATCCTAGACAATATGTAGACATTTCTTAAATAGGTATTGTTACACCACCCAACAATTTTCTAGACATCAAACCCTAACCCTTGATATTGAATAAATCTAAAATTACACATAGAGTTATCCAAATACACCTTTGACACTTATTTTGGAAATTTGGGTTGGCCCAAATTTGGAAGACCACAGCTTTATAATTGTTGCTCTAATTGGCTATTACAATCACTTTTGAGAATCTTGAGCTTCTGATCTATAAGGCTCAACTCGCAAAAGCTCTAGTCAACCCAATTTTGAATCCCATCTAAGGCCTCTCAGGTCTTGAATGGTGAGCCTAATATTTTTATACCAAAATTGCACATCAAAAACTTCATAAGTAATCTATGAGTACTTATGATATGGAACCAAGCCTCAACCAGTAGACTGATATATCAAAGATGAACATCCACCTTTGAAATAAGGACATTTCGAGCTCATATAATTAACTTACTAAGTAGAAAGCATCCAAAAACAACTAATGTATGTAGAGACAACCCTTATTGAAGAAACAAAAAGGAAATATTTTTGGGTGATACGAGATTTCTCTCTCACCTAGAATACTCCTACATCAAATACCTTGGGTAATTTGAGAAGTGACCCCTTCACATCTTATGTGTTTAGAGGAAAACCAAGATAGTTAACCTCCTCCTTTGCTAAACATTATGAATCTTCTATTGGCCTCCCTTTCCATTTGACTAGGAACTCTTCATAAGTTCTTTTTCTTGTACTTCTACCAACACAATTGTCCAATATCTCCTAAATCTAGACTTTGTGGCCAAACTAGCTAAGAGAATACTCCACTGGACTTCTGTAACTTCATCTCTGTCACCATCTTCTTAACTATTTGTCAAATCTAAAATGTTAAATATTGGTGAAATATTAATTTTAGTATGAAATTCTACTTCATTGGAATTTCTGAAATCATGTCTTTTCACAATTGTGCATGGTCTAAACTTCATTTTCAGCTTATTATATGTACCCACTATAAACACTCCTTTCTCAAATGACCCATGACTTCATCTCTAATTAGAAATTCCTTATACCTTCTTTTCAAATTTTCCTTAGATATATATTGTGTATTCATAATAATAATGTGCTTCCTCATCTCCTCATGGATATTATTCAAATGTTTAAAAAATTCTTTTTCTTCAACACTACTTATCTCTCTTACATCAAAATGCATCAATTTAGAAGCATTTCTAGGATTCCTCCCATACATAATCTAAAATGGTTATTTACTAGTAGTCTTATTGTAAAAATCATTATATTCAAATTACACTTATGGTAAAATTAGGTTCAAGCCCTTTGGTTTATCTCCAACCAAGCGTCTCAACAAATTTCCAAAACATCGATTCACAAGTTCAGTTTGTCCACTAGCTTGTGGATGATGTGATTAACTGAACTTCACTTATTGAAATTATTTAGAAAAATTGAGTGGGGAGTTTAGTTATCTAATGGCCAAATGTACAAATAATAATTTTCAGCACTTAATAGATTCATGTCCATATACCCATATCATGCATGCATCAATTAGATCATCAAATACCTTAAACATTTGCATATTTTTGTCCTAGGTCAAAATAACTCTACATTAATTTAAACATAAAAGACCACAAACTCATTCACACAATTTTGACACAAGGATTTTATGTGGAAACCCAATTTGGGAAAAATCACTTGTAACATGCTACCAAATTTTAGTCTTCTGAAGTCATTCCTTGTAAAAGGCCAACCCTATTAAAGGTTATAATCCATACTCTTAAATGTGACCTGGTTAAAGGTTTTCAATCACCCTATTAGGAGTGAGCCTTGTTAGAGGACTTTAGACATTCCATTAGAATGCCACCTTGTTAAAGAATTTACAAATGACTATTAGGTCAAACTTAATCCAAAGGAATCATCCATACTAATACAATGGTTAGAAAGTAACAACAAGACTTGATCTAATAATAACTTACAACTTACTTGCAAATTAAAAATCTCCATTTCAGTCCTCCGTTATGCTTTGCATTTATCCTCTTTGTCTTTGACGGCTTTTTGACCCTTCAATGATTCAAGTCCTTAAGCCTTCCTTCTTTTTATGGTAGTTGTAGTCTCTTCTATTCGGTGATCAAATGAAGCAACACCCTAGACTTCTTTTCTTCCTTAGTTTCTTGCACATGACAACCTTTGCTTCTAGCCTACTATATCTATAGAAAGAGAATTTAGATCTTTTGTTGCTTAACTAGAATCATCTATTTTAGGGTTAGGTAGGATTCAATGAATCTACCCACTTTTCCATTTTAGTCCCTTCTAGAAATATCCTCTCCAATCTTCTTTCAATTCACCAAAAAAATAGTTTATCTTGAATTTTGTGCCTCTAGCTCATCAAGCTTATCTTCCACATGCTTCACATAATTCAATAATTCAACTTTGTTGACTCAAATTTGACAAATATTCAATTTAACACATTTTATTGTCACGTGACAATTACAATATTCTATCAATTGACCAATACTAGTTCACTCGACACATGCTAAAGTTTATTGATGCATGTTATGAACTAAATTTTACTTAGCTTCCACTTTTTCCCTTCTATGCTTGACACCTATTGGTTTCACTTGGCTTCTACTATTTTTTTTACTTGACATTAACTAATTTTTCTCTATTTGCACTATTTACTTGGTCAGTCTTGGCAGACACATTTCTTCACTTGATCTTCTTTCATTCTTTTCTTGAGTAACCTTTCACTTTAGCCTTAAGTATATCAACAAAATATCATATCATCCATGTCTTACTTGGTCTTAGATCTCCTTTTATACACTAAATAACCAAAATTTTCTCTAGTTCCTTTTATTATCTTTTATTTTCAAATCCTCTTCGTCAATCAAACAAATCATAATATTTAGAACAACAAGAAATTGTGTCACTAGCAAGTAGTAGGTTTAACATCATTGACAAAATAATGATTGTTCCATGATAGGTTCCATCAATCTAATCTTCAACAATCTCTCTCATTATTAATCTCTTTTCTCAACAATATTGCTCTGAGCAATCTGATCTCAATAAACCTATCTTTAATTTTTTCCATAATGTATACTAGAAATACCTGACAAACTTGGTATCTTGCTCATAAAATATACTCTTTGAAAGACCATATAGTCTCACAACTTCTCTAAAAAATAACTTTTCCACATGAACAACATCACTTTTCTTCTTGTAGGGAATGAAATGTTTCATTTTTGAAAGTTTGTCAACCACCACAAATATGAAATCATACCAACCCTAAGTCCTTGGTAAACCAAGAACAAAATCCATGCTCACATCTTCCCATAGCTTCTTTGGTATAGTTAATGGTTGATATAACCCAATATTCTTCTTCACTTCTTTTCTATTTGACATACTCTGTAACTCTTCAAAAACTTCTTCACATATTGTTGCAATTGTGGCAAGTAACAATTCTCAGAAACTAAAGTAGTGGTCTTATCTCTACTAAAGTATCTATCCAACCCTCAACTTTGCTTCTCCTTGATGAGATTTTCTCTCATAGAACTTCTAAGAATGGACAACTAACTTCCCTTGAACAAAATACCATTTTATCCTATCAAATGTAATAGGTTCTATACAAGCCTTCAAAGATTTGCCAAAATTAGGATCCTTTGGATACAAATCTTTGAGTTCCTTGAACTAGCCACCTCAATATTCATCTTTAATACTAAAAGTTGTCTTGTACTAAAATCATCAATGACTTTGTTAGACTTTCCACTCTTGTGCTTTATATATATATATATATATATATATATATATATATATATATATATATATATATATAACTCTTCAAAATATCAACCCACCTCAAATTCCTTTGGTTCAATTTTCTTTGACTACTCAAATATTGTTAAGCTTGATGAGAAGTATAGAAAACAAACTTAATAGGAAGAAGATAGTGTCTCAAATCCTTTAATGCCAGAAATATTATAGAAAATTCTAGATCATAAATAGATTATTTTCATTTTTCTTTTTTCCTCAAAATATCTCCTATTGTAGTACCACTAACATCAAAGTCATCTTGATGCACCTTGTTAAAATCTAGAAGTGCTAAAACAAGCTATTATGTAACTTTTTGTTTAAACAGATTAAAACTTGTATCTACTCCTATAGTCCATTTAAATTACTTTCTATTTCCTCTCATGTTCTCTAGTCAAAGATCCACAAATACTATGCACTAAAACCCTCTAATCTTTTTTTTTTTTTTTGTAAAAAATAGCTAGTTAATCAAAAGATCTTAGCTCAATCACACTCCTTAGAGTAGGCCAGTCAAGGATAGCCTTCACTTTCTAATTTGATGGACGGATCTAGACTAATTGCAGTATTGAATGCTTAAATAAAATCAAATTAGCGGAAGTCTTAATACATGTATACATAAATGAAATTAAGCATCGAAGAGTTTAGGTGAAATAAATAGAATTGAGAGAGAAAAGAAGATATAAATTGCAAACAAAGATTGTTTTCGGAGTACGCCACAATGTGACTACATCTCTGGGTCGGCTCCAACAGAGTACTGTTAGAATTTGAAAAGATTAATAACCCAGAAAACTAGTGCAAAGAGTAAATATCTAAACTATGAATGCAAATGATACAAAATCAAAATAGCATCATAGAGTTAGTCTCCAAGAGAGTAATGCAAATGCTGGAAGAAAAATAGCATTAAGAGGATGCAAAAACAAGAGATGCAAATACAAGCCAGGTAGCATGCTTATATAGGCTAGGAAGAGGGAGGAGGTGGCAACACCAACCAATGAGGAGCAACCATCTATCGGACTAAAGATAGTAAAGTATCTTCCCAAGATAGCTAATGGATGCTCACATGTAGGAAGGTGACACCTCACAACCATTCACCTAATAAGACATGTTTTATTAACCTAAGCGAGATTATTAAAAGTGTAGGAAAAACCAAGCAAAATAGGAAAAATAAAAAACTACACTAACACCCCCCCATAAGCAAAGCTTAGGTGGCTGTAGAAATGGGTCCCGGCAAGTCAAGCCTGATGAGGTACCCATGTACATAAAATTCCCCCAAAAGAGAGAGAAAAGAGACTCCCCAAAGAAAAATAGGACTCCAGGTGAGAGGAAGTGGCCCCCCCAAAAGATGAAGCATCCCATTCCCCCAGCAAAGCTTGCAAAATTTTTCCAGTTTATCCACTTACATCGAACAATTTGTCTTCCCTTAGAAAAAGGGACAAGATCCCAAGTTTGGTTCCTCATCAAGGAACTATGCTATTCCTGCATAGCTATATTCCACTCAAAAATACCATAAGAATCATGAAAATACTGTGGATTTGAGGCAGTAGTAATGAAGATATGTAGAGTGTCCTGGAATTGTGAATGAGTCTGCTTGGTGTCTGATGGATCCCCATCCCAATCACCTACAAACTGCAAGGTCTGTCTAGCCCAAAGTGGACCAAAAGATGGAGAATCTAGAGGAGAATCATCAACCTATGAATAATGACTAGGAGAGGAAGGAGGTGAGTCCTCTGAATCACTCTCTACATCAAAAGTGGAGTTAGAAGACTGCTCAAGTGAATATGACCCATCAGAAGATCTATCATGTATTCCAAGTGACTCCAATGTCAAAGTAGAAGGCAACCCTGTGACCATGCTCTACTAGTTAAGCTGATGCAAGTAGTGAAAGTTAAGATGGCCAAACCGGTCATGCCATAATCTGCTCACATCATTAAAGTGAGTGAGAAAAATAGTCAAAGGAGGATCAAGAACAAAGTGAGAAAACATATAGAGTCGTGACTGATTATCTGCTCTCCCAACTGCAACTGTAGAATCATTGTGCAACTCACGTATCTCCACTGAATCAGGAATGAACTCAACCCGCTTGCCTAAACCTGTGTGAGTGATCTGGTGTACCGATAGGACATTAGTTGACAATGAGGGTACATAAGGAACATCATGGAATGTGCCATCCCCCACATCAATAGACCCTCTCACACACACCTCAATAGGAGTGTTATCACTCATCAACATAGATGGCATAGTACATGGCTCCAAGTATGCAAGTTCTTCCTTAGATGAAGCCATGTGGTGTGAAGTACTTGAATCAAGAACCCAACTGGATGGTGAGGAAGCAATTGCAAAAAGAGCCTTGCCCTTTCCTTTCCCCTTGCTATTTTCTTTTTCTTTGTTAGACCCTTCATTAGAACTTTGTTTGATAGACTCAACAACACTGATATTATTCTTCTCAAGAATGTATATCAAGTGATCAAGTTGTTTCTGCAAACATTTATGTTCATCATGACCAGGTCTTTTACAATAGGCACATTTGACCTTTTCTTTCTTAGGCTTATCGCCCTTGGAAGATGGTGTATCAATAGTTACTTTTGAAGAAACCAGCATCTGATCCTTCTTCTCCTCGCTATTCTTTTGTTTCTTGTCCTTACTATTGTTGTTACTACTTTTTCCTTGTTGTTCTTTTGTGCCTTGATTGGTAGCGAAGGCATGTGACATAGAGGACTTAAGAATGCCCATCTGGATTAGCTTGTCTTGTTCTCGAGTGAGATTGAAAGCAAAATCATCTAGAGATGGCATGGTGAATTGAGTACCAAGTGCACCCTTAGTAGCATATAAGGTAGAGACAAACACAGAATATTCTAAACTTAGCTTAGAGAGAATACTAAGAATCAGTTGTTCATCTTTCTTTTCAATTCCACATTGTTTTAACTGTAGCCTTAGTGATTTCAAATTGGTGAAGAAATCTTGGATTGTGTTGAAATTGCCTGGACTCAAACTAATTAATTCATTTTTCAACATATGACCCCTCATTGAATCTTGTGTACTAAATAGTGTTTCTAGCTTTGTCCATACTTCATTTGGTGTATCCAAAGACTCAATGTGAAATAGCAAGTCAGGAGAAACAGACAAACACAATATTCCAAATGCCTCATCACATTTGTTAAACCACTTAGGCTTATCTTCATCTTTAGCAAGTTCAGTTTCAAGTCCCATAGTTATCCTATTTAATCACACTTTCTTTAAGTGAATTGTCATGCGTGATTTCCACTCAAAGTAATTGTATGGAGTTAGGATGGGTATATTTGTTTGATCCATGATAAAGAAATGCAGAGAAGAAATGCTAAAAAGAAGAGAACCCAGCCACGAAAATGCCCCCCCTTTTTACTCAATAAAAGAACCCCCCTCCAAAGAAATATGATTTGGCACTTTATTCTAGTGCATTTACAACTACCACTAGAAATAAATACTTAGTGGTCTTGATTTCAATGCATTACAAACCATCATGAAGAGCATATGCTAGAAGTGAAACTTGGGAAAAATAATCAAGGAAAAAAATAGAACCACTTTGATCTACTCAAAAAATCATGCACTTCCAAAAAAAGAACCACCTCAATACGAGGTCATATGAGAAATTTATGATCCTCCGAAGTTTCCAAAATGAGAACTATGCACAGTCATGACTAAGAATTTGCAATTTTTGAAGAATTTATGCATGAAAATCAAAAAAAAACTCCATTAGTGGATAGAGCACAAAAAAATAGCCAAGTTCATAATAAGAATCATCAAAATCGGAGTCCGTATGAGCAAGAACGAGACATTTGAAAACTGCGTTCAAATCTGCGACTGCCAATGGAGAGGGGTATGGCTGTAGCTTTGCATGCTCGACTCTACAAAATATACAGCTTGCATGCAAAATCTAAAAGATATCCAGATGGTTTTTCGGGGCTGCGAACAAAACTTAGAAAGCATTTTTCTTGCTGATGTACAAAAGATGTTGTTGTACTGTAAATTAGACGCCTTTAATAGTAAAAAATGGCTCCAAAAATTTAAAAATGACCCTAGCAACCAGAATATGACATGCAAATGTTGGATCAGCTTCTTAAGTCCATCAATGGCATGCTGGAACCTGCAAAACTGATTCAAAACTCCAAATATGCAAGTTGGTTGTCAAATTTGAGATTTAAACCCCAAAGAAAAACTGTTTTTGTCAAAACTTTTCTGATTCTCAGGATCATCCAAAGATGCAAGAGAAGAGCATACTTCATTTTTCAAAAAACTACAACAAAGTTTATTTGCCCCCCCCCACCCGAATCTCTCAAATAAGGAAACTAAAATCTACTCTTGCACATAGAAAAGCTTTGAGACCATGTTAGAATCTGAAAAGATTAATAACCCAAAAAACTAGTGCAAAGAGTAAATATCTAAACTATGAATGCAAATGATACAAAATCAAAATAGCATCATAGAGTTAGTCTCCAAGAGACTAATGCAAATGCTGGAAGCAAAATAGCAGTAAGAGGATGCAAAAACAAGAGATGCAAATACAAGCCAGGTAGCATGCTTATATAGGTGAGGAAGAGGGAGGAGGTGGCAACACCAACCAATGAGGAGCAACCATCTATCAGACTAAAGATAGCAAAGTATCTTCCCAAGATAGCTAATGGATGCTCACATGTAGGAAGGTGACACCTCACAACCATTCACCTAATAAGACATGTTTTATTAACCTAAGCAAGATTATTAAAAGTGTAGGAAAAACCTAGCAAAATAGGAAAAATAAAAAACTACACTAACAAGTACAACCGATTTGATTAATCTCCAAAAATCAATTACAACTATGCACCAAAAAGACCATTTCTTCTAGCACTTCAATAGCATAACAATACTCCAAAGTATGAAAATGGATCCAAAAATCTCCCTAATCCTTCAAAACTTCACCAAGAGCAATTTCTCTCCAAGTCTCCCTTAATTTCCCCATTTTTCCAAATGACATCCTACCCCCCTTTTTATAAAAAATAATTTGCCTAAATTGGCTTAAAACCAATTAGGGTATAAAAAAAAACACCCCCTTCGATAACCCCTTTGCCATTTTTATATTTTGGCATTTATACAATTTTAGGGGTTAATTATTAATAAAATAACAAATATATCCTATTTAAAGAGTGGATGGTTTGTTTATTTCAAAAGTGAAAGAAAAACATTGCCACATATCATTTTAATCCAACACGTGGCACATCGATAATTTTGATTTTACTACATCCACAAGGTTAGAGGTGTAAACCCGTGGGTTGTTTAAACTAAACTTGGTGGCAAGAAGACTTTAAATAGAAAATTTGTTAGAGGGTTGTTAAGAACCACGTGGCCTAGTGGTAGAGAGAAAGAGTGGCAAATGTGAGGTTAAAGGCTCAAAACTCCTCAACCAATTTTTAAACAACCATATCCACATGAAGGAGCCATGTGGCAATATTTTATTTTCTCACATCTTTGACACATGTCATCACTTGAGCTACTGATATCATGATGATCTCATCACTATTACATTTTGCCTCCAAAATTCAAACGGCCATAACTTTCACATATGAAGTCCATTTTTGACAAAAAGAACGTCATTGGAAAGCTCTCATCAGGCTCTTAATTTTGAAATCCATTGTTGACCACTTTTGAGATGGTTTTATTTCACCCCTTATCTAGCCCTTGGGTCTACCTATTGACCAAAACTTTGACCAAGCGTAATTTGCATGAACGGACTCCTTTTTGCTTCATTCAAGTTGCGTTGGAATTAGGATGCTGAGATCTTTTTGATGGTGCAAAAATTTGTAGATTTTAAGACACTCCAATTTTCACTGAAATTATCCACCGGATCACTTTCTTATGGTCCATTTTAAAAAATTTTGCTGATACTACAAATCCCAAGTACACCAAATCTTTTTTCACAAAACTACACTTCTTCAAATTTATTACTAACTTTTCTTCGCTCATCTTATTAAACACCTTATATATGTGCATCAAATATTCCTCTAATGTCTTACTAAAGATAAATATATCATCTAGGTAAACATTGATAAACTTATCCAAAAACTCCTTCAATACCTCATTCATGAGCTTCATGAAAGTTCTCAGTACATTTTTTAACCCAAAAGAGATGACTAACCACTCATACAATCCTTCCCTTCACTTGAAGGTAGTAGATTCTACTCATCTCCTTCCCTTATGTGAATCCAAAGGTACCCACTCTTCAAATATATCTTTGCAAAATGCATAGCTCCACTTAAATAGCTCATAGTATCATCCATCCTTTGCATTAAAAATCTATACTTGATCATGATCTTTTTGGTAGTGCATGAATTTGTGTACATACTCCATTCACCATTCTTCTTTGGTGCTAATACTACTCGTACAACATGTGGACTCTGACTCTGTAAAGTTAGTCCCCTTTGAAACAACTCATGCACTTTCCTATTCAACTCTTCACTTTCTACTAGTGTCATTCTATGCATTTCCTTGTTGGAAAACTAGCCTCTAAACTCAAATCCATCTACTAACTGATCTTCCTCACTGAGGGTAAACCATATAGTACATTATATGACACAATATCAATAAACTCTCACAATAGATCTATAACTTCTACAAGTACCTCTTCTAGTTCTTCTTTACTATCTTCTAATATTACAACAAAACACATATACTCATGCTTTATACCTTGGAGAAACTTCTTTCCATTAACAAAAAATATTCTAGTAGCACTACATACCTTTACTTCTTTCTCCTTAAATGGGTTCAACTTATATTTCTCTCCATCCTTTATTAGAGTGTAGGTATTGTTGGCAATATGGCTAAGCAGGAAAAGTTAGTGTTGTTAGTTATGGAAACATATATCTTATGATAAGAATGCACTATATATAGTTGAAAATTTTAAAGTTAGACATGAAAATTTTCTAAGTGTTAGAGAGTTATCCAATAGAGAAAGAACAATTTTGATGTGTGCAGATGACTGAGTAATATTTGGCACATGCATGGTTAAGAACAAGTAGTATAGTATGCCAAGATGACATGCCTAAGTGCACAGGTCTATACCAACTGGATGGAAAGAGTTATGCAATAGGCACTAGTAAAGGAAATGAACAAAGTCAAATAGATCATAAAAATAAATGGTGAGTTACATGTTAAGGAACTATTTTGGTTACGAAATAATTTCTTAACTAATTAGGGATGACATCCTAGATTTTAAATCTAAGATGGAAAGAGTTACTTGTTGTGTTTTTCCAAGTGTGTGAAAGCATAAAGGCCGACTTGGCAAGTTTTGTAAAATGTAAACTTATAAAAGAAAATATTATATTATGTGAAGTAGGGTGTAGATATATGTGGCTTGCAAACTTATGTACAAATAGTATATGTCCTATGCAAATTAAATGTGGTGCAAAATATGATGTATGATTAGAATATTGTGAAGAACAATAGACAATAGGAAGTTTTATATTCATCCCTTTGTATAAATGAACCTTATTTTATATTGCATGTTTGGGTAGTGGGCTCATCTTGCATACAATGTAATTGTAATACCAAACCTTAACAAGGTTGAGGCTTTTAATAGGGACTAGTCCTTTAAAAATAATTGAGAAACTATATGTACTTAATAGACTCCTAACATGGTCATCATCCTTAACATGATACTTTTTTTTAGTGGATCATTTTGTGGGTGCCATCTCCATCATGGTTTTCCCTTGGCCAAGATTTCCCTAGTTAACAAAATATGATGTTATGAGTTATGTTTGTGTATGGTTATTATTACTATTCAAAATTGTTAGTTTACTTTTATATGCATGTTATTAATTAATTAACAATATTTAGTTGTGTGAAAGATATTATAGAATATTGATTGATCCCCTTCCCCTCTCTTAGTATTACTCATTTCTAACAATTGGTATTAGAACCTAGTTACTCTAAAGAGGCTTAACAACTTTATTAAGATCCCTAGTAATATGGAATAGTTATAGAGGAATCTTGAAGAATCACCAGAGAAAATTGATCTTCTTGCTAAAGAAAGATATAATTTGAAAGAAATGTATAAAGATGCAAAAGACTACATTGGGAAATTGGAAGACAAGATTGATCATCTTAAATCTAGAAGAAAGAACCCAGAGAGCATACTATAGATAATGATGACCTAGTGTTATTTTTTGAACTCTTACTTTTTCTCTAGGTTTAAATCTTGGTTCCTATCTCTATTCCATGAATTGAATCTCATTCTACAAATCATTGTTAGTTTCATAAAATAATTCAGCATTTTCTTGATTAGTCTTAGGATTAGTTTCTTTATCAGAACTATAATCAAGTATTCTTTCTTGAACTCCAAACTTCTCATCCACTTTAACATTTGTTCTCTCAACAATAGTCCTAGTCCTTTGAATACAACATCTATAATATTTTCTTTTCAATGAATAATAAAGGAACATACCTTCATCACTCCTTGAATAAAACTTAACCATATCACTATCTCTCTTAATGTAACATTTACCTCAAAAGATTCTAAAATACTTCTGTGATAGTGCATGTCCAAAGCATAATTCATAAGGAGTCTTGTTTGTACCTTTTCTAATATGTACTGTGTTCATTGTATATACTACTATCTTTACTAGTTCTATCTAGAGTGTCTTTGATACATAATTTTTAAACATCATAGTTATTATTGCTTCTATTATAGATTTTTTTTCTCTCAGCTATACCAATTTTGATAAAGGGTGCTCCCCTTAATACCATAAACACATAATAGAAACGTAAAGAAATAACAACAAATGCGAGAACAAAATATGGACTTCTTATTATTTCTGCAAATGTAAAATTATAGAATTCACAAGTAAAATAGGCTAACCCACATGGGTGAGTCCATTATAGTAATCTGCATGACTAAGCTATGAACTACCACACAAAGCTGTTCTAGACAATATTTGGGCAATTTCTTAAATATGCAATTTTATGCCTCCTAGGAAGGTTCTATACATTGAAACTTAATACCTAGGGCTGATAGACATAATATATATATAAAGTTGGCCAAATACATCTTTGACAATTATTTTAGAAATTTTGGGTAGCCTAACTTTGGAAGGCCATAACTCTCGAACCATTGCTTTGATTGGCTATTATAACTATTTTTTGAAAATGCTAGTTTTTGATCTATAGGCTTGGAACTACTCAAGCACCCTTTTTTCAAGATTTTAGACCTCATCTAGGCACTCTAAGGCCTCCAATGGTGAGCCTAAAGATTTTTCTCCTAAATTTTTCACTGAAAATCCACAATGAATTCTCTAATACTTAAGCTAGAGCAAGGAGACTTTTATGGTAGGCATATAACTCTAAAATAAACCTTCATATAGAAAATGAGAACATTTTGAGCTCATATGAAAAACTTACTAAAAAAGCTCATTTCTCAAATGAACCATGAATTCATCTCCAATATGAAATTCCTTATAACTAATTTTTACATCTACCTTAGCCATGTATTGTGTATTCATCTCTATGATGTGCTTCCTCACCTCCTCATGCATATTCTTCAAATGTTCAAAATATTCTTCTACTTTAGCACTACTTATCTCTCATTTATCTAAGTGCCACAATTCAGAAGGATTTTTGGGACTACTCCCATATATAATCTAGAATGGTGATTTACCAGTAGTTCTATTGATAGAATTATTATTTGAAAATTCTACTTGTGGTAAAATCATATCCCATCCTTTTGGCTTGTCTCCAACCAAAAATCTTAGTAAAATTCTCAAACTCCTATTCACCACTTTTGTTCATCCATTAGTCTATGGATGATGCAATAAACTGAACTTCAAATCTATCTTCAACTTCTTCCACAATGTACGCCAAAAATACCCAACAAATTTGGTATCTCAATATGAAACTATACTCTTTGGTAGACCATGTAATCTGACCACTTCTCTAAAAAATAAGTTTTCCACATGAACAACATCACTAGTCTTCTTGCAAGAAATAAAATGTGCCATCTTTGAAAACCTGTCAAACACCACAAAAATATATTCATACCCTCATTGTGTCCTCAGTAGTCAAGAATAAAATCCATGTTGACATCCTCTTGTAGCTTCTCTAGTATAGGTAATGGCTGATACAACCTTTTATTCTACTTTACTCCTTTCATCATCTAACATACTCTACAACTCTATACAAAATTCTTTGCATCTTGTTCCAATTGTGGCCAGGTAATAATTCTTAGCAACCAAGGCTATGGTTTTATGTCTTCCAAAATGTCCAACCAATCCTCCACTATGCTTCTCCTTCATAAGATTCTCTCTCATTAAACTTTAGGGAATGCACAAATAGCTTCCTTTAAAAAGCTTACTATCCTAGATCATGAAATCCAACCACTTTGTCTTTTTAAGTGTAATAGGTTTTGTACAAGCCTTCCATGGTTCACCAAAATGAGGATCATTTGTATACAAAGTATTGAGTTTTCTACACACAACCATATCTATTTTCCTTTTTGTTGGCAAGTGTTGTCTTCTACTAAGAGCATCTACAAATTTTTTAGACTATCCACTCTTGTCTTTCAAAATATATATATAACTCTGCAAAAACTCAACCCACTTCAAATGCATTTAGCTTAATTTTCCTTGAGTATTCAAATATTGCAAAGCTTTATGATTAGTATACAAAAAAATCTCCTTAGGAAGAAGATAATGTCTCCAAATCTTCAATGTTTGAACAATAGCATAAATTTCCTAATCATAAACAAATACTTTCTTTTTGCATCATTCAATTTCTCATTAAAATAAGCAATAGATCTATCGTCTTGGCTCAAAATAGCTCCTATGGTAGTACCACTAGCATCACAGTCTACTTGAAACACCTTGTTAAAATAAAGAAGTGCAAAAACATGTTGCTAAATAACTTTCTATTTCAGTAGATTAAAACTCTTATCTTCCTCTATAGTTCACTTAAATTATTTCCTATTCCCTCTCATTCTTTTAGTCAAAGGTCCACAAATAGTGCTAAAACATCTTATGAAGTTTTTTTAAAAACTATCCTATCCATGGAAAGATGTTACCTCTATTGCACTTCTTGGATTAGGCCATTCAAGGATTTCCTTCACTTTCTCTAGGTCCATTTTCAAACCTTCTACTAAGACTACAAAACTTAGGTACACCAACTCCCTCTTTACAAAACTACACTTCTTCAAGTTTATCAGGAACTTTTCTTCCCCCAACTTTTCAAACACCTTCTGAATATGAATCGAATGCTCCTCCAATATCTTACTAAAGATCAAAATATCATCGAGGTAAATAATGAAAAGCATACCTAGAAACTCCTTCAGTACCTAATTCACAAGCCTCATGAAAGTGCTTGGTGCATTGGTTAGTCCAAAAGGCATGACTAACCACTCATACACTCCTTTTATCTTGGAAGTTGTCTTCCACTCATCACCTTCTCTGTTACAAATATGATGGTATGCACTCTTCAAATCTATCTTTGGGAAATACTTAGCTCCACTCAAATAGTCCATAATATCATCTAGCCTTGGCAATGAAAGTCTATACTTGATTGTGATCTTGTTGATAGCACGAGAATCTATGTGCATCCTCAATTCTCCATTCTTGTTTGGTGCTAATATGTTTGGTATAGCACATGGACTTAGACTCTTTCTAATCAACTCCTTCTATAACAACTTGTGAACTTGTCTATTCAACTCTTCACTTTC
Source organism: Cupressus sempervirens (assembly GCA_028749045.1). Classification (NCBI taxonomy): domain Eukaryota; kingdom Viridiplantae; phylum Streptophyta; class Pinopsida; order Cupressales; family Cupressaceae; genus Cupressus; species Cupressus sempervirens. The sequence continues at coordinate 639,544,699 of CM053791.1, forward strand.
TACTAGTGTTATTCTATGCATTGCCTTGTTTGGAAAACTACCTCCTAGAACCAAATCCATTAGCTGACTGATATTCCTCATTGGGGGCAATCCATCAGGTATATTATTTGATACAATATAAAAAGACTCTTCCAACATATTTGCAACTTCAGTAGGTACCTCCTCTACTTCTTGTTTAGTATCTTTTGAAATTATAGCAAAACACATATGCTCATACTTCATACATTTGAGAAATGATTCCCCATCAAGAAAACATATTCTAGCAATAGTATATACCTTTTCTTCTTTCTCCTTCAACATCTTTAACTTATGTTTCACTCCATCCTTGGTCAGAGTGTAGATATTTTCTCACCCATCATGTATAGTATTCATGTCAAAATGCCACGGCCTACCCAACAACATATGACATATGTCCATAGGTTTGATATCACTAAGTAACTCATCTTGGCAGCTTCCAATCTTGAACTTCCTTAAGCAGTTCTCATTAACCATGACCTTGTGGTCATCTTGCACCCAAGAAATATGGTATGGATGTGAGTGTTTCTATCTCTTCAACTTCAATTTTTTGACCATCCTTTCTAACACCATATTTTTAATACTTACACTATCAATAATCACATCACAACACTTATCTTCACATCTGCGCCTTGTGCAAAAAAAACTCCTTCTTTGATTAGGTTCATTCTCACCTCTCAGTAGAACTCTTCTGTTAACTAGGAATTCTCCTCTTTCAACATCTTTTGAATACAAGGATTTGGCATCTTCATCAACATATGCAACTCTAGAATGGCCTTCTATTCTTTGATCTATCCTTCCTAGGCACTGGTGACATTCAAAGGCTTTATACCTTTCTTCTTTTTGGTGTCAACATTTCCCATGGAAGCCTTGGCTTCTAGATGCTTGTCCTCTTCCTCTTCCTCTCTAATCTCTATCGTCCTGATTATGGAAATGATTGGACTTATTTCCCCTCTAGTTTTGATTGTTCCTTGCAACATTATCCTTATTCTTTTGATCATCATTACAACCAGCATAAAATCATCTACAAGATCTTCCATGACAACCTCTTCTACTATTCTTTTTGTCAAACTTCTTGCTCAGTTTCTCCTGAACTCTTAGGGAAAATTGGTATGCCTCCTCAATACTATTCATTTGACCCATACTTAGCTCATCCTAAATACTTGGCCTTAGCCCATTAAGATAATGGGTCATTTTCTCCTTATCATCTTCTAGATGGCTAGTTCTAATGAGAACTAAGGAGAGCTCTTAGGTATACTCTTGAATAGATTTTCGCACTTGCTTCAAACCTTTAATTTTCTTCAACAAATCAAGCTCATAATCTACAAGAATGAATTATCACTTTAGTTTAGCAATCATCCAATCCTATCTAGTGATTTTCTCCTTTACCTTTCTCTTTACCTTTATCAGGATCCTCAATATCTTCATATTCAAAGTACTCCTCCAATTCATTGATGCAATTGATCAACTCCTCTAACTTAAGATTTTTTCAAAATGTAGGAACCTCAAACTTAGGTATTTTTTCACTCTTGGAGATGGGCTTAAAATGCCTCTCCTCCTCTAACTTTAGAACTACCTTTATTTCGGCATTTTCTTCTACTTTTTCCTCATCCTCCCTTTCATCTCTTATGGGAAGATTTATTCTTTTGTGAATTTGTTCCTCCAATGCTTGCATTTTAATTTGGGGGTCTCTAAAACCTTTAGGTGTAACACCTACAACTCTTCTGCCATGCTCTCTTTATTGAGGCATTTTTGCACTTTCATTGAAACCCTAGTATAAACTGCATCGCAATAAATGATTTGTCTACATGATTAACCTAAACCATGATCCTAGTGAAAACCACCTCACACTTGGTGATTTGTCCACATGCTCAAGAACTTGGCTCTAATACCACTTGATGAAGGGTGCTCCCTTTAATAGAAAAAACACATAATTAGATAAAAAAAAGAAACAACACAAATGTGAAAAAAAATATGGACTTCTTATTATCCCTACAAGTATGAAATTATATAATTTGAAAGTCCAATATGCTAACCCAAATGGGCAACTTCATTACAGTAATCTGGAGGACTAAGTTGCAAACTACCACCATTTTAGACAATATTTAGGCCTTTCTTAAGCAATTTTATATCATTCGGGAAGATTCTAGATTTTGAAACTTAATACCTAGGCCTGATAGACCCTAACAAGACATATAAAGTTAGTCAAATACATCTTTGATAATTATTTTAGAATTTTTGGGTAGCCCAACTTTAGAAGGCCATAACTCTCAAACTTTTACTATGATTGGCTATTATATCCACTTATTGGAAATGCTAGTTCCTGATCTATAGGATTAAAATTGCATAAGCACCTATTCATCAAGTTTCCAAATCTCATTTGAGCACTCTAAGACCTCCTATAGTGAGCCTGAAGGTTTTTCTCCTAAATTTTCCATCAAAAATTCAAATAACTTCTCTAATACACAACCTAGAGTAATGAGACTTTTATGGTAGGCTTATAAGTCTAAAATGAACCTTCATGTGTAAATTGAGAACATTCAAAGCTTGTTTAAAAAACTTACTAAAAATAAAAAGTTCCTAGAAATAGCAACTCCTTTGTCTACTAGTCCTTATTAAAATAGGAAAGGTTGAAAATAAAAATATGTTTGGGTGATGGAAGATTGATCTTACACCCAGGATGCTCCTGCATTAGACACCTAGGGTAATTTTAGAAGTGGCTCTATCACATATTAGGTATTTAAAGGAAAACCAATATGGTTAACCTCCTCCCTTGCTAGCCATGATAAATCATCTATTGGCCTCCCATTCCATTTGAGCAAGTATTCCTCATAAGTTTTGTTCCTTCTAATTTTGCCAATATGACTGTCTAGTATCTCATCAATCTCCTTTTTAGCTACACTAGCTATTAGAATACTCCACTATGATTTTGCAACATCATCTCTGACACCTCCTTCATAATACTCTTTCAAATCTTAAATACTAAATATTGGTGAAATCTTCAATTTGGTAGGCAACTCCACTTCATAAGTATTTCTAGAATCATGCCTTTTCACTATCTTGCATGGTCCAAACTTATTCATCTTCATCTTATTATATGTACTCATTGGAAAATGCTCCTTTCTCAAATGAACAATGACTTCATCTCCAATCTTAAATTTCTTATAAATCCTTTTCACATCTGCCTTAGTCTTTTATTGTGTATTCATCTTTATGATGTTCTTCCTCCCCTCATGGATATTCTTCAAATGTTCAAAAATTCTTTTGCTGAACAACACTACTTATCTCTCCTTTACTAAACTATCACAATTCAAAAACACTTGAAAAAAAATCATTAGTGTTATCCTTTTCGTTAAGAATAATTTATCCTATTCACATTATGTGAAAAGATGAATTGTTTCCAACTTTGACAATTCCTCCATCATGATTGTTGAACTCAATAAATTGATTAATATCACTAGTCATATAACATAAAAAACCACTATCTATGATCTAATCATCTTTCTTCTCAACTTCTAACACTCGGGCTCTTTCTTCACCAACTTCATTTTTATGACTTTCTTTTTTCATAGTGAAAAATCCTAAATCATTATCTCTTTCTCTCAAAAATATTTCATCTAATTCATCATCATGATCATTTATCTACAAACATTCTCTAGGTTTTCTAGACTTTAAATTATTTTTTACTTCTTTACTCTTTTAGGGATTAAGAAGCATAATGATCAAATCCATCACAAGTCCATGATTTAAAGATTTTATTACCATCTAGTTCTCTTCTCACAAGTAAGGGATTTCCAACTTCAATATTTTAGTCTTCTTTAGATCTTGATCAATTGCTACTAGCACAATATCCACTATGGCTTCCACTCTTAAATAGGGTAGGTCAACCACTTAGTGCACTAAAGAAAATCTCTAGTCTAGGAAAATCTCCAAACTATTTCAAACTTATTCTGGTGCATTCAATCTTCTAGGAAGAGTCTCTCTAATGAGCTTCTTTGTAAAAGGTATCACTTTCTCAATAATTTTTATGGACTACTTGAATGATGGTGTCAAAATTTTTCAAGATTTTCCATATGATCTCATCATCTTCTTTACTTACTTCAAAAGCTTTGATTCCTATAATATTTTATGATATTCTACTAATATAAATTTTTACATATTCATCTTCAATCATTTTATCTTTTTGAAATAAATGCATCTAGTTCTATAGTCTATTGAAAATACTATTGGGAAAGTAAGTTTTGAGAAGGGGGGAGTGGGGGGGCGGGAGGGGGGTGGTAGGTCAATCAATACTTATAACTTCTACCATAAAAAAAATTCATCATCATCCATCTCATTACTTAGCATATAAACTGAAATATGAAACTTGCATCACATCCATAGCATAATGTAAATCAACACAGAACACAAAAGATTTTGGTTACCCAGAAATCCTTCAAGGAGAAGATAAAATTGCGGTGGGGATCACACCCAAAAATCTTCACTACTACAACATTAAAGTGTGGCCAATTATGGCTACACAGTTTTGATCATGAACTATGATCTCCCCTATGAGAGGTATGCCCTGTTAATAGATTACAAAGACTTTTAGGCCTCACCTTGACTAAAGGATTTAAACTCACAATAAATAAGAACTCTATTAGGGAATTTACATAAGTTTTTTAGGACTACTCTATTAAGAGATTTACCCTATATCACATGTCAAAATGATTCACTATATGATCCTTTAGTTAGCACCCTTCTGCTAGATGTTATAAATCCTCTTTATTGATTGTATCCTTATCCTTTTGATTGAATTCATATTCTCTGATCTTTGACTTATTTTCTTCACAACTGGTTTTGCAATACTTATCTTTCAATTAATCATCTTCTCCATGCTTCCTTTTGTACATGATACTCCTCTTTGTATCTCTCTTTGTCTCATTAATATCACTTAGTGTTTTTTCTCTTTAATTAGGCATTAGGAGATGATCTTAGGTAATAATAAATGGCCCTGGTTGATTTCTATTGCTACCTAATGCTTCCCTTTTTTGGATTTGTTGTATAGGTTTCCTAGGGATGCTTGATATGACTTGATCCTTATCTCTTGATATCATAAATTATTGTTCATGTTAGCCAAAAATGGTTTACATTGGATTTTTTTCCATTACAAACATCTATGTCATTGAGAAGTTACTCGACATCATTATGCTTCGAATACTCAACCTTAACTATGCCCAATATTTTTTAGTCAGCTCCTTAATGGCTCGGCACACACTCACTACACAACACGTGTACTAGTGCTTGGAACTAACTATCATATCATTTGGCATGTATTTTTTGGATATTTATCCTCTCCATGCTCTGATTGAACTCATCTCACACTGATCACTAGGCTTTCTCTATTTACTCGGTATGCACTATACATTTAGTCTATGTAATGGCTTAGTCATAGTGATGAGCACCCAACTATGTTAGATAATGACTAAGTTTTTTGTTAGTAGTTTTCCAAAACCATAATGAGATTAACAATCTCCCTCTTCAACATGAGTGGAAAAAATAGTTTGTCATGGCATATATAAGCTTACTTCATGTATAAGTTAGACAATGTATAACTTTATGCTCAGTCTCTATACAAATTTTCAAGTTTTCAAAATTTGCAAAAATATTGTCATACCTTGTTACTCCACTTGAGTAAATAATTCATTCTGGGTCTATGACTCCTTTTGACTAGATATTTACCTTGACAAATCTTCAAAATCTTCAAAATCCCACTTTTTGACACTTATGTCACTGAGCGCTATACACTTGAAAAGTATTTATCCAAAATTGGCTTGTGTAGTTGCATTATGATTCCTAATGAAAAATCCTAATTATCTCTAGATGCATCTAAAGATTGGATATGAATTTCTAAACTTCATGCCATGTCAACTAGACCTTCTTGTGTAAAAATATGTATCCATCTTTCTTCATGAAGGTCTCTACAAAGGCTAGTTCTTTCTATAAAACTTACATGTGTGGTGTCAACATGGACTGAATGCTAATCAATGTTGATCTTATATTTGCATCTTTTTCTTGCAATGCAACTAGCCTACTATGTGTTAGCAATAATCTCTGAAAGTGTATTTGAGTGGTGTGAGGAGATGTCTATAATGAAGATCTAGTAGATTTAAGATCTCCTTGCAATCTATCAATTGTTTGTTGAGTTTCTTGAGTAAAGAAGTCAACATTGCATAATTTACTATACAAAGAGTATATGTTATACAAAACTTTCTTCATACTGTCCATCTTAGATGATATATCAAGCTATCTCAGTTCAATAATACTCGATATCTAAAATCCATGACCTTGGTGTGAATTTTTTCTTAGACCATTTCAATAAATTCACATTAGTCTCTATATCCTCATCTTGTATCCTATCAGCTATATGTATAATTTTTTCTATGATAGGCTTATTGGACAATGAATTTGAAATGTCAAAAGGATCAATAAAAATATCGTTGATATCATGCAAAACCTATTTTTCTTGTGCTCTCCCCTAATATTTTCTTGCCTTGATTTTCTTTGTAGGGACACTTGGAGTATCTCCATTTCTTCCAATGTGATTTTTGTTGGATTGAACTATAGTAGAAAAATCACTTCATCCAAACTAATATTCTCCAATAATGTGGTTTTAACAATCTTTGGTAGGCAAGTACTTGGCATTGATATCTGCAATGGTGTGGCTTGAGTATTTAGTATCTAAAGAGTCTGGCTAATGAGAGGTGATGTATTCACTATCAAGGTAACTAGTGTCTATATTAATACTTTCTCCTAGATCTCAAAAATCCTCTAAACCTCTTCTTCTTGTCCATCCTATTTATGATCTTCAATATGTTTTGGTGAGGTGGGTGCAGGACTAGCTTTGTTACCCTTATTTTCTTCAATTCCCTTTTTATCAATTATCACAATTTCTACTGTTTCTTCCTCTTTCTCTTTCATCTCAATGATAAATATTGGCATTGTAGATGGCACATGAGTAAGCATCTTTCTTCTCCAAAACCTTGTCTTGTGATTGATCATGTGATTCTTTCTCCTTGACTTCTACAACAAGTGGGGGTATCATAGATGAATCTTGTTGTTTTTTCTCTGTGGATGCAATCTCAATGTTTTGAGATTCATCAATCCTTACCAATATAGGATTTGTGCATGGAATAGTTGTATTGGTGGATTCTTGTTTCAATTTCTTAATATCATCATCACTGGGTGGATTTACATTCTATGTGTTGTTATTAATGATGACCTCAATAGTTATAGAGAATTGTTGACTCCCTTTCTCTCCATATGGATGATTGGTTTTTGGCTCATTAACTTCTATAGTCTCTTTAGTGTCATTATTTTCCATTTCTTCCTTCTCTTCTACTATCTTTGTGCTCAACCCATATATTTATTTTCAAATTAATGTACCCTGGGTTACCACCTCTTCAACTTGATCCCTCAAACTACTCAAACTATGAAAAGCTCTCTATTTAGGAGAGAATCTCCCTATGTACTTCTCTATAGACTTTTTATTTATCTCCTTATCAAGAGTAGGCATAACTTGAGCTAAAGTAGCCTCTCTAATGTATTTTTTAGTTTGCATGTTGTATTTCCATTTTTTTCTTAACTCTCTCATATAAGATTTTAGGTATAGAGTTAGCAATCTCTAAAGGAGTCATTTTGAAAGTATCCATCATATCATAAATAACTTCTTCAATGTTATTCTTATTTCCTTTATCTAACTTATAAAAATCAATATGTGGGAAACTAGATAAATTTACATTATTCTTTACATTCTCACATAGATTCTCTATACCAGATGAGGGATTGTGGCTTACCACTTTGAATTGACTCATGTCATTTGATTCTATTATCTCTTCATTTGATCCATATTGGAGTTTGAGACTTCTTCGTTTCTTTGTAGGCTGGCTCAACTCTGATGTATCACTCTTCCTTTTTCCTTTTTTTGATTTCACTTGGCCTTGTCAAAGGTGTAACTGGCTTCTATTCTTTATTCTTTGTTGTCTTCTTAGACTTTTGAACTTTCTTCTACTATGATGCTAGAGACTCCCCTTCAATACTATAAACTCATAACAAAAACAAAGAAATAACAACAAATGCAAGAAAAAAAATATGGACTTCTTATTATCACCACAAATGCATAATTATAGAATTCTCAATTACAATATGCTAACCCAAATAGAAACCTTCATTACAGTAATCTACAAGAAAGTGTTGTAAACTATCACCCAGAGCTGTCATAGACAATGTTTAGGCCTTTCTTAAATAGGTAGTTTTATGCCACTTGGGAAGGTTCTAGATGCTCAAACTTAATACCTAGGGTCAACAGACTCTAACAATACATAGAGTCAGCCAAATACATTTTTGACAAATTATTTTAGATATTTCAGCAGCCCAACTTTTGAGTGCAATAACTCATGAATCATTTCTCCAAGGTAGTTATAACCACTTTTCAAAAATGTCAACTCTTGATCTACAAGCTCAAAATTGTGCTAGCGCCCTTATGTCGAGTTTTTAGACCTCATCTAGGCACTCCAAGGCCTCCTAGGCACTCCAAGGCCTCCAACGATGAGGTTGAAGATTTTTTTTGTAAATTTTTCCACCAAAATTCCTCAATAATTTCTCTAGTACTTAAGCTAGAGCAATGAGATTTTTATGGTAGGCTTATATCTCTAAAATGAACCTTCTTGTAGAAAATGAGAAAATTTTGAGCTTGTATGAGAAACTTACTAAAAAAAACAAGTTCCCATAAATAGTAACCACCCTTTCTACTCGCCCTTATTAAAATAGAAAAGGCTGAAATAAAAATATTTTTGGGTGATGCAAGATTGCCCTTACATCTGTGATGCTCTTGCATTAGACATCCAATGTAATTTGAGAAGTGACCTTGTCACATCTCAAGTGTTTAGAGGAAAACCAAGATGGTTGACCTCCTCCTTTGCTAGCCATGATGAATCCTCAACTGGTCTCCGTTTCCATTTGACTAGATATTCCTCATAATTTCTATTTTTGATACTTTTTCCAATATAACTATCTAGTATCTCCTCAATCTCCTTGGTAGTTGAGCTAGCTACTCGAATGCTCCACTGCACTTTTGTAGCTTCATCTCCATCACCTCCTTTACAATACTCTATAAAATCTAAAATATTAAATACTTCTAAAATATTCAATTTAGTATGCAACCCTACTTTATATGCATTTCTAGAATCATGCCTCTTCACTATCTTGCATGGTCCAAACTTTTTCATTTTCGGCTTATTATATGTACCTACTGGAAAATGCTCCTTTCTCAAATGAACCATGACTTGATCTCCAATCTAAAATTCATTATATCTCCTTTTTACATTTACCTTAGACTTATATTATGTATTCATCTTTATGATGTGCTTCCCCACCTCCTTAGGATGTTTTTCAAATGTTCAAAAAAATCCTCTACTTCAACACTACTTATCTATCCCTTGTCCAACTTCATCAATTCAGAAACATTTTTGGGACTACACCCATATACAATCTAGAATGGTGATTTTCTAGTACTCCTATTGATAGAATTATTATATGTAAATTCCTCCTATGGTAAAATCATATCTCATCCTTTTGGTTTATCTCCAAACAAGCATCTTAGCAAGTTTCCTAAACTGCAATTCGCAACTTCTGTCTATCCATCAATTTGCGGATGATGTGATGAATTGAACTTGACATCTATCTTCAACTTCTTCCATAATGTATGCTATAAATATCCAATAAATTTGGTATCTCTATCTAAAACTATACTCTTTGGCAGACCAAGTAATCTCACCACTTCTATGAAAAATAACTTTGCTACATGGACAACATCACTAGTCTTCTTACAAGGAATATAATGTGCCCTTTTTGAAAAATTGTCAACCACCACAAAAATAGAATCATGCCAACACTATGTCCTTGGTAATCTAAGAAAAAAATCCATGCTAACATCCTCCAATAGCTTCTCTAGTACAGATAATGACTGATACAACTTTGTATTCTACTTCACTCCTTTCACCATCTGACATACTTGGAAACTTTGCACAAACTTTGTGACATCTTGCTGTAACTATGACTAGTAATAATTTTCAGCAACCAAATTTATAGTTTTATCTCTAACAAAATGTCCATCCAATCCTCCAGTATGCTTCTCCTTGATGAGGTTCTCTCTCATTAAGCTTTTGGGAATGCACAATTGGCTTCCTTAGAACAACATATTGTCTTGGATCATGAAATCCAATCACTTTGTCTTGTCAAGTGTAACAGGTTCTGTGCAAGCCTTCCAAACTTCACCAAAATTAAGATCATCTAGATACAAAGTACTGAGTTCCTCAAACCCAACTACCTCTATATGCATTTTTCCAACAAAAGTTGTCTTCTACTAAAAGTATCTACAACTTTGCTAGACTTCCCACTTCTATGTTTCAAAACAAATTTATAACTCTGCAAAAACTCAACCCACTTTAAATGCCTTTGGTTCAATTTTCCTTGACTACTCAAATAATGCAAAGCTTGATGATTAGTATACAAAAAAATTTCCTTAGGAAGAAGATAGTGTCTCCACTTCTTCAATGCTTGAACTATAGCATAAAATTTTTGATCATAAATAAAATATTTTCTTTTTACATCATTTAACATCTCACTAAAATAAGCAACAAGTGTACCTTCTTTGCTCAATATAGCTCCTATTGTAGTACCACTAGCATCATAGTCTACTTGAAACACCTTGTTAAAATTAGGAAGTGCTAAAATAGGCTACTCAGTAACTTTATGTTTCAAAAAATTAAAACTCTTGTCTACTCCTCTAGTCCACTTAAACTCTTTCTTGTCCCCTCTCATTGTTTCAGTCAAGGGTCCACAAATACTGCAAAAACTTGTAATGAACTTTTTGTAAATTGTAGCCACTCCATAAAAATATCTTACCTCTGTTGCACTTTTTGGAGTAGGCCATTCAAGGATAGCCTTTACTTTCTCTGGGGCCATTTTCAAACCTTCTCTTGAGACTACAAGTCCTAAGTACACCAACTCCTTTACAAAATTTCACTTCTTTAGGTTTATCAACAACTTTCCTTCCCTCAAATTTTCAAACACCTTGCAAATATGAATCAAATCCTCCTCTAATGTCTTACTAAAGATCAATATATCATCTAGGTACACAATGACAAACTTACTTAGAAAATTCTTTACTACCTCATTCATGAGCCTCGTGAAAGTTCTTGGTGCATTGGTTATCCCAAAAGGCATGAATAACCACTCATATAGTCACTCCCTTGTCTTGAAAGAAATCTTCCACTCATTACCTTCTCTGATAAAAATCTAATGGTACCCACTCTTCAGATCTATCTTTGTGAAATACTTAGCTCCACTCAAACAGTCCATAATATCATCCATCCTTAGGAAAGGAAATCTATACTTAATGGTGATCTTGTTGACAGTAGGAGAATCTGTGCACATCCTCCATTCTCCATTCTTCTTTGGTGCTAATACTATTGGTACAACACATAGACTCAAACTCTCTCAAATCAACCAATTTTGTAGCAACTCATGAACTTGCCTATTCAACTCTTCACTTTTTGTTGGTGTCATTCTGTGTGCTACCTTGTTTAGAAAATTGGCTCCTAGAACCAAATCCATATGGTGACTGATCTTCCTCATTGGGGGAAATCCATAAAGTACTTTATCTGATACAATATTAGGAAAATATTCTGACATATCTGCAACTTCTACAGGTACCTCCTCTACTTCTTCTTTACTATATTTAAGAATTATAGAAAAACACATATGCTCATTTTTCATATAGTTAAGAAATTCTTTTCCATCAACAAAACATTTTCTTGGAGCACTACATACCTTTTCTTCTCTATCCTTCAATGGCTTCAACTTATGTTTCACTCCATCCTTAGTTAGAGTGTAGTTATTTTCTTGCCCATAATGTACATCATGCCTGTCAAACTACCATGGACTAACCAGCAACATATTAAATATGTCCATAGGTATGATATCACATAGTACCTCATCCTAGTAGTTTTCAATCTTGAACTTTTCTGAGCACTACTCATTAACCATGACCTTGTGGTCATCTTGCACCTAAGTAATATGGTATGGATATAGGTGTTTCTATCTCTTTATCTTCAACTTGGCGACGTTCATTTCTAACACTAGATTGTTAGTACTTTTGCCATCAATGATCACATCACCACACTTATGTTCAGATCTGCACCTTGTTTAAAACAAACTCTTTTGATTAGGTTCATTTTCACCACTCAGTAGGACTCTTCTGTTAAGTAGGACTTCTCCTCTTTCAACATCTTTAGAATGTGAGGATCTAGCATCTTCATCAACATGTGTGACTCTCGCCTGACCTTTTGTTCTTTGATCTATCCTTTCTTAGTGCTAGGTACATTCAAATGCTCTATGCCCTTCTTCCCTACAGTGAAATCATCTTCCACAACAACCTCCTCTTCCAAATCCTTGTCCTCTACCTCTACCTCTCTGATCTTTATTGTTCTAATCACAAAAATGATTGGAATTTTTTCCCCTTTGGTTCTGGTTACTACTTCTTGCCTAATCCTTATTGTTCTAATTATCATTACAATCTCCATAAGATTTTCCACCAAATCTTCCACCATGACCTCTTCCACTATTCTTATTGTCAAACTTCTTGCTCAGTTTCTCCTCAACTCTTAGGGAAAACTAGTATGTCTCCTCAATACTATTCATCCAAACCAGAGTTAGCTCATCTTGAATGCTTGGACTTAACCCATTAAGATAATGGGCAACTTTCTCCTTATTAGATTTTGCATGGCTAGTTCTAATGAGAATTTGGTAGAACTCCTCGACATACTCTTGAATAGATTTTCCTACTTGCTTCATTCCTTGCATCTTCTTCAATAGATGAAGCACATAATCCATAAGAATGAATTGTTGCTTCATTTTAGCTATCATCTGATCCCATCTAGTTATTTTTTCCTTTCCCCTTCTATTTTGTTCCAACTGAACGTCTTGCCACAAGATCTTTGCATGTCCTTTTAGTTTTTCCTTCACAAACTTGACCATATCTAGATCGTCAATATCTCCATACTCAAAGTACTCCTCTATTTCATTGATCTAATTGATCACCTCTTCTACTTTAAGATTTCCTAAAAATGTGAGAACCTCAAACTAAGGTCCTTTTCCAATCTTGGAGATGGCCCTAAAAAGTCTCTCTTCCTCTAGGTTTAGAACTACCTCTACTTCAAAATTCTCTTCTACTTCATCCTCATCCTCACTTTCATCTCTTCTGGGAAGATTCATTCCTCTACGCATTTCTTCTTCCAATACTTGTATTTCTCTTTGGAGGGCTCAAAAACCCTCAGGTGTAACACCTCCAACTCTTCTGCTACACTCTCTTCATTGAGACATTTTCACATTTTTATTGAAACCCTAGTGAAAACTACCTCATAATTGGTAATCTATCTACACACTCAACCCAAACCAAGGTCCTAGTGTGAACTACCTCACATTTGGTGATCTATCCACATGCTCAAGAACTTTAGCTCTGATACTACTTGATGTCGGGGACTCCCCTTTAATACAATAAACTCATAACAAAAACAAAGAAACAATAGAAAATGTGAGAAACAAAATATGAAATTCTTATTATCACCACAAATGCAAAATTACACAATTCTCAATTACAATATGCTAACCCAAATGGGTGCCTTCATTACAGTAATCTGCAAAACAGTGTTGCAAACTATCACCTAGAGTTGTCCTAGACAATGTTTAGGCCGTTCTTAAATAGGCAGTTTTATACCACCCAAGAAGGTTCTAGACGCCCAAACTTAGAACCTAGGGATGACAGACCCTAATAATACACATAGAGTTGGCCAAATACATCTTTGATAAATTATTTTAGAAACTTTGGTAGCTCAACTTCCAAATTCCATAACTCACAAACTATTGCTCTGATTAGCTATTATAACTACTTCATAAATGTTAGCTCTTGATCTATAGGATCATAACCATGCTAGCACCCTTCCATCAAGTTTTTAGACCTCATCTAGGCAATATAAGGCCTTCAATGATGATCCTGAAGATTTTTTCTTCAAATTTTTCCATTGAAAATCTGTAATAATTTCTCTAATACTTAAGCTGGAGCAATGAGATTTTTATGATAGCCTTATATCTCTAAAATTAACCTTCTGTAGAAAATGAGAACATTCTGAGCTCGTATGACAAACTTACTAAAAAATCAAGTTCCCATAAATAGCAACCTACCTATTTACTAGTCCTTATTAAAATAGAAAAAGCTAAAACTAGAATATTTTTGGGTGATGCAAGATTACCTTACACCCAAGATGCTCCTATATCATACTATGCCTTCCTCTTCTTCCTAGTTTTCTTAGGCTCTTCCTTACTATCCACTACATCATTTGAACCTTGATCCTCACCTAGTCCCTATGTCAGCTATAGAGGTCCTTGAACTTGTTCTTCTTGATCATCATCATCACCAAATTGTTCCTTTAGTTTCTTCATCAATATGTTCTTCTTTCTGTCAATGGTAGCAATTTGCAAGTTGATAGTAATCCTTTCCTTAGCCTCTTCATAATTCCCAAAATCCATAGCATTCTTGTCAATGTCCTCGACCAATAGTGAAATGATGGTTGTAGATACTTCATCAACATCCACCTCATAAGATAAATGTTTCTACCATCTCACCCTTGGAATAACCACTTGAACATATGTGTACTCAACATCTACTATGAAAAAAAATCATTATAATGTTTCTCCATTAGAGGTACATGTATCCTTGATCTCTTCTTCATAGACTTCTTAAAATCTTTAAAGCAACTAGTCATAAGATCTGAATCAAAATTCTCTCCTAGTTAATTAATCAACTCTCTTATCTATTGAGTAATAGACTGACTAGTCTTCTATACTACTTTACAAAATGTAGGAAATATTTTTTTGTTGGTGTAAATAACTATTTATTATTTACACTTTACTTAAGTTTCCTTAGGTTAATGCATTATTTTATTATTTATTTGGTGAGACTCTTAGGAGTTTGCATACTCTTATGAGTTGTCATGTTGACAACACTGGAGTAAATAACTCTAACTCAGCACATGGTGTCTGCAACATAATTTTGCATGCTAGACCTTTGTGGGCTTATCCTCTCATCATCACACTTACCCCTGTACTTAATGAAGGATAACCCATATCTAGTGGACATGTGCCTAGTTGTATGATGTTTTATTTTGCTAATTCCTATGCATTCTAGAAGCATGCGAAACGCCTTTATATATAGGCACTCCTAGTGTACTTTCATATCAATCATTATTGAATGAATACATCATTATTCTAATCACACTCTATTTGGTCTACTATTATGCTTTTGTTTGAGCTCCTTGGTCTAGGGTGAATTCTGCCCTAAGGAAAATTCTTACATGGTATCAGAGCTGAGGGAAATTCTCTTCATGTAGCCATTCAAGACCATTCTTGCTTCAGCACCTCGACCTATATCTAGAGAATCCACAAAAATTGGGAGCATCTAGAGCCAAAGAAGAACTTGACATTGCATTCAGAGCATTGATTTGGTGAATTGACTTTAAATTCACCTATGATGGGCCATAGTCAAAATTGAGGCAATTTTTTTTGCAAATCGGAACTTGAAGGCCCAATTCGAAAAATTCGTATGATCTTTTTAGATCCATACATTTAATTTTTGGATCTAAATTTTTTCCATCTCCATCTCTATAATTTTTTTTAGATCTATATTATTTTATTTAGGGAAAAATTGGCCATTAGGCTTATAGGAGAGATTTTATGCAGGTGAAGATTGAAGCTTGCTAGTACAAATCACATATTTGCATCACATTTAAAAGGTCAAAAAATCCCCATATCACATTTTGTTTCATCCAAATTAAACATCTAAGGAAAAATCTAGAGCCATTTGTTTTTTTAGAGGCATGATGGTGATGATTCAGAAAAAATAATAGAAGAGGTGATTTTTAAACAAAAATATCTTCCCCATACAGAATCCTTTTTTCGAGCATTTTTTTTTTTTTTTTGGGTAGAATTTCATGACCTACACATTGGTGTAGGTGGTTTGGGATCTTTTTTCCTAAATATTTTTGCAACTTGAAAATCCTAATTTTTTTCCACTTTAAATGCTTAATATAGGCTCATCTAGACACATAATTAGGTTTTATTTTTTTTGAAAGTTCATAATTTTTTGTCTACTTTCTAGATCTGTAATCAAATTATAGGCTTCTATGGATAGAAATACTACTTTTAGAAATAGGGCCTACATTGGTATTTGGGTATTGCAGTAAGTGCCAAATCATACACTGGGGGGGTTGGTTGACAATTTTTGCATTTTGGGGGGTACATTTATTGATCTCATGGATGGGTTTTGTTTCACATGTCGATTTGGAATAACACCACCATTGACAAAAAGGAACTATAAAGAATGGAGATCTTTGGTCATTGATCATCTAAGAAGTGAGCATAAGGAAGTATTTCCTTATTTATGTTCTAAGGAACTGATCTCTAACACTAAAGAACAACCACCTATTCACAAGCTTTGGGATATTATTATACTAAATATGAGTTTTGATACTAAGCATGTCATCAATAAGCTCATTCACCCATATGATGTGTGGATGGCTCTTTGGAAAAAAAATGGAGATCCCACAATTCCTCCTTTTCTAGGTGACATTCTATCTTTTGTTGCTTTAGTAATGGTTCCTTCACCTCGAGATGAGATCACACCTCCAATTGCTCTTGTTGCTCCTACTAATCTAGTTCCAGCATTAGATGCTTTGGATTCAATGTAGCAGGAATCTCCATGTCTTCCTACTTCAGTTTCATGGGACGACTTCCTTCTAGATATTGTAGGTGTATTCATGGAGTCTCACATTGAAGATGTGGGAGACATCATCGATCACATTCGTCTTCTCTTTTTCAAGAAGACTACTTCATGCATAATGGAAATTGATCATGACACCAATAATAGTGCTTCAACATATTCAAATATGTGGGGTCCTATTGACAGATGCAAGGAGAGGTCACAACATCAAAAAATTCCACATGCACATATTTCCATAGTGATAGGTCCAACATAGTAGGGTACACCTAGTCTTTCAATTCTAGCATCAGAAGATGACTTCTTGGTATCAATTCAGCTTTATTTGTGAAGTCACATATCATAGATTTGGGAGAAAATATTGATGATATACATCTTCTCTTTGATGGAGAAGATCCTTCTTTAGTTGTTGTGAGGGCTCACTTTGACCCTCATGTCCATTCTCTACATGATAAGTCTTTATAGGTTGATGTGATTGTGAATCCTTATGTGCAATAGTTGCAGGAGGTCTCTTTATCATTTGAGGAGACAATTTGTTCTTTGAGACGTGTTCTACATACATCCTTGCTATATCTGCACTTCTTCTCAATAGTATTGGAAGGAACCACCATTAGTATTGACGTAGGGATAGTTGAGCAGGTTTCGAAGACACCATTCATCATTGAGATTCTTTCTACACATAGTGGAAGCATCTCACTAGTACCTCTGCCATTGTTTCTTCCAAAGGGGAGGAACATCATTGAGTGGTCATGGATCAACTTCTACATCAAATTAGCTATCACTATGCGACACACTACATTTGGGGGTGGGAACCACCTTGTCTCCTTCTTCTCCCTTATGGGGGGGACTTTTTCCTCTTAAGGGGCATTGTCCTTCCACTTCTCTAGTGTATATACTTGATGTATGTTGTAATGGAGGGGTCTTGATTACTCCATCCGTCCATGCATCTTTTCATCTCTCTTTTTGGGGGAGGGTTTCTCCCATGAGGGTTTCCCTCTTTCTTCACTTTATGATAGACTGCATTTCATTATTTACATGGGTACCTAACATGGTCTAGTAATCGGGACCAATTATGCATTTCATTCTAGCTTTTGTAAGCTTAAGTTCATATCCCTAAGTTGCACTTAATGGGGGGGTTTTTGTGTAAATAAGTATTTACTATTTACACTTTACTTAAGTTTACTTAGGTTAATACATTATTTTATTATATTAAATTATTTTATTATGTATTTGGTGAGACACTTATTAGTTTTCATGTTGACAATACTGGAGTAAGCAACTTTAATTCAACACATGGTGTCTACAACACTAGAGTTTGCACAATTAACTAAGTTGTCATGTAGACAACATAGTTATTCACACTCTTAATTTAGTACATGATGTCTACAACATAATTTTGCATGCTACAACTTTGTAGGCTTATCCTCTCATCATTGCAGCTACTCATGTTCTTAATAGAGGATAATGCATATCTGGTGGACATATTCCCAATTGTATGACTTATCATGTTGTTGATTCCTATGCATTCTAGAAGCATTCTAGAGGATTTTATATATAGGAATTCCTAGTGTACTTTCATATCAATTTATATCAATCAATATTGAATGAATACATCATCATTCTAATCATACTCTCTTTGGTCTACTATTGTACTTGTGTTTGAGTTCCTTAGTTGTGGGAAAATTCTACACTAAGGAAAATTCTAACGTGGTATCAGAGTTATACCAAATTTGTATAGTTTTTCACATAGTAAAATATGCAAACAATAAATGAGCCAAACTTATATGAAGAGTTCTTTTCTTTCCTGATTACATCAATATTTTTTGATAATTATTGAAGTTGTAGCTCAACTAGTTTAGAGTTGTGATCTCTGTTGAAAATCTTGAAACCTAGGTCAATGAAAATTCATGGCACACTACTGAGTTAGCTAGACTATTAGGATTAGTGTGTAATCACATGCACTCCAAATAAAATTATAGGGTATGTGATTGTATCAATTGATATTCCATTTTGTTCCATACTACACCTTTAGATTTCTCAATTGCTTCATTAGCATCACTGCTAATTGTCTTGTGTCTATCTAGGGTAAGATACCTTGTTACCCTGTGAATGATTCTCTTTGTGATCTTGACACAACCATCTTTCAACTACAATTGGTTGTCATGAATTTGGCTTAAAATAATCTTAATCTATTCCATTTTGAATACCTCAGAAAAATCTAGGGCATGCGATAACCCTTTACGTTCTACAATTTTGTTATCTTCTTTTAGTATTCCATTCTCACACAACTTCTGATATGTCTCTCTAATCTATAGGTCTCCAACCTCTCCTACCTTACACATATAGCAACATCTCACACTATGTATCATTACAACTTTCATTGGAATTTTTGATAACTCACCTAAAGGATCACCCTTGTATGCTATCTTAGGTATGGTTCAAAACTTAGGAGGTTCCCATACATAATTACTAATCAATTGAACATTAGTAACCTCTTTTCCTTCCTTCCTTTCTATTTCTAAAGAACTCTCTTCCATGTTCACTTGCTAGGGTTTGCAAAACATAAAACAATGTAACTTGCCACAAGTAAAATACCTTTTGACTCAATGAAAATTATGTAGTAGTTGAATCTCATTTGTAGTTGTTGGAATCACTTTCACAATTTTCCTTGTTGTTGTTTGATCATCTGGTAAATTCAAATGACTCAAAATTTGACTATATAACCTTGAAAACCTTGCATTTAAGGCTTAGCTCCTACGCAACTCTAAGTTTGGTTGCTATAGGACTTTTTATATGCTTAATCAATATAGCTAACTTGACAGTTGCTATGATTCCTTTATTACTTAGTAGTTACTATAATTATTTCAATACTTGATAGAAACATAAAATATATCATAATGATAGAATAACTCTTCCTTCTAATCACTTCTTTGCATCTTAATTCATGCAGACAAATATTTCCACTCCTTATATTCTTGGAACTGATGCAAAATATAGCATTTCAAATATCAATTCTATACATACCTTTGATTGCCTAGTTGGGCATGATGTGATCACCTAATCCATTGTATAAAGTGATCTCATCTAGACTTGATGTGCTACAATCTTCCTTCTTTCTCCATGTCTTTTTTCATCTGCATATTTCTCTTTTCAGCATCTACCTTTCATTTACCTTTGTTGAATTGATTGCTCATTGTAGGTCACTGAGTTGGGTATTTCCTTCTGACATGAGTGACCTTAAGACAACTAAAGCATACAATCTCTCTATTTAACCACTTTTTGTAATTGTCTCTAAAGTGAATCCTTATGCAATTTAAAACAACATGACCATATTCTCCACAATAGTGACAACTTTACCTTGTATTATAATCCCAATTGTAAGAATTTCCATGATGATGTACCTTTTTTTGCTTGTTTGATGTCCACTTAGGTTTGGATCTACATACATATTCTTTGTGTTCATACTTTTGTTCATACTTTTGAAAATTGCAACAATGTCCTTCAAATTTCTAAGTGTTTATGGCCTTGGATTTTTATTCATGTGTCTAATGTTCTTGCTTCTTGCAGCTATAGTAGTATCCTCTATTTCTCTGGTTAGGGTTCTGATTTCTAGTGTTGCTTCTATAGAAATTTGCTAAATGATCTAATTTTCTACAATGAGAACAAGTGGGTTTGTTGATCTTTCCCTTATTATTCCTTTGTTCATGATCCTCCTTCCTCAGTAGTAGAATATCTCAAACCAACAAATCATCATTTTTTCTTTATGTGTTCATTAGTTTTTCAAGGTACTTTATGGCTTCACTAAGCTTATTAAACCTTTTAATGAATTCCTTATCTACTTTCAATTCATTATCCAATAGCTCATTATGTGGTTTCAAAGTTGTAATCTCAATTTCTTTCATGTTCAATTCTTGATTTGTAATCACTAGTTGATTCATTGTGTCGAGTTGAATGTTTGCTATTTTTTGTACATTTGATGTCTTCTCCTCAAGCTTATTTGCCAATATTCTTTTATCTTCTTCAATCACAACTTTATCTTCATCATCTTTATTTTTTGGCTCGGATATCTCACACAACATAATTGATTGAGTTTCTTGTTCCCTCTTCAAATTCCTAACTTCTTCATTTATAGCACTATTCTTTTCCATCAAACCTACAATTGCTGCATCAAATTATTTGGAGTTCTTGTCCTCAAACAATCTCGTAGTGTCCTCTTCTTGATATTAAGTTTCATTTTCCTGAATGTCTAAATCTTTTCTTCTCTTTAATGATTGTTGCAATTCATCTCTTGCCTCCTTTAGTTGATTTAAGACAAGTTGTATTTTAATCTTCTAGTTCTCAATAGTCTTTCCCAATTTTTAGACTTCTATCTTCAAGATATTTCATCTCAAGTTGTCAAACTTTACTTTCTAGAGAACAAGCCTCTGATACGAATTGTTGAAACTATTAATGGGAAAGTAAATTATGAGGGGAGGGGGGGGGGAGTGAATCAGTAATTAAAACTTGTACTATTAAAAAAATTCACCATAATCCATCTCATAGCATACAATATAATCTAAAATATGTAACATGCATCACATCCATAGCATAATGTAAATCAACACACAAAAAAATTATTTTGGTTACTAAGAACCCTCCAAGGAGAAGCTAAAACTGGGGTGGGGATGACACCCATAGATCTTGACTATTCTAGCAATAAAGTGTGGCCAATTATGGCAACAAAGTTTTGATCATAAGATATGGTCTACCTTATGAGAGATCTTCCCTATTAATGGCCTACAAAGACTATTAGGTCTCACCTTGAATAAAATATTTAAACTCACAATTAAATAAGCACTCTATTAGGAGATGTGCAAAATTATATTAGGACTACTCTATTAAGAGATTTACCCTATATCACTTGCCAAAATGATTCATTACCTGATCTTTTAGTTAGCATGCTTCTGCTAGATGTCAGATCTCCTCGTTACTAATTTTATCTTGAGCCTTCTGATCAAATATATCTTAGCTAACCTTTTACTACTTGTCTTCACAACTAGTTCTCTTGTTATCAATTGGTTATGCAATGCTTATCATTTAGTTAAAAAATTTCTCCATGCCTCCTTTTGCACATGATACTCCTCTTTGTATCTCTCTTTGTCTCATTACTTCCCCTTAGGGTTTTCCTCTTTAAGTAAGCATCTAGAGATGATCTTAGGCAATAATCAATGGCTCAAGTTGATCTCTATTGTCACTTAATGCTTCCCTTTTCCTAATTGGATGCATTGGTTTCCTGTGGATGCGTGATATGACTTTATCCTTATCTCTTGATATCAAGAAATATTGTTCATGTTAGAAAAAAATGGTTTACATAGGATTTTGTGCCATTACAAATATCTATGTCATTGATTTGTTAATTAGCATTAATAGACTTCTAATGATTAACCTTAATTGTGGCAAATGTTATTTACTTGACACACATTGACTACTTGGCACATACTAGTGCTTGGCACTAACTATCATATCCTCTTATAATATATCTTCTACAACAAATACTTCCTAGATATCAATACCAAAATCACTAACTCCCATCCCATAACAAATCCCTTAGATTTCTTACTTGTATTATACATCACATATCATTTGACAAAATCACATATATATTTTAACTAAAGAAGAAAACCTTCCTTCATATCAAGTCCTAGAATACATTATTGATTTTTCCTTAACCCTTTCTCAATTGATAATTATAGTAAAGGAAGTCACTAACATTATAAAAAAAATTACACATTATATTACATCTATCCATAATTACATACACTCTCATTTCATAGTCTTTATAATTCTTCACACGTGCAATCTCAGACTTTAGACACTCACTAACATCATCATCATGATTTCCTTTACCTCTGTCTAACTTCACTTAAACATATTCTATTCATGTTAGATGATATAACCAAACTACTAGAAACTACTTCTAGCTAACTCTATTTGTAAGATATAACCTGACTACTAGAAACTACCTCATCTTTACTCCTTGAATAATACGATGTCAATCACTATCCACTAGTCCACTAGTCTTCAATATGTTGACGTCAATAAAAAATACTATAATGAATGCAACATGTAACTAGTGTAATAATCTCTAAAGTTCCCTAGAAATGCTAGTTACCCCCCATATGAATATTGTTAGCATTCATACTAACAAATCTTTGTTCCAATCTCATATATTTAGAAAATTATAATAAATTTTCAAAATGATTAAAGATATTCTAGAATCTATTGGGCTGACAATGGCAATACCATTCCCACAATCACTTTAAGTCACCCACTATACATTTACAATTGTGTATAAAGTTAAATAAAATAGTTAGTATTGTATCCTTGTCTTCTTCCAATAGTAAGCAATAGGACCATCAAATATAGTTATGGTCTAATTAAATATCCAAGTTTTTCTCTTTAGCCAATATATGTAGTTGGTTTGAAAAGTGAAGGTATAATATTACATTCTATGTTGCTAACCATTTTAATTACAAGATTTCAAAGAAATTTTACATGCTTATCATTTTTTTAATAAGATATGCAACATATTTACTTTCAATGTCATATTATATTATGTTCACAAATATTCTATCATGATAGCTCAATTCATAAACCTGAAATAGTTGTGACCATTGGTTATGCACACAACTTCAAGTTGGGGTTTTTCAAATACTCATAATTATTGATAAGGTAACACATATTTAGAAATGAGGCAGGTGGATATGAAAAGAATACTTTAAGATGGTGGATTCCTCTATAATTTTATTATTATTTATTCACTCCAAACTATTTATTGAATCAAAAACACATATTGTGGAACAAAACATTCATGATAAAACCTCACATAAGCACCAAATCAAGAAACATAGCAATACAAGAAGACACATTTGATGAAGTTTACCTAGATTTAGAATGTAAAAGTTTTGTCAAGAACCTAGATTTTTAACAATATTCTAGATGTTGATTAAGTTATTTTTCTTTCCTTCTTTTCATCTATTACTCCCTACCTCTATCAATCACACATGTAGATTGAAAAATATTTAGCTCTCTCTTCATCCCTGGCCAATAACTGTTAAATAGTCTTTTTACTGGCCATTTATTTCTTTTGGAAAAATACATTAATAATTTCATTTCAATTTTGTAAGAGATAATAATTTTGAAAACAATATCCATGTAGCAATAAGACAACAAATTTGTTTGGTTTAAGAGGAAATGATTTTTGAGACCACATATACAAATTACTGTACTATATATTATCCTAGGTAAATGTAAGTAAAGCGTTATTAGGTGAATAATTTATTACACTAACACAAATATCTACTTATATCTTCAATAACAAGAAAATAGATAATTTGACCTTACAAGAGATACAATGATTGAAGAAGAAAACATTAAACACAATTTTGATAATGATTTGTACCAATTTTAAGAAAGGTGCCTTGGTATGGCAATTTAAAGACAAAGGTAAAAGATATCAAAATCAAAATTCATGAAATGGAAAGAAAGATGGGGAGCATGTTGAAGTAATGTAGAATTTTGTAACCTCTTTTTTGTTTGATGTAGTATTAGGTTCATGGACACAATAGAGAAGATGAATGCCATTATATAGACTTATTAATGTTTGTTAAAGATGATTAGAGTCATTTGCTTTATCAGTCAAATAATATCACTTTCCTTGTTATGTTTAATTCCTAATTTTTTTATAGTTAGTTTTCCAAAAAAAAATTCTCTTGTGGATTTTCAAAACAAAGAATGTATTAATTTAATACGAACTTATATATTTATCAATAGTCATCTTCGATGTTTTACTTGTGCTAGTATTTGACTTTTACATGACCACTATAAATATATGTAATTGTTGTAATATGATTATATATATGATATTTGACCACTTTAGTAGTGGTAATTTACATGTGGTTGATTCTATAGGTGATTTTTGTTGCACTTCTTATGTTATTGTGTTGTTTGTTCATATCAGAGTATGGTTCTATAAGGACTAACACACGTTTTTATATTGTTGATTAATATTAAAACTATTTAATATAAATATGAAATAAAAAGATTTTCTATTAACTAAAATAAATTAAATATAAATAGATAAATTCTAAATTAATAATTATATTAATAAGTGAATTGCATACAACCATATGAAATATATAATCATATGTTTAAAAATTAACATTTTATTTTGGACATAAAATCGTTTTACACATTAATCTTCTTTCTTTACAATGCTATTATTATTTTCTTAAATTAATAGTTTTCCTAATGCATACTTTTCAAGGTTTCCACTTGTTCAACCAACAAGCCTTAAATTAAAATAGATCGAAAACAATGATATGTATACATTGATTATTCTATTTAAAAGCAATTGCATTCAATAAATGTCAATCAATTATTATATCCGTAAAGTGAAAATTGGAGAATGAGGAAATAAATGATAAATGATAACAAAATTTAAATGAATTGTATAGCGGTGCATGTAACTATCATGGGTTGGCAGAGAATTGACTGATTCAAGTGGACATGACGTAGATTTCCCTCAAAATAAAAGTTGCGACACGTTGGACAATATCGCAACGTCTGATTTAATAATTGTCTGAAAAGCAGAGTTATTATTATTATAAACTGTGACGAATTGGCCGGGTTATATGAATCAAATCTTCAATTTTATTAATAGATATATCTTATGATCTTATCCAAGGCCGGCAATACCAAAAATAAATATCTTAACGTGTGAATTAATAAATATCTGGAAAGCAGAGTTATTATTACAAACTATTACAAATTGGCCACCTTATGAATCAAAACTTAAATATCATTAAGAAATATATTCACCGATAATACCGAAAAAAAACATTAAAAAAAAATAGGGTTCTGATGTTGTCAGACGACACATGAACAGCGATCGATAGAGATTGACTTGTCTATATGGGCAAATACGAATGAGAAGAAATGTGTCGGTATTATTATTATTACTATTATTAAAATTATTATTACACATCAAGGGATGAGATGAATAGTTTAAATTAGTAATTATTATTATTATTATTATTACAAGTCAAGGTATGAGATGAATAGTTTAAATTAGTAGTTCAATTCAACACAAAATTAAGGTTAAAACGACCCATGGTCATTTTCCGAGCATAGATTTTTGTAATGATTTTATCTATCATATAATGAAATGGCATGCAAAACGTGTTAAGAGAAACATATGATGATTACAAGGTGAGGAGGGAAACAAGGAGAAGGGGAGGGAAGCATTGGGGATGTATAGAATGAATATATATGTACAATAATTGTTTGATGGATAGTTTTGGAATTTTTCATGTGTTGAACACAAAATGAAGAGTACGACAAAGGAAGGGAAACACAATCACTGTTTTTGTTTGGATACTTGTATATAATTAGTTTAGGTTAGATAACTTACAACATAATAATAAAATATGTAATGCATATTTAACAAAACATTCATTATTTTTATTTTAAATTCAAAAATTAGATGACAATTAATGTTATATGGAAAAAAATTGAAATTTGATTATTTAAAGGATAAATTAATTTAAAATATTTTTAATATTATTGAAAAGTGATATTAAAATTGGAAAATCTATTTGTTAAATAAAAATTTATTTATCTTAAAATAAACTAGTTTAAAATGTTAACAATAATTTGATTTTTAATAATTAATGAAAGTAAATTATGTGGGGATTGTGTCATTTGTAATGGTATAATCAAACACACACACACACACACACACACACACACACACACACACACACACAAAAGTTAAAAAAGGATCTGGGTAATGATTTCTTATGAATTAAAATATTATGAGAATAGGAAACACAATAAATATTGAATTAAATTTAGAAGTTCATTACTAGTTCATTGTAGGAAATGAATATTAGACATAACATTTTACAAAAAATATTAGAGAATTGTCAATCAATGTCAAAACAACAACTAATTTTACTAACTTGTTGAAAAATATTATTATTAAGCATTTTAAATATATTTACTTGTTGTGGAGTAACATTTCTTTAATGATGTAAAAACAAAATAATAAGACCAATGATCTTACCTAGGATAAGATTATATATCTCTCTCATAATTAACATTAGTTTAATTGAATGTTGTTTGCTACTAGGCAAACATTATTTTGTACATGATACAACTGGTAATAATCTCTAATTTAATAATATTCTTTGAAATACCATAATATTAAATAAATCAAAATTAAGACAAGTCCTCCAAAATATTTTACATTTTCTAATAAAATAACCCATTGTAAACAACTTAAAATCCCTATAATACGATAATTATAAAGATGCCAACTTTGATTTCTCCCAATCACTACTAGTGCACACAACATAATTTAGATTCAATTGAAAACAACAAGAAAAATGAAAGGAGGCATGGAAGCTTTCTTCTCTCTTTCTATGAAATTTTAGAATAATATTTACAAAACTAAAAAATAAAAACTAAAAACTTAGGAATAAAGACTAAAGATTGAATCTATAATTATAAAATATTTTGTAGGATTCTAGAGCTTCACACAAACACTTGTAGATATAAAAAGCTCTTACAAATATCCTCACTCAAAGCTATAGAGACTAAGAGCTATGTACAAAGCTCTTACAATTATAAACTCACACAATATTGTTATACACAATTTGAAAATTCTTCTTTGTTATTTCTCAAACTTCAACTTGATGAAAAGTACAAATATCCTTCCCTTTTCTCTATTATTTGTGCACAAAACTTTCCCCACTAGTTCAATATTGAAACTCACCTATAGAAAATAAATTCATTTGACTAATGGGGCTAGACTTTCCTAGTCATGTTAGGATGCTCCTAGGGATTTCAAATTCCAATGTATGTAATCAAATATTGTAAATAATGACTAATTTTTGGAAGCTCCTAGAAGGTCAATGGATGCCATAGGCTAGGTAAAAGACCAACCTTATTTTAAAATGGTACACTTCCCTTAGTCCCTAGGAAATAAATAAGATCATTGTTGATCCAAATCAACTATGCCCAAACTTGTTCTTATGTGCTCAGTTTTTTGATATACCTAATGACTTGGTAAAAATTATTTGTTAGTTATTTCCCAAACACAAAAAATTCTATTTTAATTTTAGAATTTCCAAATAAATCTTTGGTCAAATAATACATTATTTTTTCTTCTTGCATTAGACACGTGATTTTTTTCAATCCAACTAAGGAAATATTATCACATAAAATTGTGGTTTCATCACATGATACTCTTCATATCCCTCTTTGTCTCATTACTTCCTTTTAGTGTTTTCCTCTTTATGTAAGCATCTAGAGACAATCTTAGGTAATAATCAATGGTTATAGTTGATTTCTATTATCACTTAATGCTTCCCTTTTTCTAATTGGATGCATGGGTTTCCTACAAATGCAAGATATGACTTGATCCTTATCTCTTGATATCAAAAATTATTGTTCATGTCAGAAAAAAATGGTTTACATAAAAAAAATGGTTTACATAGGATTTTGTGCCATTACAAATATATATGTCATTGACTGGTTAGTTAGCATTAAGAGGCTTCTAATGATCAGCCTTAATTGTTCCCGATGCTATTTACTTGGCTCCTAAATGGATCAACACTCATTGACTACTTGACACATACTAGTTATTGGAACTAGCTATCATATCACTTGACATGTATTGTCTAGACACTTATTTTCAACATGCTCTAATCAGTTGGCTCTCACTAATCACATAGCTTTTTCTATTCACTCGACATGCACTATGCACTCGGCCTAAAAATGGTTCAATCAAAGTGATGACGAACAAGCTATGTTAGATAATGACTAATTGTTTTGTCACTACTTTTTTAAAACCATAATAAGATTAACATAGTCTAATACTTTTAGCATGTTTACCACCTTTAAAAGTGGTTTGCAAATGTTTCCAAATTTTACAAGATGACCTCAAATATTTTACCCAACTGTACTCATTTTTAGGAAGAGATGAACAAAGTGCTTCTTTGGCAAGAATATTCACATGAACAAATATTTTTTGGCTCGACTACATTCTTCAATATTATTTTCTTCATCTACAGTCTTCCTGTTTTTAGTGAACAATCAATATCCTAGACCCACACAGAGTAGATGCATTGTCATCTTCTCTTTCTAGTTGTCATAGTTAATTCCATCAAACTTAGGACTTTACTATCTAAAATGAGCCATCATTGATCTCCTCAAGTTGTTAAGATCTTCCTTCAAGGACATGATTCTCTAATATCAATTGTTAGAAAGTAAAGTCCACTAGGATAACTGAAAGGGGGCTAGGGGGTGAAATAGTTGTCTGATCAAGTCATCTTTTACTAACCTTATTACTTCTAATACATGTGATCAATATAAATAGAAACTATAAGAAGATAAGAATACACAATAACATGACATAAGTTAACTAGGGAAACCCTTGATCAGAGGGAAAGCCTCGATGGGGATGGTACTTGCAAAATGATGTACTAATATATAAGTTCGTAGTAAGAGGGTGGACTATGTTAGGAGCTAGTGAAATGCAATTAGTACATATTAGTCCCTATTATGAGACTTTGCATCCTTGTGAGGAGATTCTAACCCTATGAGGAGTTGTGCCAACCTTGTTGGGAGTTGCAGAATGCAAAAGAACCCATTGTCCAAATAGCTTTAGGGGAAGACCACTGAACTCACTATCCAACTAGCATTTGTATTATTCCTTGCAGAGTAATACCAAATACAACTGATCTCAGCAAATCACGCTCTTTATCTATCCTCTTATAATATCCCTTCTACACCAAATACTTCTTAGATCTCAATAAAAAATTCTCTAACTCCCATCCCATAACAAATCCCTTATATTTCTTACTCGTGTTATACATCACATATCATTTGACAAACACACATATATTTTAACTAAAGGAGCAAACCTTCCTTTATATCAAGTCCTAGAATACATTATTGACTTTTCTTTGACCCTTACTCAATTTATAATTACAATATAGGACCTTACTAAGATAAAACAATACACATTATATTACATATTTCCATAATTACATACACTCTCATCTCATAGTCTTTATAATTCTTCACATGTTCAACCTCAAACTTCACACACTCACTAACAAATCATCATCATGATGTCCATTACGTCTATCTAATTTTGCTCAAACATATTCTATCCATGTTAGAGGATATAACCCAACTACGAGAAACAACTTCTAGATAACTCTAATTGTAATATATAACCTAGCTACTAGAAACTACCTTATCTTTACTCTTTGAATAATATGATGTCCGTCACTATCCACTACTCTACTAGTCTTTAGTATGTTGACATCAATAACAAATAATGCAATGAATGCAACATGTAACCAGTGTAATAATCTCTTCTATGTTGCTAACCATTTTAATTACAAGATTTTAAAGAAACTCTTCATACTTATCACATTTTTTTATAGGATATGCAACATATTTAGCTTCAATGTCATATTATATTATGTTTACAAATATTCTATAATTATAGTTCATTGCATAAGCCTCAAATAGTTGTGACCAATGGTTATGCACACAACTTCAGCTTGGTGATGTCAGTCAATAAAAATTATGTACCAAAGACCATTTTACAACCAAATCATAAGGTTTAGCTCTCAAAATATAACCATATCTTATATCTATTTTTGGGAGACATTCATGATTGAAACTGGAAGTGTTCTGTAGTGCCTGCCCCTAAGTCGCATTTCAGTCATCCTTGCCAAACTCTTTTAGGCCAATTTTATGTTTGATGATTAGTATTATTATTTTAGAGATTATCAGATGTTGTTTTACGCTCAGTTTATTATATGATGAGATTACTTGGTATTCTATATTTCATGCATGTATGATGATTATTCAATGTTTTCAATTATCAATGATGATTAGTTAGATGGTTTATTATCACATGTGCTTTCTTATGGATACTTACCCCATACTAGATGTGTATGGTGTGCGTGTTTGTTTTCTTTATGTATGGTGTTTCTGATGTGGTTAAGGAAGGGAGTCGTAGTCACCTGCTAGTCGGGATCTACACGATGCACCACTTCCTGCCATTGTCTGTTTAGCTTAGAATATTGTGTTTGTACATGCGTGAATTTTATGCAGGTTGCAGGTGCCGGGTATCGACTTCCCTGAATTGCCAGGATGAGCGTACCCTATCGCATTATCTCAATGGTAAGAGAGGGGAGATAAACTCTTAAGTCCAAATCCTAAACCCTTTAGCCGATTGTCCTAATTGATAATTAGGACAAGTATCTGAGTTAAGTACCCTCTGAATGCATCAAATGATGTAATTTCGTGATTATAACCCTTTTTGTTTGATTTAGTATGTGTTTTTCTATGATGGGTTTTAGTATGTTGTTTTATGAGTCCTTGGTGTACTTTCTATTAATTAAGTTTAATTAAAAAGATTAAATTAATGATTTAATTTAATGTGAATTATTATGACACTTTAATATTTAATGGAATTTAATTAATTGAGAAATTAATTAAATAATAAGGAATTAAATTTGGAGATAAAAGCTTTAAGTCTAAATTTAGAACGTGATAATATTTAGTTAATTTAATAATAATATATTTAGAGTTCATTTGTAAATAAATGCTAAATATTATTATTATTTGAGTTAATAAATATTTTATCAATTAAGTTTCTAAATTAATTTAAAAAGTGAAAATATAATTATTTAAGAAAAGATTCTAGTTTGCATGACTTGTGCATAAGATTAAATATAAGAAATAAATTAAAAAGATAAAATAAGAGAAAATTATAATGTTATTTTAATTTCATAAAGTGCACATGAGATTAAAGTAATTAATTAATTTAAAATAGAAGTCAAGTGGAATATTAAATAAAGTTATTTAATAATTCAACTTAATGTGCATGAAAAGATGAATGCAAAATAAAAGAAAAGATAATAAAGGTTAATTTGGGAGTTAACTTAGTTGTGCAAAGAGTCTTCTCGGGTGAACGCACAATTAGTGCCCTGATTTGAGGAGAAGACTTCTTATCACAACTTGGGAGGTCATTTTTGGGGGGACACAAATTTGGACGGAAAATTTTGGGAGACAACTTTTGGAAGCGAGTTTCAGAAGGCTAATTCCAAGAAAGATTTTCGGAAGAAGATTATTGAAGAGGAGAAAATTCTCTTACAGTTCGTGGGGATTTCATAATAGCACCAGGATCAGGTAGGGTCTCGTGTTTTGATCGTCGATTAAATACGCAACTATCCTTTCCTATTTTCTTTGTGACTGTGTATCTGAATTGTTTGTATCTCATTACAATGAATCTTTCAATGTTTTAAACTGGAATTCGGGCATGCATGTTGATTTCATCTGGTTATGGGAGATTAAAATATCATTACAAACCTCCCTCAATAGAATCAAAATTTGGTAATTAAATCGAGATTTGGGTTGAATAAAAATGGAATTGAGAAATTAAATTGAAAAAAGATTTGTTATAAAATCAAAATTTTACCCAATAGATTTGACAAGTTGGAGGTATTTTTCCTATTAGATTATCGTCTAAATTTTTATAAAAATATTTAATAAAAATAAAAATAAATAAAAATAATCCTTGTTAGGAGAGGAATTGTTTTAAAATATATATATTATGATTCTTAAATGAATTGTTTTAAAGCATGTTTGATAACTCTTATGTGAATTATTTTAAAATATATTTCATAAACTTAAAATTAAAAAAAAAATAATAATAAAATTTTGGGTGGGGGCTATCACACGCACCCCCCCACTTAAACATTGATCGCAGGCAGACTACTGTACGCAGTCGTACCTGCTGACACAGGACGACTGCGACAGCAGCCTGCGCTGCGATCCCTGTAGTCAGTGATATTTATATCGCTTGACATATGTGTTAAATATAAACTCATATGTGAATTGCGATTTGCTTTTTTTTAATTTAATTATTATGATGTTTTAATTAATAACTTTGTTAATAGTTTTAAGATATTAATTAATAATTATCATTTTAATTAATATTAATTGTTATTAATATTCTTTGTTTTTTATTATTTAATTTAACAATAAATTTTTTTAAGTATATTTTAAATTTAGTTAATTTTTTTTAATTAATGAATTTTTTATTAATAAATTTTATTAAAATTTAGTATTTTTTTAAAAATAATTAATAAGTATTTTCATTAATATTATTTAATAAATAGATAATTAAATAATATTAAAATGGTTCTTTTTAAGATATGTAATTATTAATTAATTTAGTTAAAATTTTATTTAACTAAGGTTAATTAATAAAGGAATGATCTTAATAACTTGTAAATTATTCTATTTGGAGATTGACAGATATTATTTAATAATTGGAATAATTTGTTACTCGCTGGTTACCTTGGGGAAAATTTACTTAAATCAAATAGGGATAGTTTGCGCAAACTATTTAGAATAAGGATGGGTTAAGTGAAAAGGGTGAACTATGAAACTTAATTACTTGAAACATATTTTTTTATTGAAAACTAGGACTTTATATTTAACTCAACTATATGTCTTCAAATCAAACCCAACTGAGAGATATCTTGTTTCTATGTGTGGTTTATGTTTTGGGTTTGTTCTAGTATTGACCAGTTTAGGTTGTTACCAGAGGCTTGGGGTTGGGAATGTGATGTTATGATGATTTGGTCTCGATCTTTCTTAACCCAACCATGATAATGTGATGGTATGCTCTATGATATATATGTTTTACTGTTTGTTATTTCTTTCCAATTTCCTTGTGTGAAGTTGAGGTGTATGTATTTGAGTTACCTAACTTAACCATTTTGGAGTCTTCGATCAGTTTTGTGTTCTATCATTGGGATTCTTTCTGGTTGCTCGTTGGAGAACCATGGGATATTGTGATTTATCATTGATGCCTTCAGTTGCTGATAGAGAACTATTGTGATCATCATGATTATTATTTGATGCTTATCAGTTGCTCATGGAGAACTGATGTGATTATTGTGAATTATATTTATGATGTTTTTCAGTTGCTTGTATAGGACTAAGGTGATTTTATTATGATTTCTTGATTTCATGAGCCTAGGGTAGGTTATCTATGTGTAGTGTCAGGAAGTGGCTTGCAATGAGGGACGGGAGACCCAAAGTGGCTTTGGGCATGACTCATTGTAAGTTGTTTGTTTTAATAAGTGAAAACATCTCACCTAAATACTGACTTAAATGAACCTAATAAGATAACTGTATGTTCTCTCCCATGCCTTGAGTGCTAATACAGACTAGGATGGGGTAGAGAGAATGCTTGGTTGCAACCTTGCATTCCATAGTATGCCTCGTCAGTACGAAAGGATACTAATGGCCACAGGATTACTGGGGACCCGAGATTCCTGAGGGATTGCTCAGGTACCTTCCAATGTGATTCATGTGATGACACTTTCCCACTTGCATAGCAGGTTTCCTATGTGTCTTTGTGGTGCCTCTGGGTCTAGATATCTATCTATGTTGAACCTTTGAGTTAGTATACTTTTAGGATTTCTCAGACTTAGAGAGTACTTGTGTTTTGTGTTTTGATACCTTGTTTGGGACTTGAGACTATCTCCTCAGCGCGGTGGGAGTGGACCATCTAGGTTCCACGTGGTCGGGTGGTAGTGCTTTTACTCTTACCATTGAGATCCATCCGAGACACTGTGGCTGGAGTATTACTATTGGCTTATACCTTCATTCTGTTCATGGCTTATTATGATGAATGGTTAGATTTTTATGGTGGGTGTTTTATCTTTTTTTACGATGGATGGATGTATCATGTATGGTATATAATTTCATTTATTTTACTGTACTTTGTATCATGGAATTGAGGATGATGTATCTTTATCTTTATATATGTATATTCTTTTAAGCCTTTCATACCCTGTGACATTTACAATGGATGATTGAGCATTCCGAATTAATTTGCCAAGAGGCATTCAGAACAAATGTATATTATGGACATTGGACTTTCTGATTATTCTTTCATATGTATGTGGTAGTTGTTAAACTTAGAATTAATTAAATTTAAATATGACTCCACGTCTTGGTATCCTTAAGGAATGTAACTTGTGATGTATGTTTGTTGATGATTACATGTTATTGCTTCCGCTACTATGTGTTTGATGTGTATGTTATACATTCTTACTTAAAAAAAAAAAAAAAAAAAATGTTTAGTAAACTTAGTAAAACTTTAGGTTAATTCTTTTGGGTCCCTTGGTGGGGCGTTACATGTTCATTGGCATTACACCTTGAAGGATGATACAACTGATTCACAAGTTTTCATTTTCATCATGAATTGAAACAAATTTGTCAACAAAAATTCCCACTAAAAGTGAGTTGTGGATACTAGGATGAATTATGATCAAGAGTTTTAAGGATAGCTTTTAACGGATCTAGATATAATTTAACAACATAAGGTTTTGGTTGCAAAACCACACAATGTTAACTACAATGGAATAAGAAACAAAGGACTACTATGACCTTTTTCTTATCATAAAGAAATGATAAAGAAAGTACTATATAATCTATTATAACCAACAAATATTATATTTAACTATATAAGAGATGGTTTTAGTATGCCCATTATTACTAATTCCAAAGAAAATACTAAGGTGAACTTCTACTTCTCAAGGAATGGAATGATAGAAACCTATCAAACTAGTTTGTTTTTTAGAAAGTTGCAATAGGAAAGATTAACAAATCACAAAACCACAACTTTAGAGTATATATGCCATGTCCTTATAAACCACTGCTATTTTCTTATAGGTGTAGCACATAACTTAAAGGAGAAAGACATGTTCAAATGCTTATAATTATTGATAAGGAAACACACATGTAGAAAGGAGGCAGGTCGATATGAAAAGAACACTTTAAGATGGTGGAATTCTCTATTAAATTTTTATTATTTATTCCCTTCAAACTATTTATTGAATCAAAAACACATATTATGGAACAAAACATTCATGATAAAACCTCACATAAGCACCAAATCAAGAAACATAGGAATACAAGAAGACACATTTGATGAAGCTTGCCTGGATATAGAATATAAAAGTTTTGTCAAGAACCTAGATTTTTAACATTATTCCAAATGTTGGTTAAGTCCTTTTTCTTTCCTTCTTTTCATCTGTTATTTCCCACCTCTATCAATCACACACATAAATTGAAAAATATTTAGCTCTCTCTTCGTCCCTGTCCAATAATTGCTAAATAGTCTTTTCACTAGCCATTTATTTCTTTTGGGAAAATACATTAATAATTTCATTTCAATTTTATAAAAGATAATAATTTTGGAAAAAGAATCCATGTGGCAATAAGATAACAAATTTATTTGGTTTAAGAGGAAATGAATTTTTGAGACCACATATACAAATTACTATACTATACATTATCCTAGGTAGATGTAAGTAAAGTGTTATTAGGTGAATAATTAATTACACCAACACAAATATCTACTTACTCATATCATCAATAACAAAAATGTGGCGAATGGACCTAAC
Organism: Cupressus sempervirens; assembly: GCA_028749045.1. Classification (NCBI taxonomy): domain Eukaryota; kingdom Viridiplantae; phylum Streptophyta; class Pinopsida; order Cupressales; family Cupressaceae; genus Cupressus; species Cupressus sempervirens. The sequence goes on from CM053791.1 coordinate 639,581,140, forward strand.
TAGAGATACAATGATTGAGGAAGAAAATATTAACCAAAATTTTGATAATTTCATTTGTACAAATTTTAAGAAAAGTGCCTTGGTATGGTTATTTGAAGATAAAAGTTAAAGATGTCAAAATCATTTTTCATGAAATGGAAAGAAAGATGGGGAGTATGTTGAAATTATGTAGAATTTTGTAACCTCTTTTTGTTTGATGTAGTATTAGGTTCATGGAAACAATAGAGAAGATGAAGGCCATTATATAGACTTATTAATCTTTGTTAAAGATGACTAGTCGTTTGTTTGACTTTTACAAGAACAGTATAATTATACTTAATTATCGTAATATGATTGTGTATATGCTATTTGACCACTTTAGTAGTGGTAATTTACATGTGGTTGATTCTATAAGCGATTTTTGATGCACTTCTTATGTTATTGTGTTGTTTATTCTTATGCCCTTGAACTATGGTTCTGTAAGGACTAGCACACTTTTTTTTATTGATTAATATGAAAACTATTTAATATAAATATGAAATAAAAATATTTTCTATTAACTAAAATAAATTAAATATAAATACATAAATTCTAAATTAATAATTATGATAATAAGTGAATTGCATACACCCCCATATGAAATATATAATCATATGTTTAAAAATTAACATTTTATTTGGGACATAAAATCGTTTTACACATTAATCTTCTTTCTTTACAATACTAATTTTTTTTTTTCTTAAATTAATAGTTTTCCTAATTCATACTTTTCAAGGTTTCCACTTGTTCAACCAACAAGCCTTAAATTAAAATAGATCGAAAACAATGATATGTATACATTGATTATTCTAATTAAAAGCAATTGCATTCAATAAATGTCAATCAATTATTATATCGGTAAAGTGAAAATTGGAGAATGAGGAAATAAATGATAAATGATAACAAAATTTAAATGAATTGTATAGCGGTGCATGTAACTATCATGGGTTGGCAGAGAATTCAAGTGGACATGACGTAGATTTCCCTCAAAATAAAAATTGCGATACGTTGGACAATATCGCAACTTCTGATTTAATAATTTTCATAAAAGCAGAGTTATTATTATTAGTCCCTACCTATCTATAGGTAGGGAACTAATGTTTCCGGTGGCGGCACCTATTAATTTTTTCAGAAACAGCTATCGTTAATTTTAGGTTTCAAATGATTATTTTTAAAATATATTTTCTATAATAAAGTTTAAATTCGTATTGGTCGCTGCCTATTTTCCCAGAGGTTAAAATTAATTTTTGATTCAGAAAATTGCTAAAAAATGACATCACGTTGTTCTGGAAACATCTCCAACGTCTCTGCTATCATTGAGCTTGAGCTAGGTCAAGGGCGAGGCAAAGATTTTTCAACCAAATGTGCCAAGGTGGGAATACACTCCTCTAGTCACCATTGTTGACATCGGCTATGGAAAAGCTGTTAGCTATTAAATTGTAGAGACATCATCCAAAATGTACAAAATATGCACAGGAGGTGAAAAAGCCTGAAATCCATTCCATACTCTGGCCATTGTCAAGTAGAGGAGATCCTATACCATGCATAGATTTTATAGATTATAGTTTTTTGAATTATTGACTACTATCTTAGTTATTATAATTTTATAATAAAATTTAAAATTTATGAATTAAATATTGGAAAATCTTATAATATTTCTTTATAAAGATTTTATGTAATATTACTATTATTTTAAAGAATATTATATTATAAGTAAATATTATTATAAATATTTTAAGCTTTTCAATAATATTCTAATTTTAATTAATTATTAAAAATGAAGTATTTTTATATAAATGTTAAAGTTATATTATTTCTATAATTACTTATTATCATTTATTAGGTTGAAATATAATATAAAAGTAATCAATTTAGATTTAAGCTAATATTTCTAAATATATAATTATTTAAAATTATATTATTTTATAACAAGAATAATATTTAAATATTAAAAATACATATTTCTACTTTTTGAGTTTTGTTTTGTTTTGCCAGTTAAAAATGAACTATCATACATTTGAATTATCTTTTAAATGTATGTAACTAATGTTTTACTTTTAAATATTGAATCTTAATTTCTTTTGAATTGTATGGATTGGAATGGCTCCTGTTGAACAAATCATCAAATGACTTCATATATTCTTTAAAACAATGAATTTAGAAGGCATAACACTACCAAGCGTGGATGAATATGACTATTTTGATGAAGAATTCATTAGTGATATTGATGATGATGATTATTACAAATTTAAAAAACTTAGTCATCTTATAAATGAATACAAATTACAAAATTTACTATTTACAATACATGCCTTTTATTTGGGTTGCTTTCATATTCATTTAAATTCATTTTCAATTACTTAATATCACACATTCTCTTTATAGACTTAATTTATATGTTAATCTACATAATCAAAAGTTTAAACTAAGTGTATTTATTTGTTTCTAAAACAATGGGCAGGGACTATAGCTCTAACAGAACTCTTGTTATTATAAACTATGATGAATTGATAAGGTTTTATGAATCAAATCTTCAATTTTATTAATACAAATATCTTACGATTTTATCCAAGGCTGGCAATTCCAAAAAGAAATATCTTAACGTGTGATTTAATAAATGTCTGGAAAGCAGAGTTATTATTACGAACTATTACAAAAGTGGCCGCCTTTTACGAATCAAAACTTAAATATTATTAATAAATATATCCTTAACTAGATGAATAGTTTAAATTAGTATCTCAATTCAACGCAAAATTAAGGTTAAAACGACCTATAGTCATTTTCCGAGCATATATATTTGTAATGATTTTATCTAACATATAATGAAATGGCATGCAAAACGTGTTAAGAGAAATAGGAGGGAGGAGACATATGATTATTACAAGGTGAGGAGGGAAACAAGAGGAAGGGTAGGAGACATATGATGTACAATAATTGTTTGATGGATAATTTTGGAAGTTTTCATGTCTTGAACATAAAATGAAGAGTACGACAAGGGAAGGGAAACACAATCATTGTTTTTGTTTGGATACTTTTGTATAATTAGTTTTTGTTAGATAACTTACAACGTAATACATATTTTTAAAAAAATTATTATTTATTTATTTAATTGAAAAGTTAGATGACAATTAAGGTTATATGGCAAAAAATTGAAATTTGATTATTTAAAGGATAAATTAATTTAAAATATTTTTAATATTATTCAAAAGTGATATTAAAATTGGAAAATCTGTTCGTTAAATAAAAATTTATTTATCTTAAAATAAATTTATTTAAATGTTAACAATAATTATATTTTTAATATTTAATGAAAGTAAATTATGTGGGGATTATGCCTTTTTTAATGGTATAATGAAAACTAAATTTATTTATATATTTTTTAAAAAGTTAAAAAAGGGTTTGGGTAAGGATTTCTTATGAATTAAAATATTATAAGAATAGGAAACACGGTAAAAATTTGATTTCAATTTAGAAGTTCATTACTAGTTCATGGTAGGAAATGAATATTAGACATAACATTTTACAAAACATATTAAAGAATTGTCAATCAATGTCAAAAACAACAACTAATTTTACTAACTTGCTCAAAATTATTATTATTAAACATTTTAAATTTATTTACTTGTTGTGGAGTAACATTTCTTTAATGATGTAAAAGCAAAATAATAAGACCAATGATCTCACCCTAGATAAGATTATACATCTCTTTCATAATTAACATTAGTTTAATTGAACGTTGTTTGTTTTTAGACAAACATTATTTTGTACATGATACAATTGGTAATAATTTTTAATTTAATAATAGTCTTTGAAACACTATAATATTAAATAAATCAAAATTAAGACGATTCTCCAAAATATTTTACATTTTCTAATAAAATAACCCATTGTAAAGAAACTAAAATCCCTAAAATATGATAGTTATAAAGATGCCAACTTTGATTTCTCCCAATCACTGCCAATGCACACAACATAATTCAAATTCAATTGAAAATAACAAGAAAAATGAAAGGAGGCATGGAAGCTTTCTTCTTTCTTTCTATGAAATTTTAGAATAATATTTACAAAACTAAAAAATAAAAACTGCAAACTTAGGAATAAAGACTAAAGATTGAATTTATAATTATAAAATATCTTGTAGGATTCTAGAGCTTCACAGAAACACTTGTAGATGTAAAAATCTCTTACGAGTATTCTCACTCAGAGCTATCGAGACTAGGAGCTATGCACAAACCTCTTACAATTATAAAATCACACAATATTGTTATACACAATTTGAAAATTCTTCTTTGTTATTTCTCAAACTTCAACTCAATGATGAATTCAAAGATCCTTCCCTTTTTTCTATTATTTGTACAAAAAACATTCCTGACTAGTTCAATATTGAAACTCACCTATAGAAAATAAATTCATTTGACTAATGGGGCTGGACTTTCCTAGTCATGTCAAGATGCTACTAGGGATTGGAAATCCCAATGTATGTAATCAAATATTGTAAATAATGACTAAATTTTTGAAGCTCCTAGAAGGTCAATGGATGCCATAGGCTAGGGAAAAGACTAATATTATTTTAAAATGGTACACTCCCCTTAGTCCTTAGGAAATAAATAAGATCATTGCTGATCCAAATCAACTATGCCCAAACTTGTTCTTATGTGCTCAGTTTTTTGATATGCCTAATGGCTTGGTAAAAATTATTTGTTAGTTGTTTCCCAAACACAAAATATTCTATTTTAATTTTACAATTTTCAAATAAATCTTTGGTCAAATAATAGATTAATTTTTCTTCTTGCATTAGACACATGATTTTTTTCAATGCTACTAAGGAAATATTATCACATAAAATTGTGGTTTCATCATACTATTCTTCCTTTAAATCCACAAAGATCCTCCTTGTCCAAATATCTTAATATGTTGTTGGAATTTCTTCTATTTGTTCAGTCTCTAATATAGATTAAGAATTATTGGCTTGCAGCTTCTTATAATCCCACAATATTACACCTAAACCCAAATGAAAAATATATCCATAAGAGCTCTTCTACCCATTCCAGAAATATATTCAATGGTACAAAATATCATATCCTTTAGTACCATTCAAATTCCTTAGGGTTATCTTACCCACTTGCAAATGGGAGTACTTTAAAGTTTTCATTAATCTATAATTTAAACTTACCACATGCATTATATGAGGCTAAGTTATTGTAAAATATGTCAAAAAACCATACTAACTTCTTGATAATTTTAGATTCATGATGTTGTTCAAATATTTCTACATCAACTTAAGACCTACATTTGTCAATGTTAAGATTGCATTGTTATTTTGCATTCTAAATCTCTACAAGGTTTGATTTACATTTTTTTTGGAGGGGTAAAATTCTATCATATATATTTTTTACTTATATTAGATAAAATATATTAAGACATCCAAATATAACATTTCAAACTCACTTCTGATGGCCTAGTTAGCATAAAATATGAGGAAACCATCAACCCTAGTGAAAAATAAATCATCTACATTGAAGAGAATAATTATAATTTTACCATCAACTACCCCAATGTAAAAAGTGGGCTCGTTATCACTTTTTTCAAAAGATATTAGACATCAAATATGAATCAATCTTGTCTTTCAATGCCCAAGGAGCTTTATTTAGCCCATAAAGAGCTCTTATCAACCTATAGAATTTCCTTTTTAAACTTCAAAATTCATAACTAGATGGATGCTCTACATATACCTCTTCTTTCAACATTCATTCCAGAAGGTCGACTTCACACCCATTTGAAATACCTTCAATTTTTGTTGGCATGAATTTTCTATGATAAAAAATCAAAATTTCACTCTCTCGATAGGGGCATACATCTCACCCTATTCTCTACCAAACTATTGTCTATATACCTTAACTACCAATGAAACCTTATTCTTATATTTGTATCCTTCTATAATGTTGCACTTCATCTTATAAACCCATTTAATCTTAATAGCTTAGTTTTTGGTGATGAAAATTAGTTATCTCCCAAGTTTTTTTTTCTTTATATTGAATCAATTTTGTTATCCATTGTCTCGCACCATTTTCCACTCTCACAAATTCTACAAAATAAATTAGATCACTATGAAAAAAAGTGAAAAATTAGTATTCTAGGCAAACTCTTTTTCATTCCTTTCATAATAGTCAATCTCCCTTGTGATCATGGTTTTTCTTGGTAAGAGGTAGATGATAGTAGAATTAGAACTCTCACTACTATTATTATTGATATGTCTAGAAAACATTAGGAGTGATATGGGCTATAGGGATATCTTTACATGTACCATCTCAACAATGTCATAACCAGTTGAGGATTCCAATCTATAGTATTTTTGTAGTTGGTTACCTTTTTTGTCTATTTATATCAAGAGCTATAATGAGTTATCTATGGTCGTCTATATTTTATACTAGTTCTTCATATAGATCATGAAGCTCATATTCTTCATCAATAATAGGCACTTTATTTATGTTCTTCAAGATTTATACATTGACTCATCCTATAACTCACTCTTACTAAGCTCTATATCTCTTATAATTTTGATCTTCTTGGTTACCAATTTTTACATTCTATACACATTTGATTTTTAACTATAAATAGTGAAGATACAGTTCAAACACTTGTCATCAATTTTTTGTCCCATTCTCCTTTGGAATTTGTGTGTATTCTATACACCCAAACGTAGTTATTTATCAAATAAACTAGAGTTTTCCTACAACCTCTTCCCAATATTATGTTTAGAGTCCTATTTCTTTCATTATGCTTCTCGTCATGTCAGTGATGGTCCTATTTTCTTTTTCTATTGCTCCATTTTTCTATGGATTATATTTTTTTGTAAGCTCCTTGATGTTATTTCTCATGCAAAGATTGATAAAATTAGGTGAAGGTATACAACCCTCCTTTATCTGACATTGAAACCATAACACAATGTGTACTTTTTTTTACAACCTTTCCCTTGAAATCTTAAAATTTATCATATTAATAATATTGAATTTCCAAAAAGTACATCAATGTCCTATTAAAAAATCATTGATGAATTCCATAAAATCAGTATTCCCTCCATGTAGTACCTTTCCCATTTCATTTTAATATGTCATCTAGATGGATGAAACCACGATGTTCTTGATTGTGAGTGATCTTGTTAGAACACATGAGTGGTCTATACCCTTGGGGTGATTTGATTTATGTTATTATATTAGTATGTTGATTATGTTTTATGCCTAGTGGTTCTTGGATAATTATATTTTTCTTGAGGTTGTTCTAGTGGTTCTTGGATAATTATGGTATCACAATGTTGCTCTATGAGTACCCTTGAGATATGAAGAATGGTTTCACTATGTGTTAATCAGTTAATTTAAATTGCAGAATTATGATGTTAATGTAGGATGATTATCTGAGCTATTATGTTACACTAATTTTTATAATGTTGAGTATTCTATCATTATTTCTATTGTTAAATGCTTATAATAATTGGAAATTAACTATCCATATTGAATTCATGGTTTATGTGTTGTGGATATTTACCTTGTTCCTTTCAGTAGACCTATGCAAATGGATTTTTAAATGGGTTATTTAGGTAATTACTTAATTAAAATTAAATTGATGCTTTATTTATGATTATGCATAATTATTTCTTAAACTATTATATACTATGCACCTACAATTGATTATGTTTGTTTGTAGTTTAAGATTTATATCCCCAGCAATATCACATGGTGTCAGTTATTCAACCTTTCATGTTGCACTAATATTGTCCCTATATGGGTGATCCATCTTTATATTATTATTTTAACTCTTTGATAATTCACAAATCTTGATTCATAAGGTATTATGTGATTAAACCAGTGACTATTTCTATGCATTTAGAGTTATGTATTTGTCATGAAAATTGTTATTTAAAATATTGATTTTATAGTTGGGGGTTTTTAATTGGTTAATTTAAGTTATTTTATGTAGCGACTAATTTTTTTTAGATGGATTCCATTTAATTAGAAATATTGTTTTCAATTTAGGAAAAAGGGACAAATAGATTATAATGTGCGGGTATGTGCAGGATCATGGTGTGCCGAAAAGTGGCGATCTGGAAAATATGTAGTTCTGAAATGCCTCAAAGAATTTCAAAATCTATTCCAACTTTTTCCCATCCATCCTGATACTAAATGAAAACAATTAATACCTTTATAATTCCTACTATATCTTTTGATACCAACCTTATATGGTCATATTAAAGCATCTCAAAAATGTGTTTTTGGCATGTTCTTATGTGTTTTTTTACTTCAGGCATGTAGCTGATGACTTTTTTTTAACCAAAATTTGATGTAATGAAAAGGGTTTCTTAAGAATGTTCTTAGCTTTTCATAAATTTAAGGTTTGTCAAATTACGAGTTTAGTAAGTAACTATTACTTATTTTCTAATGGATTTAGCTACAAAGTGTTGATTGACATACTAGTTGAAAAATAGCTATAACTTTCAAACCGTTTAAGATTTGTGAAATCCAAAATATGTGTCACATTCTATGCTTCGACTAGTATAAAAAATAAAAAGAATAACTTAATTTTGATTTTTTTTTGAACTGGTTAAGGTGGTCAGACACGGGAGTTTTTTAATTCTGAAAATAACATGGTAGAAAATTCATAATTAATTATTTATTTGGAATAAAAAATCCCAAAAATATGCCTCACATCCAAGCATAAGTCTACTTTTTATATCTAAAATTATATTTAAAAATATTATCATTTGATTATGATTAAGGTGGTCAGACATACACCTACTTTTTATTTTCGCCCTGAAATTTTTGTAGTACTGCATTAAAATCTAGACTTTTGACCAATCAAATAATGTTTTCTCTAGATAAGGCCTTGTAGTTTAGAAATTAGATTCAATTTCCTACAGATTATTTTCTTACAAATTTTTGATATAAAGTCCATAACCACTTTAAAATTATGTGTCAAGTTGACATAACCCTGATTTGTTGGTTTTTCACTGCCACTTAAGGCCATAGTTTGGTACACCATGATCCTACACATACCGGTGCATTAATAATGTATTATAATTTACTTATGAAGTGTTTATTTTATGCCAAAAGTGAGTTTCTATCTTCACTTTTTTACTATTTCATGATATTTTGAGAAATGAGAAATTTCCTCCAAATCCTCTTGGAGAAATTCCTTCATTTTCTCATTATGATCAACCCGGTTGATGGATTTGTGTATGGAGTGACTCATTGGATTTGTCCAATAATTTCTCTACTTCCCTGATATTTTTGTCAATTTGGCAATCTCCTTATTTTATGGTGTTCTTATTTTTCCCTTTTGCTATGAGATAGGGCTTTCTCGTTAAATGGTTTTTACATTGTTTTATTCTATTCTTTTTATTTTTAAATATTGGGGAATGGAGAACTAGTGTTGCCATTTTATTTTATATCATTCCATCAATTAGTTGGATAGGTATGAGTATTTCATGGTTGCAGCATGTGGGTTTGTAAGTTTTCTTACTTTTATGCTACTGGATTTTTGTTATATGTCTAGATCCAAGATTTTATTTGAAAAGAGTGATGTTATGTGGGCTTAGACCAATGGGTTATAATTTTGTAAAATTGTTTGATGTTTGACTTTTTTAGTTTTTTTACATGATATCATTATGTGTGCCATATGGTTTTCATTTGTTTCACTATTTAACTTAATTTAAGATATGACCTTATAGCCCTACCTCAAAGATTAGGATCATGGAATTAGAATCATTATAAGACATTCTAGGGTTTTTTATTCTTAGGTCCAAAATCATGTCTTTAAATTTGATTTTGTGGCCTTGTGGTTCATTCCAAATTTTTTGGTTTGTGAATTTGAACTTGTTTTCTTCTAATGACCATATTCAAGAGATGGATTTTAAATTTTATTTATTTCTATGTAGCTTGGATTTCGAGCTTTTCCCCTTGCCTTAGTTTGTTTGCCACCTATATTTTGTTGGCATTTTGGCAGTGTCTATCTAGATTGTAAAGATGGGTTGGATTCCATGTTTCCTTTCATGTTATGTTTTTATTTCATGCATATTGGGATTCATGTCAAATTTTAACTCCCACATTTAGGCTGGTTGATTCAATTAATGGCACTTGGTGATTTATTGCATTATTGGGTTTCATGTTAAATTCACAATCACAAATATATGTTGGTAGAGTTAGTTATCTTATACTAGTCTCATTTGTTTCATTTATAATATCCAACCCTTGTATTGGTATTACTTTATTATAGTGGTGATGGTGGTTCTGCTCATACATGAGCATGTATGATGAGATCTTGTGAGACTCGAGCTCCCAAATATAGGCCGATTGAGAGATTTCGCATTTGGGGGATGAGTTATGAACTTTCATTCCTTATAGTAACTCCTCATGTGATCAACATGAGAATGTAGGGTAGATTTCTAGAGTGGATTCTCTTATGTACTCCATCCCAGTAGTGGCTGACAAGGTAACATGAAAAGCTTTAAACAAGAGAGAGAAAAATTAATTAATCAATAATAAAATGTAATGATAAGATCAGAGAACACCTATATGGTCTTTTAGCATCTCAAGGTATTGAGTAAAAGAGTATTTTTCTTGTATGGTTAACAATATTTTGTTGGGGTTGGTTTGAGGGCATGACATGTGGCATCTCGTTGGAGTTAAGCAATGTCAGGTATGTGGCCTCTTGAGGGGAGTTGAGCCACATAGTATATAGCTTGGGCTTCTTGATGCCATGAAACTTATACTCCACTAGAGTCCCTACATAGTTATCCTTAGTGATTCTAACTAATGACTTGATGTACTACATATTTTTATGATCATATACATGTTAGTATACTAATTGATTAGCATGTGTTTTAGCAGTGGGTGATTATGTTATGGGGTTGTGGTCGGGTCACTCTCCATCAGGATGATGGAAGTGGGTCAGTAAGTACCACATGTTTGGGAGGTGTACAAAGATGCTATGCATCTAGTTTTGAGGCTAGTGCTTTCTTCACTTAGATTCTTTAAGTTTCTCGAGTATGCTTTCATGTTGTTTATGCTTTTATTTTGATATCATATCTTGTGATGATGTATAGTAGGTTTACTTGGTGGATTAATTTATCAGAATGTCATATCTTGTTTCTTATTTGATGCATTAGTATTACTACTAGAGTAATGTGTTATCTCTAATTCCATTAAAGAGAAAAATCTTGCATCTACGTCATAAAATATTCTTACTCTGTTGATAGGGTGAGATTAATGCCTATTCCATGTGCATGAAATCTTCCTAAGTACGAAAACCTAGGTGAAACCCTTGAAAACCCTTACAACATTGTAATGTTTAGTTTCTTTTTCAAATAAATTGATAAAGGGTTGAACATCACATTTAAGGCTGCTTAATTTACTTAGGGAGCACAAATTTTTAATATTTTAAGTCTCACCATGGTCATTAAAATTATGTAAGTCATTTTACACACGTGTGTTCATTTTTCATTTGACTATGAGTTTATTATGATGTCAATTTTTGAACCAAATTGCTTCTTAGTGGGTTTTCATTTGGTGCTAGTTTTTTGGATTTCAACACTCAATCTTCCTCCCTAGTTGCTTGGCACAAAAAATTCTTGACTCGAGTGCATGCAGGAAGCAATTTTTAGGTTATGCATCAAATTTCTTAGAAAATTCATAGGACCAACCCCTTGATTAGAAGATAACTCTTAGCCTTTTTTTTCTTTCCTCATCAAGAAGCATTCCAAATTCTCCTTCTCTTGCTTCTTTCCTAGTAGGAGGATAAGTAGTTTTGGTGCAACTCCACAAAACTAAAAAGTGACCTCATGGTGAGAAATATGCTTAGTGCCTGAGGAATATTACTTTGAAGAGTTTATCAAGGGGCACCTTCAAGGAGAACCTCTTTTCAATGATTCACACAATGAACCAAAATGTGTACCAATCACCACCTTCCTTAGAAAACACATGGATTATTTCTATTTCTCTATACTAAACATACCACAAAAACCTTGCTAAATTGACCTGATGCCCATTTAGTTTCTTGTAGAAGCTCATATGTGGACTATAAACACATGTTATGTGTACTTTCCTTTTCAAGGAGGGGCAAGTAAAGAGTCACAAACCAAAGATGAATAGGACTAAATCTTTGGCTAGTTTGAGTTAGAATCTCTTAGTCTATTATATATAAGTGTAAGAAAAGCCTTTTTATTAAACTAAACATTGACAACTATTTTGACAAAGGAATCCTTTTTTTTATTAAGTAAATTTTCAAACAAAGGGATACAAAAAAGAAAATTTGGGTTCTATTTGACTTTCATGTGTATTTTTGGGGCCACAATTATCATAGAAGCAATAATCTTGAATGGGCACCATTTATCACAACCACAATTTAACATAAGCTATGCCATTTATGATTGGAGAATAATTGTGTTTGGTGTTTGTACAATGGTATTGGTTAAAGGTTTAGTCTGATATTGAGTGGGCACTAGGCTACTTTTAAGTAAAGTCCCTCAGTTGACTAAATGTCAATGCCAAGGTGACTTTTGACAAAGAGAAAGGCTTGTTCTTAGGTCCCAGCTAGGTAGGGACAATAGAAAGAAAATTTTGATCAACCTAAATGATGAGTTAGAGAATGAGAACATGTTATGAATAACCATGTTTCCACAATGAAGAAGTGGGCTCAGAGAAATCTATTGTTGGTTTGTGACCCTGCCTCATGTGAAAGGGAAGGCTCAGGTATCAAAGATGAAGGAAAAGTGACATGGAAGAATGGTCTAGACTCTAAGAGTGAATGGATATCTAACACATGGCATAACAACTAAGGTCAAATACATGAGATGGTGACAGTAGCATAAAGACACATGGTAGCTAGCTGCAATTCCACAATGAGAATGGTAGTTCTACAAAATCCATTATGGGTTAGTGACAAGGTAACATTTGCCTACATTGCATGGTTTGCATGAGGTAGTGAGGTTGATTCTAGATGTAATTGTAGAATGCCACTTAGTAGTATGAATGATCAAATATACTTTGACCCTAATTTGGAAGGAAATGTACATGAAGGCAATGTACATATGATATGAGATCAATGATCAAAGTCATTTGTTGGTGGTTGTAAACTTGTGATGAGATGATGTAGGTTAAATAAACTTTGTGGCTTCATGAACTTTCTCCATGTGTCCCTAAAGCCAGAATCAAATCTTGGTGAATATAAAAAATATCCATGACTATTGTGAACCTATGATAATAAGACACATGGCGTGAAAAGATTCACATATTTTCAATAAAGCTCCAGATGTCTAAAATATTATAGAAAGTTGGATGTAACTTTACTCTTAGAAGCATCACAACTAGCCAACACATATCCTGAAAGGCATAATGAGATTTGGTTAATGATGTTGAAGATCAATGTTTATCATAAACCCAAGGTCAAGAGATGCAAAATTTTTAGTCATAGTGGCTTCACGATAGGTGAAAATGTGTCTAGGGAAACTAAATGGTTAGTACAAGGTATAAGGTTCAGATGGTTTTAAGAACCAATGATAGTGTTCCATGTAACAACGATGTGGAAAAGGTGATAGAGAAGTGATAAGGATGAAGTAACCAAATCAGTGGCTTACAAGTGTCACATGTTACATGTTGACAATTGACTAATGAAGATATGTAATTGTTGTCATTTATGGCAACACATGATGTACATACTTGTAGAAAACCTCATAAATAAAGATACTTAGCTTTTGGTACCCATAAAAATGTCTAAGAATGAAATTAGTTTACAACAATGTATTATTTTATATGTAAAATGTCTCTAATGTCATATTATGACTAGTGAAGTTAGATGGAGATAGTATACATGTTGATGATGATGTGTATAACCTCAAATGTCAGTACAAATAGTACGAAAGAGAGCTATTGAAATTTCACTAGTGAAACAAAATTTTAATAAATTAAAGGTAGAGAAATTATTTTGGTTACAAAATAATTACTTGACCAATTAGAGTCAACATCCTAGATGTTTACTGCAAGTTAAAAAAGTGTATTTTGGTCTTAGCTAACATAGTAGCAATTTGTGAAAACATATGGTATTTATGCAAAGAAATCTTGTGAGTTTACTTGGTGAAGTTATAAATGACTTTTGTAATGTGAGTTACAAATAGAAACTTTTGTATCCTGTAAAGTGAAGTTCTTGAGAATCTAATTTTGTGATTTGAGATTGAGCTAAGGTCATAGATTAGTCATGAAAGAAGTTACAACACCTATATACCTAAGGACTAATTACTTGTCTAGGCATTGAGCTCTTCCTGTAATTGGAAGTGCATGTTTAGGCAGTGAGCTCTTGTTGCATCTACTATACTAAAATTGCTAATAGGGATTTAAATTCTCCTAATAGGGACTCTCTATACTAAATTTTCTCATTGACTCCTAACAAGTTCTATCCTTTAACAAGGAATGTATATATTAGTATATTATCTAGTAGGTATCATCCCCACCAAGGTTTTTCCTTCACCAAGGTTACCCTAGTTAACAAAATATGGTGTTATGAGTTCTCTTTATGCATGGTTATTATTTCTATTCAACATTACTTGTTTACTTTCTTATGCATGGTACAAAGTAATTAATAATATCCACTTGGCAACAAAAGTTTGTAGAATATTGATTCACCCCCCATTCTCAGTATTCTCTATTTCTAACAATTGGTATCAAAGCATAGTTACTTAGAAGAAGCCTAATAGCTTTAGCAAGATCCCTATGGATATGGAAGAGTTGATAAAGAACCTTGAAGAAGCACTTGAACAAATTGATATCCTTACAGAAGAAAGAGATAAGTTGAAAGATACATATGATGACTCCAAAGTATACATTAGAAAATTGATGGACAAGATTGAACATCTCAAATCCAAGCTTGAATCTATTGAATCTAATGATGATGATGTTTATTAAAAACTAAAGATAGAGTACAAGATCTTGAAGAATGAATTGAATATTATCAATCTAAAGTTGAGCTTGAAGAGTGATCCTAGCAAAGTTGAATCCAATTTGAAGATTGAAAATTTAGATCTTAAAGCCAATCTAGAAAAGATGACATCTTAGCTTGAAGCATTAAAAGTAAATCATGAAGAACTTCAAAAGTACAACATTATTGTGAAAGGTGAACTAACTCAAAGAAAAGTACAACTTGAAAATCTTTATTCTAGTAGAGAAAAGATTTATGATTCAATGTCAATACAAAGACCTATGTATGATAAGACTAGTCTTGGTTATCTATTTAACATGTCTACAAATTAACCTAAAAATAGATAAAGATCTAAAATGAAAAGATAAATCTTATGATAATATTTAATCTAGTCAATCTTTTGATAAACCTAAAGAAGTTGGACAAGGAAAGGAATTCGAGATATTGGATGAACCAAAGCAAGCTAAATCTCCTAAGGAAACTAGGTATGAATTTGGAGGTAAGTGTTTTCCATGTAATGGAATAGGTCATAGGAAAATAAATTATAAAAATAAGTCAATTAATCATGTTACATATTTTTATTGTCATAATTGTCATGGTATGGGTAATCAAGAAATTGATTGCAGGAAACCTAAATATGATAATGATAGATTGAATAGTAGAATGTTTGGAAATACTAATCTTGCAGATAGAAGAAGATCCAATGAGAGGACATCAAGAGAAGGAAGACCTTATGAAGAAAGAAGGAAGGTCATGTGTTATAAGTGTAAAAACTTTGGAAACATAGCCCAGAATTTTCATGCACCTATTGATCAGTAGAATTCTAGAAGCAGAACCCAAATATGTTAGTTATGCAAAAACTACAGACATACAATAAAGTATTGTAGAATGGATAGAAACTTTAGAGATAGAAGGAGCAATGGAATAAACTTTGGAAATAGAAGTAAAAATGGAAGAAACATCAAAAATTACAAAAGGAATAATGCGAGTAACTTTGGAACTAAGAAAGACAATAAGGAACAAACAAATGTATTCAATGAACTTCGAGAAGAACTTAATGAGGCATTTCTGAAGGGATTGAATATTTCTAAAGAAAAGTTAGATGATGCAGAGATAGGAAAATTGAAGTTAGTAATCGACTTTGGTTCAACCAAGTTGAATTAAGCTTGTTCACAACACTAGAATTTGAAACTTCATTTAGAGATCAAACTATACATAGCAAAGTTGGGAAACATTGTATCTAGATAAGTTTAGACTATAGCTAAGATAACTTGCATTTTGGAGCTTATCAAAACTTGTTATGAAGGAATTAAGAGTTGGTGTTACAAAAGAGAAAGTTAATTCTATAGAAGAAGATGAAAAAAATGTTTTTATAGAGAATCTCATGGAGAAAATTTCCTTGGATCATTGTCATGATGCAAGGAAGCTATGGTAAACCTTGGGTAGAATTTGAAGATCAAACAAAGATTTCAAGCATATAGTTCAGATTTTAGACTGTAATTGATATATTTTTCATGTTTTCAAAGAACACAATTAATTCAAGTAAAAATTGAATGAATAAAATGGAGTACAAACTTGATTACCACTTCATTGCAATCACACTAGAAGCATAGATGATACAAGAGCATCCTAGGCCCGCTCGCAATCTTGCATGTTTGGATGGATTTTGGTTAAATGTTGAGGAGCATTGAGCTCGAATTTTGGTGGAGCTATGATTTCATGGTTAGGGAAGTGTTGGAGACACATTGGATAATCTTTCCGCATTATTTCATAGAGATTGAATGGATTGAGTTGAGGTTTGAGTCATTTTTACCTTGCTGCTACAACTCTGCTTTCCAATTTTTGGGTGCATGTTGCAAGCCGTGTAACTAATTATATGAAATGAGTTAGAGAATGAAAAGTTCAAGGATTGAAGAGGATCTAGAGTACTATCTTTGGTTAAGGTCTCTAGTCCTAATTCATTACAAGTTGGGAGATATGGCAATTATCCTAGAGTATCAATTTTTGGTAGTTTTGCACGACAGGTTTCTATGCCTGAACTCCAAGATGAATCCAAAGTTATCCTTAATGAATCAGGCTTAGTGAGCTTAACGGGTTTTAGAGGACCTAAATTAATAACATTTTTTTGAATCATGAGTTCTAATTCAATCAGAGCTATGAGATATCATGATATTTCTTAGAAATTGATTTTCGGACATTTAATTTCTATTGGGAGCTGACTTGTGGCTCTTCAAGTATTTAATGTTAGGTTTATTTAGTTTCTTACATTTTGGGCTGACTTGTAGCTTAGATTGGTATAAGTAGGGGTCTTTCGGAGTCTTTTAGTCATTTATTAGGGATGGAATGAAAGATAAATGTGAATTTGAAGAGCTAGAGTTGGGACTTAAGAACTAAAGCATCTCTTGGTGGACCTGAGGGTACAAGAGTGGATTCTTCTTGGTGTTCTTATCCAGCTATGTATCTGGACTAGTTGAGATTGGTTTTGTAAGTTGGATCTTGTTGAATCTTGTAGAATTTATTTTGTCATTGTTGTTTGTATTTGGCCCCAACTCAGAAGGCCTTACAACTTAGCATATTTCATGTAATTAGTTATAGTTTATGAACAAATTATTGTTATTTGGTATTATATCTTGCATTGTTATTGTGTTATTATTGTGTGACTATATTTTTGGGGGCTAGGGCATCTCTATTGGGGATTCTCATTCCTTGCACTACATCAAGAGGTATTAGAGCAAAGGTTTTTCCTAAGTGTGTTGACAAATCGCCAAAGATGAGGTAGTTTATACCAAGATTTGCAAAGAAGGTTGATCTTATGGATGATTGATCTTCTAGATTAATGGATTTGTGTCTTAGGTTTGATAAAATTTTGGAAGATACCTCCAAGAAGATTGAACCCTGGGGCAATTGATGATATTAGTGATGTTGTAGAAGAACGAATCTTAGAGAAGGTTAAAGTAGATTTCAGATGTGAGATGGAGGAGGTCAAAGTTAGTTTTAGATCTCATATAGCATTGATAAAGAGTAACATGATTTATGAAATTGTAAGTGGTTTAGGTGGTGTACCAAGGCATGTGGGTACTAAAGGTTGTTATGGGGAAGCTTATGAAGACTTTGAAGTTGTTGGATCGAGTAGTGAGGACACGAGACCTATAGGAATTAGGGATGGTCAGTTTGCTCGACCTAGATGTTAGTTGAAGCTGAAGCATAAGATGGAGATTTCTAAATTTTTAGGTACTTTGATTCCTAAAGACTTGATTGATTGGATTGGTGAATTGGAAGACTACTTTGAGCTTGAGGATATTGAGGATCCACTCACAGTAAGGTTGGCACAAACTAAGCTGAAGAGACATGCTACTCTTTGGTGGAAAGAACTACAAAGAGATAGAGAAGAGGAAGGTGAAATGAAGATCACTAGATGGAAATTGATGGTGACTAAGTTGAAAGCTAAGTTCATTCCTGCTGATTATGAACTTGAGTTATTTAAGAAGTTGCAGAATCTAAAACAAAAGGATACAACTGTGAAGGATTATACTAGGAGTTCTACAAGTTGACTATTCGATCTAGGCATAGACAATTGTCAAAGGAGAAAGTAGCTCAATATATTAATGGTTTGAGATTTAATATTTAGGATGAGGTTGGTATGCTGAATATTTCTTCAGTTGAGGGTGCTTATTAGTATGCTTTCAGAGTAGAGGAGAAGCTAAAGAGGAAGAATCAAGGTATTTCCCAAGGGAAGGAGAAGTAGGATAGTTCAACACAACCTAAACCAAAAGCAAAAGGTGAACCAAATCCTATTAAATAGAAAATGATAGGTGGAGGTTGTAGTGCCTGCCCCTAAGTCGCATTTCAGCCATCCTTGCCAAACTCTTTTAGGCCAATTTTATACTTGATATTTAGTAGCATTACTTTCAGATTATCAGATATTGTTTTACATTCAATTTATTATATGATGAGATTACTTGGTACTCTATATTTCATGCATGTATGATGACTATTCAATGTTTTCAGTTATCGATGATGATTAGTTAGATGGTTTATTATCACATGTGCTTTCTTATGGATACTTACCCCATACTGCATGTGTATGGTGTTCATGTTTGTTTCCTTTATGTATGGTGTTTCTGATGTGGTTAAGGAAGGGAGTCGTAGTCACCTGCTAGTCAGGATCTACATGATGCACCACTTCCTACCATTGTCTATTTAGCTTAGAATATTGTGTCTATACATGTGTGGATTTTATGCAGGTTGCAGGTACCGGTATCGACTTCCCTGAATTGCCAGGATGAGCATACCCTATCGCATTATCTCAATGGTAAGAGAGGGGAGATAAACTCTTAAGTCCAAATCCTAAACCCTTTAGCCAATTGTCCTAATTGATAATTAGGACAAGTATCTAAGTTAAGTACCCTCTGAATGCATCAAATGATGTTATTTCGTGATTATAACCCTTTTTGTTTGATTTAGTATGTATTTTTCTATGATGGGTTTTCGTATGTTGCTTTATGAGTCCTTGATGTATTTTCTATTAATTAAGTCTAATTAAAAAGATTAATTAATGATTTAATTTAATGGAGAATTAATACGATATCTTTAAATATTTAATTAATTGAAAAATTAATTAAATAAAAGAATTAAAATTTGAAGATAAAAGTTTAAGGATAATTTAAAACATGATAATATTTATTTAATTTAATAATAATATATCTAGAGTTCATTTTTTTAAATAAATGCTAAATATTATTGTTATTTAAATTAATTAAATATTTTATCAATTAAGTTTCTAAAATAAATTAAAAGTTGAAAGATATTAAATTATTAAAGTTTTTAGATCGCATGATGTGAGCTTGAGTTGAAAATAAAAGAAATTAATTAAAAAGATAAAATAAGTGAAAATAATAATGTTGTTTTAATTTCATAAAGTGTGCATGGGATTCAAAGTAATAAAGATTAAAAATAGAAGTCAAGTGGAATATTAAATAAAGTTATTTAATAATTCATTTAAGGTGCATTAAAAGATAAAGAAAAGAATTAATACAAGTTAATAAAGAGTTAAAAAGGTGTGAGCAAAGAGTTCTCTGAGGTGAATGCACAATTAGTGCCCCAATTTTAGGGAGAGAACTCCTTTTTCACAAATTGGGGGTTCATTTTTTAGGAGGTGGGGGAATTTTTGAAAAAAAGAAGGAAATTTTCAGAGAAGGAGAAAGTTCTAAAAGGGGGATTGCTCTCTACAGATTTTTGGAGCGTAGCAAATTAGCATCAGTGTCCAGGTAGACACTTGTGAAGATTTGCATAATTTAAATACGTTCTTTTAATTCCTGTCTTCTTTGTGTTTGCTATATGACTGTCTGGTTAATTTTGGTAAAGAATATATATCATGTTGTGAATTCTGGATATTGAAAAATTATTCTGTACATGGAATGTTTTAATTGTTCAATATAATTTCTATCCAGTAAATTATAAATTGAGAAAACTTATCAGAAAGGGTAGAAATTTTATTGGAAAACCTCTTTAAAAATAAAAATAAAAATAAAATAAAATAATGATAACAAAATAAGAAATGAGGATCTAGTATTTGTTTATTAGATTCAATTCTCAATTTTGGTAAAAGAATATATATATATATATATATATATATATATATATATATATATATATATATATATATATATATATATATATATATATATATATATATATATATATATATACACACACACAGTAAGTATATATTCATTTAAAATAAGTTTGATTTTAACCAAATTCATTATTTTCAAAATTATTTTTTAAAAAAAATCAAAATTTTGTTGTTGAAACGTTTTTTATAAAAACGTCATTTTTTTTGAAATTTGTTTTATGTAAAAAAAAATTATAAAAAAAAAAAAATAAAATAAGTTTGGGAGGGGGTGGGTTTTACCCCACCCCATCCCCACTTACCTCGCACAGCCTTATACTACTACGCTGACCATAGTACAGACTGTGGCAGCAGCTGGCCAACAGTACTTTTAGCCACATGGGCTATAAACGCATGGAGTTAAATGCTTTTTTTTTTTAAATATCATTTTTAATTTATTAAAATTTCTTAATAGTTTTTTTTTTAATAATATGTATTAATTTTTAATTATTATTTTATTAATAATAATTATTAACAAGATTAATATTATTAATATATTTTAAATATTAAATTAAAAAAACTTATTTAATAATATTTTGTTTATAAGATTTATATTATGAACTATGTTAATTAATCAATGATATTAGTTAATAGTTTTAAATTGGGTGAACATTTAACTTAAATCTAGATCAATGAGAATCAACGGGAATCTTACTATCAGTAACTTAGAAGTCAATATAATAATATTTACCTTAGTAAATTTAGGGAAATTAATCATGGGGTAAATAATTGTTTGTTTTACTTAAGCTAATACTTGAATTTACTATAAGGAAAATGATCAAAATATTCCATCACTTGCTAGAAAACTTTGAAACTAGAACTTAAAACCTTACATTAATTCAACAATATATCAGCATTCATGCCCAATTGTGAGATGATTCTATTTTCTATGTGATTATTCCATTATCTATTTTTTGGGGTTTTGGGGTTTGTTCTAGTATTGACCAGTTTAGGTGGTTACCAGAGGCTCGGAGTTGTGAATGTGATGTTGTGATGATTTGGTCTCCATCTTTCTTACCTCGACCATGGTAATGTGATGGAGTGCTTTATGATGGATGCATTTACTGTTTGTTATTGCTTTCCAGTTTCCTTGTGTGAAGCTGAGGTGTTTTAAAGTGATTGTTTTTTATGACGTCATGATGTGACATGTTCTGACTTGACCATTTTGGAGTCCTCAATCAGTATTGTGTTTTATTTTGGGATAGTTTTTCTAGTTGCTTGCTAAGA
This sequence comes from Cupressus sempervirens, assembly GCA_028749045.1. Taxonomy (NCBI): domain Eukaryota; kingdom Viridiplantae; phylum Streptophyta; class Pinopsida; order Cupressales; family Cupressaceae; genus Cupressus; species Cupressus sempervirens. Next base: position 639,603,014 of record CM053791.1, read on the forward strand.
ACCGATGGATATTGTGACTTATCATTGGTGCTTTCAATTACTGATAGACAACTATTGTGATCATTATGATTATTATTTGATGCTTTCCAGTTTCTCATGGAGAACTGATGTGACTATTGTGGTTTATGTTTTGATGCTATCCAGTCACTTGTATAGGAATGAGGTGATTTTGTGTTTTTTGATTTCATGAGCCTAGGGTAGGTTATCTATGTGTAGTGTTAGGAAGTGGCTTGCAATGAGGGACAAGAGACCCGAAGTGGCTCTGGGGATGACTCCTTGTAAGTTGTTTGTTTTAATAAGTGAAAAAATCTCACCTAAATACTGACTTAAATGAACCTAATAAGATAACTGTATGTTCTCTCCCATGCCTTGATTGCTAGGATAGACTAGGATGGGGTAGAGAGAGTGCTTGGTTGCGACCTTGCATTCCATAGTATGCCTCGTTAGTATGAGAGGATACTAGTGGCCGCAAGATTACTGGGGACCCAAGATTCCTGAGGGATTGCTCGGGTAACTTCCAATGTGATTCATGTGATGACACTTTCCCACTTGCATAGTAGGTTCCCTATGTGTCTTGCGGTGCCTCTGGGTCTAGATGTCTATCTATGTTGAAACCTTTGAGTTAGTGTACTTTTAGGATTTCCCAGACTTAGAGAGTACTTGTATTTTGTATTGTGATATCCTATTTGGGACTTGAGACTATCTCCTCAGCGCAGTGGGAGTGGACCATTTAGGTTCCACGCGGTCGGGTGGTAGTACTTTTACTCTTACCATTGAGATCCGTCCGAGACACCATGGCTAGAGTATTCTTGTTGGCATATACCTTCATTCTGTTTATGGATCATTATGGTAGATGGTTATATTATACATTGGACGTTGTATCATTTTATGATGGATGTATAGATGTATTATGTATGGTGGATGATTTCATTTATTTTACTGTTCTTTGTATCATGGATTTGAGGGTGATGTATCTTTATTTTTACATATGTATATTGTTTTTAGCCTTTCATACCATGTGACATGTACAGTGGATGATTGAGCATTCCGAATTAATTTGCTAGGAGGCATTCAGAACAAATGTATATTGTGGACATTAGACTTTATTATTATTCTTTCATGTGGATGTGGTAGTTGTTAGACTTAGAATTAATTAAATTTAAATGTGACTCAACATCTTGGGATCCTTAAGGAATGTAACCCGTTATGTATGTTTGTTGATGATTACATGTTATTGCTTCCGCTACTATGTGTTTGATGTGTATGTTATACATTCTTACTTTAAAAAAAAAATATTTAGAAGACTTAGTAAAAATTTAGGTTAATTCTTTTTGATCCCTTGGTGGGGCATTAATCTGGTATTAGAGCCCGAGTTTCTACATTGGGAGCTTTAGGTATATTGGAACGCCACTAGTGTTAACTAGTTGAACAAGAATGAAAACTTTAAACTATTATGTGTATCTCTTTCAAACTGAAACTTGAAACTAGTTGAACTAAAACATGATGTAAACCACTAGTTGCATATTTTTCATACTTCAACACTTAGACTTGAAAACTAAAATTATACTTAAACTAAAATTATAGGAAAACTGAAAATTGAAAACTATCTTGTTTGCAAAACATGTGTCTTTTATCTATGTTTTTCAACAATATGTTTCATGGTTATTATAGCATCTTGTGTCTTAGATATTATTGTAGGATGGTATCTGGGATGAGGTCATCAATTAGAGGTTGTGGTAGGGGCCATGGACGAGGTAGAGCTATCAGTGTTCGCGAGTCTGCCCACGAAGACCTTAATTAGGAAGAGAATAGGGAAGAGCATGTCAGTGAGCATCAGGAAGAGAACCATAGAGAGGAGCATGCTGACTCGGAGGAGGTTGACATGAGGCAAATGATGCGAACCATCATTGATCGCCTAGCTCCTGTTCATGATCGGGATAGAGCACATCGGTAGGACATGAGCATAGACCTAGGTCTATGAGCCCTCTGACAGATCGACATAGATCCATTGTATCTTCACAGATGAAGGACCTTTAGAGGTCTAAGGTCAAGCCCTTTAACGAGCAAGGTTCTGGATATGTAGCTTAGCAGTGGCTTATTGCCCTTGATAGGATTTTTGCTATGCAGGACTTTGACAACAATGTCAAAGCAAGGTTTTCTATCACCAACCTAGAGTTCTTTGGGGCCACTTGCTGGACAATCGAGGAAAAGAAGTTGGGCTTAACCATGAATAGTGTCACATGGGAGTTATTCTTAGAGAGCTTTCGTGAGCGATTCCTACCAGAGGAATGGAAGCAACATAGAGAAAATGAGTTCCATAACATGAGATAGTATACTATGACCGTTATAAAGTATGAGCACAAGTTCTTTGAGCTCATGCCCTTTCTAGGATTTAGTGACAACCCAACATAATTGGCACAACATTTTATCAGAGGTTTGAACAACTGTTTAATTGGGGGTGTTAAGGTGTTTGAACCTAAAACCCTTAAGGATGCAGTTCATCGAGCTGTCCTTGTAGAGCAGAGTGTGAACCTAGGACATGGGGGTTTTATAGGAGCATTCAGCATCAGGGTCGAAGAGTGGTTAGGGAGCAGGTGGCAATAGGAAACCTCCTTCTAGGGGTAATCAGCAGCAGGAAGGAACTTATCCTCCGGCACCGAGTGGTGGTGGTGGTTCCAATGCTAGAAACTATCACAACGCTCATCGCAACAAGCCTAACTAGTATGATCGACCATCTCAGAGTGTTCAGTCATATCCTAGTGGGGGTAGTTTTCAGTAGTCTAGTGCACCTAGAGTTCAGAGGAGCTTTGATGGAGAGTGTTTCACATGTGGACAATGTGGACACAAATCTTCTCATTGTGCACAAAGGAAACCACAATTCTCAGGCTAGGGACTTGCAGCTTCAGAACCTACAACTGGTGACATGGGTAGAGCCCAGAGAGTGTACTCAATGGAGTCTTATCCTCCTATAGGGGGAAAGGGTCCAATGGGACCCGCACAGTCAATCCTTAGCTTTTATTTTCTTGTAGGCTTCCAGGAGTAAGCCTAAGTCTAGGGGGGGTGGATCTAGTGCCTGCCCCTAAGTCGTATTTTAGTCATCCTTGCCAAACTCTTTTAGGCCAGTTTTATACTTGATATTTAGTACCATTACTTTTAGATTATCAGATATTGTTTTACATTCAGTTTATTATATGATGAGATTACTTGGTACTCTATATTTCATGCATGTATGATGATTATTCAATATTTTCAGTTATCGATGATGATTAGTTAGATGGTTTATTATCACATGTGCTTTCTTATGGATATTTACCCCATAATGCATGTGTATAGTGTGCGTTTTTGTTTTTTTTATGTATGGTGTTTCTGATGTGGTTAAGGAAGGGAGTCGTAGTCACCTGCTAGTTGGGATCTACACGATGCACCACTTCTTGCCATTGTTTATTTAGCTTAGAATATTGTGTCTGTACATGCATGGATTTTATGCAGGTTGCAGGTACCAGGTATCGACTTTCCTGAATTGCTAGGATGAGTGTACCCTATCGCATTATCTCAATGGTATGAGAGGGGAGATAAACTCTTAAGTCCAATTCCTAAACCCTTTAGCCAATTGTCCTAATTGATAATTAGGACAAGTACCTAAGTTAAGTACCCTCCGAATGCATCAAATGATGTTATTTTATGATTATAACCCTTTTTGTTATATTTAGTATGTATTTTTCTATGATGGGTTTTTGTATGTTGCTTTATGTGTCCTTGATGTATTTTCTATTAATTAAGTCTAATTAAAAAGATTAATTAATGATTTAATTTAATGGAGAATTAATATGATATCTTTAAATATTTAATTAATTGAAAAATTAATTAAATAAAAGAATTAAAATTTGAAGATAAAAGTTCAAGGATAATTTAGAACATGATAATATTTATTTAATTTAATAATAATATATCTAGAGTTCATTATTTTAAATAAATGCTAAATATTATTGTTATTTAAATTAATTAAATACTTTATCAATTAAGTTTCTAAAATAAATTAAAAGTTGAAAGATATTAAATTATTAAAGTTTTTAGATCGCATGATGCAAGCTTGAGTTGAAAATAAAAGAAATTAATTAAAAAGATAAAATAAGTGAAAATAATAATGTTGTTTTAATTTCATAAAGTGCGCATGGGATTGAAAGTAATAAAGATTAAAAATAGAAGTCAAGTGGAATATTAAATAAAGTTATTTAATAATTCATTTAAGGTGCATTAAAAGATAAAGCAAAGAATTAATACAAGTTAATAAAGAGTTAAAAAGGTGTGAGCAAAGAGTTCTCTAAGGTGAATGCACAATTAGTGCCCCGATTTTAGGGAGAGAACTCCTTTTTCACAAATTGGGGGTTCATTTTTCAGGAGGCAGGGGAATTTTTGAAAAAAAGAAGGAAATGTTTAGAGAAGGAGAAAGTTTTGAAAGGGGGATTATTCTCTACAGATTTGTAGAGCGTAGCAAATTAGCATCAGTGTCCAGGTGGACGGTTGTGAAGATTTGTATAATTTAAATACGTTCTTTTAATTCCTGTCTTCTTTGTGTTTACTAAATGATTGTCTGGTTAATTCTGGTAAAGAATATATATCATGTTGTGAATTCTGGATATTGAAAAATTATTCTATACATGGAATGTTTTAATTGTTCAATATAATTTCTCTCCAATAGATTATAAATTGAGAAAACTTATCAGAAAGGGTAGAAATTTTATTGGAAAACCTCTTTAAAAATAAAAATAAAAATAAAATAAAATAATGATAGTGAAATAAGAAATGAGGATCTAGTATTTGTCTATTAGATTCAATTATGAATTTTGGTAAAACAATATATATATATATATATATATATATATATATATATACACACACAGTAAGTATATATTCATTTAAAATAAGTTTGATTTTAAGCAAATTCATTATTTTAAAAATTATTTAAAAAAAAAAAAACAAAATTTTGTTGTTGAAACGATTTTTTATAAAAATGTCATTTTTTTAAAAAAATTCGTTTTAGGTAAAAAAAATTTATTAAAAAAAAAAAAAAAAAAAAAGTTTTGGAGGGGGGGTTTTACCCCACCCGGTCCCCACTTACCTCTCGCAGCCTTATACTGCTGTGCTGACTACAGTACAAACTGAGGCAGCAGCTGGGCTACGGCCGGCAGTACTTTTAGCCACGCGGGCTATAAACGCATGGAGTTAAATGCATTTTTTTTTTAATATCATTTTTAATTTATTAAAAAAATTTAATAGTTTTTATTTAATAATATGTATTAATTTTTAATTATTATTTTTATTAATAATAATTATTAACAAGATTAATATTATTAATATATTTTAAATATTAAATTAAAAAAAACTTATTTAATAATATTTTGTTTATAAGATTTATATTATGAACTATATTAATTAATCAATGATATTAGTTAATTGTTTTAAATTGGGTGAAGATTTAATTTAAATCTAGATCAATGAGAATCAACAGGAATGTTACTATCAGTAACTTAAAAGTCAATATAATAATATTTACCTTAGTAAATTTAGGGAAATTGATCATGGGGTAAATAATTGTTTGTTTTACTTAAGCTAATACTTTAATTTACTATAAGGAAAATGATGAAAATATTCCATCGCTTGTTAGCAAACTCTGAAACTGGAACTTAAAACCTTACATTAACTCAACAATATATCAGCATTCATGCCCAATTGTGAGATGATTCTATTTTCTATGTGATTATTCTGTTGTCTATGCTTTGGGGTTTGTGGGTTTGTTCTAGTATTGACCAGTTTAGGTTGTTACCAGAGGCTCGGGGTTGTGAATGTGATGTTGTGATGATTTGGTCTCGATCTTTCTTAACCCGACCATGGTAATGTGATGTAGTGCTTTATGATGGATGTATTTACTGTTTGTTATTGCTTTCAAGTTTCTTTGTGTGAAGCTGAGGTGTTTTAAAGTGATTGTGTTTCATGACATCATGATGTGACATGTTTTGACTTGACCATTTTGGAGTCCTCGATCAGTATTGTGTTTTATTTTGGGATAGTTTTTTGGTTGCTTGCTAAGAACCAATGGATATTGTGACTTATCATTGATGCCTTCAGTTGCTGATAGAGAACTGTTGTGATCATTATGATTATTATTTGATGCTTTCCAGTTTCTCGTGGAGAACTGATGTGACTATTGTGGTTTATCTTTTGATGCTATCTAATCGCTTATATAGGACTGAGGTGATTTTTTTTTTGTGATTTCAGGAGGCTAGGGTAGGTTATCTATGTGTAGTGTTGGGAAGTGGCTTGCAATGAGGGACGGGAGACCCGAAGTGGCTCTGGGGATGACTCATTGTAAGTTGTTTGTTTTAATAAGTGAAAACATCTCACCTAAATACTAACTTAAATGAACCTAATAAGATAACTATATGTTCTCTCCCATGCCTTGAGTGCTAGGACAGACTAGGATGGGGTAGAGAGAACACTTGGTTGCGACCTTGCATTCCATAGTATGCCTCGTCAGTGCGAGAGGATACTAGTGGCCGCAAGATTATTGGGGACCCAAGATTCTTGAGGGATTGCTCGGGTAACTTCCAATGTGATTCATGTGATGACACTTTCTCGCTTGCATAGTAGGTTCCCTACGTGTCTTGTGGTGCCTCTGGGTCTGGATGTCTATCTATGTTGGAACTTTTGAGTTAGTGTACTTTTAGGATTTCCCAGACTTAGAGAGTACTTGTGTTTTGTGTTTTGATATCTTTTTTTGGACTTGAGACTATCTCCTCAGTGTGGTGGGAGTGGACCATTTAGGTTCCACGCAGTCGGGTGGTAGTGCTTTTACTCTTACCATTGAGATCCGTCCAAGACACCGTGGCTGGAGTATTCTTTATGGTATATACCTTCATTTTGTTCATGGATCATTATGATAGATGGTTATATTATACTTTGGATGTTGTATCATTTTATGATGGATGTATATCTTTTGATGTATAGATGTATTATGTATGGTGGATGATTTCATTTATTTTACTGTACTTTGTATCATGGATTTGAGGGTGATGTATCTTTATTTTTACATATGTATATTGTTTTAAGCCTTTCATACCGTGTGACATGTACAGTGGATGATTGAGCATTCTGAATTAATTTGCCAGGAGGCATCAGAACAAATGTATATTGTGGACATTAGATTTTATTATTATTCTTTCATGTGGATGTGGTAGTGGTTAGACTTAGAATTAATTAAATTTAAATGTGACTCAACATCTTGAGATCCTTAAGGAATCTAATCCGTTATGTATTTTTGTTGATGATTACATGTTATTGCTTTTGCTACTATGTGTTTGATGTGTATATTATACATTCTTACTTTTAGAAAAAAATTTTTTAGCAAACTTAGTAAAACTTTAGGTTAATTCTTTTTGATCTCTTGGCGGGGCGTTACAGAGGTGCATTCAAAGGTAATTGTTTCAAGTGTGGTCAAGAAGGGCATAGATATTGTGAATGTCCAATTGAGAGGACAATTACTATTGTGAATGAGGTCGTAGTCTACGACAATTGGCCTAGGAAAGGAGAGAGTTTGTTGGCTTGGCAAGTATTGGTTGGTGAGAGGACATTGGATTATTGTCAAAGGACTAGTTTGATTAGGACTTGTTGTAAGTCTGGAGGCAAAATCTATATGGTGATTGTGGATGGTGGTAGTACTAATAAATTTTTTACTTAAGAGATGGTTTAGAAACTTGGTTTGGAGAGAGTGAGCCATTCTTATCCTTATTAGTTTAGCTGGTTGCAAGGTGAGCATGCTTTGGAAGTGAGGGAGCAAAGCCTTGTTGATTTATAGATTGGGTAGTATAAGGATCAAGTGTTGTGTGATATTGTGGATATGAACAGTTGTCATGTGTTACTTGGTAGACCTTGGCAATATGATTGTAGGGTTGTGCACGACTATGTTAGGAATGTTTTTACTTTTGAGAAAGGTGGTATGAAGATTTCCCTAATTCCTTTGCAAAATGAAGAGCTCGGTAGGAGAAAGCTTAATATTGGTAGCTGAGTTGAGTTGGCAAATTTTGAGAAGGTTGGAGATCAACATGGAAAGAAAACCTATGGAACACCTATGGTGGATGTGAAGAAGAAGAAGAAAAATAGGGGAAAGAGTGTGCAAGTTGAAGACCTAGAGAACATGTATGTAAAGAACCAGTTTTGGATATATATGATGAATCCTAGAAGATGATCTTCTAGTTATTAGAACATCTTTTTGAACCTATAGTATCTGATGTAGGAGCATCCTAGGCTTACTTGCAATCCTACATGTTTGGAGAGATTTTGGTTAAGTGTTGAGGAGAATCGAGCTTGAATTTTGGTGGAGTTATGATTTCATGGTTAGGTATGTGTTGGGGACACACTGGAGAACCTTTCCACATGATTTCATAGAGATTGGATGGATTGAGTTGAAGTTTGAGCCATTTTTATCTTGATGTTGGAACTGTGTTTTCTAGTTTCTGAGTGCTTGTTCCAAGCTGTGTAACTAATTTTTTAAAATGAGTTAGAGGATGAAAGGTTCAATATTGAAGAGAGCCTAGAGTACTATCTTTGGGTAAGGTCACTAGTACTAATTCATTATAAGTTAAGAGATATGGTAATTCTCCTGGAGTATCAATTTATGGCAGTTTTGTGCGATGGGTTTTCGTGTCTAACTTCCAAGATGAATCCAAAATTATAATTAATAAATAAGCCTTATTGAAATTAAGGGGTTGTAGAGGACCTAAAGGAATAAACAAAATTCAAAAAAATAAGTTCTAATTTAATCAGAGCTATGATATATCACAATTTTTTCTCAGATATCAATTTTTAGACATTTAACTTCTATTGGAGGTCAACTTGTGACTCTTTAAGTATTTAATGTTAGGTTTATTTAGTTTTTAGAATTTTGAGCTTACTTGTGGCTTAGATTGGTATAAGTAGGGGTCTTGTAGAGTATTTTAGTCATTCAATTAGGATGGAATGAAGGATAGATGTGAATTTTAAGAGCTAGAGTTGCAGCTTAGGAACTAGATGATCTCTTGGTGGACCTAAGGGTACAAGTGTGGATTCTTCTTGGTGTTCTTATCTAGTTGTGTATCTAGACTAGCTAAGATTGGTTTTCTAAGTTGAATCTTATTAGATCTTGCAAAACTAATTTTGTAATTTTTTTTTGTATTTGGCCCTAACTTGGAAGGCCTTACAATCAGGCATATTGCATGTAATCAGTTATATTTTATGAGCAAATTGTTACAAATTGGTGTTAGATCTTGAATTTTTATTGTGTTTTTGTTGTATGGTTATATTGCTGAGGGCTGGGAAATATCCTTTGGGGATTCTCCTACCTTGCACTGCATCAGTAGAGTACTTAGCAATGACTTGACAAGGTGATTTCGAGCTAAACCTTATTTTGGAAAGAGGTGTTTTGTCATTTCTCCATAGAGTTTCTTTGATAAAGTTTATATTTGATAAAAAAATAGACATGTTATTAGTTCATAATCTTGAGAATGAGAAGAAACCAAAATTTAAGGTTGTTTCCATGAAACCTATAGAAGGAAACCCTAATTCAACATTATCTATTACTCTAAACAACATAGTTTATTTGGAAGATGTAGGTAGTTATCTTAATAGCAAGTTTGAAACTATTGGGAGTGAGTATATGAACAAAGATATGGAATTTTTTTTTAACCATGATATGTTAGTAAAGCCCAGATTTGAATATTTGAAAGAACTTGACCTACTCAAATATCACTTCTACCAAGAATTGGACAACAAAGAATGGACTTAGATCATACTAAGTAGAATTCATGATGGAAAATTGTGGATGAAAGGCAATGAAATTGACACATCATCTAACCTTATTCACGAGGTAACTAGTCTTAGCAAACAAGTCAATGTACCTATAGGTGAGAAACTAGTTAAGAAGAAGGCTGAGAGCTAGACTGAGGCAGTTTATAATGGGAAGGCCATGGTGATTAGCACCATCAAACAAGAAGTGTAAGATTCCTAAGTAGAATCATTGCCTATTCTATTTGTGCAAGTTCTAAGATTGATGAATTACTAGTAGGGTTCATCTATGTAGCTTATAAGATTTGCACTAAGAAAGAACAAGTTAACCTAAGTGAAATTCTAAGAGTGTAACTCCCTAAAAACTTACATAAAATTAAGAGGACCAAGAATAGTGTGTTTAGATTCTATTCATTGATCAATCATATATTCTTTCATGTACTTAATAGATTTCCATAGTTATCAGTTACAAAGATTATGAGTAGTGAGAGATATACCATGGAAAACATTACAGATATGTGTGTAGAAGACATCCAGCAAACAAATTCTTGGACAATGAAAATTTGACCATGCAAACATTTCATAATGGGATGAAATGAAGATTCAAAATTGCACCTACAATTGTAGAAAGGTTAAAAAATGATATATGTGTTATGGTTGATACAAATTTAACTTATATTCAAGTAGTAGAACCTTGAAAAGTATTGCTTGATCCCTTAGGTTATGAGTTAAGTGATGATCTACCAATTGGACATATTGATCTATTGTTGAACTTTGTAAAGGACTAAGTTGAGTACAGATTTGTGACATATGAAGAGATTACCTAGTCAACTTATCAACCACCTTTAGCGAAAGCATCTCACAAAAAGATTGATACAATACTAAAGAAAGCTCTAACTGAAGCTCGTATGACAGAAAGTGAGTCATACATAGTTAGGCACACAATGAAAGAGGGAATAATGTATGTACAACCATTATCATTTATGCAACCATCTGGTGTGTCAATTGTAGAAACTCCTTCAGAAATGAGCATTCAATATGTTGTAGTATTAGTTGAACAACAATGTGAGCCGAAGAGAAAATTTGAAAGACTAGTAGGATTTGTGACTAGCAAGACTAAAAGAACCAAGCAATAGGTTACTAGACCAAGAAAAAGATAGAAGCCGTTGTTGACAATTATGGAATCTAGAAAAGAAGAAGAAGAAGAATAGGAATTAAATTAGGCAAAAATAGTTACTATTTCAAAATAGACAACAGGACAAGCAAGGCAACGTTAGAAGCCAAAGATTGAGAAGATCAACTTAACCATTGCAAATGAAGGGAACTTTGTTCAGATGAAAAAAATTCTATGATTTATATAATGATATTGAGAAAGATCGGATTGATATCTCTACTATGAGATACATGATTGATAACAATCTAAAACTTGAGGATATTAAAGGTACAATAAATCAGAAAGCATATGATAGACTTATAGGGAAGAGAACACTAGCTCAAAAAGAGGATATGGAATTTTGGAAGTCTGTGTTAAGGACTATATGCAAAACAAATGATGAGGAAGAAGTCAGGAAATTATCGAAGAAGATGGCACACTACTTGAGGAACAAGATGAGACCATTTCTATTTATGGCAGGTGAGAAGAATTGTAAATAAGGAGTCAAACAACTACAAGTATTAGTCAAATGATGACAAAGTCAAAGGAAACACCTACACTAGTACCTAAACTTTAGAAGTGCCAGTAAGTGGTGACACTATGCATATTGACCAAACCAATGTTACTATCAATGTTGATGATACTAACCCTTTTGAAAGTTTCAATCAGCTTGAATCTTAGCCCTTGGTCATTCAAGATTAGTTGAAACAAATTGAAGAAGAAAAGAGGCAATTAGAATCAGGAAAGAGAGAGATCAAAGAAGCCAAGCAAAAATTGCTTGAAGAAGAAACGAAAAGGAGGGTAGAAGAAGAAAAGAAGAAAAGAATAAAGGAGGAAGAAAAGAAAGAGAAGGAAAGAAAAGAAAAGGAGGAGAAAGAGAAAGAAGAGAGAAGAGCTAAGGAGGTAGTAGAGAAGAAGAAAAAGGAAGATAAAACTAAACCATGTAGCTCATATACTCCACTTTTTCTTGCTATCCTAACAAGTCATGATGATGATCAAACTAACTTGATCTTATCTCTTACAAAACTAATTGAGAAGAATAAAAAAGTAAAATTCTTACAAAGAACCTTAATGAAGGTAGCTGAAAAATTGCACAATACTTTGATAGCCAAGCACACAGAGACAGATCTCAAATAGAGGGTGCAAGTAGTGTTAAATTATTTTGACGAGGAATTTACAAATATGTGGAATGTTGCAGAGTCCAAGGAACAAATTTCTCATGATGCTAATCTATTTAGCACCATTTTTGAGAATATCAAGAATGATTTGCTAAGTCTTAATACTTGTATGAAGGAACTTCAGAGATGTCAAAAAGATGGAAATTTATTGTACATTAAGTGTACTTTATCTAATAAGTTTACCAAGGATTTTGAAAACAAGATTGAAGGAAAGTTGAGTGAGCTAGAAGCTCTATCAAACTAGATACAACAACCTTCCAAAAAATTGGATGACTTTGAAGGGCAACTAGCCAATGTTCATTGTCATACCAAGAAACTGGAACTTTAGAAAGAACAAATTTTGAAGAGGTTATCAAAATTTAGTGAGTCCTTTTCTCTGAAGATATCAACTATTGAGAGACAATTGGAGGAATGTGTCAAAGACAAGGACACCTATTCAAATTTATTATACTCCTATCTCAATGCAGCTGAGATTGCATCATATGCCCTATGTGCAATTCTCACTTATGGTGAAATAACCAAGGAAACATGGGTAAAAGGTTTGAATAGTCTCAAGGCAAGTTTTGACAATTGCATGAAGATGTTATCATCTTAAGGCAGATGAACAAAGTTTATGACAATAGATGAATAGTTTTGACAATTTTTTCTTGACATTTTGATATTTTCATTGATGTCAAAGGGGGAAAAGATGCATAAGAAAATTGTAAGGTAAGGTGTGAAATCATATTGAAAGGGGGAGCATGTGTAAGATAGATCAATTGTAAAAGATTGTTAATGTATTTATACTATAATGTTTTTACCATCAATGACAAAGGGGGCGATTGTTGACAATTGGCTAATGAAGATATGTAATTATTTTCAATTATGGAAACACATGATGTGCATGATTGTATAAAACCTCATAAATAAAGATACTTAGCTTTTGGTACCCAAAAAAATCTCTAAGTATGAAATTGGTTTACAAAAATGTATTGTTTTATACGTAAAATGCTTCTAACACCATATTAAAACTACCAAAGTTAGATGGAGATAGTATACATGTTGATGATGATGTGCATAACCTCAAACATTAGCACAAATAGTACAAAAAAGAGATATTCATGTTTACCAAAAAAACAAAAAAACATAATTAAATGTAAAGGAATTATTTATTTTATAAAATAATTACTTAAATAATTAAAGCCCTAGATGTTTACTCTAAGTTGGAAAAGTCTATTTTGGTTTTAGCTGACAAAACAAAAATTTGTGAAAAGGAATGGCATTTTGCAAAGACATCTTGCAAATTTACTTGGAGAAGTTGTGAATGAATTTTGTAATGTGAATTATGAATACAAACTTTTGTATCTTGTGAAGAATAGTTTTTGGGAAATTGATTTTTTGATCCAAGATCGAGCTAAAGTCAACGATCAATCAAGGAAGAAGTTACAACACTTATATACCTTGGAACTAATTACTTGGTTTAGTAATGAGTTCTTCTTGTAATTGGAAGTGCATGTTTGGGCAATGAGTTCTTCTTGCTCTATTGTACTACAACTCCTAACAAGGTTAGAATCTCCTAACAAGGATTCAAAGTCTACTAATAGAAACTCTCTATACTAAATTTTCTCATTGAGTCCTAATAGGGTCCATCCTCTAGCAAGGAACATATCTATCAGTATATTATCTAGTAGGTATCATCCCCACTAGGGTTTTCCCTTGGCGAGGGTTTCCCTACTTAACAAAATATGTGTTATGAGTTCTCTTTATGCATGGTTACTATTTTTGTTTAACATTACTTGTTTACTTTCTTATGCATGGTACAAAGTAATTAATAATATCCTGTAGAGGTGCTGGCCCTCTACCCTGTTAGAATTTTTTAGAATAACTGAGAGGGGAGGGGGTGAATTAGTTATCCAAGGTCCAAATGCCCTAATAATACTTTTTCACTAGTTTTAATGAATCCATACACTTTTCATCCATCCAAATTTAGTTCAACCATATTAGCAAGTTACAGTAAATCAACATGCAGTAATAAAACATGCAAGATTAACACATGACACAATGATTTATGTGGAAACCCAATTTGGGAAAAACCACCAGTAACATGCTACTTGATTCTCACTCTTCTAAGGTGATTCCTTGTTAAAGGTTTAAAACACACTATTAAATGTGACCTTGTTAGAGGATTTCACCAAATTGTTAGGAATGGGCCTGATCAAAGGACTTTAGAACATTCACTTGGAATGTCACCCTGTTAAAGGATTTATCTCATGGCTATTAAACCAACCTAAGTCCATAGGATTTAAACTAACTATTACAATTTCTAGAGGGTAACAATAATGGAATGTTGATCTGATACAACTTACAACATACTTTATAGATTTTAGATCACTCTTCAGTTCTATCCTTTTTCTTGGCTTTAATCACTTCAACTCTGATAGCTTGTCTTCCTCTCAAGCTTTTTCTCCTTGAGTCTTCTTACTCATCATGCCAATGCAATCATATCTAGGGTCCTCATATCAAAACAGAGTAACTGTGCTCTCTTTTTCCTTAGCACCTCCTTCAGCACTTCATTCTTTTATGCTCGACCACCTTCTCCTCTATTTGCTTTATGACCTTATGACTTCTTAAATAGAAATTTGGTTTTCCTTTGCTGCCTGATTCTCCCTTTCCAACTATAGGGTTTCAAATGGATTAGGTAGGATACAATGTATCTACCCTATATCTTTCTCTTATCTAGAAACTTCGTCTAGACTCCAGTTATAATGTCCAAAAATGTTCTACATGGTGTTCTATACCACCAGCTCATCATTCTTATCTTCCATTTAATTCACAAATTTCTAGATAACAACCTTGTCGACTTGGATCTGGTGAATCTTAGATTTTCAAAATAATGCAGCAACTTGACATTATTGATTTACTGATTCTTGGCATCTCTATGTTACTCAACACTATTGGTTTTCTAATGCTCAACATCTGTTTCTGCTCAACACTTGTATCTGTTTGGCACTTGATTTTACTTGGCACCTAAAGTTCACTCGGCATCTGAAGTTTACTCGGCACTTGAAGTTTACTCAGCACTTGAAGTTCACTCGGCATCTGAAGTTCACTCGGCATCTAAAGTTCACTCACTTGACTTTAACTAGGAATCTATTCGACACCTACTAGCTTGCTTGGCTCCCTCTCTCTAATGAACTTTAGTTAGGCTTCAGATGTCTTAGCTAAAACCTTAGATCTTTGATATGTTTCAATGTGCCTATTCTCTGTGTCTATCATCAATACACTTTTTCATCAATGGCTTAGTTGATCCTTCTACTTCATTTCAACATCATAACTTCAACCTTTCTCTAGGTGTTCAAGTTACAGCTTATTGATTGCCTCCTCCTTTTCAATCAACCACTTGATAGTATTTGGATCACTAAAACAATTTTCATTCCTGCAAGTAGCAAGTTTGACATCAATGACAAAGCAATGATTGAGAACATTCTTTACCTGTTCCATATGATTATTCCAACAATTTTCCTCATTATCTTTTCAATCATTTCCAAAAATCTCCCTCTTTGGCATTGATGGCAAAATTAAACTGATCAATTGATCAACTTAGTTACCACCAAGATTGTATACGTTGTTTTCTATTGTCTACTACTTTTCCTAGCTGCCGCATCTTTACTACTAATCTCATATATATCTTTTAG
Organism: Cupressus sempervirens; assembly: GCA_028749045.1. NCBI lineage: Eukaryota > Viridiplantae > Streptophyta > Pinopsida > Cupressales > Cupressaceae > Cupressus > Cupressus sempervirens. Next base: position 639,618,835 of record CM053791.1, read on the forward strand.
TTTCTTCATTAATCTCCTTTCATATATATCTTCCTCTTGCTTTGTATTGATTAGGTTTCTACATATTTCTCCCTGTTTGACATAAATGCCAAAGATGTAGCATCTTTATTATACAAAATATAAGCTTTGCATCTCATGTTTTCTCCCTCTGTCACCATGCTTGTGACTAATTTGGAGTTTCTACTCCTGTTGTCATCTTCTGCACCATTCTTCTAATATTTCAATGATTTTTTCCTGTTGATGTAGGGTAGCATACTTGCTACTTTAAACTGCTTGAGTTAGGGATATTACCCCCAACTTGCCTTTAAGATATTCATAAGTATCCTTGGGCAATGGTTTAGTGAAGATATTTACAGTTTGTTCCTTTGTGTGAATGTATTCCAACCTCACTTGTTTGTCTTCTACCAATTCTCTGACATAATGATACTTGATTGCAATATGCTTAGTTTTTGCATGCATTACTGGATTTTTGGATATGTTTATAGCACTTGTATTATCATAATACAATATGACAGGTTTTGTTACCTCTTCTTTCATTCCTCTTAATAGATGTGTGAGCCATACAATGTTTGTGCAATTGACTGCAGCTGCAACATTTTCTGATTCTACAATGGACTGGGATGTGCATGTTTGTTTCTTGCTAGTCCAAGTAACTAGCCTTTTACCTAAAAATAATGCACCTCCAGTTGTTCTTTTTCTGTCATCAATGTTGCCTCCCCAATCTGCATTTGTATATGCATTGAATTCAAACTTTCTATTCTTTTTGTAGTATAGACCAAAGTTATCAGTTCCTTTAAGATATCTCATTATTCTTTATACTGCTATGAGATGATTTTCTTTGGGATTAGCATAGAATCTAGCCACTATTCCAAATGCTAATCCTATGTCTGGTTTGCTATGCACAACATATTGTAGTTTTCCAATCATGGATCTATACATTGTTTAATTGACTTTAGCTGATTCATCATTTTTGGATAGCTTATTTCCTATCGCCATTGGTGTGCTGACTGGTTTGGACTCCTCCAATCCAAACGTTTTGATTTTTTTTTTGATATACTTTGATTGTGTCACAAATATACCATATTTTAGTTGATGTACTTGCAATCCAACAAAAAATTTGATCTCTCCAAACATAGACATTTCAAACTCATGTTTCATTTTGTCAGCAAAGCCTTTGCAAAGAACTTCCTTTCCTCCAAACACTATGTCATCCACAAAGATTTCAGATACAATAAGATCCTTACCTTCTTGTGCTTTGATGTACATGTTTCTATTATCATCTATTCTTTTAAATCCTATTTGCACTAGATACTTGTGAAGTCTCTCATACCATGCTCTAGGTGCTTGTTTCAGACCATAGAATGCTTTATGTAATTTACAAACCATATCCCTGTTGTTCTCATCAACAAATCATTCTAGTTGTTCAATGTAGACTTCTTTTTATAGTATACCATTTAGAAAAGCAGACTTTACATCCATCTGATAAACTTTGAAATCTTTATATGCAGCAGATGCAAGTAAAGTTCTTACTCCTTTCATTCTAGCAATAAGGGAAAATGTTTCCCCATAGTCTAGTCCTTCTTCTTGAGCATAACCTTTGCATACTAGTCTAGCTTTGTTTCTAGTAATCTCACCATTCTCATCTAGCTTGTTCCTGAATACCCACTTGGTGCCAATCGCATTTTTGTCAACTGGTCTAGGAACTAAACTCCAGGTTTTTTTCTTCTTTATTTGATCAATCTCTTCTTCCATAGCTTTATACAAGTCATCATCTTGTAATGCACCATATACTATTTTAGGTTCAAATTTGCTAATCAGACATGATTCATGTCTCAGTCTGTTCCTTATCATTGGTCTTGCATCTTTGTCACCAACTATCTGTTCAACAATGTGCTGTCTTTTTACATATTTGGATAATCTTGGTTCTGTCCTTGTTTCCATGTTTGATCTTTCTAATTCAGGGTCACTATGTACTAAGTTTTCATGTTGTTCTTCATCTATTCCATGTGTACTAACTTCTGAATCAGATTGTGCATTTCCTTCATTCTACAACTTGACATTCACTGGTTGTGACTCGGCTGAAATTGAAATTTGTTGTTGAGTTTCAATTTGATTGATAGCATCCTCATCAACAACCATTCCTTCATAAGAATACACAAAATTTCTATATTCATTCATTCTCTTTGATTCTTCAACTTGGACTTCTGTATGCTCATCAAAGTTTACATTTGCACTTTCCACAATTTTGTTAGTGTTAGTATTCAAACACTGGTATGCCTTACTTCTAGTGGAGTAACCAAGAAATATGCTTTCATCACTTTTTGCATCAAATTTTTCTTTCCTAGCATCTTTAAGGATAAATCACTTGCAACCAAACACTTTGAAATGTTTAAACTTTGAAATGTTTTACATTGGGTGCGTGACCATACCATAATTCAAAAGGTGTTGTATTTGTACCTTTCTTGACTTGTACTCGGTTCGGTGTATGAAAAACTACACTTACAGCTTCTCTCCAGTATTTTAGAGCAACAGTCTTTTCCATCATTAATGTTTAGGCACAGTCAATCATAGATCTATTTCTTCTTTCAGAAATTCCATTTTGTGGGGGAGTTCTAGGAGCTAACATTTGTCTTTTCATTCCTTTATCATTACAAAATATCTAGAATTCTTTTGATGTGAATTCACCACCTCTGTCTGATCTCAGGCATTTCAAGCTCTTTCCTATTTCCTTTTCAACTCTAGCCACATACCACTTAAACATTTGAAAGGCATCAGATTTTTTTCTTAAGAACATAATAGTCATCATTCTAGAATACTCATCAACAAAAAACATTATGTATTTATCTCCTCTATAGCTTTGTACTTCCATTGGACCACATAAGTCAGTATGAACTAACTCAAGTTCTTCTTTAGATGTATAGTTTTTGCTTTTGAAACCTGACTCTGCCATCTTTCCTAGCTGAAATTGTTTGCACATGGTATTATTAGGCTTCTTCAATTTTGGTAAACCTCTGACTTTCTTCATTTTACTAATATTGACTAGATTGTCAAAGTTGACATGACATAGCCTTTTGTGCAATAACCATTCATCATCAAATTTTGCAACAAAACAAGAGACATCATCCATATCAAGATAAAATAGATTACTTCTTTTTTGATCTCCTTTTCCTATCAGTTTACCATCAGTATCATAGATTTTTTTAGTTTTGTTTCCAAACTCTACTTGGCATCCTATATTCCCTAACTGTGAGACACTTAGCAAATTGTAGTTTAATCCTTCAACATAGTATGCATTATCACATGAAATTTGTTTTGTAAGCTTAATGGAACTTTTTCCTTTTATTTGACATGGAGCATTATTACCAAATCTAACACTATTTCCATCATACTGAGTAAAGTTAACAAACTTACTTTTGTCTCTTGTCATGTGATGTAAGCATCCACTTTTTGTGATCCATCTGTCATTTTTGTTCATACATGTTGCTAGTGTTGTAGTCTCTTCTTCATCAAATAGGTCCTTCATGGCTACATAAACAACTTCATCGTCATTATCATCAGAATTTTCTTCAACAATATAACACTTCTTGCCTTTGTCTTTGTAATCTCTCTTATTGTCTTCTCTTCCATATTTGTATTTGTTGCCTTCCTTGTAATCCTTATTCTATGTACATCTGGCAGCAATATGACCTACTTCATTGCAATTAAAACAAATGATAGGTATCTTACCTTTGAATTTTCCTTTACCTCTGTGAAATCTTGTAGCAAGTAGTGCTTCCAACTGTTCCACATCTTCCTCATCAGTACTACTGTCACTAGATACATATTTCATCTTTCTTGCCTTTTTTGATTTTACTTGTTCAGCATCTTTCAATGATAGCTTGGCCTTGAAAGCATATTCAACATTCTTAGATTTGTAGTTGTCAAAGTTAGATAACTCAAATGCAGTGAGTCTACCCACTAGACCTTCACAACTTATATTGTTTCTTGGTACACATCTTAGTTCTTGTATTGTAGATACTCTAATAGCATAGATAGGGAGCAAGGTTCTTAAGAACTTACTATTAATAGTATCTTCATCCAATCAACCATTCAAACATCTTATTGCACTTACCACTTCTTTTATTCTTGTGCCATACTGAGCAGCATTCTCATTTTCCTCTATTTTCATATCATCAAACTTTCCTCTGAGGCTTTCTCTTTTTGCTCTTTGGACATTCTGATCTCCTCCATAGATGTCTGATAGGGCTTTCCACATTTTGAATCTAGTGTCACATCCTTTGATATCATCAAATTCAGCATAGTTGAGTGCAGAGGCAATTTCCAACATTGTCTGATTGTGTTCCTATTTATTTTTCATATCTTCTACAATAAGAGTACTAGTTGGATCAACATGTTCAGTAATAATTGAATTTTGGGCACAATCTCCTATGGATCCAAGATGTAGCTTCATCAAACTTTTCCATGCAACAAAGTTGTCTTTATTGAGCTTTGGGACTTCTCTCGTAGACATTTTGATCTTTTCTGCTTATAATCCCTTTAAACTAAAACAACAGTTTAGCTCTGATACCAATTGTTAGAATTCTTTAGAATAACTGAGAGGGGGGAGGTGAATTAGTTATCCAAAGTCCAAATGCACTAATAATGCTTTTTCACTAATTTTAATGAATCCATACACTTTTCATCCATCCAAACTTAGTTCAACCATATTAGCAAGTTATAGTTGTATATGAGAAATGTTAATATGCTAATAGAAACCAAATTTAAATAAAGCTTCTACAAACTAAAAAAAATTCATAAACTTCAAGATAGACTAAGATGAGCTCTCAATTGAGAATATCAGCCATTAATGGGCTCTCTCAATGAGAAGCTCTCTTTTTGAGTAGCTTTGTCTAAATAGATAGGATGTATGCTCAAGCTTATGCTTCAAAAATGGCTTCAAATGGAGTTGTAATTTGGGTGTGAGTGTATGGTTTTGATGTAAAATGGCTCCTTAAAATGGAATTATGACTTTACTTCATGGATTGTGTTAAAATGGCTTGGGAGAGGATTCCTTAAATAGGAAAAGGGCTTGAGGGATCAAGGGCTAGGATGCAAGGATGGGAAAAAGCTTATGGAAGGCTCAGATTGCATGAGAGGAGAGCACATGGATTGTGCTTCCTTATAGCCAATCAAGGAGTGACACATGTAACAGGGTGAGAAGATGCAGGAAAGAGGAAGGATGAGTCAACAAAGGAGGCTCAAGGGATAAAATCTTCATAAAGACCCTCATAATGACTTGTAAGAGAAATAAAAGGGCTTGGAAGAGTCATTTATGGCCTAGTGGGCTTCATAAAGTTTTATGGTTGAGATATTTTGAGGGAGATGAGAGCAATTTCGACTTGGGCTTGATTAGGAGGGTTTTAAGCTTCCTTAGGATTGTGCAAATGATTAGAGGATGGATTAGGATGGTTTAGGATTAGCTTAGGGATAGGCAAGTGGATGGCATTTAATGAGGGTGGGTGAAGGAGGAGATATTTGTTAACTTTGGCTTGGGTTAGTAAGTCTTAACCCATGTTTAGAGAATGTGACAAGGTTAGGAGGGGATTAGGATTAGGTTTAAAGACATCTTCTAGAAGAGTCTAGATTTTAGATGAGGATAAAGACTTTCTAGAATAGTCTAGAACTTCCTAGGATGAGGATGGACTTTCTAGAAGAGTCTAGAACTTCTTAGGATGAGGATAAATTAGATTTTAGGAAATAAATAAAGTTTTATTTATTTCAAGGGTTTGGGTTGAGGAGATATTTATTAAAACTTTTTTAATAAACATTAGGATTAATATTTAATCTTAATTAAATATTTTGAGTTGGGATTAGGGGTAGGAAATGATGGGATTAGCCTTTAATCAAAATTAAAGAAGGATTAGAGGATTTTGGAAGAGGTTAGTGGTCTTAAGGAAATTGGCCAAGTTTTGGGCAAAAAATAAAATTTTTAATTTATTTTGGGTTTTTTGGTCCATTTATTAATTAAATAATTAATAAATAAGAAAATAATGTTTAAATAGGATTTAAACATTTTTGGGAGGGATTCCTTAATTAAATATTTTTAATTAAGATAAAGGGATTTAATGGCATAAAAATTAATTAATTAATTAATTAATAAATGATGATGTCATCAGGAATTTTTTAGAAAATAAAAATACTTTATTTTCTAAAGGTTTTTAGGTGTCTACAATAGTAAATCAATATGTAGTAATAAAACATGCAAAATTAACACATGACACAATGATTTACATGGAAACCCAATTTGAGAAAAACCACCAGTAACATGCTACTTGATTCTCACTTTCTAAAGTGATGCCCTATTAAAAGCATGCCCTATTAAAGGCTTACATCACACTGTTAAATGTGACCTTGTTAGAGGATTTCACCAAACTATTAGGAATGGGCCTGATCAAAGGACTTTAGAACATTCACTTGGAATGTCACCCTGTTAAAGGATTTATCTCATGGCTATTAAACTGACCTACGTCCATAAGATTTAAACTAACTGTTATAATTGCTAGAGAGTAACAATAATGGAATGTTGATCTGATACAACTTACAACATACTTTGTAGATTTCAGATCACTCTTCAGTTCTATCTTTTTTCTTGACTTTAATCACTTCAGCTCTGATAGCTTGTCTTCCTCTCAAGCTTCATCTCCTTGAGTCTTCTTACTCATCATGCCAATGCAATCATATTTGGGGTCTTCTTATCGAAATAGAGTAACTATGCTCTCTTTCTCCTTAGCACCTCCTTCAACACTTCATGCTTTTATGCTCGACCACCTTCTCCTCTATTTGCTTCATGACCTTATGACTTCTTAAATAGAAATCTAGTTTTCCTTTACCACTAAATTCTCCCTTTCCAACTTTAGGGTTTCAAATGGATTAGGTAGGATACAATGTATCTACCCTATATCTTGCTCTTATCTAGAAACTTTGTCTAGACTCCAGTTGTAATCTCCAAAAACATTCTACATGGTGTTCTGTACCACCAGCTCATCATTCTTATCTTTCATTTAATTCATAGATTTCTAGATAACAACCTTGTCGGCTTGGATCTGGTGAATCTTCAATTTTCAAAATAATGCAACAACTTGGCATTATTGATTTACTGATGCTTGACATCTTTGTGTTACTCAGCACTATTGGTTTTCTGATGCTTGGCATCTATTTCTGCTCGACACTTGTATTTTCTTGGCACTTGATTTTACTCAACACCTAAAGTTCACTCGGCATTTGAAGTTTACTTGGCACTTGAAGTTTACTCGGCACTTGAAGTTTACTCGGCACTTGAAGTTCACTCAGCATCTGAAGTTCACATGCTCGACTTTAACTAGGAATCTATTCAGTACCTACTAGCTTGCTTGGCTCCCTCTCTCTAATGAACTTTAGTTAGGCTTTACAGATGTCTTAGCTAGAACCTTACATTTTCAATGTGCCTATTCTCTGTGTCTTTCATCAATACAGTTTTTCATCAATAGCTTAGCTGATCCTTCTACTTCATTTCAACATCATAACTTCAACCTTTCTCTAGGTGTTCTAGTTACAGCTTATTGATTGCCTCCTCCTTTTCAATCAACCAGTTGATAGTATTTGGATCACTAAAGAAATTGCCATTCCTGCAAGTAGCGAGTTTGACATCAATGACAAAACAATGATTGAGAACATTCTTTACCAGTTCCATATGATTATTCCAACAATTTTCCTCATTATCTTTTCAATCATTTCCAACATACCCCACCCTATATTGCTATGGGGAGGTGCTTGTTGGGAATATGGTCAAATAAATATCTTGAGAGTTTCCATTGATGGCAACATTCATTCAACATTTCATTGATGCAGTTAGAGTTATAAAATTGTCTAAGTGTTAGATAGTTTGGAACAACACAAAGACAATGTGATGTGTATCAAAAACTTGTTTAGAGTTAGCTTGAGTACAATTGAGCAAAGCTCTATGATAGTGTTATGATAATTTATACTATTGTGCATATGTGTACAGATAGTATGACATGAGTTATGATTGAAATACTAGTACAATTATTTGAAAGAGTAGAACAAAGCACAATAGAGAATTAAGTTATATGACTTAAGGAATTATTTTGGTGACAAAATAATTACTAAATCATGTGAGCTGATTTTGTGGATATTATTCTATAAGTTATTCAATATTATGTCAAGTGTGTGAAAACATGAAAGCCGATTGAGTAGAGATTTACTAATATACAAGGTATAAGTAAAGATCTTATCTTGCAAAGATAAGTGTTTGACATATATGTGATTTATCTGATATTTGTGATAGATGCGAAGTTGATGAGATGATATGCAAACTTTATCTGATGTATGATTAGCGCAAGTACAAATTAAAATAGTCAAAAAATTATTGTGTGTGTGTGTGTGTGTGTGTGTGTATATATATATATATATATATATATATATATATATATATATATATATATATATATATATATATTCTTGTGATTCATAACTTCATTGTATAAATGCATGCTAGGGTTGTGGGCTCTTCTTTCATACATTGCATTTGACATACAAACTCCTAACAAGGTTGAGGCTTCTAACAAGGCCTAGTCCTCTAACAAGAAGTCGAGACACTATATGTACTTTATAGAATCCTAACATGATCAATATCCTTAATGTGATTGTTTTGTTTAGAGGATCATCTAGTGGGTATCATCCCCACTAAAATTTTCCCTTGGCCAGGGTTTCCCTAGTTAACAAATAATGGTGTTATGAGTTCTTTATGTGAATGGTTATATATAATGTTCAACATTGTTGGTTTACTTTCATATCCAAGTTAAAAAGTAATATACAATATTCAATTCTGGGCAAAAGTTTGTAGAATATTGATTCGCCTCCACCTCCTTAGTAGTATCTATTTCTAACATTTGCTATCTAAGTGAAAATACTCTAAAGAAGTTTAACAACTTGAGTAAGATCCCTATGTATATGTGATAGTTGAAGAAAACCATTGAAGAAGCTCCTAAATAGATTGACCTTCTTACAGAAGAAGAGATAACTTGAAAGATAGATCTAAAGATGCAAAATTCTACATTGGTAAAGTGAAAGACAAGGTTGATGATTTTAAATTTGGCAAGAAATCATTTTCTTGGACTAGTGACAATGATGAAGTAGGAAATTTCAAGAAAGAAAATGAGATAATGAAACATGAGTTGAAAATTGTTGAACTTAAGTTGAGCCTTAAGAAAGATGGCAGTAAGAGTGAACTTGATCTAAAATTTGAGAATGTAGATGTTAAATCCTAGTTGAGCCTGGTAATATATGAATTAGATACTATAAATATTGAGCATGCAAAATTAGAAAAGAACAATATCATTGTGAAAGGAGAATCGACACAAGCTAAGAAAAAGTTAGAGAAACTTTATTCCAGTAGTGAGAAAATTAATGAATAGATATTTCACCAGAGACCTCCTTATGATAAGATATGACCTGGATATCTTATTGGAGAGAAATTGGCTAAGAAAGTTGAAATCATAAGAGAACTAGGTCTTGTTATTAATTTCCCTAAACAATATAATTTGAGTAAGGTAGAATCAAGCACAACTAGTGAAGTATCAAAAGAAATTGAATTAGTTGATTTGCTAGTGAAACATGATGAATCTAAGAAAACAAAGCAAGTTGATAAACTTAATAAAGATGAATTACCCAAGGAAGTAAGACATGAATTCAAGGGTAGATGTTTCATATGCAACAAAGTTTTTCATATGAAGAGAGATTGCATAGGTAAGTTTTTAAAACCTATTACTAATTTTTATTTTTATAATTATTGTGCTTTTGGATATAAAGTAGTACATTGTAAGATAACTAATTTTGATGGTAATAATGCAAATGGTAGAATGTTTAGGAATTCTAACCTTACAAGTAATGAAAGATGGAGATCATAGAGAAGATCTAATCATGGAGAGAAACATAATGGAGAAAAGAATTAATTTTTGCGCTACAAGTGTAACAAACCTACACTAATTGCAAGAAATTATAGAGCACCTAAAAGTTAGAATGGAACCAATTAGAAAAGAAATACTCATTTATGTAATAACTTCAGACACAAAAAAAAATTGTAGAATGGACATAAGAAACTTCAATAGAAATCCTAACTATAGAAGGAACAATAATAGAAATGATAGAAGTAATAGAAATAAAAGTGATAATAGTTAGAAGGAAGCAGTCAAGGAACATGTTGATGAATTCAAACAAGCATTTGTGATAGCTAAGGATCTAGAAAGATCTTATACGGTTTAAGAGGAAAAATAATTTGATGCACCTGATTAGACATTGAATTCACAAATTATTTGTGACTCATCCTACCTGGATTAATCAGTTTAAGAAGAGGTAGAGCGTCAATTGGAAAGAACTAATGTTAGAGACTGAGTTGGAAGTTGTGCAATTAACATAAGGTAGATGATAGAGAGAGGAAGCTATTGTCAAGTGCATAAGTCTAGACATGATCATAGTAAGAAGGAATTTTGAAAAAACATTTGGGTATGTGCAGGATCATGCTCAACCAAACTATGCCCTTAAGTGGCAATAAAAAATGATAAGATCAGAGTTATGTCAACTTGATGTGCAATTTTCTACTTGTTATTAACTTTACATCAAAAAATTGTGACAAAAGAATTTCTAGAAAATCGAATCTAGTTTCTAAACTACTAGGACTTATCTCAAAAAAATAAAAAATTGATTGGTCAAAATTTTGAATTTTAATGCAATATTACAAAAATTTCAAAACAAAAATAAGAAGTAGATGTATGTCTAACCACCTTAATCAAAATCAAATGATAATATTTTTTAATAATATTCTAGATATAAGAAGTAGACTCATGCTTAGATGTGGCACATATTTTTGGGTAATTTTATTCTAAATGAATAATTAATAATTAATTTTTGACTTTAGTACTTTTGGAATTAAAAAACTCTCGTGGTTGACCACCTTAACTAATTCAAAACTCTATAAAATTCAATTTTTCATTTTTTTCCCTTATAGTAGAAGAAACATAGAATGTGATGCATCTTTTGGATTTAAAAAATGTTGTACCATTTGAAAGTTATAGTTGTTTTTAAAGTAGTGTCTCAATTAGCGCTTTATACATAACTCCATTAGAAAATAAGTAATAATTACTTAGTAGACTCATAATTTGACAAACCTTACATTTATGGAAAGATAAGAACATTCTTAAGAAAATTTTTTCATTTCATCAAATTTTGGTGAAAAACAAGTGGTCAACTACATGTTTGAGGTAAAAATTACATAAAAATAGGCCAAAAGCACATCTTTTAGATGTTTTTAAAGTTGGCCATATAGGTTTGGTATCAAAAAAATAGTAGACCTTATAAAGAAATTAATTATTTTCATTTAGTATCAAGGTGTGTGGGAAAGGGTTGGAATAGATTTTGAAATGGTTTGAGATATTTCAAAACTATAGATTTTTCACACCATGATCTTGCACATACCCATTTACTGGTGAACAAAGACCATATTTGAATTTGTGGTAGATACTCATTTAATGCACAATCTGATTTTAAATGATTTAAGGATCATGAACAAGATTGTTTGTACCATGTTTTCATGTGAAGTGTTATGAATTAATTGAAGAGCAATTTGATAGTGATGCAAGTGCAAAGAAAGGAATTTGAAGCTAAAATTAAAATGTGATTTTAAAGTATTTTAGAAAGCTAAAACTAAGTTTTTTAGTGCATTTCAATAGCTAGTTAGATAGTTTATAATGTGAGGGAAAGACCATGATATGTACATTAAAGAAACATCTATTTGTTTCATTTATGGATGACCTATTAGGGGAATTTTCACAAGTTCTAGAAAATGAACTTTATGTTGAAGATATCAGAAGCTATATACATTGTAAAACTATTGAAGTTGATGAAAGATCATCCCCACAGCTCCCAAGAATCTCCTCCATGGAAACACCTATCATAGAAGAGAGAAGCAAAAGCTATGAGGCTAAAATTTCTAGATCCATTGATAAGACATTCTTGATGAGAAAAAAGATAAATTACTATTATCAAAAGTGAATGAATAAATTACAAAAAAAGATCCTCCTTCTAAAGGAGCTCAAAACCCTAATAGATAAAACCTAGGTTTCATGATAATAATTAATAAAATAATTTATTATTATATGCCTAAAGTTCAATTTAAGTAAACAAGAGATAATAAGTGACTTAGTAATTAAATGAAAATGATTTAATTAATAAGGTAATATCTTATTAATTTGACACCTCCCCCTAAAACAAACAGAGGGAGTAGCTAAAAGCCTAGAAACTACTGCTGAAAGAAAATTAGATCCCAAAAAGAAGGCCTGATGAGGTACCCAAGCAGAACCAAATCTTTGTAAAGAGAAGAAATAGAGAAAACCACATGGGAAAAGCCCTACTCCAAAAAGAGATGGAAAGAATGTTCTAGAAGATAGGAACAAAAGATGATCATGAATAACACCACTGAAGCATGAAGTTGCAAACAATATCAAATTAATGATTTGAATAATCTCCACTATGTAGAACATGACTAGGTAGAGAAGACTAAGCTTGAGGAGCTGATCAATCAGAGATGGAAAGAATCTTCATTGCCTCCAAAAATAAGAATGAAAGAATGTCTATATGGTAATTGATCCATCTCACTGAAATGCATAGGTATCTAGCCATTGTAATCACCTAGTACATATGATCGAATATTGAATACATAGCTCACTCAATCAAACCAAGAAAGAAATAGAACCAACATAACCTCATATAATGCTAAGAGGTAAGAAATAAACATTAAAACTCAATGCAATATCTACTATAGAAAGAAGAACTGCAAACATCGAGAGTGCAAAAGAAGCACAAATACCTATAAAGGTATGTTTCGTTGACACATCATGAGGTTAAGTCATGGAAGGAACACTCACTTGACAAAGGAAGATGGAAAATATGGCCAACATGAAACCCCCCAAGAAAATTTATAATTTAGTGTGAGTACAAAAAAACACAAAGATGTGCAAGATCAAAAAATGCAATAGAGTGACACTTTGTCTCAATGTGTTTGCAAAAATACTACAAAAGGATCTCAACAAACATCAAAACCAACCTAAGCTTGATGCAATAGATAGTAAAACCCATGACAAATCATTTGAAACAACAAAATTGATCCTCAGACATCAAACAACCAAGATATCCATTAGAATGTAGAAAAGACAAAAAATTGAGTGCGATGTACCTAAAGCATAATTTGGAAAATAGAATGTCTCAAAATATGTCTCCCAAAGTGCAAAAAAGAACTTATTTTGACAACCAAAATAGGACACCAAAATGCATAAACAATCTAAATAAACTAAACGATCATGATAGGCTCAGAATAAGATTTTTGACAATTTTTTGGATAAAAAATTGGAGTCCAAATGAGCTGTTTATTGCCAAAAAACCACATGTATGTCAAAAAAGTATTGAAAAGTAAAAAAAGTTACTACCTCAAGGATTCATGCCAAAACACATCAAAAAGTGTACCCATTCATATCAAAAGTTTCCTAGGAAAGCATGTCATTTACATAACCATTAGTCTCTAGTTTTTTTAGAAAATCATGACATGAGGAAATGTGCAAATTCTCAATTTTTGAACAAAAAATCTTGATTTGCATGCCAAAATCTAGAAAATCACCTTCTCGTAAAACATGTCAAAAAGCTTAATTTTTAAACCAAAAAATCTTCATTTATAAATTGAGCTTTTTGACATGTCTTACGAGAAGGTGATTTTCTAGATTTTTTAGCTTCAAATTCCAACTATTTTGAAATTGGACAAATTTTATATGAAAATAGGGGTTTTTGGGTACTCTAAGCTCAAGAGGATGTCCATTTGGGCTCAAAGTCCACCAAAAAATGGTGACCCTTAGATTCAATACAAAAAAGAAATTAAAAAATGAAACACTTTGCAAGAAAAAAATATAGATCTGAAAGCCAAGCCAAAATTCTCATAATCACAACAAGGGAATGAAGATCTGGAACTTTGCTACCATGTTTAAATTGATGAAAATTCAACCCTACAACTCCCAAGAATCACCTATATGTAAACACCTGTCACAGAAGAGAGAAGTGAAAGCTATGGAGGCTAGAATTCTTAGATCCATAGATCAAACATTCTTGATGAGCAAAAAGATAAATTGCTTTTATCAAAAGTGAATGAATAAATTACAAAGTGAGATCATCTTTATAAAGGAGATCAAAACCTTTTTAGGTAAGACCTAGGTTGCATGATAATAATTCATAAAATAATTAATTATTATATGCCTAAAGTTTAGCTTAAGTAAACTAGAGGTAATAAGTGACTTAATAATTAAATCAAAATGACTTAATTAATAAGGCAATATCCTATTACTCTAACAAAAATTGAGAGCATAGGTGATTTAGATATACACAAGGAATTAGCAACTATGTGTAATAGTGACCTATCCTTGAAGTCTGAGTATGTGTACCTGAGTGAGTTTAATTGGATAAAGTATATGTTTTATACAAAGTTTGATAACAAAAATTGGACCCAAATCATTCTAAGTAGGGTACATGATGATATGTTCTAGTTAGGAGATGCACAAGTTGGATTTAATGATGACCTAATTCACAAGGTCATAGGATTGAGTAGAGAGGGATGCAATCCCATCAATTAGAAGAACATAAGGAAGATGGTGAGACAAAGCTAAACACAAGATTTGATGGAAGGAACATGAAGGTATATTTAATTCAAGACAAAGGAGTGAAATTGTTTAGTAAGATATTAGGGTACACGTTTAACTATGGTTCAAGGGTTAACTTAGTACCAACTAGATTTTTGCATGCAGATTATGTGATGGAAACTTTGGGAAGAAAACTAGTTTTGTGTGAGATTATCAGATTGTAGTTGTTAGATAAAATTGCAAAGTTGAAGAAGAAAAAGAGTGCAGTCTTCAGATTTAAGTCCTTACTGACTCATTTATTCTTTTATGCAACAAGGAAGTTCCTAGGAGTGAAAAATTGGGATAGCAATGAGTGCACAATAAAATTGGTAATTCAATACTATAGATCAAAGTTGGAGAATGTTAGATATGATGGCATTGATATAATGATGGAGAGTTTCTAGAATGAAATGAAATATAGGTACATAACACCTCCCTCAATGCTAGAGAAGTACAAGAATGATTTATGGATCATGGTGGAGAAAAATAACTCATGCGTGGAAGCTATGGAACCAAGGTCCAAGCTCATAGAGCCCATGCAACATGAGATGAACATTGAGCTTATAGAAGGGTATGTGCACATCACACATCAATCTGAGAGGGATACTAAATGACCTAGATGGGGAACCTATGATGAGAAGATGAGAATATTTAATTCTAAACTACATAGAAAAGAGAGTAAAAATAAAGTGGAGAAAGTAATTGATTCCATCCTTAAGGAATCAGGTATGAACCAAGAAGAGTTCAATGAGGTAAAGGGAATTGCACTAAAAATGAAGAGAAGTGGATAGTTTGAAGTGCTAGCAATAATACCTATTGTTGTTGCATGACCTTTAGAAGGTGTGACCATTGCACAACCACGTGTACAAGCCCCTATTGTGCCATATATAGTAGTTAAACAATTGCAACCACAAAGGACAAGAAGTCATTAGCCTAGGAGGAAGCCAGAGGTGGAAAGACTTATTATGTAGAGGAAATCAGAGAGACTGGTGAAGGTTAAGCAAGAACTTGCACCATCCACCAAGAAAAATGTTAAGTAGACAACTAGTGGACTAGGGAAGAGAAGAAGGCCACTACAAGTTAGTGATTCTGAAGAATCAAGCGATGAAGTTGAAGATAGGCTGGTGGAGCAAGCAAGATAGGAAGGAAGAACTCCACCAGAGAAGAAAGCATGGAAATCAAAGGTACAAAACCTTAACATGAAAATTATTAATCATGACAATTTTTTATAGTTAAACAAGTATTATAGTTTTTACAATAATATGGATAGAAGGAAGTTAGAGAATACCATAGTAAGGAATATGATATTGCAGAATAAGAGGATTGACAATATATAGAATAAGATTCCACAAGATCTACTTAATATATTGTTGGGTAAAAGTACAAAGTTCTGTCACCTTTTAGGTTAACTTATTAGAATGACTAAATTTGAGTATTTATATCTAAAAATAATTTTAAAAAAACATATGATCTAGATAATTTTAGTCTAACTAAGTTATATATGGTCTCAAACCTTTCCAATTTGGAAATATCTATTAAATGCATGTTTTATACTAGTTTGTATCCAACTACTAGAAAAATAAAATTACTTTAGAAAAAAGGAGCGTTTCAATAACTCTTACTATTTTTTAAATATTTTTTTAATAACATATAAACATTATTTTATAGATCTCACATTTAAGAATATTCTCATGTATATTTTATAGTTTTTTTAATTAGATATAGTATATTGTAATTAAAAAATTCTACAAACATGTTATTTAACACTCGAAGAAATGTCAATTTTGAGAAAGAAAAGAATATTAAGTCATATTAAAAAAAAATTAAAATTAAGTGGTGTTTTAGGGGAGAGAATCCTCTTCTAGAATGTATAATTTTTCTCCTAGTTAGAATAGATTTATTTTGAAAAATGTGACGGGAGATGAAAACTATCGATTTCAGGTGAGTTGATGTTTGAATCATTATAAAAGAGAAAATATAGGTCTATAGCTTATTTGTATTTTTAATTGTTCTAGCTATATATGTTATCTATAACATAGTTTGAGATCAAAGGGAAATGATTTTATTTCCATATAGTTTTGTGGTGAGAACTAGGTACCTAGTTTTCAACATTTTCTAACAGTTAAAAATTATCTATAAAAAATAGGAAAAATATATCGATTCTTATTCCAAATAATTATTAATAATTATAATCCTAAACTTCATCCATTTCTACATATTTTATTAGTTTACTTCATTTTCAAATTCAAAA
The DNA here is from genome assembly GCA_028749045.1 of Cupressus sempervirens. NCBI lineage: Eukaryota > Viridiplantae > Streptophyta > Pinopsida > Cupressales > Cupressaceae > Cupressus > Cupressus sempervirens. Next base: position 639,635,833 of record CM053791.1, read on the forward strand.
TAATAATACCAATTTTATGTCATTGAAGGTGAATATGTATACTTTTGTTAGCCTTTTCCTTTACAAAAGGGTGACACAAGTTTGTTCTTTTACCATGTTAAATAGAAAGAATGGAAGAAGGAAAAAACTTGAGAATAACTATGATAAACATGTTGTGTCAAACCAGCTCCAAAGTACACTCTGATAGAATTTTTAAGGATATTGAGCCCTTGCTAAGGAACAAAAGAAGAGAAATTCTTCTAATGGGAGGCAATTATGAGGATGCTAGGAAGGAAATGAAGGAGACAACTATAAAATACATGACTAGAGTGCCAGAGATAAGTGTGTAGTCCAAACCTGTAAGCCTAGTTTATGTGGTGGCCAGTCCAACTTCTAGTGATGATGAAGAAGAAGAGGAGACACATCAGGCACTCTCACTACTACATATTGTTATGGGTACTAAATCCATGCAAGTGGATAGCACACATATCACTATGGATGAAAAGAAGAATCCGTTTGTAGCATTTGGCCAAACCATTGTTGGCAATAATACAACATATTCCAGCTTTGATGATGAGGACGAGAAAAAGAAGAAAGAGGCTAAGGAAAAGAGAAAAGAAGAAGAAAAGAGGAAAGAGGAAAAGAAAAAGCTAGAAAGAGTAGAAAAGAAAAGAAAACAATAGCAAGAGATAAGGAAGAAGGAAAAAGAAGAGGGAGAGAATGACTGAGGAGGAAAAGAAGAAGAAAGAAGAAGAAGATAAAAAGAAGAAAGCTAAAGAAGCACCTAAGAAATTGGAAGAAGAAAGGAGAAAGGTCAAGGAAGAAAATAAGATAACTGTTACACCCACTCTAGTTGTAACTCTTATGATAGTATCAAAAACAAAAAAAGTAGTAGTGTCATCTTATGATGACGATGATCAGAAGGGATTGATAAGCTCATTGAGAAAATTGTTTGAGAAGAACAAATCAGTAAAGTATTTTTAGAAGACACTGACTAAAGTCTTCAAATAAATGTAGAAAATAGTTACAACAATTGTAGCCATTCAAAACTTGTAATCTAAGGCCAAGAAATTGGTGAAGACCTTTGATGAGGAATTCACAACTTTAGCTATGGTAGCATGAACACAAGAATAGACCAAGCATGATGCAACATTATTTGAAATAATGTACACAAATGTAAGAAATGATTTTAAGGCACTGGCTATAAGCATCAAGGAACTCAAGAAATCTATTGATGAAGGTAAGAAATTGTATGGATGGTGTGCATTTTCATACAAATACCCAAGAGACTTTTAGAGTCAAATAAAGCATAAAATGAGTGAACTTGAGACACTCACTATAAAAGTACAACTCTCAGAGACTAGTATTGAAGGATATAGAATAGAAGTGGAGAGGATACATAGTATGATTAGTAGCTTGGAAGCACACAAGGAGAAGGTAGAAAAAAGGTTCTCTAGTCTTAGAGAATCCTTGTGTCCAAAGATCAACATTTTGTAGAGGCAACTTGAGGAATGTCTTTTAGCAAAGACTTCCTATGAAAAGTTTCCATATACAATTTACTTGAGCGCAGTTCAAGTGGTGTCCTATGCACTCTATTCACTACTCAGTATCTCTAATAAAGTGAAGGAGAGCTGGAAGAAGGAAGTTGGTAGGCTAAAACTATTTTATGCAAAAAACAATTCCAAAATAACAAGTTGATCAACAATAGGCCACCTAGTTTTTGGATATAGTTTCTGACACCTTTTCCATTTATGTGAAAGGTGGAGTAATATCTAAAGAAAATTTGTATGTATGTATTGTATATGTAAGGGGAGTACACTTATATATAAATGTAAAGGAGTGATAAGAAATGTAATGATCCATCAAAACATGAATAAAATTTTTATGCTTTGAAGGCAATTTTGTGAAGTTACTTTTATTTGTTTTTCTTATGTATGTGATTATTTTAGGACTTAGCCAATTTTCCCAAATTTTTCCATCAATGCCAAAGGGGAATATTGTTGGCCATATTATTAGATAGATATCTTGAGAATTTTCATTTATAGAAACATGCATTCAATATTTTATTTATGCATTTAGAGTTAGAAAATTGTCTAAGTGTCAGAGAATTTGCAATAACACAGAGATAGATGTATTGTGTATGGATGGCTCATTGGGATTTATCTTGTGTGTAGTTGAGAAAAGCTCTATGATAGTATCATGATGACGTATACCAGTGTGAGTTATGATTGAAATACTAGCATAGGTATTTGTTAGAGGAAAATAGAGGATAGCAGAGAATTGAGTTGTACAACTTAAGGAATTATTTTGGTGATAGAATAATTACTAAGTCATGATGAGCTAACTTTGTGGATATTATTCGATAAGTTATTCTATATTATGTCAAGTGTGGGAAGACATGATTGCTGGCTGAGCAAAGATTTATTAATATATAAGGTACAAGTAAATATCTTATTGTTCAAAATCTGATTGAAAAGGTTATTGTTGTTGAAGATCAAAGAGGGAGATTATTGTAAAAGAAATGTTTTCAATCATTATTTTTCCATTGATGTCAAAATTTCTATTTGTAGGGATGATATTTTATTATAAGATCCAAGCACTATCACTTAGTTGATTGATGAAGAGGATTTGATCAACAAGATGTAACAAGAGCACCTAAAGGAAAGGTTGAGTTATGATATTGTAATGACGTGCAAGGATCAGTTGAGACAATGATTAAGTAATGTGTTGATGAAATACTCAAAGATACAAAGGTTGGTCACACTTAGATACATTGGAGGAAGAAGATATAACAAGGTTGACTACAAAGCTTTTACTAAGATCATCAGTAGAGGCTAAGCAAGTTAGTTGAAGCTGAGCAAATTCTTAGTAGAAGTCAAGTGACATAAAATTTTCTAGTGTATTCCAAGTGATCTTCAAGTGCCGAGTAAAGATTAGGTCCCAAGCACCCAAAAAATTTCTAGTGTGTGTCAAGTGATCTTCAAGTGCCAAGCATGAGGAAAAACATAGTTGATGCCAAGTAACATAGTATGTGCCTAGCACCAATATTTCAATAGTTCCAAGCTACTGCATTATTTCAATTTATGAAGATTTTCCAAATCTAAGTCGACTTAGTGGTTGCATTGAATTTTTTGAACAAGTTGGAAGATAAGGATGATGAGTTGTTGGCACAGAATATTATGTAAACCATTTTTGGGCAAATTCTAAAGGATTATTCAAGAAGTTTCTAGAGGAAATATAATATGGTTTAGATACAATGAATCCTACTTAATCTATGCAATTTGAAATTGAAAAATGGAAGAATCAAGTGGGAAAATGAACTCCAAGAATTCTATTTAAGAAGTCATAGACCAAGAAGGAAAGAGTTATTGATACTGTTGCTGCTGAAGTGCCAAATTTGCAAAGTGGTTGAATGGGTGTCAAGAAGGAGACATCTAGGAGAAGGAAGAGCATAGAGGCTCTACTTTGACGACTGGTCATGAAGAGATGACTACATTGGTACATTGAGTATGGAGAGTCAAGGACACAAAGCTTGAAAGAAAGGGCAAGCTGTTAAGAGTTACAAAGATTGAAGGCCAGGCAAGGGTATGAGCTAAGAAGTGATTTGAGATTTGCAAGATAAGTTGTATGTTGTAGTCAGGTCAAGATTTCCTAATACTCTCTAGCAATTGTATTAGATCTAAAAATCCTATAGACTTAGGTTGGCCTAACAGCCATTTATAAATCCTTTAATAGGGTGGCATTCCAAGTGAATGTTCTAAAATCCTCTAACTAGACCCACTTCTAACAAGGTGGTTAAGTCCTCTAACAAGATCACATTTAACAGTGTGTTGTAAGCCTTTAATAGGGTAGGCCTTTTACAAGGCATCACTTCAGAAGGGTGAAAATTGAGTAGCATGTTACAATGGTTTTTCCCAAATTGGGTTTTCATGTAAATCAATGTGTCATGTGTCGATTTCTTGTTTGTTATACTTGCATGTTAATTTATAGTAACTTACTGATTAGATAAGTTAAAGCTTGGATGGATGAATGGTTAAATGATTTCACTTTACTTAGTAAAAAGTTTGAATAAGACATTTGGACCTTGAATAAGTAATTCCCCCCCCTCAGTTATTCTAAAAGAAATTCTAACAATTGGTATCAGAGCTTTCTACTGATTTAGTTTCAAGGTACTAGAAGTAGGAAGATCAAGATGTCCAAGAGAGAAGTTCCCAAGCTCAAAAAAGACAACTTTACTACATGGTAGAGTTTGATAAAATTGCACCTTGGATCAATAGGTGACTATGCACAAACCTCAATTGGAAGAAAGCATGTAACTCCAACAAGACCCCTCACTGCAGATGACTTAAACAAAAAGGAGCATAGCCAAGCAATGTTGGAAATTACATCTACACTTAGCTATGTTGAATATGATGACATCAAAGACTATAACACTGCATTCAAAATGTGGAAAACCTTATCAGGCATCTATGGAGGTGATTAGGATGTTTAGAGAGAAAAGAGAGAAAGCCTAAGAGGGAAGTTTGATGACATGAAGATGGAGGAAGGTGAAAATGTTGCTCAGTACGCTACAAGAATAAAAGAAGTGGTGAGTACAATAAGAAGTCTAGGTGGACAACTAGAAGAAGAAACATCCATCAACAAATACTTAAGAACTCTACTCCCTATCTATGCTATAAGAGTGTTAGCCATTCAAGAGCTTAGGTGTGTACAAGGGAACACACTAACCTTTGAAGGAATAGTTGGAAGACTTACTACATTTGAGCTGTCCAATTTTGACAACTACATACCTAAAAATATTGAATCTACTTTCAAAGCCAAGATGAAAATAAAAGATATTGAGGAGGACACATCAAGAAAGAGAAGAAGAAAGGGAAAACATGCATCTAGTGATAGTAGCATAGATGAGGAAGATGTGGAACAGTTCAAAGAACTACTAGCTAGGAGATTCTATGGAGGTAAAGACAAATTCAAAGGTAATCTCCCTATCATATGCTTCAATTGCAATGAAGTAGCCCATATAGCTGGAAGATGTCCAATAAAGAAAAACTATAAAGAAGGAAACAAGTTCAAGATCAAAAGAGAAGATGACAGCAAAGATTACAAGGAGAAAGGAAAGAGATGTTACATTGTTGAAGAAGAATCTAATGAAAATGATGATGAAGTGGTCTATGTAGCCATGAAGGATGAATCAGATAAAGATGAAGATGAAGCAACAACATTAGTTACCTATGTGAACAAGAATGACAAGTGGATCATAAATAGTGGATGCCCACATCACATGATAGGAGATAAAAGTAAGTTCATTATATTTACTCAATATGATGGAAATAGTGTTAGATTTGGTAATGATGCCCCATTTCAAATCAAAGGAAAAGGCTCTATCAAACTTATAGATAAAATTTCATGTGATAATGCATACTATGTTGAAGGATTGAACTAAAAGTTGTTGAGTGTATCAAAATTAGGCAATGTAGGTTACAATGTTGAATTTGGGAACAAAACTACCAAGATTTATGATACTGATGGAAATCTGATAGGAAAAGGTGAACAAACTAGGAGTAGTCTATTTTACCTAGATATAAAGGAAGCAACATGTCTTGTTGTCAGACTTGATGATGTGTGGTTATGGCATAAAAGGCTGTGTCATGTTAATTTTTATAATTTGGTTAGCATCAGCAAGAAAAAGAAAGTTAGAGGATTGCCCAAGTTGAAGAAAATTGAAAACACAACGTGTAAACAATGTTAACTAGGGAAAATGACTAAGTCTAGTTTCAAAAGAAAAACATACACTTCCAATTAAGTATTGGAGTTAGTTCATCCAGACTTATGTGGCCCAATAGAACTGCAAAGCTACCTAGGAGATAGATATACAATGTTATTTGTAGATGATTATTCCATGATGATGACTGCTATGTTCTTAAAGAAAAAATTTGATGCATTCCAACTATTCAAGTGTATTTGGCTAGAGTTGAGAAGGAAATAGGAAAAAGCCTAAAATTCAGACAGAATAGGTGAGTTCACATCAAGAGAGTTTGAAACATTTTCCAATGACAAAGGTATTAAAAGGCAAACATCAACACCAACAACTCCACCACAGAACGATATTGGTGAAAGGAGAAATAGGTCAGTGATTGACTGTTGCTAGAACCCTGATGATGGAGAAAAATATTGCACTAAAATACTAAAGAGAATTTGTAAGTACTACAATCTACACATTGAATAGAGTTCAAGTCAATAAAGGTACAAATGCAACACCCTTTAAATTGTGGTATGGTCATTCACCTAATGTAAAACATTTTAAAGTGTTTGGTTGTAAATGCTATATTCTAAAAGACACTAGAAATGGTAAGTTTGATGCAAAAAGTGATGAAGGCATATTTCTTGGATACTCCACTAGAAGTAAGGCATATAAATGTTTTAATAATAACACTAAAAAAATTGTGGAGAGTGAAAATGTAAATTTTGATGAGAATGTAGAAGTTTAGGTTGATGAGTCAAAGAAAGTAGAGGATTATAGATCCTTTTTATACTTCTACAAATGAATGATAGTTGAAGACAATGTTACAAATCAAGTTGAGAATCAGCAACAAACTTTTGTATCTCTCGAGTCTCAACCAATAAATGCCAAGTTACATTTAGAAGTTGAGTTGTAGAATGCAGAAAATGCACATACTGACTCTAAAAATAGAATGCAAGAAAGAAATGATTAAATGCGAGGTGAACATGAATAAAATGACTCTAAAGCTAAAGAATCAAATGTGGAAAGAAGAAATGAACACAGATTAGCCAATTATGTAAGAAGACATCAAACTGCAGATCAAATCATTGGTGATAAGGATACTAGACCAATGACAAGGAATAGAGTAAGGAATGAATCATGTTTACTAAGAAAGGTTGAACCCAAAATAGTCAAAGATACACTACAAGATGATGACTGGTATAAGTCCATGAAAGAAGAGATAGATCAGATTGAAAAGAACAAAACTTGGTCTCTAGTTCCTAGACCAGCTGATAAGAATGTGATTGGTACCAAATGGGTGTTTAGAAACAAACTTGATGAGAATGGTGAAATAACAAAAATAAAGCAAGATTAGTTTGCAAAGGCTATGCACAAGAAGAAGCACTAGATTATGGAGAGACATTTTTCCCTGTTGCAAGAATGGAACGAGTAAGAACATTACTTTCATATGTTGCATATAAAGGTTTCAAAGTCTACCAGATGGATGTGAAGTCATCTTTTCTGAATGGTATATGGGAAGAGGAAGTCTACATAGAACAATGAGAGGGATTTGTTGATGAGAAGACCAAGGACATGTTCTGCAAGCTACATAAAGCACTTTATGGATTGAAGTAAGCACCTAGAGCATGGTACCAAAGGTTGCAGAAATATCTTGTGAAGATAGGATTTGAAAGAACAGATGACAATAGAAACTTGTACATCAAAGCTGAGGAAGGTAAAGACATTTTAATATCAGAAATATTTGTTGATGACATAATATTTGGAGGAAAAGATGTTTTATGCAAAGATTTTTTTGATCAAATGAAGCATGAATTTGAGATGTCAATGTTTGGAGAAATCAAATTATTTGTTGAATTACAAGTACATCAGTTGAAGCATGGCATATTTGTGACCCAATCCAAGTACATCAAGGAAGTACTCAAAACATTTGGTCTAGAAGACTCAAAAGTTGTTAGCAAACCAATGGCAACAGGCCATAAACTATCCAAGAATGATGAATTTATTGAAGTAAATTAGATATTGTATAGGTCAATGATTGGAAAGCTACAATATGTTGTACATAGTAGACCAGACATTGCATTAGCCATTGGAATAGTAGCAATATTTTCTATCAATCCAAGAGAAAATCATTTAATGGCAATGAAGAGAATATTGAGATACCTAAAAGAAACTGATGACTTTGGTTTATACTACAAGAGGAATGAGAAGTTTGAACTGAAAGCCTACATTGATGCAAATTTGGGAGGCAACATTGATGATAGAAAAAGAACCAGTGGAGGAGAACTTTTCTTAGGAAAGAGCTTAATTGCATGGACAAGAAAAAAGAAAAGCTACACCTCACATTCTACTACAAAAGCTGAATATGTGGCAAGTACTATAAATTGCACCAATATTGTATGGATCAAACACTTGCTACAAGGTATGAAGGAAGAGGTGATTGAGCCTATGACACTTTATTGTGATAATACAAGCGCTATCAATATATAAAAGAACCCAGTAATGAATGCTAAAACTAAGCATATTACAATCAAGTATCACTATGTAAGAGAATTGATGGAAGACAAACAAGTGAAGATGGAATATGTTAGCTCAAAAGAATAGATTGCTCATATCTTCACAAAAAAACTACCTAAAGATGCTTTTGAATATCTTAGAGGTAAGTTAGGGGTGATACCCATAGCTAAGGCTACTTGAATCAAAATAAAAAACAAGAATGTCCTACATCAAATAAGCTAAATGTTGAAGATTTTACACATTGATGCAAATGATGTTTACTTTGGGATCTATGCCTAAAGTAGTAGAAGTGTTAAAACTTTAATCAGTCACAAGCAAGGTGATAGAGGGAGACAGTAAATGAACCTATAAGAGCTATATCTGCATTTTAAGATGCTAATATGTCTTTGTCATTGTCTCAAAAGAGGGAGAAGTGAACAACTGATCAACAACTAGTTGAAGATAAAGGATCAAAGAAGTAGAAGCAGATTTCAAAGGTTGATCAAAAAAAAAAAGATGAATAATACAGAGGGAGAAAGATAAAGATAAAGGATAAGACAACAAAGAGGGAGAAGTGAAACGAAACAATCAGAATAGTAGTAGGAGATGTGATGTTACAACTTACTTTTTGGCATTCGACTTACTGTTCTAACCTAGTAAAGCTTCTAGTGGAATAGTTTAGTTTGATGGTTGATCAGTTTGGTTTGCCATCAATGCCAAAGAAGGAGATTGTTGAAAATATGATTGAAAAGCTTATTGTTGTTGAATATCAAAGAGGGAGATTTTTGTAAAAGAAATATTTTCAATCATTTTTTTTCCATTGATGTCAAACTTGCTATTTGTAGGGATGATATTTTCTTATAAGACCCAAGCACTATCACTTAGTTGATCGATGAAGAGGATTTGATCAACAAGATGTAACAAGAGCACCTAAAGGAAAGGTTGAGTTATGATATGGTAATGACATGCAAGGATCATTTGAGACAATGGTTAAGTAATGTATTGATGACATACTCAAAGATACAGAGGTTGGTCATGCTTAGATACATTGGAGGAAGAAGTTGTAACAAGGTTGACTACAAATATCATCAGTAGATGTTGAGCAAGTTAGTTGAAGCTAAGCAAATTCTTAGTAGAAGTCGAGTGATAGAAAAATTTCTAATGTATGTCGATTGATCTTCAAGTGTGAAGTAAAGATTAGGTGTTTAGCATTAGAGAATTTTCTAGTGTGTGCCAAGTGATCTTCTGGTGTTGAGCATTAGGAAAAACATATTTGACATCGAGTAACATAGTATGTGCCTAACACCAATAATTCAATAGTGCTGAGTTGTTACATTATTTCAATTGATAACGATTTTCCAAATCTAAGCCAACTTAGTGGTTGCATTGAATTTTTTGAATGAGTTGGAAGATAAGGACGATGAGTTGTTGGTATAGAATCTTATGTGAACCATTTTTGGGCAAATTCTAAAGGATTATTCAAGAAGTTTCTAGATGAAACATAATATGGGTTAGATATAATGAATCCTACCTAATCCATGCAATTTGAAATTGAAAAATGGATGAATCAAGCAGGAAAAGGAAATCCAAGACTTCTATTTAAGAAGTCATAGACCAAGAAGCAAAGAGCTATTGATACTATTGCTATTGAAGTGCCAAATCTGAGAAGTGCTTAAAAGGGTGTCAAGAATGAGACATCTAGGAGAAGGAAGAGCACAAAGGCTCTGCTTCAATGAGTGGTCATGAAGAGATGATTGCACTAGTACATTGAGTATGTAGACTCAAGGAGACAAAGCTTGAAAGAAAGGGCAAGCTATTAAGAGTTGCAGACATTGAAGGCTAGGCAAGGGTATGAGCTGAGAAGTGATCTAAGATCTACAAGATAAGTTGTATGTTGTAGTCAGGTCAAGATTTCACAATACTCTCTAGCAATTGTATTAGATCTAAAAATCCTATGGACTTAGGTCAGCCTAATAGCCATTTATAAATCCTTTAACAGGGTGACTTTCCAAGTGAATGTTCTAAAGTCCTCTAACTAGGCCCACTTCTAATAGGGTGGTTAAATCCTCTAACAAGGTCAAATTTAATAGTGTGTTGTAAGCCTTTGACAAGGTAGGCCTTTCATAGGGCATCACTTCAGAAGGGTGAAAATTGAGTAGCATGTTACTGGTGGTTTTTTCCAAATTGGGTTTCCATGTAGATCATTGTGTCATGTGTTGATTTCTTGTCTATTATACTTGCATGTTGATTTACAGTAACTTACTAATTATATAAGTTAAAGCTTGGATGGATGAATGGTTAAATGATTTCACTTCACTTAATGAAAAGTTTGAATAGTACATTTGGACCTTGAATAACTGATTCAACACCCCTACCCCCCCCCTCCCCTCTCTCAGTTATTCTAAAAGCAATTCTAACACTTATCTTGTGAAGATATGTGTGAGACATATATGTGATCTATGTGATATTTTTGATAGAAGTGAAGTTGATGAGATGATCAATATGTGAACTTTATATAATGTATGATTAGAGAAAGTACAAATTATAATAGTCATAAAGTATTATATGTATATCTATTCTTCTGAAGAGCTTCGTTATATAAATGCATGTTAGGGTTGTGGGCTCTTCTTGCATACAGTGTATTTGATCTACCAACTCCTAATAGGGTTGAAGTTTCTAATAAGGCATTTTCTTTGAACAAAGATTCAAGAAACTATATGTACTTCATAGAGTCCTAACATGTTCAATATCCTTAACATGATTCTTTTGTTTAGTGGATCTTCTAGTGGGTATCATCCCTATTGGGGTTTTCCCTTGGCTAGGGTTTCCCTAGTTAAGTAATGGTGGAATGAGTTCTTTATGTGCATGGTTATATTTATTGTTCACCATTTTAGGTTTATTTTCATATACAAGTTATAAAGTAATTAACAATATTCAGTTATTGGCAAAAGTTTGTACAATATTGATGTACCCCGTATCAAAATTATCTATATCTACTAGTGCTACTCCAGGATCACATAGGTTCACTACCCCTTGAACTCCCCCCCCCCCCCCCCCCCCCCCAAGAAATAATATAGATAGAAACCACACCTAATAAACCTTTGAGTCTAACTAGACTCCACACCACAACAATTCCCTTTTATGTTGTAGAGATGAAAGAAGTACCTACACTTGGCTTATGGGTTTGTAGATTGTGTGATTAGCTAATGCACATCTATTTTTTGGATAACTAAAGAAGATTCAAGGGAAAAATCTTCTTTATTTAGATTCATCTATGTATTTTATCTTATCATTAGATAGTTGAAATTATATTAAATTAGTAAGCAATATAGTGGGTGGTAGAATGATAGAATAGATGTATTCATTTTTATTCTTTGGTTTTTGATACCACATTTAGGTGACACACCTTATGGTTTTACTTATCCCTTATTGTGATATTCTTAATCATAGATTTGAAAAATATGATGAATATGTTAGGAATGTTGACCCTCATTATGATTATTGATTCTCTTAAGTGTTTTCTCCTACACTTTGGTGGTTCTTGTACTCCTTGGTGTGGAGATTCTAAACCTATTTTATTCCTGTGTTAGCTCTTTAGCCTTGCTTTCTAAGTTGGACAACACTAGGACAAAAGTTTCGATGATGTGAAGTATCATGTTAGTTGGGAGAAATATCATACAAAAATAGCTAATATTTGTACAACAATACTGATAAAATGGTTTGACTTTAGGATAAATACCTTATTCTTACCCCCATAGCTCTAGTAAAGCTTCGTACCACAATACTGAGAAATATCAACTAGATAGAAATAGTATTCATGTCCCCTTAGGAAAAAAATAAAAATGATATAAAGCAGATGAAAAAATTATGATGTATATGATCAAATTAACATAAGATAACATCCATGGTGATAGATAAGAGAATATGATCAAAGAGTCACCATCAAGAATTGATAATATGCCCTAGTTTGGCCAAAAATATAAATAATAAGAATTATGTCAAAATAGGAAGAAAGGTAAAACGTAATGAATGAGAAGAGAGGTTAAGAGAATAGACATGATGAAAAAATGAAGAAACCATGAATGTCTCAAAAGATTGAAAGATTTTTCCTCCAAAGGGTTAGTCAACTGCATATAGAAGAAAGGATATTTAAAATGTGATTTTGACAAATAAGATGAATCCAAATTTTTGTTTTGATCCTTATAAATATAATCTATGACATTAAAATTAGGTAAGGGTGCAATTTTTGCAAAACTACACGACTTTAAAAATTACATCAAAAAGGCTATATAAGGGGTCCAAAAGGGTAGATGGGTGTGATGATAAGATTTAATCCTTTTGATGAGAGGAAAAAAATAAAATAATGACTAAAAGATAGGAGATATAATGAAGACATGATCAAGAATAATAAAGAAGATGAAGGAGAAAATTCCTCATCCACTTGAGTAGTACTATTAATAGGTTGGACTTCTTCTGAATTACTTGTAGTAGAAGGTTCTTGATCATAAAAGGGAAAACCATTATCAATAGTGAGCCCTAGGGAAATATTTTCTTTTATCTTTCATGTGGCTCAAGGTTTCAAGGTTTAGCAAGAGAATGTTTTTTATTAGTTAGAGGACCATGTATGGAATATCCCATCCTCTTAAGAAACTCGTAGACTTTTTCATAGTTCTTAGGAGAAACAGGGGTAGTAAGTGTAATTTCATTAGGTGTATCTTCTCTATAGACCCAATCTATAAGAACTTAATCCTCTTTCTCATTTTCTAATGGGACTAAGGACTAGAAAAAAGTGTTGAAGTGATCATGGTAGATGATGAAGGTTCAAGGTTTTCAATAGGATTGAGGGGAAAGTGGAAGTAAAAAAGATGGGATCAAGGGTGTATTATCCCATTACAATGATCATTATTTTGATTTTCCTTTCACAATCGGCAAGAGTGGTTTTATCTTCATTATCATTTTTGTTGTTTTGTACCAAAGATTTAGTACCATTAAGTGTTTTGATAGACATGTAATTGTCTTCGAGAATATATATCTTCATTCCATTAAAATCTAACTTAATACACCAATGATATGTAGAAGGAACTCAATGCATGTAATAGATCAATGGTCTCCAAAAAAGATGTTGTTGCAAGAGGTATGCCAATTACCTAGAAGACTACCATCCTTCTCAACTATGACAACTTGGATAGGAAATAATACCAACCCTTTATAAGATCTTTCAACCTCACCATAAGCCTTTATTGCAATCTTTCTCCTAGGGTCAATAGAAAATTTAGATAGAATGAGCTATTAAATAACATTACAAGAAAAAAAAAATTAAGCCAACACATTAACACACATCTAACTTGGGTTTGATAAATGTGGACCTCAATATAAAAGGAAAGATTATGTGGATGGATGAGAGAATTTTTGTCCCCTTTAGAAAAGGAAAGGTAGTGTAGAGTGGAAATAAGGTTAACCTTAGGCTATAATTTATCAGCATCAATATTAGTTGAAACACTAGCTATGTGCAATGATGTTTCTAGGTTCCCCTTATACAAAGGTGACAACTCTAGTAGCTCAAAGGTAGATATGTGTGGAGGAGCTTATTGAAGTTGATCCATGATATTGTAAGTTGAATTGGTAGTAGTAGAGGCTTGTTTGGGAGAGGAAAAATGATTGGATTATTTGGAAGAATTTGTGCCTCTAAGGATAACTTTAGGTTGGCTTCTAGTAATAACATTAAGTCTTTCATCATCTAATGAAGAGTTTGCACCTCTAAGAATGGTCATGTGTTTATGTTCACTATCAGTTTATTTTTGTGTGCAACCAAAAAATCTTAAGATAACATTAGGTCTCACATCAACATCTAAATTGTATTTAGGTTCATCATATTTCAGTCTCAACATGTAAATACTTTTGGGTAAAAGTAGGAAGTTGTGCTATCTTCAAGTTGACTTATTAGATTAACTCAATTTGAGTATTTCTATCTAAAAATAAATTTTGTTCAAACATATGATGTATTCGATAAATTCATTCTAGCTAAGGTATTTATGTTCTCACACTTTTCCAATTGGAAATGTCTATTAAATGAATTTTTTATACTAATTTTTTTCCAATTACTAAATAAATTAAATTATTTCAGAAAATAGACATTCCAACACTTCTTACTCTTATTAGTGATTTTTTTTAATAACAGATAAACACCATTTTATAGAGTTCAAAGTTAAGAGTCTTTTCATATAGTGTTTATAGTGTTTTACTTAGATATATTATACTATAATTAAAAAATACTACAAGTATGTATTCTAACACTCAAGAAGATATTAATTTTGAGAAACAAAAATAGAGTAAATCTTATAAAGAAATTAAAAATTGTATGATGTTCTAGAGAAGAGGTTTTGAAAATAGATTGATACAAGTATGAGAATGTGTTTCAACCATTGTTTTGTCACTGATGTTAAATTTGCTACTTCCTGGTAAGACAGCTACTTAGTTGATTTGAGTTCTATCATTTGTTTGATTGATGAAGTGGATTTGATCAAATGAGATAACAAAAGAACCTAGATAAAAGGTTGAGTTATAGAATGAAAAAGGATTACAAAGATCAATTAATACAGTAATGATATAGTACATTGATTATCTACTTAAGGTTGCAAAGGTTCAATACACTGATAAAGTCTTGAAGAACAAGTAAGAAGAATTGAGTTTTACAAGCTTGATTGAGTGGATAGTAGGTTCCAAGAAAAGTTAGTGGAAACAAAGAAGAAAATAAATTAGAGCCAAGAAAAGTCAAATTTCAGTGTATGCCAAGTGATACGATGCAAGTTGAGTAAAGTTTAGTTGATGTTAAGCACCAATAAACTTTAGTGTTTGCTAAGTGATCTAGTTGAACATGAGTGGAACAAAACTATGGAAGCTAAGTGACAAAATAGTGATGTCAAGTGCCAATATTCATGTTAAATCGTACATTCAATGAATCTAAGCCAACTATTTTGTTTTCTTGAATTTTGTGAAGTGTGTGAAAGATAATATGAAGAGTTGGTGGAACAAAATTCATGGTAAACCATAATGAGGAAAATTTAAAGAGGATTGAAGAAGAAGTTTTTAGAAGGGACTAAAATTAAAAGATGGGTAGATTCATTGAATCCTACCTATCCTACCTAACCCTAAAATGGACGATAGAGGATGAATGAAAAAAGATCTTAATTTCTATTTATAGAGATGGCTGGTCAAAAGAAAAGTTTATCAATGTTCAATAATCTAAGTTAGACAAGAGGTCTAAGGTATTACTTCATTTAGAGACTAGAAAAAAGATACTGCTATTACCAAGAAAAGAAAGAAGGCTTTAGAGTATGAATTCCTAAAGGGTGAACAAGGTATCAAAGTTAAAGTGTGTGAAAGCCAAGAAGAATGGAGGACTAAAACATAGATCTATAGTATGCAAGTGAGCTATAATTTATTATCATATCAAGTATTACTATTGTTTTTTAATCATTCTACTAGTCTAGGGTAAATCCTTTGGATTAAGGTTGACCTAACAATTATTTGTAAATTCTTTAATTGGGTGGCATTCCAAGTGAATGATCTAAAATCCTCTAACAAGGCTTATTCCTAACAAGATGATTGAAATCCTCTAACTAGGTCACATTTAATAGTGTGTATTGTAATCTTTAACAGGGTTGGCCTTTCATAGGGCATTACTTCAAAATATTGAGAATGAGTGGCATGTTACTGGTGGCTTTTCCCAAATTAGATTTCCATGTAAATAATTGTGTTAAATGTATTATTGAATCTATTGTGTTTTGCGCTTACATTTCTACAATGTTGATTTGAGAGTAACCTATAAAGTTTAAGTGATTGTATGATCTAGCAAAAGCATGCATCAATATGTTTTATGGATATGAGTTCACTAAGCTAAGAAAAGTTTAAAGAATTCCAACAAGAGATTCCTCTTCCAAAATGCATAATTTCTCTTTTGGTTACAATGGATTTGCTTTGAACAATGTGGTGGAAGATGAAAACTATCGATTTCAACTGACTTGAAATTTGAATTATTATAAAAGAGAAAATATAGGTCAAAATCATATTTTTATTTTTATTGATCTAGATATATATTTCATCTATAAAACAATCTAAGATCAAAGGGAAAATAAATTATTTCCATATAGTTTTGTGGTGGGAATTAGACCCCTCATTTTTAGGATATTTTAGTAACTAAAAAATCATACTTAAAAATTATGATTTAATATATCAATTCTTGTTCCAAATAATAATTAAAAATAATAATCCTAAACTTCATTCATTTCTATACATTTCAATAGTTTACTCCATTTTCAAATTCTAAATAATAATGCCTATTTTATGTCATTGAAGTTGAATAGTTATACTTTTGTTAGCCTTTTGCTTTATAAAAGGGTGACATAGGTTTGTGCCTTTACCTTTTTACTTATAGGCTAAAACATGTGAATGATATTGTTATATGCTAACATTTCTCCTTGTTCATATTTGGCAAGATAGTCTTTGAAATATTTGTGATAATCATTCTTGAAAAATCCACTTACACCAACTTTTTGACTCTTAATAAGGTCTTGGATGATACATTTCAGTTTGATATAGTTGTCATTACTATGACTCCTTTTTATATGAAATTTTTAGTAGTGATCATCTCTCTAGCATGGAGGTTTGGCATCAGGTACATGGGGTCATGATTTTTATGTATTGTAATGATCTAATTGTTAATAAAAGTTTTATGGATCACATCATAGCTACACGAGAGTAAATTCACGCTTAGGCTTTGATTTATGTGTAGATTTAAGCTTGTTGGAGTCATTAGTATTGGCAACCTATTGTTGTTTAGTTGTTAAGACAACACTAGCCAAGTTGAATATAGCTTCCTCAGCCTTAGACACATCAACTTACCCATCATTGCACACATTTTATTTTTCTAAGCTTTGTTCCTATCTTTACCATTTACATTTCCATTATACTTGTTAAAATTTATCTCTCACTTCTTAACTATGACATCTTCTATGGGAAAAACACTCTTAATCATGTCATTAAATGTGAGAAACACTTTCTTCCTAAGATTATTGTGTAATTGTGGTATAAGGTTTTTCAAGAATTTTTTGAGGATATCTTGAATATAACTTCCTCCACCTATGCAGGAAGATAACATAGGGTTCAACCAATTTTTCTTCAAAGTTTCATCAATCGAGCATCATGAGAGGATGTTGAACATTGTAGGAAAAGTGTTGAATAAACCTTTGAAAAAGTTCATCAAAATACATATGTGGGGGTGTGATCTTAGTAAACTATTCCATAGGTTGACCATTTAAAATCCTTGAGAAAAGTCTCATGACATAAGTTCCATCATGCATAAAGTCAATGCTTAGAGCATAAAATTACTTTATGTGTTTATGTGGATCCTCATTGCAATCATATTTGTTATACTTAGGGATCTCAATGTCTCAAGGGAAATGCATCAGCTTAGGCTTAGGCTTATTTTTTTATTTCCTTAAGTTTGACACCATAGTTTTCAAGTTATGTATCTATTTTATAAAAATATCGAGATGAATTGACTCTTTCTTTTGAATCAAAATTTGAATGGAAAATTTATATGGAAATTTCAATCCCCTAGAAGAAAAATTCGTGAAGTATTTATCTCCAACTTATTCTAATGTTTCATCATAAGTTTTTGAAAGTAGTCATCTTGCCACAATTTAATGAGTTCCTCTTCAATAATCTCATTGTCTACTTTACTTCCATGTTAAGATATATGTGAAGCATGTCCATAATTGTAAGATTTTGGCAGGGACTCAAAAACATTAATATTAGACCTTAGAGTTTGAGGATGAGTTTTGTTTCCATTATTTTCAAAGAGATTGACATTAGTATTGATATGTCCAAAGATGTTAGCATTGAGCCTAGTTGTCATAAGACTTGATTGTTCATCAAAGTAAGCCTTTATCTTGCTTTCCATTTGTTAGAGTCTATCATTAATGAAGTTGTCTATGCATATATTTATTTCTTCCTTAGAAACTTGTAAATATTAGGACTTTCAAGTGGGGTATCTAAAAGTACTGCCAAAGTGATTAAGTGGATCAAAATAAGTTGTAGATTTATCTTCTTCTTTGTCAAATAGAGGTTTAGTTCAAAAAATTTGATGATGTGGACACCTATTTGGGTAGGTTAATTCATCAAATATAATAAAACAATTACTTCCTCAAATAATCTGATACCTCACTTTAGTCAGTATGAAAGTGATAATATTCAACTAATGAGATAACACAATATGAGAAGATGTCAAAACTTAACAAGTAAAGCAATCAATTTTTACAAATAGGAAGTGATAGAGTATCAAAGTGATTTATCAAGATAAGTGTCCAAGTAATTTATGACACTTTTGACTCAAGTCAAGAGATAAGTAAATAGATTAATAGTTAGATAGATTGACCAATGAGGACAAGTGAACAACTATCCTAGAGAAGTATGTAACCAAGACACCAAGGTTATTCTTTTCAACCTAAATAGTTCCTAAAACATAGGTTGTGAATAATGGAAGTAAAATGAAAAAGTGTAGTGACTATAAATGAGCCAAAAATTATTTCAAAATAAAGAAAACTAGGTTCAACAACTAGGTAAAATAGTTCAGGAAACCAGACAAGAGATGGATAGTAGCAGATTTCATAAAATACTCTACAGAAAGAAATAAAATAATTTAGTGTGAAACAATATTATACAATATGGTAGTACAATAGATAGAAGGTTGGTAGTAAAATAGACCTTATGAAGAATTATGATACTTGACAGGGTTGTATGATATTTCTCAATAGTACAATATGATAGTTTTCCTGTAAAGATAGTTTGTGACTTGTGTTTTCTCAAGAGACCTAGTTTGATTGATTTCTTGACCAAGTAATATAAAGTAATAATCGTAACAATGTTGAGTTCAAGTTTTACAAAACAATTTTGAGTTCAAGTTTTTTATTAAAATAATAATATTTCAATAGAATTTTTTCTATAAGAAAAAGTGATACAAACACTTGTCTTAAAAAAAATGGACAATGTACAAAGAAACCTTGCCAATAGAATCATTTGTGAAGTCTAAAAATTAAAGCCCTATGAAATTACCCCTTGTGTATGTTCAACAATATTTCCATGGGTCCAACATATTTGGAAACACATGAAGCAATGTCTACCTAAGCTCATGGCTCAACAGTCAATAGCCTATGCCACAACTTTATGTTCCCTTACCTCACGTGGAATGGTTTCTTCACATGTTTGAGAATAGAAACTCATTGAAAGATGTGGCACCAAATGGGAAATAATGATAATTTATTTCAATAAATTTTATGTACTTTAACTATGTCTTATGAAATAATTTTTTGATGTTATGAACATTTTGGAATGCTTCTCAAATTAAGCATGAGTTGGAAAGTTGAGATATTCAATCATTATATATATGATTCCATTACCACTCTTGGTTTTACCTTCTTAGACTTCCTTGATGCCAGGCTAGGTATCTTTCATGTTAGGAAAGATTCTGGGGAAGCTTAACAACTTCGTGGTAGGGTGTTAAACCACTCCTACAATATTATTGCCCTTATGTTTTCTTAAGAAGGTTTTGGAGCTTATTTCAACTTGGTCATCATATCTAAACCATATTGGTATTCTAGTATCTCGTACCTGGTATGTGGCATCTGGTATTTTACATGTGGTATGATAATTGAGAATTAATTTTGATTGGTCAATAATAAAAGGACCTTGACTCTCATTGAAATTTCTATATTTTATGGAGAGTGCTGATGTGGCATTGGTTTTACAGGGGCACTCTTTCATATGGTCTTGGTTCCACACTTGGACCTTGAGTTCACTATGCTAGATAGACAATTGTAAGTCAACTAGCTTAAATTTAGTTATATGGGTTGATGACATGGGTTTCATGGTGTATCAACTAGTTATGACTACTTTGACATTGAAGAATAAGATGCTCCTTATGCATGCCAAGCTTTTGGGTTGACAATTGTTTTCTTTAAAGATAGTCAAAATGGAAAGTTTATGGAATGATTTAGAAAGTTTATTTAAATTTAAATTATGTGATGGTATAATATGCATTTTTTTGTATTATACTTGATGTTTTAATATATTTACATATGTGATGCAAGAAAGGTGTCAATTTCTAATAACTACTGAGATAGTCAAATGATGGTTGTTTTTTGTACTAGGTTATGAGTGCCTATGAATTCAATATTTGGCTTGTGATAGAAATAAAAATGTCTTTTTATTGTGTAAATGACATTTGATGCACATGTGGTGCAAGAATTTATTTTTATTTCATGCCAGATTCATGATGTTCATTTAGTAACCTAATATGATAAGTAGCAAGAACATGGATTTCATTTGCAAAAGTATTGCATGTTCCATTATGCATTTAGAAATGTTTGATTATCAATATAAATTGCATGTGATACATGTGAGGTTTGGTTATGTTCTTAACAACCTTGGATGCAAGATGTTGTTAAACATCTACTCCCTCTTGGTGTGAATTGGATTTTAATTGGACTATGTTCAATTTTCATGAACTTTGATGTGATCAGGAGCTATCTTGAGAATTTTTCTTCTGACCACCTAGCCACCAATTTCTTTTGTAACCTATCTAATTTAGTGCAAGGTAGGATAATCCCCAATAAGAAGAACATGTAAATCCTCAACCATGTCAACCGTAGGCAAATTACGAACATACAGATCTATAGTATCATGTAGATCCAAAACCAAATCAGCAACAAGTGAATCCACACTAGAAACATCAAACACAACATAAAAAACATGTAGATTTAAATCCCCAATGTGTCTTCAATACATCCTTAACCATGAAAAACATAACTCCACCAAAATCCAAGCTCCATGCTCCTACATCTGACTCTCCAAGTAAATAGAAAAGTATGTCCCATACATTGACGCCCAAAGAAAGATCTACAACCAAATTCATCTTTACCAAAGGGTTCCATTTCATCAAAGTCAATACAACAAATCTGAAAATCATCCATCTATGCTTCATCCACTAAAACATTAGAATCAAATACATATCAGCAACCTAATGATCATGCTCACACCCAAGAACAAACTAAACATAATGTTTCATCAACGAACCTTCGTCCACATCATCAACAACATGTGAATTTAGACCCATATCAATAACCATATGAAAATCCGCATATCAAAGATCTCAAAAATCTCATTGCTCACAACAAGATGCTATGCAATATTCAATTCATTACCAACAACAACCCAATCATACATGACCAAGTTCTTTGCAATTTCCATTACCAACAACAACCCAATCATACATGACCAAGTGCTTTGCAATTTCCATGTCAGATCCAATTGACTGATCATGAAAACCAATGTTTATCCCAACATCAACAAGGTTAGGAATATCTTCAGCAATAACCTCTTGTTTCTATGTAGGTTTTGTATCAGGCTCCACAAACAAATCAACAAAACCAACCTCTTCCACCTCGACCTTGCTATGTCATCTTCTCTCATGAACAAGTCCCTTCACCAACCAAACAACTCTCTTCTAAATTGGTAGACTCGAGGTCCAAAAAATCTACAAAATGCCTTCCTCGTCATATCTTTATCTCATTTAGTTGAACTATTTTCAAACCAAGTAACCTCCTCCTTAGTTCAATCAGCCAAACTAGCTTCAACCCGAGTAGAGATCTTAGAAAAATTCCTCTCCACAACATCATGGAGATTCACAGTCATCTCAAGATCCAATCCTCTTGAAGCCATCTCCCAAGATCTTTGTAAACCCTCTGCAACAAATCCTTCCCATGCTACTTGTGACAAAACCAAATTTTTTGCAAGTTAGATCACAACCTGCCACCTCACATGAAAAATCAAGAACCATATCACAAGTCTAGGATCACAGATCTGCAATCCACAAACTCTCTACAATCATGTCTCAACAAGATTAGTCTTCCATCTTCACATCCATCATTCCATCCATGAGTACTCTGCAATTTCAAGTCAAAACCATGATCTACCACCTCACAACCAAGAGGTGTAGGACTATAGGAAGAACAACACACCACTACATCAAGATCTTCTTAGATCTACTTTTCCAACCTAATTCCTAGTGAAAACTACCACAACTTGGGCAATCTATCTACACACTCAAGAACATCCTTCACTCTAATACCACCTAACATAGTGCAAGGTAGGACTATCCCTAAAGGAGAACATGTAAATCCTTAGCCATGTCAAACATGGGCAAATGAGCAACATACAGATCTGTAGTATCATGTAGATCCAAAACCAAACCAATAAGTAGTCAATCCACACTAGCAATATCAAACTCCACATCAAAAAGAACAAGTAGATTCAAATCCTCAATGTGTCTCCAATACACCCTTAACATGAAAAGCATAACTCCACCAAAATCCAAGCTTGATGCTCCTATATCTCTATCTATTGTGACTCTTATTCACTTTTATTTTATCGGTTTTGTTTCCCCTTCTTAGATTTTTATTTGAGAATTATGAATCTTATTTTCAAGACTTCTTTGATCTTAAGGTGGCTAGGGTGTGTGTGTATATTTGGTGATGGTAGTCCTATGATTTGAAAGCGATTTCATCTATCATGTTTAGTGTGGAACATTCATAAGATGTTCAAAGGAGTAGATTGTAAAGAACATATCATTATTCCTTTTGCATTTTTTTTTTTGTTTTATTTTTTGTTTCAATTTGGAAAGCTTACCTTCTGATGTGGGTGCCAAATGTTGACAAATAGGGAAGGGTAGAAATGATGCTTCCATTTGCAACTCTACCTACCAATGTAATATTGTCAATACAAAAATGCATTGGCCAAAGCTATGTGCATATGTTTATTTGATATGCTTTCCCATGTTTCATCTCCCTTCTACATCCATGATTATGGCTACTTGGACATAGGTGGGAAGTAGTATGTTTCATGGCTACACTAGATACCTCCTTCTTTTTGCACTATTGAGCATTGTCAAGTTGGGAATTCATCCCACAGAAAGTACTTGTGGTATTGTGAAGGCATTGCTAGATTGGGAATTCTACATGTTAGGTAGGATCCCAAGGAAGTACATTTTGTATGATTTGGACATTGTAGGGTTGGGCATTCTATGTGTTAGGTAGAATCCCATGAAAGTGTAAGGATTCATGATTGGGCAAGAAAGAACCTCAAACCATATTTTATGTGATGATTTAATTGCATGCATGACATACATCACAACTTGTGCTTATATGTGGGTAAAAGTACAAAGTTGTGTCACCTTTCATGCTGACTTATTAGAATGACTAAATTTGAGCATTTCTATATAAAAATAACTTTTGTTAAAATATATGATCAAGATAAATTTATTATAGCTAAGTTATATGTGGTCTTACACTTTTCTTATTGGAGATGACTATTAAATGCATGTTTTATACTAGTTTGTATCCAATTACTAAAGAAATAAAATTATTTCAAAAAAGTGGCATTTCAATAACTCTTACTATTTATTATTATATTTTTTTAATACCATTTTATAGAGTGCAAAGTCAAGAATATTCTCATATAGAGTTTATAGTGTTTTAGTTAGATATAGTAAATTGTAATTAAAAAATTCTACAAGGACACATTTTAACACTGAAAAATATGTCAGTTTTAAGAAAGACATATATTAAATCATATCAAAAAATATAAAAAATTATATGACATTCCAGAGGAGAGAGTCCTCTTCTAGAATGTATAAATTTTCTCTTGGTTAGGATAGATTTGTTTTGAAAAATGTCGTGGGAGATGAAAACTGTCTGTTTCAGGTGAGTTGAAATTTGAATCATTATGAACGAGAAAATATAGGTCCAAAGCTGATTTTAATTTTTGATTGTTGTAGCTATATATGTTATTTATAACATAGTCTGAGATCAAAAGGAAATAAATTTATTTTCTTATAATTTTGTACACCCAATTTTTAGCATTTTTCGGCAGCTAAAAAATTGTCTTTAAAAAATAGGAAAATATATCAATTCTTATTTGAAATAATTATTGAAAATTATAATCCTAAACTTTATCCATTTCTACACATTTCATTAGTTTACTTCATTTTCAAATTCAAAATAATTTTACCAATTTTATGTCATTAAAGGTGAAAAGTTATACTTTTGTTAGCATTTTCCTTTACAAAAGGGTGACACAGGTTTGTGCTTTCACCCATGTTGGTTAAGCACACTATGGTGACAAGATGGGCTTGAGGACCTAAGGTTACTAAATTGATAAAAATTGAATTTACTGATCCTTGCAAGTGATTGGTGAGCATACCTAGATGATTTACTTAATGGTGTTGATCATATGGTAGATGACATTGCATTTGTATGATGTGCTTATTCTTCCATTTCCAACATGTAGGTTGACATTTTCTATGATGCCCATTAAGGTATGATGCTTTAAATTATACTTTGTGTATTTATTAAATCATGCATTTTGATGGATGGATAACGTGTAGGTCAACATCCTTGGATAATGTCATGTGTTACATTCTTAAATGGATAATTATTTGTTAATCCTTGATTATGGTAATGAAATAGATGTTGACTATTCAAACTATGGTTTTTCTTGATTATTTTTGTGTTTCTTGCAATTGATAATGTGGAAATTGCTTAGCAGAAAAATGGTTCTTACATACGATAGAATAAAGTTGGACATGTAGGTCAACTTCTTATGATATTTTCATTAATGGAATAGTCATGTGATGACATTTTGTGTTCAACAATTTGGTCGATAATTGGTTATGAAATGTATTTTTTATTGCACCTATCATTTCATCATGTAAGTTGGAAAGTAGAATGAAGTTACAAAATTAATTGGAAGATATTGTATCTACTTGCTGATTAAACTATTTGTAGATGACTTTTGACTAACCTAAATTGACCTTTTAGCCTATGTGGAAAGTGTATAGAAATGTGGTCTTCCTATGCGAATGAAAAAGGGTATGTATAGATCCTTCTTTGATTTATTTTTAGAAATATATTGAATTGGTATTATGTTTATGTGATGACCCACCATTTATGTGACTTCTACTTTATAGAAAGTTGTTGACTCATTTTATTTAGTGAACTTGGTTGATGAACAATGATCGACAATTCGGTCATCTTGAGTTGTTTGGTTTGGAATCCTAGTCGACATGTTGTTTGACATAGACTTGGTTATTATCTATTCAACTTAGACCTTGGTCAACATGTTTGGTTGGGATTTAGTTTTTTTACCTATCAAAGTGGAACTTTAGGTTAATGTCATTTGATGCATTTGACCATGTGGTCTTCATATCATCCATTTATTTATCTCATTGATTAGATGTATATGCATAATTTTGAACTATATGATGCATTATGATGTAAATACATTTGGATGTCCACTTTTGCAAACATTTAGATGCATAATGATGATTAAATGTCAATTCTTACATTAATGATGTTATATGTGCATGTCATTAAATTTTATGATGAATCAAATAATGATGAATTGGATGTAATGGGATTGCACTACTTGCTTATGTTTTGTGGACATTGACCTATTGATGTGGATGATTACTCCCTTAGTGACTACCACATGTTCGATCAAGTACATATGGTATGTATGGTTGATTCCTTTTATTACTATTGATCAAGATGTTATTAAACATGAGTTTAAGGGAAAACATTGACTCTTGATGTTTATAATTTAATATTTCTCTTCTTGAGCTATTGACATTGAGAATGAGCTAAAAGTATTGTGAGTGCATATGTATAAGTATGGTAGGAAATGGATATGAAGTAGTTAGTAGAAAGGTCAAATCCATGTGACATCAAGGTATGATAAGTAAAGCATAGGTATATGAGTAATATCATCTCACTTTAAGGTAATTTGTTACTTAATCTTGAGATTCTTTGAGAAAAGAAAGTATTTTATTTGACATTTGAATTGATTAGTGATATATGATGTCTAATATTTCCATGTTCTTTTAATGCAATAGAGGGAATAACACATCATAAGAAAGGGGGAATATTGTCAAAGAGAGGTAGTTAATATTGTAAAACTATAGAGACATAATGGAATTCACACATCCTCACATAAAAGGATGTTCATGAAATGATTAATTGATTCAAGTGCTTGCTTCAAATGTGTATGTTATCTTTTAACTATGTAACTTCAATATGTATTCATAATTGAATTGAAATATTGTGTACATTAATATTTTTTTGAATGCATCTAAAAAGAGAAGTAGATTTCATTTTGAGAAACTCAAAATTTGATTATAATGAGTAGACAAAAGAAAATATTATTGATGAAATTGAATGTAGTACATATATTATACTGAGTAATGAATGGTAGATTTTGGGCTTGTTAATCAAATTTTATTATATCTCTTTGAATATGCCTACATTGTCTCACTTATCTGCATTGAGACGATGCATTTTCTAAGGTGGAGAGGATTCGCAACTCGCTCTTCTCATATGCATATAAAGGGATGTTTATGTTGCCACCTGGCTCTTTTACTATGCTAAATTACTTTAGTCAATAGAGATTAAAAAAATAATTGAATGAATAATTCAAGACATTTTAGGGTTGTGACGATTACAAATTAAAAATGATAGATGATGATTACGAGGCCTACCATCCTAAAAAGGTATGAGTTCTTCCTAATACCATCCCAAAAAGAGTTTTTTTTTTTTTTTTGGGGAGGGGGGGGGGGGGGGGGTTGGGGGGGAAGATTTCTAAAATGGTTAAGATATAAGAGTGGAGTAATCATAATGGGGGGTCAGTTACATGAAGAAGAAGAAAATAAAAAGATAAAATAGATGTGGCAGTTAGTGGAAGTAGTTGTAGGAGAGACAAGGGAAGGAGATATGAAATGGAAGTTATGATGGTAGGCATCTAGAAGAATTTTCCTCTTTCTATCTTAGTGAATTCAAAATCCAAATTCCTCTACAAATTTTCTCAAGAATTCAATATATGCATTTGGGGAGATCACAAGAACAATGGTGGATTTAGAATGGGATCTTACTAAAACAACCATTAGAATGAAAGAGTATGATGGTGAGGGCTATCTCATCTAGTGAGGGTTTTTTTGGTGTTAGGAAGGGTAGACTAGAAAGTAGGCTCTAAGAGATGATAGGTTCAAATCTAATAAGGCAGATGAGAAACTAGTTGTCTCAAAGAATTTTCCTCTTTCTCCTATAGGAAACAACCCGCCCTCACATTGAAAACCCTTTGCAACTTTTCACAAGGATTCAACAAACTGCTTGACATGAAGAGTATGACTAGGTATGCATTCCATCATCTTATAGCTTCCATTCTTGAATGATAAAAATTAATTAATATTAATATGGAATTCATTACAGATTATTTATCAAAATATCATCCATTTTACCCTTGGTTAATATTAATCAAGATAGATTTGAAAACCTGCATTTTTATTTACTTCTCTTTCAAATAGCTAAAGTAGCCAACATAGTCCATTGTAATAAGATGGGATGGTTTGGATATAACTATTTATGACTTGTATCTGAAAGCTCTCTACTAATTACTTACATAACTGATACTCATAAATGGAGGTGTGGAATTGGTGGTTATGTTCTTTGTTCCCTACCATTTTTACCTGATGGCATATGGAAAATTTTACCTTGAAATTTAAGTCTAATTTGTAACCAAATGAATAGCTTGTGATGCTTGTAGTTTCTTTGGAAATGTTGCACACTAAAAAAATAGGTTGTGTTGACAAACTGAAGTGTTAATATTTATTGAATTGATTGAAGGGAAGAGAAAGATAACATAGTGTGTCTTAAATGGACCATTAAATTTACTCCCTTTAACATACATTTCATAACCCTAGGAGTAGAAATGACTGCAAATGTATTTCAGAAGAAACATTCATTGATTAACAAAGATATAATGATTGAATGATTTTGCACTCAATGTTTTGAATGAAACACTTCACAATTGGTCAAAACTATTTATCTTAGATAGACATTTGAAATTATATTGCTAACAGTGAGTTTTGGAAACATCCCTTATCAATTTATTTCTTTGCCCTGCAATGATATTTATATAAATAGATAATAGTAGACCTTATCAAACATAAATATTGTGCCTTCTTGAAACAATTTACTTTCATTGATCAAGGTTAGGCACCATGAAACCATCTATGCCATTAAATTTTTCAAACTCTCCTAACTCTTGTTATAACCACATCATGGAATGGGTTTTGTTTTTGGAAGCCATAGAATTTTTTGTAAAGTGCACAAGTTTTAGTACGGATAGAAAATTTAGTTTTGTTTCCTTTTTTACAATGAAATTCCATAATGGAAAATATCTTTAATCCATGCTTTATATGTACAAAATGTAGAGTACCCTTCAGTGAATTTTTATAGAGATGGACTCACATAGAATGTGAATGGATGTTACATGTTATACAACTGAAATATTATGTATTCAATTCATTCAAGGAACATTTGAGTGTATCTATCATGATTGGTGTTCATAATTGAAGGAATATTTGTTTGTATCTATCATGATTGGTGTTCATAGATAGTTATAAAATCCTTGATTTTTAGATATAAGACTCTTCTTGTAACCAGGAGTCACCATCGCCCATGCTTGGGACTCCTGTTTTCAAACTAAGCCTCACAAACATGAACTGGAAAACATTGACAAAAGGGAAAACAATGTTTGGCTTATCTATGCAATGTCTCCTATGGATAATTAATCCATGACAAATCTAAAACTATGACGCACACCTTTTTGTTAAGTGCATTTTTTGGAAGATTCTTATTAACATATGAGTTTGGAAAATCTTGCTCCCTGAACATTATGGAAGAAAATTTCAATTTTTTTGGAACCCTTGACAAACAAGTGAGAAATTTTTTTAAAGAAATCATTAAAATTTGGAATACTTGAGATAATCCTAAAATAAATAATAGTAAAAATCATCTAAGTTTCCAAAAATTCAAAAAATTGAAAAATGTGAAAAATCGTTAAACATCGAAAGTGTGAAAATCCAAAATGACCCAAAAAAATCCCAAAGGGAATGAAAAAGAAGTTTGGAATCCAAAATCTTGCGAAAATCCAAAATTCTTAATGATGGAAATCTAAAATCCTACAAAAAATCCCAAAGTATAAAAATCATGAGAAGTTTAAATATTGGGAAATTTGAGAAAAACTCCAAATTTGAAGAGAAAATAGATTTAAAAAATAAAGCAAAAGAAAGTAAAATTCTTCATGAATGAAAAGTTGGATTCAGGAAAAAAGAAAAAAATGATTTTCTTTCAAGGAGTATTTTTGGATTTACATGAAAAAATTAAATATTAGTTTTACTAATATTTAATTTGGTTGTTTAAATAATAATCCCAAAAAATAAATATTGAAGAAAAGTTGGAAAGATATTTGAATTTTTCTTTAAAAAATGAAAATTAATTAAATATTGATTTTAATTAATAAAAAATAATTTAAAAATCAAAATGGGATAAAGGAATACTTAGTTTCATCTTGAAGCTAAAAGCATCAACAACCGTAACCTTTTGAAACAAACAAAAAAAAGTGACTAGTGGGACAAACGATGGAAACCTTGATGGCTAAGTAAAGAAACTTCCTAATTTTAGCCTACAGCTTTAAAGACCTTTTTTTTTTTGAGGGATAATTTATATAAGAAAGCCTCTCACTCATTCCTTCTCACATAAGAATTTGAAGAGAAAATTGAGAATAGGAGTGAAATTCAAAGAGTTCAGTAAGAAGATTTTTGGGGAAATTTTTGAAATTGTTGAGGATTTTCTAGAAATTTGTAATAGAGCTCCTATCACGAAGGAACCTTTTTTATGGAATATTTAGAAGTGAATCTAGAGAGGAGTATGGAAATTTTGGCAAAAATTAAAAATCTTTGTCTTATGGACAAGTTGTATGTGTTTTTTATACTTGCTTGGCATACTCTTATGTATGGACATTATCCATTTTCAAGGAAAGGAGAATGGGAGAACCTAGGGGAATAGGAGAAATGCACAGACAATTGATAAAGAATGAAAGGAGAGGATTCTATCCTAAATCCAAAATTATGTCAAAGTGGGAAGAAATCAGAGATACAAGCCTCGATGGCCTCAATTTGAAAGAATTTAACTGGAGAATGCTTGGATATGATGATCATCGTATGACAAACCTAGCCACAAGGATTTTGAAAGGTGGAATTCTTGCTACAGCTGGTTTCCCTCCTTCTTTTCAACATCCAGAGTTGATTGTGGAATGTAACAAACACTACAGTCCTTGGGACAAATCCATCAGGGATTTTGAATGAAATATTTTGGAAGACTTTTATCTAGTATCCATTTTTGAAGCATTTGGAATTCCTTCTCAACCAAGAATGGTCACAAAAACACAGGAGCAAGCATTGAGAATCTACACCTTTGGAGTCCATTTCTGTGATGAAATAATCAACAAAAGATGGTTGAAAAAGAATAGATCACATCATTCCAAGATTCCTAAGGAGATAGTATGGTTTGACTTGTAGAGGGAATATAGTGACATGATCATGATGTTGAGTCACATATTTGGCAGGCCTCATTCTTATAGATTTGAATCTTGGATGTGGTACTTTGTTGAACAGGTGATGGAGGAAGGTGACAAAATAGATTGGGCTGGGCTCATAAGTGATAATTCGAATGAATAGTTGATGAATCTAGAACATACAAGGAAATTTTACATGATCTCATATGTAATTTCCATGCTAGCACAGAGAATGAATTATGAGGGACTACGATGCAAAGGACCGATTGGAGGTAGAACTCAACACCTCAAAGTCCATGAGTGCTACCCGCAATTGCATTTATATTGAAAGGATGATTACATGAGGGTTAATGATATATTTTCCATGCGCATAGTAAGAACACTACAAAAAAGGCTACAAATAAGATTGTTAGTGGATGCAATGAAGTTGGTCAAAGAATATGGTGCCTGGTTCATTTAGTTTCCCACCTTTTCATACATCTAAGTTCAAGGATTCTCCATGGAAGCATACAAACTTCCTAGGTATCCAATAGACAAGATGGTCTTGTTAGAGCTTACTTGGCAACATATAGCCTATGACAAGATTCAGAAAGGCAAGAAGATGTTGGAATTACAGTTCCCAATTTCCATAGGAGAAGGGAAAGCTAAGGTATGCCCATGTCTAAAGGCTGCAGAGAGATCATTAGATGAGCTCCACTTCTTTCGTCTCCCTCTTTATCTGAAAAGGAATGATTTTGATCCTTACAACAAGATCTCATCAATAGGAGGATCAAAGTACCAACACAAGGTTCACCTTGAAGACTTTTGGGCAAATGTGGTAGATGAGAATGAGATTAGGAAGAAGATGCATTCAAGATTACTGTTGAACATTGTGAGAACATGCAACATATTCAGGGTTCCTGATCAAATGGAGGAGGACCCAAACATGATGTGAAAGGGATTCAATCTAGAAATAGCTAAACCATATGATTGGAAGAGGAAAGAAGTTACAAATTTAGAAACTCTTTCAATGCTAGTCTTAGATTTTACAAGGTGGTGGATTGAGCATAAGCTTGAAAAGTTAGTTGCACTAGCTAATGGATTCACATATAGGTTGTTTGGTCATAGACCACTTAGGGATGAAAGATCATGAAAAATGTCTGAGGGGACTATTGAGGAAAGAGGAACTCCATTTGAGGATGTGGGAACCAAGAAAGGGAAAGAGGTACCTCGAGAAAGGCATCCTAAGATTTTGGAAGTCATCCAAGAACCTCAAAATAAGAGGCAGAAACACGAGAATGCTCCCTCTTCTCTAAGTCATACTCCAAGTGTTCAAGAGATAGAAGCATTTGAAAGGTAGGATACAGGGACAAGTATAAGGAGATTTGAGCAAGAAGAAAATTTGGATAGGCAAATTCATGATAGACTTAGCATAAATGCATATGAAAAGTCCATGCAAGAAAGAGGAAGAGATCAAGATATTGCTACAGAGGAAAGTCTCGCTAACACATTAGAGCAGAAAATGATTAATGATGAAGATATCCACTAAAGGAAGAAACTCCAGTAAAAGTGATACATCCTTCAAATGTTGAAACCATAGTTCCTGAATTTACAGTGGATATTCCAGGAGGTGAAGAGGAGATCGACATCTGAGTAGTCCAAAGGAAGGAGCAATTGATGATTCTAGGAGACCAAAGTATACCCATTCTAGATTGGTTGAGGTAATGAATTCAATTATTTCAACAAAGGGAGGTTGATCCAGAAATTGAATTATAGGAAATTTGGAACTGATCAAACTGATCGAAAGAACAAGGGAAAGCAAAATGGTAAACTAAATTCATCAGAGGAGAATTAGGATCTAGGGTCTTGCAGATTGTGACTCCCATAGTTGACAAAGGAAAAAATCAAATTGCTCTAGATGAATATCATGTTGCAGAAATAAATCTTGGTTGGGCCTCCCAAGAGAAAATATTAGAAGAATTTGATGACTCTATGCAAGCTTTGAAGGATAGGATGAAGAAACTGAAAGAAGGGTATGAAAAATAAAAAAGAGAAATTAGGGCCTTATGTTAGTACATCAATGACTTGCCTCATCCAATAAGGGAGGAGAGTCCATCATTTTTCCCTCCAACAGGTGTTTTCATTGAAGTGGTAGCTAATACTGACAAAATCAAGTGGACTACTCAAGGTGCAAAAGTTTGGATCAAAGGAATCCAAGAGCTAGCCTTCAAACATGCAGAAGAATTAGTGCAAGTTCACAATAGGGCATTAGATACACTCTCCAGGATTCAATGCATGGAGGAATCATAGGTGGATGAAAAAATTTACCAAGAAGAGGTGATTTCTAACATTCAGAATCTAATGGAGACTCAAAAGCAAGAATTGATCACAGGTTGAGTTATCACCGAGGGGGATGTCTATGATTTTATTCGATGGTACAATGTAGTGATCATAGCTAAGGAAATGTTTGAGAACTTTATCAGGGAATCTAGTATATGGAAGAAGATTTTTGAGATAATAAAGTTTTTATTGAAGCTTGGTGAATACTTGATGTGTCTTAGTGTTTGCTTGTTCTCCTAAATTTCTTCAATTAGATTAAGTTTAGCCTAGTTAATGTGTGGTGATTACAATGAAGAATATGATGGTGTATTGATGAATTCCTTTGGTTCATACTATTTAGATTTTAGTGATTCTAACTCGTCATGCAAAGTTAGCCTAAACCCCTTTCGTGCATATGCTTAACTTCTATCATTTGTATACATTGTTCTTCATGATGGCATATGCAGTGATATGAAAATCTTTGGCATAACCCTTGAAGATTGCACTAATTCACATCTAGTTGTAGTATAACTTGGCAAAGTGGAATTCAGTAAATTGAGGAATTTTTCCACTAGAGTACTATTTGTTGTTATCACTACCCTTAGGATTAGAATAGAATTCCTGAACCCTATCTTATTGAATTTTTGCATATTTTGTGAAAAACCCAAAATAGTACTTCATTGCAAAACCTTAAGATAGCTCCCACATCCAGTATGGCTTGAAATGAATCTGAATAAACATGTAAAGCCCCTTGTGATTTTCAGCAAATCACATCAACCACTAATCTTATCCACAATCAAGACCTAGAATTAAAGGAACCTTGGAGTCATTGTATGATCTTCTAGTAGTCTTAGCATACACAAGACTTTATTCAAGACAAGATAAGATATTTTGGTATTTTGTTCTACTATTTGGTGGGTCATAAAACACACATCAATAGAAAAAAGCACTAGAAGGAGGGCTTTGACTAAAATATTTTAGAGAAATTTCACATACTAGAGAATATTAATTCATCCTCACCTGAGGTACATCGAAGATCCTTAAGATTCACCCCAAGAGCACACGAACTACAAGAGTTGAGTTTTGATCCAAAGCCTAGGTGAGGAAATAAAGAAGCATCTACAAGTCAAAATTCACCAAGTGTAGTTGATCTCACAAGGATATTCCAAACTCCACCACCTAAACATCAAGCACAACAATCAAGACAAGGAGGAGTTCCACTAGGAGCTACACAAATTCACTACTTATTTGTCCAAATACTTGTGCAAGTTGTTTCACCTACAATTATCCAGTGACAATTTCTAGTAATTGCCCAGCAATGGTGTCCGCATAATGCATCACCCCTTGCAACATTTTCCACATACAACAATATGCCAAAGAATCCTGAACACTTTTGTTCTAAATTCTTTGTGAATGATGTGAACTCTACTACTGATGAGCACATTAAGATTTTTGATGATGTTCTCCACAATAAAAATGTGCAAGATAAGGATGTTGCATTTAGACTATTCCCTTATTCATTGGGTGAGGAAGCATTTTACCGGTATATCAACCTACCTTCAAATTCAAAATAGACTTGGCAACAATTGAAGGATGCATTCCCTAGGAAGTTTAGATTGCCTATCACCCCTACAAAATTGTATATGCAATTTATCGAGATAAGGAGACAAGAATGTAAACCAATTGGTGCTTTTAATAACCAATTTCAAAAGGCTTATTCAAGATAGGGAAATCCATATCACATAGGATATGATGTAGCATGACCTATCTACTATGCAGCCCTAGACTGTTTCACATCTATGTTTGTTCAAAAAAATCATCTGGCTCCTACAAGTTTGATTCAAGCATATGCTAAGGCAGAGAAAGTTAGTTTACAATCACCTGCAACTATGAACAAAGAACCCAACTATTTTCGAAATGCAAATAAATTAAATCATGGAGCTTTGAATTATGCTCTGACTATCAATCTAGTTGCTACCCCTCTAAACAATTTGGTGTTGATTCCTGGAGCACCTATGTCATAGGCAATGCCCATGCAGCCAATTTATCTTGAGAACATGAAAAATTCCACAAGGACCCAAGAGGAAAAAGATGAGATGAGAGTTTTGATTGAAAAAGTGAAAAAGTTATCTATTGAGGTCACTTACCTTAGAAATCAGAATAATCAGTTGTAAAATGCACAGAGGAATTATCAGTCATATTAAGGTAGCAACCAAGGTTATCAAGGGAATCCCCCTTTACATCATGATAGTAATCAAGGACACAATCAAGTATTCAATGAAGGTAATCAAGGATATCATAATAATAACCAAGATCATCAAAGAAGATCATGGAAAACTAATCAA
This sequence comes from Cupressus sempervirens, assembly GCA_028749045.1. Taxonomy (NCBI): domain Eukaryota; kingdom Viridiplantae; phylum Streptophyta; class Pinopsida; order Cupressales; family Cupressaceae; genus Cupressus; species Cupressus sempervirens. Next base: position 639,671,212 of record CM053791.1, read on the forward strand.
AATAATGGTGGCATACCATCACCATTGGAAAACCCTCCATCTGAGAATCACCCAACTAATAAAGTTTTCTTAGCAGAAGCCACTCTATCTAGATGGTGTAGATTACATGAGTCTAGTCAACATTCTAAATTATAGTGTCATGAAATTAAAAAAGTAGTAGATATTTTTAAGGGAGAAGTGAAGAACACCACCACATTTGAGAATCCTCCTCCAACAGGATATGAGATATTGCCCACACCAAGATATGACCAAGCATTGGTTTTTGATGATTTTAAGTTTCCTCCTCCTGATTCTAAGGATTACATCCCAATACAAGCTAATCAAAATTTCCCATCAGTTTCAGAAAATGGTCCCGTAGAGATGCCACATTATCAAGTTCCACTAGAAAACCAACCTCTACTAGTATCCCCACATGGATCATTACATAAGGATGGATTTTAGTTCCCTCCTCTATACAATAGTGTCTTGGTGGAAGGGACAAGTAAAGTGCAAGCTTTTCAACAAACATCTGGGAATGCTCCAATAAAGACATATCAAAGGAATTATAGGAACCATGAGCCATTAACATTGTCATTTCCTCCAAATAAATTTTCAACTCCTCTGCATCCTAATGCGAACAATAATCTTGAGCCTCTCAGAGACTCACTTGAGTATCGACAACTCATGAACTCTGAAGGTGATAGAGGCTAGTCTTCCACGATAAATTCTTCACAAAGTGAGAAGGGAAATAATAATCTTCAATCCTCCACTTAGCAAGGAGAACAAAGGCAATGTGAAAATCTAGGATAGAATTAAAAGGGAAGTTCTCCTAAAGAGGAATTGAAGAGATTGAGTTCTTATGTATTAGAGGAATTCAAGAAAACTAAAGTGAGTCTTCCATTATATGAATTGATGAATTTCAGAAATTAGAGATACATTGTTGGGAAGTTTCAATGACACACCACGAAGAATATTTCTCAAAATGTACCACATATTCCAAGAGGGGTATCCAATGTCCAATAATACAATTTTTCACAAAACACCAATGTTGTAGATGATGTATTGCCATATGCATCTAAGCTTTCCTAGAATCCTTCAAGTTTAATTGGAATGGTACAAAACTCTTAGGATGATTAGAAGGTTACATCAAATGGACAAATATCCCAAAAAATCCACCACCAAAAATAATTAGAGATAATTTTCTTGTAGTGGAGAGTTTTGCGATGACACAAAATGAGATAAATTATGTATATAACAATGAGACATTTGATTCAAAAGGGTAGAAGCTAGTGGTTCTTTATCAAGGAAAAGATGAACATGTACCTTTCATAGTATTTGTTAGAATTTTTGGGAAAATGTTACATAATTGTTTAATTGACTCTGGTGCATCAAGCAATGTAATGCCTTTGGACATATGTAGAAAGTTGGGATTGATTCCACTTCAGATTGACAAGAAGGTTACACATTTGGATAAAACTGAGGTCCCAACTGTGGGAGAGCTAAATAATATTCACATGCAATTAGCCTTTGATCCATGTGTTCAAAGTTGTATTGATATATTTTTTGTGGATATTCCTGAGGGATATGGCATGCTTCTTAGTAGAGATTGGGCAAGGAAATTGAATGGTTATATTGCAACATACTTTTCACACATGTGGCTTCCATGGAAGGGAATTCCCAATCAGATATGGATAGAAAGCACTCCAAGGCTCTGATTGTTGATCACTGAGTATGGTGAACATAATGAGATCTTATTCATGGAAACCACTTTGGGATCATATGTTCCCAAAATTGGAGAGGTTCTAATGTTGTGAGGTTACAATAGAGGGGGATTTCCTGATGTGACTCCAAGTTTCACTAAGGTACCTATTATGGATGATTTAGAACAATCACTGAATGAAGGAATGTTTGAGAATTTTAGGAATTTTGTCCTAAAAAGCATTAAGTAGGAAGTTGAATTAGGAAAAGATGCATCCATTCAAAATTTGTTGTTAGCCAACTAGTGTAGAATACATAATGCTTTTCATTCTGAGATATCATGCACCAGGTACAAATATGCAATACAAGTATCCAAAATGGTTCCACAAGCATGGATAGAAAAAAATATGGCCAAAGTAAACTCATCCTATATGAAATTTTTAGAGATATAGCAAGAAAGAATTTAGGAAGGTGAAATAGGACAAGAAGAACATCATAAAGAATCCAAGGATTCAAAGGTAAAACCACCCATAGAATATGAAAATGATCAAGTATGAACCCTATCCTTTGATGGATCCAAATCAAAGAAAGGTAGTGGAGCCGGTGTTTAACTCATCAGACTAATTGGAGAAACTTACTTGGCAACACATAAGTTGCAATTCCCATGTACTAACAATGTGGGTAAGTATGAATCATTGGTCATTGGATTGCTCCTCGCTATCCAAAAGGGGGCCAAAATCCTACATGTACATGGAGATTCAGACATAGTCATTGGACAAGTACATAAGAAATATACATGCCATGATAAAAGATTGGGTTGTTATCACAATAGAGTTTGGGACCTAACTAAAAGCTTTGATGCTTTCAATATTAAAAGGATAAGTTGAACAAGCAATCTAGTAGAAAACTCTATGGCTCAATCTACAAGTTCATTGGAACCATTAGCCATGGATTGTGTGAAGAAATTCATAGTTGAGCTGACTTTAGTACCATTAGTTCCTAGCAACATCACAAAATTTCAAGTTAGTTCCTGACAACATCACAAATTTTAAAGTGTTTGAGGATGATAAGCATATCCTCAATTTTCTAAAAAGCTTGAGGGTATTTGAAGCACAAGTCATAGATGAAGGAGAACAAAAACAAGCTCAATTTGAAATTGATGAGATTATGAATTTAAGGACAAATACCATTCCAAAAGGAATTATTGAAGTTGAGATAATTTTTTATGCAGACAGATGATGTTCCCTCCAGTACCAAAGTATTGAAGGAGGGGAATGTGAAAAGGTAAACTTAGGAATGGGAGAAAATGTCAAGAATGTATTTATTGGGAAAGTTTGTACTCCCATGAAAAAGGAAGAAATCTTGAAGCTTATGAAGGAATTCCCTGATGTTATCACTTGGGGATATGAAGATTTGAAGACATATGATACGTCTCTCATCACACATACTATTCCATTAAAGCCAAATAGTAAGCCATTTAGAGAAAGGAAACGACCAATAAACCCATTTTTAGAACCACTAATATGCCAAGAAGTGAAGAAGTTATTGTCAGCAAGAATTATATTCCCAGTTTGACACTCAATGTGGGTCACCAACCTTGTCCTTGTCAAGAAGAAGAATGGAGAGATAAGGTTGTGCATGGATTTCAAAAATCTCAATAGAGCCCCAAAGAAGGATAATTATTTAGTGCCATCATTGGATAAAGTGATACAAGTTGTTAATGGTTCTCAAATGATGTCATTTTTAGATGGTTATTTTGGATATAATCAAGTGATGGTAGAAGAAGAAGATAGATTAAAGATCACATTCACAACTAAATGGGGTACATTTGCTTATAGAAGAATGCCTTTCAGTTTGATCAATGTAGGAGCCACTTTTCAAAGGGCCATGGATTATGCTTTCAGAGACTTGGTAAAGAACTACATCACCATATACATGGATGATCTAATGTTGTTCTCTCGATGTAGGGAAGATCACATCAGTGATTTGAAGAGAATATTTCAAAGATGTAGAAGATATAGAATTTCCTTGAATCCAAAGAAATGCATGTTTGGTGTCACTAAGGGGAAATTGTTAGGACATGTAATATCAGAATGAGGAATCTCAATTGATCCTGAGCACATCAAAGCAATATTAAAGATACGATTGCCAACTAGTCAGAAAGAATTAAACTCATTCTTTGGGAAAATTAACAATGAGTTGAGAGGAAGTGCCTATAAAAGAATAAGGAAGTTCATAACTAGATTTGCAAAGATAGTAAGGCCATTAATAGAGCAAGGATAGATTGGAAACCTACAGTAAGAAAGGAATTTGAAGAAATCAAGCAAGCAATTGTGGATGCTCCTCTGTTGAGTCCAAACTACACCGAGGGTTTATATATCTACATATATATACATATGTATATATATATATATATATATCTACATATATATATATATATATATATATGTATACATATATATATACATATGTATATATACATATATGTATATATATATATACATAAATATATGTAGATATATATATATATATATACATATGTATATATATGTAGATATATATGTATATATATATACATATATATATATGTATATGTATATATGTATATACATATATATGTATATGTATATATGTATATATGTATATATGTATATACATATATATGTATATGTATATATGTATATACATATATATATATATATATATATATATAGTCCTTTGCTTTAGAACATACCTGTGCAGCTATCCTCACCCAAAAGGAAGATGATCAGGATGAACATCCTATTGCATTCATGAGTTCACCCCTTGAAAGACATAGAATTGAGATACTTGAATGTTGAAAAATAGGCTTACACTTTTGTAAAGGCAATAAAGAAAATTTGACATTAGATCCTAAGAAGCAAGGTTTATGCAATAGTTCCTGATGCAGCAGTGAAGACTTTGCTAATGTAGAATGAGTTGGGAGAAAGAAGAGGAAAGTGGATAATAATTATTCAAGAATATGACATGGAGATACAACCAATGAAGTTGGTATGAAGACAAGATCTAGCTCAAACCTTGTCTACAACTAGTCCTGGGTTAGTAAGTATATGTGTTAGAAGAAGTATCCCTAGATGAGTGGTATGATGATATAGTTCATTATCTACTAAACCATAAGTCCCCATCACACTTGAATTCTATTCAATAGTGTTAATTGAGAATGAAGAGTCAAAATTTTATGCTTCAAGGATCTGTGCTATATAAAAAGAACCATGATGGGGGTTTATTTAAAATGTATTGGAAAGGAAGAGGCTGGACACATCATTGAGCATATTCATAGTAAATATGGAACCAGTCATGGAAGTGGTTTGGACATGGCTCATTAAATATCAAGAGCAAGTTACTATTGGCCAAAATTGTTTAAAGATACTTATGAAAATGTGAAGCCTTATCACATATGTTAGATAGCTGCAACACATGAAAAAAATCCCACTATGCCACTACAACCTATTATTGAAGTAAAACCATTCACAAAATGGGGATTAGATTTCATTGGTCCCATCAATCTGCCATCTTCAAGACATCACTAGTATATCCTAACTACTATAGACTATTGCACTAGACGGACTGAGGCTCAATTGCTAAAAAATTGCACAATAAAGGTCATTATCAAATTTTTTGAAGAAAATATCATTACTAGGTTTGGATGTCCCCATGCACTTATATATGATAATGGGCCAGCATTTAGATCCTTGAAGTTCTCAAACTATTCATTTGACTATGGGATCAGACTAAACTTTTCATCAAACCACCACCCTCAAGGGAATGGATTGGCAGAATCAACAAACAAAAATCTATTGAGTGCAATGAAGAAGTTATTAGACAATAATCCTAGAGATTGGTATACATAGCTGAGATTTTCACTTTGGGTAGACAGGATCAGAATAAAGAGTTCTTTGGGGACATCTCCATATCATTTGGTCTACGGGCAAGATCCAATTTTTCCTATCTAATTAAGGATTCCAACATTATGATTCATGTGAGATTTTATGGAAGGAAAAGATAGAGTACAAAAATGTTTGACTGAATTGTTGCACTTGGAGGAAAAGAGAGATGAAGCAATGGAAAAGTTTGCTAAACATCAAGGAGTTTTCAAGAGATGGTTTCACAAAATGGTGAAGGTTAAAGAATTTTGAATTTCAGATATGGTACTTTGTTGGGATAAGGCACATGAAAAGAAAGGTGAACATGACAAGTTTGACAATCTATGGAAAGGTCCTCATCAACTTTCTAAAGTTTTGGGAGATAATGCATTCAAGATTAAGACACCAATAGGAAAGGAAGTCCAATTGCCCATCAATGGGAAATTCCTCAAGCATTATTTATGCCCTTAGGTTTCCTTTGTGAACCCTAAATTGTATATAGTTAGTTTAGGTTTTCCTTTGTGGTGTGTTCTTGTTTTTCTTCTTCTTTCCTTTTGGTTAGATGGGGATTTTGGTTTGTCTCCCCTCTCTTGGTTAGGAGTTTTGGCTTTGTGTAGTTTAGGTTTCTTTCCCTTGTTTGTTGTGTTTTTGTTTTCCCTGAGTTTTCTTCCTTAGGTGGTTTGGTTTTCTCTCTTCTTTTGGTTTTGGCTTTAGTTTTGGCTTTTTCTACGTAGGTCATAGCTATGAGAATCTCCTTTTGCAAGTGGAGTGATGTATTGATTCGATTGCTTCATCTGAAGATTTTAGTGAGATTTTTTTATTTCATTTCTTGGATAACTGTTTGACACCTAAACTTTGAGGTTGCTACATATTTCACATCTTAACTATTACTCTAAGTCCATTTATGTTTCTTTGGGAAAAATCATGACTTGTGAAAATTTTAAAATCTTTCTTTAGCACCACTATAACTCCTAAACCCATGGTAAGCTTCATTACTTATGAGCCAAGAGAAAAGAGAGAAATGAAATATCAATTCAAAAGGAATTTAAGAAAAAAAGAAAGATGAAATAATAAGATTGGCTTTGTAGGTACACAGAAATCTCCATTGGTGTTCTAAAGAATATTTCGTCAGAAGTGGAGCAATCTCTATTGGTTTTATAGTGATGACTCTGTTAAGGCTATGAATTCCTGACTAGCAACAAGGAAATGTCCAGGATGCTTTTGAAGTCAAGAGGAACCAATAACTTGTCATGATCAATCCTAGGATTTATGAGTGGTCTTGTTGAGCTAGAATTAATACATTTGCACACACTTAGGTTTTCACAAAGTAAATATGCTTTGATCCAATGTATGATTATTCTCCCCTTTTGAGCTTATTTTCTCTCTTATTGGTGACATGAGATTGAGAAACTAGAGATTCTGAGTTTTAATTAAGTTTAATCCTTGAAATGTTTGTAACATTTCACCCATGGAGTTGCTAGATGTTGTGAACAGGAGTCACCATTGCCCATGCCTGGGACCCCCATTTTCAAGCTAAGCCGCATAGACATGAACTAGAACATGTTGACAAAGGGAAAAACAATGTTGTAGTAAGAAAATAGACTAGTAAATTCCTTTTTATCAATTTCAGTATCAATATTGAAGGCAAAATCTCAGACTAGCTTAGCTGGCTTGTTTAGCATTGTGAGAGTCTAGAGTTCGATTGTCTCCTAAAAGGTGATGGAGAAATAATAGTTGAGCCTCTATGTTGTATTTCCTCACTAACAAGACTTTTTTTTGTGCATTTTCTCAGCATTGTAGAAGTGTAATCATATTTCCCCTCACCTATCATTCACATAGATAGTAGTAGAAGTTAAACTAATTCCACCTCATCTTCATCTTTCTCTCCATTGAAATCCTCATTATCAGATGTAGTGCATACACTTATTGGCTTATCTCATTTCAAATTAGGGTTTTTCTCAAATGATAGGATATCTTTATTTGAAAGCGGCTCAGAAGACTTGATATCAGTGCTTGGTTTCTTAGAATTCCCTTGGTCCAAAATTTATTTGAATTGTTTTACCCATTTCATATTTGTTTATCAACTCATCATCGAAGGGAAGGATATCAAACAAATCAGAGTGAATGAGATCATCACCAAAAGGAAATATTTCATGTTCTAAAAGACCAAAGTTGTACTTAGTAGCTTCTAACTAAGTCTATTTTCAAACTAAGCTTCACATTACCCATGCATCACAATATCGCCTGCAATACATGTTGGACCCCTGATTTCAAGCTTGCCTCCACAATGGATTCCCTAGTTTAGTGGAGCACAATTCAACCTCACCCAAGGAATGATCAAAAGAAAAATCCCTAACTACCATTAAAACACACATTTCGTGGAGTGTTTTTATGTGATGGCAAGGAATACTATTAGAATAAACCACAAACATAAATAAAAACTACATGCAAATATAACCAATAATAGAAAATAATAGATCACATAGAAATGAACACAAGGCATCAAGATTTAACATGGTTCACCCAATCCCTGGGCTACGTCCACTAAATAGCACGTCTGATCTTATTACAATCCAGTAATTGCAACCTAATTACAATCCGTAATCCCTTACAGCTCAATAATGCGGCAAGAAGCAATTTTTCATCACAACATAATGAAAAATACCTAACCCTAAACCCTTTTATACAAGTATTAAACCACTTTAGGGTTATAACATGTCGGCCATAAATTAGCCATAAATTTAGTTGTGAATCATGAAGTATGTGCAGTACTTTCCTAATTAGTCACCATAATCTAACAATCTCCCACTTGGGCACTAATTAGGCTCCACACTAAACAATAATCTCCCACTTGGAGATTGATCCTATAGCAATACCACTACCACATGGGGCTCCCACTAGATCAAACCACCCTGGACTTTGTTGTTCTTTTATTCATGTTCAGTCTAAAAGACCAACCCAAGCTAAAGAGGAGTTCAGATTCTCCCTTGTTACAACCTTTGTCAACATATTTTTTGGATTATCATTTTATGTATCTTCTCCAGCTTTAACTATCCATCCTCCAAAACTGACCAAATAAAATGGTACCGCAACTATATGTGTTTGGTCTTAGAATGTAGAGCTGAATTCTTTGCAAGATGAATGGCACTCTGACTATCTGTGAACAAATAATTATCCTTCTAAGGATGTCCCAATTCTTCCAAGAAGAACTAAAGCCATATCATCTCCTTAGTTGCCTCTGTAGCAGCAACATAATATACCTCTATAGTGGATAGAGCATTAATCTTCTATAACCTAGAAACCCAGCTCACAGCTGCCCCACCAACAGTAAAGACATAACCTATAGTACTCTACCTGGTATCAATATCCCCTACTAAATATGAGTCAACATAGCCCTGTAAATTAGTAGTAGAGCCCCCAAAGTGTAAACACTTATTGGATGTTCCTCTCAAATATCTAAGAATCCACTTGACAGCATTCCAATGCTCAAATACTGGATGATTCATATACCTGCTAATGACTCCCACTGCATGTGCAATATCTGGACTAGTGCATACCATAGCATACATCAAGCTTCCTATAGCTGAAGCGTAGGGTACCTTGGACATTTTATCCTCCTCTTCTTGTGTCTTAGGACACATCTCCTTAGTCAACTTCAAATGACCAAGTAAAGGTGTGCTGATAGCTTTAGCATTGTCCATGCCTCCTCTACAATACCATAGCCTAAAGGAGTAGAGGGACCTCTATTAATAAAATATACTGCAGTATTGACAGCCTCCACCCACATGTGTAAGGGCAACCTAGCATGCAACCTCATGCTCCTTGCACGCTCCATTATAGTCTATTTCATGCGTTCAACCACTCCATTTTCTTGTGGAGTCCTTGGAATAGTTTTCTATCTATGAATACCATTACTGGAGCAATAATCTTCAAATTCATGACTACAATACTCACCACCATTATCTAATTTGAGATATTTTAATTTCTTACCAGTCTCATTTTTAACCAAGCATTTCCATTTCTTAAAAGTTTGAAATACATCAGATTTTGTCTAAGGAAATAAACCCATAATTTTCTAGTTGGATCAACATTTATGAGAGCCACCAAGGGAAGATACTTGGGCTGGTCCCCATACATCTATATGCACAAGTTCTAATTTCTCCTTTTTGTTTTCCTTCCCAGTCTTTACAAAAGTCACTCTCTTTTGGTTTCCATGCACACAACTTTCACAAAAATCCATATTAACACATTTCAGACCTGGTAAAATTTTCTTTAAATGAAGTATTTTCATACCTTTCTCACTCATGTGCCCAAGTCTGTTGTGCCACAACACTGTATCAGAATCTACATCAGCTATTTGTTCTCCCTACTCAACTGCAATAGTTGTTCCTGAACATTCATTTTTCTCTGAAAAAATCAAAGTAGAAGGAACAATATGACATGTACAAAGATATAAGGTGCCTACTTTCACACCTTTTGCTACTACAAGGGAACCTTTTGAAACCTTCCAATTTTTATCATTAAAAGTAACTACACAACCGTCATCACCGAGTTGCCCTACTGAAATTGAATTCCTACTTAGCCTTGGAACATGTCTTACCTCATGTAGTAGCCAATGATTCCCATTCTGTAACTTAATCTTAATTTTTCCCTTTCCAAAAATTTGACAGGGTTCATTATCCCCCAAATAAACAAGCCCAACATCTCCTTTGACATAATCAATGAAATAACCTCTATGAGGTGTAGCATGAAATGAAGCACCAAAATCTAAAACCCATGAATCATCAACACTTCCTAAAGATAGAAGCAAAGCATCCTCTTCAGATTTGTTACTTACCACATTTGCCTCCTTGTCTCCATCTGATTTATCTCCTTCATTTTTCTTTCGATTCCAGAAATCTTTCTTGTTGTGCCTCGGTTTCCCATAGTACCAGCAATCGTTTGGTCCTCTCAATTGAGACCTTTTCCCCTTTGACTTTCCTCTTGATTTCCCATGATTTCTAGAGTTATTTCCTCTCTTAGTCGTTCTGCCCCTACTTTGTGCATTCAAAGCACTTCCTGATGTAGATCCACCTGAGGATTTCCTATGAGTTTTCTCACTCAAAAAAACACCGATCACATCATTATATTTTATGGTATTAGATCTAGGAAAAAAATTACTCACAGCCATTACCAAGCCATTCTAGCTTTCAGGAAAAGAACACAAAATCAAGAGAGCCCTAATTTCTTCATCAAAATGGATACCCATAGAAGATAACTAACTAGTAATAGTATTAAACTCATTTAAATGATCTGCAATAGATCCATCCTCTACTATTTTCATATTAAATAAATGCTTCATGAGAAATACCTTGTTCTAAGTGGAGGGCTTTTCATATAGTGTCGCTAGGGTTTTCATCAACTCTTCTGTCATCTTTGCTTTTGTAATATTAAATGCCACTGATGGTGCCAAGCATAACCAAATTGTTTCAAGTGCCTTTCTGTCCAAAAGATCCCATTCAACATCTGACTTAGATCCCTTATTCTTGGCTTTGCCTTCCAATGGTTCCATAAATCTTTCTAATAAAGATAGTCTTCCATTTGCATCTTCCATAACTAGAAATTCTGCCCATTAAACCTATCAACCCTTAGCTTAACCTCATCTGCCATTGCTCCCTCTCAACTGTGAGACTTCCACTGAACCATGAGACTTTCCTACAGACAATAACTAAAAGACAACCTCGCTCTGATACCATTTGTTAGGATAAACGACAAACATAAATAAAAACTACATGCAAACATAACCAATAACAAAAAATAATAGATCACACAGAAATGAACACAAGGCACCAAGATTTAATGTGGTTCACCCAATCCCTGGGCTACATCCACCAAACAACAAGTTTGATCTTATTACAATCCAGTAATTACAACTTGATTACAATCCATAATCCCTTATAGCTCAATATTGCTACAAGAAGCAATTTTGCATCACAACATAATGAAAATAACCTAACCCTAAACCCTTTTATACAAGTATTAAACCGCTTTAGGGTTATAACATGTTGGTCATAAATTAGCCATAACTTTAGTGGTGAATCTACGAATAGTACTTTCCTAATCAGTCACCATAATCTAACAAATACTTAATGAAGGTCAAAATCCTTCATCATCCAAAATCCCTGCTCCCACAAAATTGCACTTTTCACATACCATGGATCAAAGTTTATATGGCATGGAATATTGTGTAAAGGAAAAAATCCTTCATTCCAAGAAAACCTCACTTCTCACCTATTATTGAGTGCACCTTTGGATTGTTCATGGAATGTCTCCCACAGATAATTAATCCATGACCACTCTAAAACTGTGATGCACACCTTTTTGTGAAGTACATGTTTTTGAAGATTCTTATTAACATATCAGTTTGGAAAATCTTGCTCCCTGAACATTGTGGAAGAAAATTTCAATTTTTTTTGGACCCTTGAAAAATAGGCGAGAATTTGTTTGGAGAAATCATTAAAATTTGGAAAACTTGAAATAATCGTAAAATAAATAATAATAAAAATTACCCAAGTTTCCAAAAATTTGAAAAATTGAAAAATGTGAAAAATCATTAAACATGGAAAGTGTGAAAATCCAAGATGACCCAAAAAAAATTTCAAACGAAAGGAAAAAGAAGTTTGGAATTCAAAATCTCACAAAAATCCAAAATTCTTGAGGATGGAAATCTGAAATCCTGTGAAAATTTCCAAAAGTATAAAAATCATGAGAAGTTGAAATATTGGGAAATTTGAGAAAAAATCCAAATTTCAAGAGAAAATCAATTTAAAAAATAATCAAAAGAATGGAAAATTCTTCATGAATGAAAAGTTGGATTCAGGAAAAAAGCAAAAAATGATTTTTTTGGAGGAGTTTTTTTTGTATTTACATGAAAAAATTAAATATTAGTTTTATTGATATTTAATTTGGTTGTTTAAATAATAATCCAAAAAAATAAATATTGGAGAAAAGTTGGAAAAAAATTTGATTTTTTCATTAAAACATGGAAATTAATTAAATATTGATTTTAATTGATATTTAATTAATAAAAAAAATCAAAAAATCAAAATGGGATAAAGGAATACTTAGTTTCAACTTGAAGCTAAAAGCATCAATAATGGAAACTTTTTTGAAACAAATAGTAAAAAGCAACAAGTGGCACAAAAGATGGAAACCTTGATGGCTAAGTAAAGCAACTTCCTAATTTTAGCCTACAACTTTAAAGACATCTTTTTTTGTTGAGGGATGATTTATATAGCAAACCCTCTCATTCATTCATTCTCACATAGGAATTTGAGGAGAAAATTGAGAATAGGAGTGAAATTCAAAGAGTTCAGAAAAAAGACTTTTTGGGAAATTTCTGAAATTATTGAGGATTTTCTAGAAATTCACAAAAGAAATCCTATCAGGAAGGAACTTTTTTTGTATAATATTCAAAAGTGAATCTAGAGAGGAGTATGGAAATTTTGGTAAAAATCCAAACCCTTTGTCTTATGGACAAGTTGTATCTATTTTTTTATACTTTCTTTACATAGTCTTATGTATGGACATTATCTATTTTGCAAGAAAGGAGAATGGCAGAACCCAGGGGAATAGGAGAAACATGGGGACAATTGATAAAGAATGAAAGGAAAGGATTCTATCCTGAATCCAAAATTGTGTCAAAGTGGGTAGAAATTAGAGATACAAGCCTCGGTGGCCTTGATTTAAAAAATTTTAACCAAAGAATGCTTGCCTACAATGATCATCACCCAACACACCTAGCCACAAGGATTGTGAAAATTGGAATTGTTGCTACAACTAGTTTCCCTCCATTTTAGTATCTAGAGTTGATTGTGGAATATACCAAACACTATAGTCCTAGGGACAGATCCATTAGGGATTCTGAACAAAATATTCTAGCATACTTTTCTCAAGTATCCATTTCTAAAGCATTTGAAATTCCTTCTCACCCAAGGATAGCCACAAAAACATAGGAGCAAGCATTGAGAATCTACACCTATATGATGAAATAATTTACAAATGATAGTTGAAAAAGAATCGATCACATCATTCTAAGATTCTTAAGGAGATAGTATGGTTTGACTTGTAGAGGGAATATAGTGTCATGATCATGATGTTGAGAAACATAATTGGTAGGCCTCATTCTTATATATTTGAATCTTGGATGTGGTATTTTGTTGAGTAGGTGATAGAGGAAGGTGACATAATAGATTGGGTTGGGTTCATAAGTGATAATCTGAATGAATAGTTGATGAATCTAGAGCATACAAGGAAATTTTACATGAGCTCATATGTAATCTACATGCTAGCAGAGAGAATGAATTATGAGGGAATACGATGCAAAGGATTGATTGGAAGTGGAACTCAACACCTCAAAGTCCATGAGTACTACCTGAAGTTCCATTTATATTCAAAGGATGATTACATGAGGTTTACTAATGTATTTTTCATGCTCATAGTAAGAACACTACAACAAAGGCTACACATAAGATTGTCAGTGGGTGTGATAAAGTTGGTCAAAGAATATGGTGCCTAGTTCATTCAGTTTCCCACCTTTTCATACATCCAATTTCAAGGATTCTCCATGGAACCATACAAACTTCCCAAGTACCCAATAGAAAAGATGGTCTTGTTAGAGCATACTTGACAACTTATAGCCTATGACAAGATTCAGAAAGGGAAGAAGAAGTTGGGATTAGAGATCCCAATTTCCATAGGAAAAGGGAAAACTAAGGTATGCCCATGTCTAAAGGCTTCAAAGAGATCATTAGATTAGCTCCACTTCTTTTTTCTTCCACTTTATCCGAAAATGAATGATTTTGATCCTTACAACAAGATCTCATCAATAGGAGGATAAAAGTACCAACAAAAGGTTCACCTTGAAGACTTTTAGGCAAATGCAACAGATGAGAATGAGATTAGGAAGAAGATGCATTCAAGATTATCATTGAACATTATTAGAACATGCAACATGTTTAGGGTTCCTGATCAAATGGAGGAGGAAGAAAATGTGATACGAAAGGGATTCAACCGAAAAATAGCTAAACCATATGATTGGAAGAGGAAAGAAGTTACATATCTAGAAAATCTTTCAAAGCTAGTCTTAGATTTTACGAGGTGTTGGATTGAGTGTAAGCTTGAAAAATTAGTTGCACCAGCTAATGGATTCACATATAGGATGCTTGGTCATAGACCACTTAGGGATAAAAGATTAGGACAAATATCTGAGGGGACTTTTGAGGAAAGAGGAACTCTATCTGAGGATGTAGGAACCAAGAAAGCAAAAGATGTATCTCAAGAAATTCTCCCAATTCTTTGAGTCATACTCCAAGTGTTGAAGAGATAGAAACATTTGAAAGGTAGGATATAGGGACAATTTTAAGGAGATTTGAATGAGAAGAGAATTTGGATAGGCCAATTCATGATAGACTAAGTATAAATTCCTATGACAAGTCCATGCAAGAAAGAGAAAGAGATCAAGATATTGCTACAAAGGAAATTCTTGCTACAATCTTAGAAAAGGAAGTAATTAATGATGAAGATGGTCCACTGGAGGAAGAAACTCTAGAAGAAGCAATACATCCTCCAGATGTTGAAGCCATAGTTCCTGAGGTTACATTGGATAGTCTAGGAGGTGAAGAGGAGATTGACATCTGAGTAGTCCAAAGGAAAGAGAAATTGGTGATTCCAAGAGACCAAAGTATATCCATTCGAGATTGGTTGAGGCAATGAATTTGATTGCATCAATAAAAGGAGGTTGATCTGGCAATTGAGTTACAGGAAATTTTTGACCAATCAAACTGATCAGAAGAACAAGGGAAAGCAAAAAGATATACTAAATTCATCAGAGGAGAATCAGGATCTAGAGTCTTGCAGATTGTGGCTCCCACAGTTGACAAAGGAAAAAAGTAAATTGCTCTAGATGAATATCATGTTACAGAAATAAATCTTTGTCGGACCTCCTGAGAGTAAATATTAGAAGAATTTGATGACTCTACACAAGCTTTGAAGGATAGGCTAAAGAAAGTGGAAGAAGGGTATGAAAAATAGAAAAGAGAAATTAGGGCCTTATGTTAGGATACCAATGACTTGCCTCATCTATTAAGGGAGGAAGGTCCATCATTTGTCCCTCCAAGAGTTGTTTCCATTGAAGTGGTAGGTGATATTGACATAATCAAGCACACTGGTCAAGGTGCAAAAGTTTGGACCAAAGGAATCCAAGAGCTAGCCTCAAACATGTAGAAGAATTAGTACAAGTGCAGAATAGGGCATTAGCTTCACTCTCTAGGATCCAATGCATGGAGGAATCATGGGTGGATGAACATATTTGCCAAGAAGAGGTGATTGCTGACATTTAAAATTTGATGGAGACCCCAAAGCAAGAATTGATCGATGGTTGAGTTATCAACAAGGGTGATGTCTATGATTTTATTTGATGGCATAGTGCAATGATCATAGCTAAGGAAATGTTTGAGAGCTTTACCAGGGAATCCAATTGATGGAAGAAAATTGTTGACAACATCAAGTAAGGAATACCAAACACAGTTGCATCCTTGTTATCATAGAGATTGGTGGAAGAAGAAATGATAATTGATAATCTTAAAGTAAAGTTAGAGGAATTATTTCAACTAAATGTCTATGAAAGAGATGATTTTGAGAGCTTCTCCATCTTCTCAAATACAATACACACTACTAAGGACTTGTTTCCAGATTGGTACGAAAGCTTAGGAAAAGCAAAAAGAGCAATTGTAGTTCTAGAATTCAAGCAATAATCTACACCAAGCATCAATACAGAGGAATTGGAAATAGTGTTAGATTGATTTTTCTCCTTCAAATGGGAAAATCAAGGATAGATGCATTTAATTCATAGTGGGTGTTCTTAGGGATCATTTATTACACCCCACTCCTTCCTAAACCAACATGCATAGTGGGCACTTATTACCCACTACAGTAGTGGATTAATTGTTGCATTAATGCAGATTCCTTTCGGTTTACCTAACCCTAATTAGGGTTGATGTGGCATGATCTTGGCCATCGGTTATTGTGATCATCTGGGCCACCTGTTGTAATTGAAGACCTATATAATGGCCTCATTTCTCATTTGTAAATGGGGGATTTTTATGAGATTTTTTCTATGAGCTACTAAGATAATAAAGTTTTCATTGGAGCTTAGTGAATACTTGATGTATCTTAGTACTTGCTTGTTCTCCTAAATTTCTTCAATTAGATTAAGTTTAGCCTAGTTAATGTGTGGTAATTACAATGAAGAATATGATGGTGTATTGATGAATTCCTTTGGTTCATACTTTTGTCATTTTAGTGATTCTAACTTGTCATGCAAAGTTAGCCTGAACCCCTTTCATGCATATGCTTAACTTTTATCATTTGTATACATTGTTCTTTATGATGGCGTATGTGGTAATATGAAAGTCTTTGGCATAACCCTTGAAGATTGCACCAATTCACGTGTAGTTGTAGTATAACTTGGTGAAGTAGAATTTGGTAAATTGAGGAATTTAACCACTAGAGTACTATTTGTTGTTCTCACTACCCTTAGGATTAGAATATAATTCATGAACCCTATCTTATTGAATTTCTACACATTTTATAAAAACTCCAAAAAGTACTTCATTACAAAACTTTAAGATAGCTCCCACATCCAGTATGGCTTGAAATGAATTTGAATAAATATGTAGGTCCCCTTGTGATCATCAACAAATCACATCAACCACTGATCTTATCCATAGTCAAGACCTAGCATTAAAGGAACCTTGAAGTCATCGTATGAACTTCTAGCAATCTTAGCATACACGAGACTTTATTCAAGAGAGGATAAAATATTTTGGTATTTTGTTCTACTGTTTGGTGGGTCATAAAACACACATCAACAACTCTAAAGCTGTAACTAATTCTCATGTTTGAGAATAGAAACTCATTGAAAGATGTGGCACCAAATGGGAAATAATGATATTTTATTTCCATAAATTTCCTCTACTTTAATTGTGTCTCATGAAATAAGTTTTGGATGTGATGGACATTGTGGAATGCTTCTCAAATTAAGCATGAGTTGGAAAGTTGAGATATTTAATCATTGTACACATGATTCCATTACCACTCTTGGTTTTACCTCCTTAGACTTCCTCGATGCAAGGCTTAGTATCTTTCATGTTAGGAAAGATTCTGGGGAAGTTTAATAGCTTCATGGTAGGGTGGTAAAGCACTCCTACAATATTCTTGCCCTTATGTTTTCTTAAGAAATTTTTAGAGCTTATTTTAGCTTGATCATCATATATAAACTATCTTGGTATTCTAGTATCTTGTACTTGGTATATGGCATCTGGTATCTTTTAAACATATTTCTTTTAAATTTAATGATAATTGAGAATTAATGTTGACTAGTCAATATTCAAAGGACCTTGACTCTCATTGAAATTTTCATATTTTATGGAGGATGCTAATGTCGCACTAGTTTTGCAGGGGTAGTCTTTACATATGGTATCAGAGCTCTTGGTTCCACACTTGGACCTTTAGTTCACTATGCTAGACAGACAATTGTAAGTCAACTAGCTTAAATTTTGAACTATATGGGTTGATGAAATGGGTTGCATAGTGTGTCTTCTAGTTATGATTACTGTGACATAGAAGAATAAGATACTCCTTATGCATGTCAAGATTTTGCATTGAAAATTACTTTCTCTAAAGATAGTCAAAATGAAAAGTTTATGGAATGGTTTGGAAAGTTTATTTAAATTTAAATTATGTGATGGTATAATATGCATATTGTTGTATTATGTTAGTTTAAAGAATAATTTTGACAACTAAGTGTCAATACACTTAATCATTTTCCACTAAACAATGTCAAACAAACAGTAGGTGTCGAGTGTTAACAAGTGCCGAGTAACAGTAGGTGCCGAGTGATACAGTTTTGCTAAGGTGCCAAGCTATCCAGGAAATAGCATGTGCCAAGCATCAGCAATGCTTCAGGAGCCGAGTAACTCAGAATATCAGCATAAGAGTTTGTAATTGCACAAACTATGATGCAAATAGTTTTTGCAGCCGACATAAGGAAAATCTTGAAGGATTTAATGATGAGATCGAATCTTTTATCTTTCCTATGCAATCTACATGTAGCCAATAAGAAAAATGATAAAGGTATGCAACCAATCAGCAAAAGACAAGTATTGAGTAGGAAATTGAGATTCAATTGGATTGTAGATCCATATCTAACCCTAAGTCTTCAAAGTCTTTATAAGGAAGATGAAATTTCATTGTAAAGATATATATGAGTGGACATATAAGGGTGCACAAAAAAATCTATTTTCAGAAGTGAGGATTATCAGATCACAAAAGGATCAAGATCAGAGAAAGCGGAATAGGTGCCTACATTTAGCAATCAAGGATTGTAATCTATGATGTTCATTATACCTAATTCTTTCTAGCAATTGTATTAGAATGAAAATCCTATGGTGATAGGTTAGCTTAACAGCTATTTCGTAGATCCTTTAATTAGGTGATTAAATCCTTTAACAAGGTGACACTTCATGTTAAGTGTTTGAAATCCTTTAATCATGTCACTATTGACACAGTGTAAAGCCTTTAACAGGGCAGGCCTTTAATAGGGCAGACCATCAGAAGTGGTTGAACAATATTGCTGCAGTAATTTTTGTTGGTATCATCCCCACCCCAGTTTTACCTTCTTATTCCTGGAGGGTTTTTGGGTTACCAAATTCCAGCGTTATGTGTTGTCGATGCATGTGTTTAGTTTCATATTTATTTGATGTATTTACATGCATGCAATTTACTTTCAGTTAAAAGTTTTATTGGATAAAATGGGATACTTATGATTCACCCCCAGCCCCGCCGTGCCGCCCCCCCCATAAGTACTCTTTCCATATTTGAATATTCCAACAATTGGTATCAGAGCTGATCCAGGTTCTCACAAGGAAAAGCCTAACAGCTTGGAGGAAAAGATCTAAAGATGTAAGCTTTCAAACTTGGAAAGATCATTGAAAATCAAGTGATAGATGTGCAACTTGCTCTACATAGCTTGGAGGAATTTAAAAAAAAGTTGAGAAATTCATTAAAAAAAAGGAAGGATCTAGCGATAGCCAAAAATGAGATAAACTAAAAAGAGATTGATACCACCAACATATTTTTCAATGGAGACACTAAAGAGTTTGATGCAGCAATAGCATAACTGATGGAGAAAAACAAAGCTCAAACAGAGGAGATAAGATCTCTCAAGATGGAACATGAATCACAGGCCATAATGATATGTGAAATTACTGAACAAAAGAAAAGATTAGTTGATGATAAGGTCATGATGGAAAATGACAAAAGAAATCTTGCAAACAGACTTGAAGAAAAATGTACTGAATTGACAAGGATCTCAAACATGCAGATGGATACACTTGCCCAAATGATGAACCTTCATCATGAACTCAATGTGAAAGATATTGAGATCACTACTTTGAAGATGCAAAATGAACAAATGCAGAATGAAATGAACAGAGAAAAAGAGGTGGCAGAGAATCTCAACAAGTCAAGTGAAGCCATCAAATATTTTGAGCAATTACTAAAATCCACAAGATCAACCCATGATTGGAAAGAAAGGACATACATCTAATGTATGTAGAAGCTAGAATGCCCATAAGCATGATAAACCTAAAAGTATAAACCATTGTCATAAATGCAAGAAGCAAGGTCATCAAGCATATGAATGCAGAACTAAAACTACTAAGACATCAGGATTTGATGGACATTGTTATAATTACAAAAAGTATGGACATAGAGCTTTTGAATGTAGATCAAAGCCTATGTGGACATTAAATCAACCAGCAAAGATGTAAAACCATGAATTTTGGGATTACAACACCAGGTACAGTTGTCACTATTGTTAAGAATATGGACATATACCACAAAACTGCATAAGAACACATTTTAGAGGGAACTACAAAAGATGGTTGAATCAAACTACATGTTTTAGTTGCTTAAAAATTGGTCATGTCAGCAGGAATTGCCCAACAAGGTCAAAGGCATCAAGTTCTGAGTCCAGCAATGGAAAGGCAAAGATAGATGTTGGACATATTAGAAGTGAAATGAATAAAACATGGAAGAAGAAAGATGAGTATAGCACATCAAGTGTAGAGATCACTTCACCTAATAGGTTAAGTGATCACACTTCATCAAATTAAGCAAGAATAAGTGTGTGGGATTGATAAACCAAGATTACATCATACATTAGTCCCAAGCCATAGAAGAACTGCAAAGAAGAAATTAGCATAAGCAAAGATGCTAAGTCAAAATTGAGAATTTTGCAAGATCTATCAAAGTTGTCTTCAGGTGTCGAGTTGCTAATAGCGACTGAGTTGATAGATGATGCCGAGCTATGAAATATCAATAGGAGCCAAGCAAAGTAAAACACAATGGATACCGAGTCATGTTGAAACCCTTCAGGTGCCAAGTAGATAATTGGCAGCGCACTAAGCATTAATTACTCTATTTTGAAGGGTACATAAATTCAATTTTCAATCATTTTCCCACCATTCAAATGAAAAGAAAAGCTGAGAAGAGCGAAGAAGATCAAGGTTAGCTCAGAAGCCATTTGTGAAGATTTCAACGACGATTCAAGACAAGTTTTCATCAATTTGAGGTATTTCACTTAAGTGCCAAGCTATGTAGAATTTATAAAATTGTTTAAATCGTAAACCCTAGTTTGGAAAACAATGGCATTTGGGTCAGGAACCACTAAGGGTAGAGAGAGTCATGAGATATAGCTGGTCAGCAATGAAGTTAAACAAATTGAATTCAAGCCCATTCCAGAAGTAGCATACAAGAATAATCTCACGGGTGCATTATCAGTTATTTCAGATAAAGTTGTTATGGTCCAAGATGTTCGCAGATGTTATAATTGCAAAATTGGAGCCATAGGAGATTTAGAAATCTATAATGCATATGACAAACTATGTGAGAACAAAAGACTGAAAGATGAGTTCTCAGTAATAGAAAGAAAAGGATTAACCAAAACCCTAGAATTTCTGATTGTTTTCAAAACTGAATGGGTATGGATAGTTTTGAGCAGAATACATGATGGAGCTTTTTGGTTAGAGTCAGGGCTAGTAAAATTCACCAAGGAAACTATTGATAGGGTTACTGGTATTCCAACCCTAGATTGGCCAAAGACCCTACGAAGTGAAAAAAAGGAAAGTAATAAAGAAAAACACAGGTGCTAAATAGAACAATAGAGGAATGACTATTGACATAGTTACAGATCCCCTACTAGATTTTGCTATGAGAATCATTTCACACAAATTCTATTAATCAAGCAAGTTAAACAGTGTACCTTGTATAGCAATTTATGTTGCATACGAGATAATTAAAAAGGATCACACATATGATCTAGTGGAGCTCATGTTTCAACATATTAAGGAAAATTTGGGATTTATAAGGAAGAGCAAGAGAGCTCAGTGCAAATTTGGATCAGTTTTGATGTGCATATTTTTCTATCTAATGAAAGAATTCCCTTCTGTAGGTAAGGTGAGATGGAGTCTAGACAAAATAATTGTTGAACAAATCAATGGATACATTGAACAGATGGGTGAAAATTTTGATGCCCAAATGACTAGTTACTTTGAGGACTTCATAAAGTCCATGAAACAAAGAATGAGGATTCCAGTCTCATTGACTGAGAAATATGAAAAGGACATTTGTTTTCTTGTAGATATAGATTATACCTATATACAAGCAGTTATACCTAGAGTAAGATGGCTTAGGCCACTAGGTTATGAACTTGATATTGATCAAGCTTCTGCAGCGATAACAACCCTACTTGGAGAAGAAGCTGATAAAAATGCAAAAGCTTTTGGAACCTATGATGTTGTTAAATCAAGGGTGATAACAGATTTGAAGACTTCTTCTGCAGTAAAGAAGAAAGAAAAAATGGTGAGACGAATCAAGATAAAATTTGGTGTTGAAGAAGAAGGAACAACAGAAGAGGAAGGAGAAGACATTGAAGAAGAGGGAGATAAACTTCAAGGTCAGACTCAAGGGTTAGGAGAAGATAAAGAGGAAAGTGCTAAGGAAGAAGAAGCCAAGGAAGCACTAGTTAAAAGAAAAGCCACAACTCCTCCTACTACTCAATCCAAGGGCAAGAAAGTAGCTGCTCCTACACCAAAGAGACCTACCACAAGGGCTACAGCACAAAAAGCCCAAGAGGAGGAAAAAGGAAAGAAGAAAGACTCAAAGAAGACTGCTGCCAAGTCTAAGAAAAGAAAATTTATTGCCCAGCCTGAAATAGATGAAGAGAAGATAGAGTCAGAGGACAACAGTCAACTTCAAGTGGTAAGACACAATCCTCAGACTGTTGTTGATAAATTATGTTCAAAAATTAGGAATGATGATTTAAAAGGTTTAAAGAACTTGAATTTTTCTATGCTCACCAAAGAAGAGCAAAATAAATTAGAGGAATCTGTGTATGCTATCATGGCTAAATATAAGCACAGACCTCTAGAATTAGATGAATCAATGCTGAAAGAATTGTATAAAATTATAGAGGATAAATGGCATTTTTGTCTACAAATGGAAAGGAGATAAGGGAGTCAACATTAGCTAGATTGTTGCCTGATTTGACTAAAGATCAAGTAACAAATGCAGCAAAAAGGCATAATAATATATTCACTCCCAAGCATAGAGCATTCAACATATTACAGAATAAAATTGAAGAGGTAGTTACAAAATCCACAAGATTGTGGAAAATAGTTTACAAGAAAATAGAAGATGTGTATAATGAAGAATATAAGGTAGAGGCAAGTGCCAGGATAAGAGAAAAGAAGATGTCAGGACCCAAGGAAAAAGAGAAGGAACAAGTGGAGAAGAAAAGTGAAGAAGAAAAGGAAGAAAAGGCACATATAGAGGAGAAAGAGGAAGAAAAAGATACAGCTGAGCCAAAAGATCAAAGTATGCAAGACATATAGGTATCTCCTCCTAGTCCTCCTCATGCCACCATCACACCTGCAGATATTATAAAAATAAAAGATGTTATAGACATTGCAAATCCAAACATCAATCCATTAACTACAAAGGATTTAGAAATCCTTGACCAATCATCACTAGTAGAAAATTTAAGTTCAAATCTTGTATTGGTTAGTGTTGATGAATTACAAAATCTAGAAGCTAAAACAAAGATAGTCAAGGTAAAAGCACAAGTGCCACCTTCGACCATACAAACTACTGGTATTCTATTTCTTCAACCACCACCTCCACCAAGTGTAGTCACTTATACACTTCAAATGTCGAGTACAACGGCAGGGGAAATAAAAGATATCTGAACAACCAACAAGTTCAACTCCACCTAGAGATCATAAAAGGGATACTCAAGCTGAAGAAAAAGATGAGACAAAGAAGAAGGAGAAGTCTGCAATACAAACACTAGTTGCATTACCAAAATTTGGTACTCCAACACAGACTCTTCAGTAGCCGAGCACAGATGGGTTACAGCTACAAATCAGGACACCAGGCTTGAGCTCATCAAAGGCTCAAGAAACTTCACTATCGAGTTCTTGTGCTTGATGAAGAAATAAAGATCCCATATTATGAATCTAGCACTCTTATTGAAGAGAAGATCAATGAAATTCAAAGTGCATTGGACAGAAGAAGGGACAAGAAGCACTAAGAAAAGAACACAAGCATAAGCTTACCTTGAATGAAATCAAAGACATATTTATAGAAGCTTTCTGCTTACAGTCTCCAGATGAGTCAAGACCAATTATAGATCAACTATCTGATATAGTTGACCAGGTGACTAGTGAAGACCAAGAAACAAATGCCAAATTGCTCAAATGGTCAGGAAGGAAGTTCCAAGGCAAGGTAAATAATAAAATATTTGGTGATATAGCACTGTCACAAGAAGAACTAGTAAAGAAAATTAAAATAGTTAAAACTGTACTAGGAAACATCTTTTCCCTGTACAACAAGTTGTGTGATTTTTCCACATTCACACAGGACACTAGCCAGAAAATACTGAGTTTGGAGAACAATTTGAAGATTTCTAGCATGCAACTCCCCATAAATCTAGCTCAGAGTGAGAAGCATTTTGTCCAATCACTTTACACACAAAGAGAGTTAGCTGTCCTAGTAGTAGAGGAGGCAACCACAAAAGCTAAATTGATGCAAATTCAATCCTCAATAACTCCTCATTTGGAACTACTTCACAAGGAGCAGATATACGCAGAGACAGTCCTCAAGAAAGAACCCAATCTTTTTTCATCTGATGGATTTGTACACCTAGTAGCAGAGATTGCCATCCAGCATAAGACATTGGATGTCGCAGTAGCAAATTGGGATGCAGCTCTAAAGGTACTCCTTGAAGTAAATAGTACATTTTTGGCCAAGTATGGCATTTCTTTGTAAGACCCTTGACATAAGTGTCAAAAAGGGGGAGTGATAAGAAAAGATTATGTATAAGGGAGTTAAGTAAAGGAATGAAATGATAAGTATGATAGAAGGGGAAGATAGCAAATTTTGGGAGAAAATTTTGAGATAGCAAATTTTGGGAGCAAATTTTGATTAGTCAGAATGCAGAAACAAGATAGAAATCACTGAGTGTACATACAGGATCAACCAATAAGGAGTCATAAGGATCTTAGTTAAGTGTTTTTGCCATTCATGACAAAGGGGGAGATTGTTAGTTTAAAGAATAATTTTGACAACTGAGTGTCAATACACTTAATCATTTTCCACTAAACAATGCTGAACAAACAGTAGGTGTCAAGTGTTACCAAGTGCCAAGTGTTAACAAGTGCCGAGTGATTAACAAGTGCCGAGTGTTAACAAGTGCCGAGTAATAGTAGGTGCCAAGTGATGCAGTTTTGATTAGGTGCCGAGCTATTTAGGAAATAGCATGTGCCGAGCATCAGCAATGCTTCAGGAGCTGAGTAACTCAAAATACTAGCATAAGAGTTTGTAATTGAACAAACTATGATGCAAACAGTTTTTGCAGCCAACATAAGGAAAATCTCAAAGGATTTAATGATGAGATCGAATCTTTTATCTTTCCTATGCAATCTACATGTAGCCAATAAAAAAAATGATAAAGGTATGCAAACAATCAGCAAAAGACAAGTATTGAGCAGGAAATTGAGATTCAATGTGGATCGTAGATCCATATCTAACCCTAAGTCTTCGAAGTCTTTATAAGGAAGACAAAATTTCATTGTAAAGATATATATGAGTGGACATATAAGGGTGCACAAGAAAATCTATTTTCAGAAGCGAGGATTATCAGATCACAAAAGGATCAAGATCAGATAAAGCGGAACAGGTGCCTACATTCAGCAATCGAGGATTGTAATCTATCAGGTTCATTATACCTAATACTTTCTAGAAATTGTATTAGAATGAAAATCCTATGGTGATAGGTTAGCTTAACAACTATTTCATAGATCCTTTAATTAGGTGATTAAATCCTTTAATAGGGCAGGCCTTTAGCAGGGCAGACCATCAGAAGTGGTTGAACAATATTGCTGCAGTAATTTTTGTGGGTATCATCCCCACTCCAGTTTTACCTTCTTATTCCTAGAGGGTTTCTGGGTTACCAAATTCCAGTGTTATGTATTGTTGATGCATGTGTTTAGTTTCATGTTTATTTGATGTATTTACATGCATGCAATTTACTTTCAGTTAAAAGTTTTATTGGATAAAGTGGGGTACTTATGATTCACCCCCCCGCCCCCTCTCATAAGTACTCTTTCCATATTTGAATATTCCAACAGTATTATACTTGAATTTTTTATTTATTTGGATGTGTGATGCAAGAAAGGTGTCAATTTCTGATGACTGTTGAGATAGTCAAATGATGGTTGACATTTGCACTAGGTTATGAGTGCCTATGAATTTAATATTTGGCTTGTAATAGTAATGAAAATGTCTTTTTATTATGTAAATGACATCTGATGCACATGTAGTGTAAGAATTTATTTTTATTTTATGCCGGATTCATGAGTTTCATTTGGAAAACTAATATGATAAGTAGGAAGAACATGGATTTCATTTGCAAAAGTATTGCATGTTCCATCATGCATTTAGAAATATGTGATTATCAAGATAAACTGCATGTGATGCATGTGAAGTTTGGTTATGTTCTTAACAACCCTTGGATGCAAGGTGTCATTAAACATCTAGTTCCTCTTGGTGACTAGTGAGAGTCATTGTGCTTTATGTCAATTGGGTTTTCATTGGACTACGTTCAATTTTCATGAACTTTGATGTGATCAGGTGTTAGCTTAAGAATTTTTCTTATGACCACCTAGCCACCGATTTCTTATGTAACCTATCTACTATGAATCTTATTCACTTTTATTTTATTGGTTTTATGTCCCCTTCTTGGACTTTGATTTGAGAATTGAGAATTCTATTTACAAGACTTCTTTGATCTTGAGGTGGCTAGGGTGTGTTAGATTGTGGTGACTGATCAGGAAAGTACTGTACATACTTCTTTGGAAGTAGCCGACATGGTAGCCGACATATTATGGCCGACATATGGCTGACATGTTATAACCCTAAAGTGGTTTAATACTTTTATAAAACGGGCTTAGGGTTGGGTATTTTTTTTTTATGTGTGGTGATACAAAATTGGTTCTTGCGGCAGCTGTAAGGGATTACGGATTGTAATCAGGTTGTAATCACTAGATTGTAATAAGATCGGACTTGCTGTTTGGTGGATGTAGCCTAGGGATTGGGTGAACCACGTTAAATCTTGGTGCCTTGTGTTCATTTCTATGTGTTCTATTATTTTCTGTTATTGGTTATATTTGCATGTAGTTTTTATTTCTGTCCGTGATTTATCCTAACAAGTGGTATCAGAGCAAGGTTGTCTTTCAGTTATCCTCTGCAGGAAAGTCTCACGGTTAAGTGGGAGTCTCACAGTTGAGTGGGAGCAATGGCAGATGAGGGTAAGTTGAGGGTTGATAAGTTTAATGGGCAGAACTTCCAGTTATGGAAGATGCAAATGGAAGACTATTTATATTAGAAGGATTTATGGAAGCCGTTGGAAGGAAAAGCCAAGAATCAGGGAACTATGTCAGAGGCTGAATGGGATCTTTTGGACAGAAAGGCACTTGGAAGCATTCGGTTATGCTTGGCACCATCGGTGGCATTTAATATTACAAAAGCAAAGACGACAGAAGATTTGATGAAAACCCTAGCGACACTGTATGAAAATCCCTCCGCTTCAAATAAGGTATTTCTCATGAAGCGTTTATTTAATATGAAAATGGCAGAAGGTGGATCTGTTGCAGATCATTTAAATGAGTTTAATACTATTACTAGTCAATTATCTTCTGTGGGTATCAATTTTGATGAAGAAATTAGGGCTCTCTTGATTTTGTGTTCTTTGCTTGAAAGCTGGAATGGCTTGGTAATGGCGGTGAGTAATTCTGTTCCTGGATCTAGTACCCTAAAATATGATGATGTGATCGGTGTTATTTTAAGTGAGGAAACTCGTAGAAAATCCTAAGTTGGATCTACATCAGGAAATGCTTTAAATGCACAAAGCAGGGGCAGAACGACTGAAAGAGGAAGTAACTCTGGAAATCGTGGGAAATCGAGAGGAAAGTCAAAGGGGAGGAGGTCTCAATCGAGAGGACCAAATGATTGCTGGTACTGTGGGAAACCAGGGCACAAAAAGAAAGATTGCTGGACTCGAAAGAAAAATGAAGGAGATAAATCAGATGGAGACAAAGAGGCAAATGTGGTAAGTAACAAATCCGAAGAGGATGCTTTGCTTCTGTCTTTAGAGAGTGTTGATGATTCATGGGTTTTAGATTCTGGTGCTTCTTTTCATGCTACACCTCATAGAGGTTATTTCATTGATTATGTCCAAGGGGATTTTGGGCTTGTTTATTTGGGGGATAATGAACCCTGTCAGATTGTTGGAAAGGGAAAAATTAAGATTAAGTTGTAGAATGGGAATCATTGGCTACTACATGAGGTAAGACATGTTCCAAAATTAAGTAGAAATTTAATTTCAGCAGGGCAACTTGGTGATGAGGGTTGTGTAGTTACTTTTAATGATAAAAATTGGAAGGTTTCAAAAGGTTCCCTTGTAGTGGCAAAAGGTGTGAAAGTAGGCACCTTATATCTTTGTACAGGTCATATTGTTCCTTCTACTTTGATTGTTTCAGAGAAAAATGAATATTCAGGAACAATTACTGCAGATGAGCAGGGAGAACAAATAGCTGCTGTGGATTCTGATACAGCGCTGTGGCACAATAGACTTGGGCACATGAGTGAGAAAGGTATGAAAGTACTTCATTCAAAGAAAGTTTTACCAGGTCTAAAATGTGTGAATATGGATTTCTGTGAAAGTTGTGTGTATGGAAAACAAAAGAGAGTGAGTTTTGTAAAGACAGGGAAGGAAAACAAAAAGGAGAAATTAGAGCTTGTGCATACGGATGTATGGGGACCAGCTCAGGTATCTTCCCTTGGTGGCTCTCATTATTATGTTACATTTATTGATGATGCAACTAGAAAAGTATGAGTTTATTTCCTTAAACAGAAATCTGATGTATTTCAAACTTTTAAGAAATGGAAATGCTTGATTGAAAATGAGACTGGTAAGAAATTAAAATGTCTCAGATCTGATAATGGTGGTGAGTATTGCAGTCATGAATTTGAAGATTATTGCTCCACTAATGGTATTCGTAGACAAAAAACTATTCCAAGGACTCCACAGGAAAATGGAGTGGCTGAACGCATGAACAGGACTATAATGGAGCATGCAAGGAGCATGAGGTTGCATGTTGGGTTGCCCTTACACATGTGGGCGGAGGCTGTCAATACTGCAGTATATTTGATTAATAGAGATCCCTCTACTCCTTTGGGCTATGGTATTCCAGAGGAAGCATGGACTGGTAAGAAGGTGAGTTATTCTTTTCTCAAGACCTTCGGTTGTGAAGCTTTTGCTCATATAGACTCTGAAAATAGAACCAAGCTAGAAGCTAAATCAAAGAAATGTGTCTTTGTTGGATATGGCATTAATGAATTTGGTTATAGGCTTTGGGATTTTGAAAATCATAAAATTATAAGAAGCCGGGATGTCATATTCAATGAAAAAGTGTTGTACAAAGATCTGTTGCAGCAACATGAGAAGAAAGAAGATGATTATTTAGTGCTGGATGATACTCCAAAAGCTGATGTTCCAGCCATTCCTCATGATGTGCAACAACTACAACAACAAATACCACACACACCAGTGAATGTTAGACGGTCAACAAGGCCAATTAGACCTCCACAAAGGTTTTCTCCCTCTTTGTATTCTATTTTACTTACTGATGCTGGTGAACCTGAAAGTTATGATGAAGCTGTGCAGGTGGATACTAAGATTCAGTGGGAGTCTGCAATGAAAGATGAAATGGACTCTTTGCTGAAAAATAAGACATGGGATTTGTGCAAGTTGCCTGCAGGTAAAAAGGCTTTACAGAATAAATGGGTTTACAGGTTGAAAGAAGAGGAAGGAGGTAAGAAAAGATTTAAGGCCAGGTTAGTTGTAAAAGGATTTGCACAGAAAAAGGGAATTGATTTTGATGAGATATTTTTTCCTGTTGTTAAAATGACTTCTATTCGTACTGTTTTAAGTCTTGTGGCTACTGAAGATTTGCATTTAGAGCAGATGGATGTTAAAACAGCCTTTCTTCATGGTGATTTGGATGAAGAAATATATATGGCTCAGCCACAGGGTTTTGAGGTCAAAGGTAAGGAGAACTTAGTGTGCAAATTGAAGAAAAGTTTATATGGCTTGAAGCAAGCACCTCGGCAATGGTATCTGAAATTTGACAATTTTATGCATGAGCATGGATATAATAGGTGTCATTCAGATTACTGTGTTTATTTTAAGAGGTTGGATGATGATAGCTACATTATTTTATGTTTATATGTTGATGATATGCTTATAGCTGGGTCTAACATGGATCATATTAAGGGGCTGAAACGCCAATTAGCACATGCATTTGCTATGAAGGATTTGGGGACAGCAAAACAAATCCTTGGTATGAAGATTTGCAGAGATAGGAAGAACAGAACATTGACGCTATCTCAAGTTGATTATGTTGAGAAGGTGTTGCAACGTTTCTCTATGGAGAATGCTAAAGCTGTCAGCACACCTTTACCTGGTCATTTGAAATTGACTAAGGAGATGTGTCCCAAGACACAAGAAGAGGAGGATAAGATGTCCAAGGTACCCTATGCTTCAGCTATAGGAAGTTTGATGTATGCTATGGTATGCACTAGGCCAGATATTGCACATGCAGTGGGAGTCGTTAGCAGGTATATGAGTCATTCAGGTTTTGAGCATTGGAATGCTGTCAAGTGGATTCTCAGATATTTGAGAGGAACATCCAATAAGTGTTTACACTTTGGGGGCTCTACTCCTGATTTACAGGGCTATGTTGACTCAGATTTGGCTGGGGATATTGATACCAGGCGGAGTACTACAGGTTATGTCTTTACTATTGGTGGGGCAGCCGTGAGCTGGGTTTCTAGGCTGCAGAAGATTAATGCTCTCTCCACTACAGAGGCAGAGTATGTTGCTGCTACAGAGGCAGCCAAAGAGATGATATGGCTTCAGTTCTTCTTGGAAGAATTGGGACATCCTCAGAAGGATAATTATTTGTTCACAGATAGTCAGAGTGCCATTCATCTTGCTAAGAATTCAGCTCTGCATTCTAAGACCAAACACATACAGTTGCGGTACCATTTCATTCGGCCAGTTTTGGAGGATGGACAGTTAAAGCTGGAGAAGATACATACCAATGAAAATCTAGCAGATATGTTGACAAAGGTTGTAACAAGGGAGAAGCTGAACTCCTCTTCAGCTTCAGTTGGTCTTTTAGACTAAATGTGAATAAAAGAACAGCAGAGTCCAGGGTGGTTTGATCCAGTGGGAGCCCCATGCGTTAGTTGTATTGCTACAGGATCAGTCTCCAAGTGGGAGATTGTTGTTTAGTGTGGAGCCTGATCAGTCCCCAAGTGGGAGATTGTTAGATTGTGGTGACTGATCAGGAAAGTACTGTAGCCGACATGGTAGCCGACATATTATGGCTGACATATGGCCGACATGTTATAACCCTAAAGCGGTTTAATACTTGTATAAAAAGGGCTTAGGGTTGGGTATTTTTTTTTTATGTGTGGTGATACGAAATTGGTTCTTGCAGCGGTATTGAGCTGTAAGGGATTACGGATTGTAATCAGGTTGTAATCACTGGATTGTAATAAGATCGGACTTGCTGTTTGGTGGACGTAGCCCAGGGATTGGGTGAACCACGTTAAATCTTGGTGCCTTGTGTTCATTTTTGTGTGTTCTATTATTTTCTGTTATTGGTTATATTTGCATGTAGTTTTTATTTCTGTCTGTGGTTTATCCTAACAGGGTGTGTGTGTATTTTTGATGATGCTAGTCCTGTGATTTGAAAGTGATGGCATCTACCATGTTTAGGGTGGAACATTGATAGGATGTTGAAAGGAGTAGATTGTAAAGAACATGTTATTCTTCCTTTTGCATTTATTTTGTTTTGTTTTAATTTGGAAAGCTTACCATCTGGTATGGGTTCCAAATGTGGACAAATAGGGAAGGGTAGAAGTGATGATTTCATTTTCCACTCTACTTGCTAGTTTAATACTGGTACTACAAAAATACTTTAGCCAAAGCTATGTGCATATGTTTATTTGATATGCTTGCCCATGTTTCATCTCCCTACCACATCCATGATTATGGCTACAAAAATGCTTTGGCCAATTCTATGTGCATATGTTTAAATTTTAAATACATGTATGTAGACATCACATCATATAAAACCATTAAGTTATTAAAAAAATCCTAATTAATTATTGATAACCAATTTTACCAAGATATAACTAAATAAACATTAAAAATAAATTTAAAATTTATATTGGTAAGTAGGAGATATTTTCCACACCAAGTCAAATTTTGATATGGTTTTTAGTCAAATACATTGACCCATATATCATGAGTAATGATTCACACATGAATCCATCTCTCATAGACACAGAGGTGAAGCATTGAAACTTTCAAAGAGGTCACCCATCCCAGTACTACTCCAACTCAAGCATGCTTAACTATGGAGTTTCCTTCATGGTTAAACCCATTCTGCTTGCAACCCCATTTGCAAAACCTTCACCAAGTATTGTGCCCTATGAACCTTTCATTAGAAAGCCCCTTAAGCTCATAAATTGATAAGTAGGGGATACTTTTCAATATTTTACACAAGTCAAATTGTGATATTGCTAGCAGGATTTAACTGCCTAGTTTTTGAGTCAAACACATTGAACCATATATCATGAGTAGTGATTCACACATGAGGGAACTATGTAGTTAAGCGCACTTGAGTTGTGACCCCCTGAAGTCTCTGTGCTTCACCTCTGCGAGCATCACCTAGATCCAATGAGTGCTAAGTGATCTATTTAGTCTAATAAGAGATGGATTCATGTTTGAATCACTACTCATGATATATAGATCAATGAGTTTGACTCAAAAACTATATAGCTAAATCGTGAGAGCAATATTACAATAATTATATTATTAATAGAAATCAACAATAGTCTACTAAATAAGTTTCAAATTTAATATTTCCAACTGAAAAATACTAAAATAAGAACAAATTACTCAAATCTTCCATTCACTTAATTTTCTCTACTACGCGTTTTCGTGTAATAGAGGGGTGAACCTCCTTAGGTTTACATTTCTCTACTCTGCACTTGCAAAGACTTACGAAAACTTTATCTTTTCAAAAACTTTTAACACGCTTTTGAAGCACGTTATGGGCTTGATTTTCTTCCTTAATTGTGGGACAAAAAGTCAGACTGGAGTATCTGCATATTAGACTTGGTGGAATTTTATATATTTGAGAAAACTATATCTAACATTCAAACCGTGTTTGTCCAACATTAAATCTTAAACAACCAACAATTTTGAGAGTCTGGTAATTTTAGAATGTTATGAATCATCCCCACAGCTAGACAAGGACATGCACCGTTTTGAGTGAAATCCATAGGTAAGAAAGCACTTTCATCATCTGCAATTGGTGTAATAAATAAGAGCAACTAAAGCTTTGTGGAAAAAAAACACAAATTCTATTGCCGACAATTGCAAAATATGAATGGCATGCTATTTCACGTGGATTATATACAAATATAATTTCTCTGGCCCACATTCATACAAGGTGAGATAATCGCCATCACGGCATTAAAATTTTATAAATTATTGCAATATGTCCTTCGCGCATGTGAATTATGCTGTTAAATGTCTGTAATCTGAGATACAATGGGGAAGATCGTTTTGATAATCAATAATGTGATTTCCGTATTTAGGGTTTTCATATTCAGCCGCGTTATATTTTTCCTTCCACAACTGTTTCTTCTTGGCCCTATATATACGACTGCCTAACAAGTCTTATGCACTCAAAGCAGCCTTACATGTTATGATTTTCTTGTAGTTGTCAATATTTAGAGGCTTCTATATTTTGGACTGTCAGATATGAATTTTAGTTGATAATTGTAATATGGTGATCGTGTCAAAATGTTTATCAACATGGTTTATGTTGCTGCTGTTTGCATTGACTGTCTCATTTGGTTCTGTCGCATGGGCAGAATTGATTAATCACACATTCATTGTAAATAGATATTTTAATATACTTGTGTTTTTCCATAAAAAGGAATTGTACTGCATGTAGATGTTTATTCTATTTGATGTTTCATGCAAGTCAAGTTAAGGAGACAAGAGTTTTTGTTGTTATTGTTAAGTCTTTGATTGATATTACAACTTATCTTTCTAAGTGTAGTCAGCCATTTTGTAACTTTAAGTAGATCATCAATTCATCATGTCATCACTGTCTTAACTGATTCTTGTACTTCATTACATAATCATAACTCAACCTTTCTTTTAGGTGCTTTTGTTACATCTTATTGATCCAGTCCTCCTCATCAATCAACTAAGTGATAGTACTTGAATCTTATAAGCAATTGTCTTACCCGCAAATAGCAAACATCAGTGACAAAACAATGATTGAAACACATAATCTTCTTCAACAATTTCTCTCTTTTTCAATCAGATTTCAACAATCTCCCTCTTTGGCATTGATGGAAAACTAAACTAATCAACAAAGTCAATCAAATGATGAACATCTTGTTCAACCAAACTGACTATGTTAAAATAGTAAGGAAATACCAAAGAAAGAACTTGTATTCCACTCTCTATCAACAACTTCCATCTTGTGATTAGGTTACAAAACTCTTTCTAAAAACTCCCTCTAAATTCCTTCTTGTATCTCCCTCTTACTGAGTAGATTAGGATTTCTTGCTCTTTCTTTTATTCTAGATTGATTAGCAGAGTATCTCTCAATGATGTCATCTTTCTAGCTCTCTGATCAATGTCTCCCTCTTAGTTCTAACTTGATTCTTGATATCTTTCTCCCTCTTTGATCAGTAGATTAGTTTAGGACTTTCTCTCATTTATCTATTGTACTTGATCAGTAAAACTCTTCTTCTAATGATGATCAATTTAATTTACTTTCTCCCTCTTTGACAACAATGCCAAAGACCTATACCATAAAAAAAATTGTCATCTAGAATATATGCAGATCTAAGCTTTGCAGATTTCTCAATTTCTTCCTCTATCACCTTGCTTGTGACTAATTGAATTTTCAGCTCTGTGATTACTTTAGGTGGTTCCTAAAGTAAGATCAATTGCATCAATTTGTATTATATCAGCTTGTTTGATGCAAGGAACTCCTTCTATTTCTTACATAGCCTTTGATAGAGGTATCACCCCTACTTTACCCCTTAGACATTCATGAGCATCCTTAGATAATGGTTTTGTGGAGATATTAGCAATTTGTTCATTTGAGTTAATATATTCCATCTTCACCTCTTTGTCTTGAACTAATTCTCTTATATAATGATACTTGATTACAATGTGCTTTGTCTTTGTCTACATCATAAGATTCTTTGACATATGGATAGCACTTGTATTATCAAAATAAAGTATTACTGGTTCTTATTAATTATTGCGGATCTCTGATAGATAAAACAATTACAAAATAAATGCTTGAAAAGAATATCTTACTTGAATAATGTTGAATGTATTTACTTCTTCTTTGGCAGCGATTACAATTTATCTTTCTTCTTCAAACTGTATACTGTAATAACTGAAGTGCAATGTAACTAATGCAATAATATTGACAAAGAGAAATGTTCTTACAATAGTTATTTATTAACTATAGGTACTTTGAATGTCATGGATTAATATCTTCCCCTATGGCCAGAGTGCACATAAATATGTGAACATAAGACATGACTCGCATGCCTCTTCGGAGGCATGTTCCTTTACAACAATGATAAACAACCTTGATTAATATATGTGCCCAATAGTAAGAATATAACTGGCACGATAATGACATTATCTCTCAATATAATAAAGGACTTGATCATAGTAATGGCTGTCGATAGTCAATGAAACTTGATAATAATATTTCAAGACATTATCAATAATGCATATAATTACTAGAAAATAAGCATGTATGTATGTATGTATGTATGTATATTTATATATATTTATGTATATATATATATATCTGTATTATATATATACGTATATATATATTAATATACATATATATACATATATATATACATACATATATATACACATATGCATATACATATACATATATACATATACATATACATATAAATATACATACACACACACACACACACACACACACACACACACACACACACACACACACATATGCTTATATCCATATAATTTGTAGAATTAGAAGTAATATTTGGTTTATCAAATAATTCATGGTTTGCTTCTTCTGACGCTAAATATTAACACTCCCTCTTTAGCAAGTGAGAAGTAAAATATCAATAAGTCAGAATCATCATATAATCAACACAATATGACTAGTAAATGATCTCTACTCGCACTTAAGCAATGTCTAGAGTCTAGAGACGCCCATATAATCTCTACTTGCACTTAAGCAATGGCTAGAGATGCTCCTATAATCTCTACTTGCACTTAAGCAATGTCTAGAGATGCTCATATAATACACATATAGGTTTCTTATTTACAAGATCATCACTTTGTAAATAATTTCCTTTAAATGAATATGTCCATGAAAGATCATCACCTTTCATTACATATCAAATGCTACTAAGTAACCAATACAAGCATAAACTCAAATGAAATAAAAGTTTATTATTACAATTAATCACACTAAATTTTTCTTTGAAGTATTTTAGTTTCACTTTAGCAAGAGGCTTGGTAAGGATATCAACTATTTGCTCATTTGTACATATCTATTCTAATTGAATAACTCTTCGATTCACCATATCTCTGATACAATGAAATGGAATTTCAATATTTTTGGAGTGGTTTTGAAACACTGGATTAGATAAAAGTTTAATACAACTTTGATTATCACAATAAATCATAGTGGACTTCAAATTTCTTTTGAAGAGATCTGATAGCAACTTTCATTACCATATTGTTTCTCTAGCACCCAAGGAAGATGCAATGTACTTAGCATTAGTGGAACTCAATGCTACTGAAGTTTGTTTTCAACTAGACCAAGAAATCATACCAGATCCAATATTGAAACAATATCCCAAAGTACTCTTCCACTCAATTGGAACTTCCAGCCCAATCAGAATCTAAATATCCAAGTAGTTTAATGTTGACTTTGTTATATTTGATTCTCATTCCAATAGTTCCCTTTAGATATCTCAATATATATTTAGCTGCATGTAGATGTATCTTCTTAAGAGCAGATATAAACTGACTCAAGGTGTGAGTTGTATATCATATGTTAGGACAGATATTGACCAAATACATTACGGATCCAATAATTTGTCTGTAGTAAGTAGGATCTGCAGCCTTAGATTTTTTCATATCATCTTTTAATTTCTGTAGATTTATTTCCATAGGAGTAGTAGTTTACATTCCATCATTCCAAATTTGGTTAAGATATCAATTGTATATTTTTCTTGATTTAGTATGACACAATTTTCTTGTTGCCAGACTTCTAATCCCAAAAAGTAGTGAAGTAACTCGAAGTCTTTCATTTGAAATTCTGCAGTGAGTTCTTGCTTACATTTCTTTATGAGATGCTACTCACCTATAATTAGCAAATCATCAACATATAATACTAGAATAATCATATCATCACCATTAGTTTTGAAGTACAAATTTGGGTCAGCTTCATTTTTGGCATATCCTAATTTCAATAAGTGGTTATCTATTCTTTCATACCAAGCTCTAGGAGCTTGTTTGAGTCCATAAAGTTCTTTCTTTAATTTACAAACATAAATTTTGTTGTCATAAGTATTGAACCCTTATGGTTGTTCAATGTAAACTTCTTCTTCAATCTTGTCATTAAGAAATGATGTTTTGACATCCATTTGATGTACTTTCCATCCTTTAGATGTTGTAATCGTTAGGATTGTTCTGACTAAAGTTTACCTAGAAAAAAGGGCAAAAGCTTCTTCATAATCAATACCTTCTTTCTGAGAGAAGCCTTAGGCTAAAAAATCTTGCCTTGTATTTTTCAATACTACCATTTGATGTATGTTTAATCTTGAATAACAATTTTGAAGACACAACTAATTTATTCTTAGTTCTTGGTACAACATCTCCTATGTCATTCTTTAATATAGAGTTATAGTCCTCAATCATTTCTTCCTTCCATGATTGATGTGAAAGTGCTTCTTCAACATTAGCAGGTTAAGATTTTATGAGTTCAGATAGCAATGCAACATAACAAGATTGATTTCTAGTCCTTTTGCTTTCCTAAATTACTTCATCTAGTCCAACTTGACTTTTTTCTAACATTTTCCTAGCCCAAAGAGATCTTTTTTTTATTGTTATTGGTGATGTTTTCAAGTTCTATATGATTAGATATGGGAGAGAAATTAGAACCATCCTCCCTCTCAATTTCTATAGGTTGATTTTCTTCAAAAATAGATTCATCACTATTACTAAAAATTTTAAAGGTTGTGCCTTCTTCAAATATTACATCTCTGTTAATTTCAATTGTCCTTTGCCCAAGAATGTAGACATTGTATCCTTTTCTAGTTTCACTATATCTAATGTATATTCCCTTTTTCACGGAAGGCTCTAATTTCATTCTTTTGTCTTTTGGTATGTGAATATAGACTAGACATCAGAATATTCTCAGGTGGCTTAAATCTGGTTTAATGCTTGTAAATACTTCTTTTGGGATGGTATTTTCTAGTACGGAGTGAGGGCATCAATTTTCTATGTAGAGTATAGTATTAGATGCTTCAACCCAAAATGAATAATGAAGATTTTGATCATGTAACATGGCTCTCACTGATTCAACAATAGATCTATTTTTCCTTTGAGCTATTTCATTCTATTGAGGATTATAATGTACAGAAAACTCCTTCTTAATCACAACAGAAATACATAAGTTTTTGAAGATATCAAATATGTATTCACCTCCATTATTAGACCTTAGGGTTTGTATCTTTTCACTTGATTGATTTTTAACTAAGGCTTTAAATTATTTAAATTTGGATAAGACCTCATATGACTCCTTTTGTTTTAGAAAATAGATCCAAGTTCTCTTAGATTAATTATCAATGAAAATTATGTAGAAAAGACACCAATTAAGACAGGGGACTGGCATAGGATCACAAAGATCTATATGAATCAATTCAAGAATGGATTTAGATTTATGATCACTTTTAGGGAAGGAATGTTTAGTATTTTTATCTAATCCACATCCTTTACAAATACTTGAATGATTAGCTTTTAGATTAGGTAGACCTTTTACAATGTTCCCTATAGATGATAAGGCTCAAAAGTTAAGATGACCTAGTCTCCTATGCCAAATTTTAGAGGAATTTGACTTATCATTACTAATGGTTAAATTTGAATTAGGATTTTGGTTATTACAAAGCTTATAAAGACTTCCATCTCTGACTCAAGTGGAGATGGCTTTCTTAATAGTTGAGTTCTTAGGCCAAGATAGAACTCTATCTTCTTGAAATGCAATCTTATACCCTTGATCAGCAAGTCCAGAGATAGAGACAAGGTTTATTTTGATCCCTGGTACATATAGGACATTCTTGAGTTCAAGTGTCATTCCAAAATTTAGTTGTATAGAACAAGAACCAATTCTTTTAATAGGGTGAGAGGAATTATCTCCAATGGTTACTTCTTCTGATTCATGATTTGTAAAAGTTTCAAACTTATCTTTAAATTCGATGATGTGATGAGAAGCTCCACTATCTATGATCTAGGTATTGTGATTAGTGTTTAATTTCCTTGAGAGGGCTATGTAGAATGCATAATTTTCTTTATCCACTTTCTCAACATTTTCTTCTTTGACTTCTGCTAAAGCTACTTGAACTTTCTGTTTTTTTGGACATACATAATAAGAGTCACAAAGCTTATCACATTTAAAACATCTAACTTGCGACCAATCACATTGTTTGTGAGATTTGTGATTTTTGTTGAAATCATTCTTTTTATTCTTAAAATTTCTTTTCTTATTTGATTTAGTGTACAGTGCTTGGATGTCTTCCTCTTGATTTGAACTTAGTCCTCTAGAAGCTAGTTTGGATTCCTCTTGAGTACATTTATTTTTTAGTTGATCAAATTTTGGAAGTTTGGGTCATGAACTTAAACCTTGAATGAAGGTTTTCCATGATAGAGGAGGACCTCTAAGAGCAATCATTTTTAGTTCCTTATCATCCACTTGGTTCTTCACACTTGCAAGCTGATCTTTTAATTTAGTAATTCTTAAGAAATATGAGGTTATAAATTCTCCACTTTTCATCTTTATATAAATTAGATCTTGCTTTAAAGTTAATAATCTACTTGTATTGTTGATTTCAAATGTATTTTGAATGGAGTAGAACATTTCAAATGCAATTTGAAGATTGGCTATAGATAGAAGTATATGATCCTTTACTGAGTCTATAATGATGTTCATTGCTTTATTATTATGCTTTTTCCACATTACTTTCTCATATTCATTTTCAGGCATGGGTAGATTTGATTCAATGTATTTTTGTAATTTCATTTCTCTTATCACTATTAATAATCTGATTTTCCAAGATGAGAAATTTGATGCTCCATCTAGCCTATCTTCTATTCTTACATGATTCACCATTTTAATGCTTTGATTTTAAAACCTCTTTCTTTAACTTTTGAAATTTAGATTTTGAATGAATACTTTGCAATAGTTTTCCTATCAATATAGCTCTAATACCATGTTAACTATTTTGGATCTCTAATAGATAAAATAATTACAAAATAAATGCTTGCAAAGAATATTTTACTTGAATAATGCTGAATGTATTTACTTCTTCTTTGGCAGCAATCACAGTTTATCTTTCTTCTTCAAACTGTATACTATAATAATTGAAGTGCAATGTAACTAATGCAATAATATTAATAGAGAGAAATGTTCTTACAATAGTTATTTATTAACTGTAGGTACTTTGAATGATGTGGATTGATATCTTTCCCTACGGCCAGAGTGTACATAAATATGGGAACATAAGACATGACTCTGAAGAGTCATGTGTCTACATGGCCCAAGGGCCATGTAGAGGCATGCCTCTTCAGAGGCATGTTCCTTTAAAACAAAGATAAAAAACCTTGATTAATATATGTGCTCGATAGTAAGAATATAACTAGCATGATAATGATATTATCTCTTGATATATTAAAGGATCTGAATCACAATAAAAGTTGTCGATAGTCAATGAAACTTGATAACAGTATTTCAAGATATTGTCAATAATCCATATAATATTACAAGGACATAGGCATATATATATATATATATATATATATATATATATATGGAATCAACAGTAATATTTAGTATATCAAATAATCCATGTTTTGCTTCTTCTAGTGCTAAACATTAACAGTTCTATGATTTCTTCCTTTATTCCTTTGAGTGGCTATTTGATCCACACAATGTTTGTGCACTTTGTAGCAGTAGCAATATATTTTCCTTTAGCAGTAGATTGTGAAGTACAATTCTATTTCTTGCTTGTCCATGTAACTAGTCTTTTGCCTAAGAAAAATGCTCCACCATTGGTGCTCTTTCTATCATCAATGTTTCTAGCCCAGTTAGCATCAATGTAGGCTCTCAAATAAAACATTTCATTCTTCTTATAGTATTGACCAAACTCTTTCATTCCTTTCAAATATCTTATTGTCCTTTTCACAGCCATGTGATTTTTCTGAATATTAGCAGAGAATCTTGCAACTATCCCTACAAATAATGCAATATCAGGTTTATTATGTACTACATATTTCAATTTTCCAATGATAGACCTATATAATGTTTGATTCACCTCAGCTAAATCATCATTCTTTGAGAACTTGTGTCCTATCACCATAGGTGTACTTACTAGTTTGGAATGCTCTAGTCCAAAACTCTTCAATATCTCTTTGAAATACTTTGACTGGGTAATGTATATACCATACTTCATTTGAAATACTTGGAATCCCACAAAAAACTTGATTTCTCAAAACATAGACATTTGAAATTCTTGCTTGATCTAATTTGAAAAGTCTTTACATAAAGCATCTTGTTCTCCAAATATGATATCATCAACAAATATTTTAGATAGCAAAATACCTTTGTCTTGTTTTGCCTTTATGTATAGATTGTTGTTATCAAATGTTAGTCCTTTCAAATCCAATCTTCACAACATAAGTATGAAGTCTCTCATACCATGTTCTTGGTGCTTGCTTCAATCCATATAGGGCTTTGTCCAGTCTACATACCATGTTCTTATTGTTGTCATTGAAAAATCCTCTTGGTTGTTCTATGTAGACTTCCTCTTCTAGTATGCCATTCAGAAATGAAAATTTAACATCCATCTAATAA
The DNA here is from genome assembly GCA_028749045.1 of Cupressus sempervirens. NCBI lineage: Eukaryota > Viridiplantae > Streptophyta > Pinopsida > Cupressales > Cupressaceae > Cupressus > Cupressus sempervirens. The sequence goes on from CM053791.1 coordinate 639,713,768, forward strand.
AATTTGAAACCTTTGTATGCAACATAAGCAAGTAGAGTTCTTACTCCTTCCATTCTTGCAAAAGAAGTAAATATCTCCCCATAGTCAATTCCTTCTTCTTATGCATATCCCTTGCAAACAAATCTTTTTTTTTTCTTGTCACTTCACCATTCTCATCTAGCTTTTTCCTGAATACTCACTTGGTACCAATCACATTCTTGTCTTCTAGTCTAGGAACTAGACTCCGTGTTTTTTTCTTCTCTATTTGTTAAATCTCTTCTTCCATGGCCTTGTACAAGTCATTATCTTCTAATGCATCTTTCACTAGTTTGGGATCCTTCATGTTTAACAAACATGATTCACTTTTGAAGCTATTTCTTGTTATTGTCCTAGCATCTTTTTTCTAATGATTTGATCAACACAATGATGTCTTTTAACATATTTATACAATCTTGGCTCAGCTCTTGTTTCTACATTTTGTCTTTTAGCTTCAAAGTCAATATGTACATCTCTGTTAGGTATCTCACCATCTCTTTCATGTGTACTAATCTTAGAATTATAATGTGTAGTTTCTTCATTTTGCAAATCGGCATCTGAATGTAGCTTGGTTACTAAATACAACTCAGCATTCACAGTATGTGACTCGATAGTCTTTGAAATTTGTTGTTGACTTTTTATTTTATTTCCAGCATCTTCTTTAGAAGATATTCTTTCATAAAAGTATACAAATGATTTGTATTCTTTTGGTTCTTTCACAGGGTCAGCCTCATGTACTTCTATAAATTCATCAAAATTCACTTTTGCACTTTCCATAATTTTGTTAGTGTTAGTATTTAAACACTTATAAGCTTTTCTTCTTGTGGAGTAGCCAAAGAATATACCTTCTTCAATTTTTGCATCAAAATTTTGACACCCAACATCTTTAAGAATATAACATTTACTTCCAAATACCTTAAAGTATTTTACATTAGGTAGATATCCATATCATAGTTCAAAAGGTGTTGAATGAATACCTTTCTTGACTTGCACATGGTTCAAGGTATATACAAAATTACTTACAACTTCTCTCCTATATTTCAAAGCAACATTCTTCTCCATCATAAGTTTTATGGTATATTCCATTATAGACCTATTTCTCCTCTTAGTAATTCCATTTTATAGAGGGGTCTTTGGTGTAGATGTCTATCTTTTCATTCCTTTGTCATTACAGAACATCTCAAACTCATTTGAAGTGAATTCTCCTCCTCTATTTGATCTTAAGCATTTCAGACTCCTACCTATCTCTTTCTCAACTCTTGCCATCTACCATTTAAACATTTGAAAAGCATCATATTTATGTTTTAGAAACATGACTATAATTAGCCTAGAGTAATCATCAATAAACATCATTATCTACTTATCTCCTCTACAACTTTGCACTTCAATTGGCCAACATAAGTCACTATGAACAATCTTTATTATTTCTTTAGAGGTATAAGCTTTACTCTTAAAGATTGACTTTGTCATTTTTCCTAGCTAACATTGTTTGCACATTATATTATCAAGTTTCTTCAACTTAAGCGGTCCTTTAACTCTCTTCATGTTGCTAATGCTAACCAAGTTATCAAAATTAACATGACATAATCTCATGTGCCAAAGCCATACATTATCAAGTTTTGCAACAAGACAAATAGCATGCTCTATATACAAATAGAATAGATTACTTCTAGTTTGATCACCTTTTCTAATCAGTTTCTCATTTGTGTCATATATCTTTGTAGTCATTTTTCCAAAGTCAACCTTGCATCCCAGATTGTTCATTTGTGACCCACTTAGCAAGTTATAATTTAGTCTTTCAACATAGTAAGTATTGTCACATGAAATCTTGTATGTGAGTTTGATAGAGCCTTTTCCTTGTATCAAACATGGTGCATCATTACGAAATCTTACACTATTTCCATCCCAACAAGTCAAGGTAATGAACTTACTTTTGTCTCTAGTGATGTGATGTGAGAATCCACTATCAATGGTCCATCTATCATTCTTGTTCACACAAGTCACAAGTGTAGTTGCCCCATCTTCATCAGATTCCTCCTTCATTGCAACATATACCACTTCATCATCATGTTCACTAGAGTCATGTTCATCAGAATTGTAGCATGACTTCTTACCTTTTTCTTCGTAATCTCTGCTATCATCTTCTCTTCTATTTTTGTACTTTTTTCCTTCTCTATAGTTCTTCTATGTACAACGTGTAGCAATATGTCCAACTTTATTGCAATTGAAACAAATGCTGGTTAAATTTCCTTTGAACTTGCCTTTTACCTCTATGAAATCTTCTTGCCAATAGTGGCTCCAATTGTTCAATATCTTCCTCATCTGTATCACTATTACTGGATGCATATTTTATCTTTCTTTTCTTCTTTGTTTGCTTCACCTCATTAGAATCTTTCAATAACAACTTAGCTTTGAAAGTAGATTCAAGACTTTTTGATTTGTAATTATCAAAGTTAGATAGCTCAAAAGCAATGATTCTATCTACTAGACCTTCAAGAGTTAGATTATTTCTTGGAATACATCTCAATTCTTCGATTGTAGAAACTCTAATAGCATAAATATGCAGTAATGTTCTCAAGAATTTACTTAACATCGTATCATCATCTATATGGCTAGTAGCTCCTCTTATTGCACTAACAACTTCTTTTATCCTAGCAACATATTGAGCAATATTTTCACCTTCTTCCATTCTCATATCATCAAACTTACCTCTGAGACTCTCAGATTTGGCTCTTTGAACTTTTTTGTCTCCTCCATAGATGGTGTTTAGGGTATCCCACATTTTCTTTATAGTGTCACAACCTTTGATATCATCAAATTTAGCATAGCTTAGAGTAGAGACAATCTCCAAAATTTCCCAATTGTGTTACTTTTTCTTCTTCATATCTTCAACAGTTAGGGCTCCTATTGGATCAACATGTTCCATTGTAATGGCATATTGTGCATGATCACCAAGTCCTCCAAGGTGTAGCTTCATCAAACTTTACCATGTAGGAAAGTTATCTCTGTTGAGCTTGGGTAATTTTCTTTTAGACATCTTGATATTTGTGCTTCTAGTACCTTAAAATTAGTCCTCTTAAGTAGATGGCTCTGATACAATTGTTATAATTACTTTAGAATAACTTGGGGGGGTAGGTGAATTAGTTATTTATGGTCTAAATGTATTAAAAAAAACTTTATAAAAATTTAATGAACCCATAAAAAATTCATAACCATTCATGCATCTATTGTGTATTTACTATAATTTGTATGTTATTGTCGAATAAATTTGTAGAAATCTAAATCATGAAACAAAACACATTCATCAAGACACTTGACACAAGGATTTATGTGGAAACCCAATTTTGAAAAAATCACTACTACCATGCTACTCCTTTTTCACTCTTCTAAAGTGATGCCTTGTGAAAGGCAAACCTCGATAAAGGTTACAATGTACACTATTAAATGTGACCTTGTTAAGGGATTTTAATCACCTTATTAAAAGTGAGCCTTATTAGAGGACTTTAAGCCTTTCACTTGGAATGCCACACTCTTAAAGGATTTTTCAATGACTTTGAAGTCAACCTTAATCCAAAGGATTTACCCTAGACTGATACAATTGTTAGAGAGTAATAGTAGAGCTTTGATCTGGTACAACTTACAACTTCACTTTCAAATTATAGATCTATGTTCAGTCCTCAATTCTGCCGAGGTTTTATACTTTGTATTGCTAATAGCTTGTTCACCCTTCAAGCATTTATCTCCTTATGCCTTCTTGCTTAATATGCCTTTGCAGACTCTTCTCTTGGGACACTTGATGAAGCAAAACCCTTAATTCCTTCTCCTCCTTAGGTATTTACACATGACACTAACCTCTCCAACCTCTTTGCTTCATGACCAAATATTCCTATAAATAGGAAATTAGAATATTTTTCCAACTTATTATCCATCATCTAAATTAGGGTTTTTTTGGATGGATTAGGTAGGATACAATACATGTACCCCATATCTTGTCTTTTATAGAAACTTCTCCTAGAATCCATTTGAATTCACTTTAAAATAGTTCACATCAAATTCTGTGCCACTAGCTCATCAATCTTATCTTCCTCCTAGTTCAAAAGTTTCAAAAAAAAAAAAACAATTTGGCTTAGATTCAGTGAATCTTCGATCTTTATCATAATGTAGCAACTTGACAATGTCAACCTTCTAATGCTTAACACATACTGCATTTCTCAACATCAACTGTAAAATGACTCAGCATCAATTGAAGTTTATCGATGCTCGGCATCAATTAAACTTTAGCGTCAAATATCTTGCTTGGTATCCACGAGAATTTTCTTTCACTTAGCTCCAACTAAATTTTTGCTCAGCTTGCACTAACCTTGCGTAGTACCTACTATCTGCTTGGTCAAGCTAGGCACACAAGCTTTGTTTTAACTTATTGTAATCTTTCTAAGTTTAGCTAGCCATTTTGTAACTTTAAGTATATCATGAATTCATCATATCATCATTTCCTTAAGTAATTCTTGTACTTTATTACATAATCATAACTCAACCTTTCTTCTAGGTGCTTTTGTTACATCTTATTGATTAAATCCTCCGCATCAATTAACTAAGTGATAGTACTTGGATCTTATAAGTAATTATCTTACCAGTAAATACCAAGATTTCTATCAGTAACAAAACAATGATTGAAACACATAATCTTCTTCAACAATCTCCCTCTTTTGCAATCATATTGCAACAAAATGTACATTTTGGATTACCCTTTAGTGATTTTTTTTAGACCTTTTTGTACTTAGTATGCAATATTCCATTAAGTATACCACTAAATACAAGATCAACCACATAGGAAACCATTAATTTTCTAGAAGTGTCACTCTTACATGCACAAATTGAGTAGCCATGATGGAGGGCCATCCTAGGTATAAGGGAAATCTTGCATCTCCCAAAAATAGTTCTATTTTTGTCTTGTTAGTAAGGAGAATTTCAATGCAAAGTTACCATTTGTTGAAACTTACTATTTTCAATAAGCAGGTCAAACAAGATTAGAAAATTCTAATTTTATAGGTGGAGGCACATCTTATTTATTTCAGCCTACCAGTTCAGATAAAACTGTCATACCATATGTATTTCAAAAGTTATTGAGATTTTTGGGTATAAAATATTTGAGCTCAATTTTGAAGGCTTAAATGACTTTGAAACCATATCAAACCATATCTTATGGTGTTTACATTGACATGGCACTATAGATTAGGAACTATCATTTTTCTAAAGTAGTTATAGTTGCAAATAGGAGACATAGTTTGAAAGTTATGGGCTTTAGAAGTTGGGCTAGCTAAATAATTTATACTTATTTTGAGCCAGCCTAATGCAATAAATTTGAATATAATAATTTTAAGGGGTCAGGCAACCTCAAGAGTAAGGGATAAAAATCAAGAACCTTTCTAAATTGTAGAAAATTGCCTTTATAAGGAAGGTTACAAGGTTATCTAGGGTAGTTCTGGGTGGTAGTTCATGGCTCTATCTTGAAGAATATTACAAACAAAGTGCTAATGTAAATCTACATACTATAATTCTAAAAATTTGTAATTCCATATTTGTGGAGATAATAAGAAGCCTATTTTCTATTCTTGTGAGAATATTATTGTTTATTTATTTATGTTGTGTGTTTGTTGTATTAAGGGGGCAACCTTCATCAAGTGGTATTAGAGTAGGAGTTCTAGAGTGTGTAGAAGGATCAGTGACTATGAGGAAATTTGTAAAACAACCATGGCTTGAGTGAGTGTGTGGATAGATCACTGACATGGGGTAGTTTGTGGATAGATCACTGATATGGGGTAGTTTGAATTAGGGTTTTAGTGATAAGAAAAATAAAGCCTCCATGAAGGGAACATGGAAGAAGAGTTATAAGTGTGTTACTCTAGGGTTTTAGAGTCATCCATATATAAATATAATAATATCAAGAAACAAATATGTAGAGGGATTAATCTTTTTGTAAGAGATAAAAGTGAGGATGAGAACGAAGAATAGGAAATATTGACCAAGAGGGACAAAATGGTGTTCTAAACCTACTGGAAGAATGGACTTTTAGGGCCATTTCTAAGATTAGGAAAAGACTTAAGATTGAGGTTCTCACATTTTCAGAAATCTTAATCTAGAGGAATTGATCGACTATATCAATGAATTAGAAGAATATTTTGAGTACAATGATATTGATGATCCTTATAAGGTCAATGTTTGAATTCTAGACTTAAGACTCATGCAAAGATCTGGTGGATAGAGATTCAATTAGAGAAAAATAGAAGAGTAATGAAGAAGATTACAATATGGGATCAGATGGTGAATAAATTGAAGCAATAATTCATCCTCATTGATTATGAGCTTGATTTACTGAAGAAATTTCAAGGGTTGAAGCAAGTGGAAAGATTACTTTAGGAGTATATAGAAGATTTCTACCAAGTTCTCATCAAAATAGGCCATGAAAAAGGTCACAAGGAGGAATTTTTTAGTTACATTAATAATTTGAGCCCAACTATTAGGTATTAGTTTTCATTGAAAAGGAATACCATTTTTCCCTTAGACTGGAAGAAGAGTTGAACATGAAGTTGGAGAGTAGAAAAAGCATAAGAGGTTGTGGCAGGAGGATCTAATGGAAAGTCTTATGGAGGCCAAAATGAAGATCAGAAGAAGGATGAGGCTAGCAATAGCATAAAAAATTAGAGGGGAAATAATTTTGACATCATTTTATGTGATCATATGATGTATACGACTCACTACACACTCCCAAGACTCAATCACCCTACTCAAATCTGCATATATTTCTCTATCAAAATTCATTAGAGGCCCTAAAATACTATCACCTTTCCATAAGAATGTACCCATTTACCGTAAACATAGAATCTTTACATTAGACTCCATGCTCGTCTTTGAATGAAATCTCATCATTCCATAAAAATATCTCAATATAATGGTATACAATATAACACTGGCTATGAATGATCACTATATTACATCTCATCAAATATTCAATTACCTTGAAAACATTGCTTCTTACTGTCTCTGGATAGACCCACACTTAAACATGAATAAATTTTGAGTAGGACACAAACTCTTTGATCGCTCCAATGAAGATGAGCATAATTAGGCTTGTAAAAACATATTCCAATCTCAGCAAAATCCAAAGGTTGGTTGGAAATTTATGCCTCATAGAATGAGGGTCTTTTTTCTAAGATAGAATTATGTTCTCCATATGAATATTAGCCACATTCACCACATTTCCAACAACAAATGCTGATAAGATTGAATCATAACAATGTGAATGCAAAACAAACAAAACCAAAAGAATGACATTCTTATGAAATCCCACACAAATAACTATTGACCCATTGTTGGTTTAGGTCAATTCCATACTTATGGAAAATGGTTCCTTTCCACATAACCGATTCTTGCAAGCAAGATGTATAAACCATTCAACTGAAAACTACAACCTAAATATTTATGAGAGAGAGAAAGAAGTGCATAATAGAACTACAAACTTCAATATATATTGAATTTAAAACACTACAGTTGTATAATAAAAAAAAATTGAATGGCTCTCTATTCAAAAGACCAAAGAGTCGATTCTTTTCACAATTTGCACTCTCTTCTTTTTCTCACTTCTCTCTCTACTATTAACTCTTTTTCAATCTCTTTTTCATTACACGCAAATCTCTTTCTTTAAAGAGTTTTATTTTTGGTTAGTTATAAAAACCAACCAATAACCTCTATGGATGGCATTTATTCCATTTTCAAATATATCACAATGCTATTTCAAACCATTTTCTAACACATTACAATGATATTTTAATCATTTAGACTATTTCATCACATGGTTCTCTAAAAATGCAAAATTTCTTCAAACATGAAATTTTGTGGAAGCAAAAAATAATAATAATAAAAAGAAAATAAAAGAAAAAAAATGGTGTAGAGGCACCTTGCCATTGGAAAAATATTACAAGTTCCATAAAATATCATGTTTGAAGACATTTTGCATTTATAGAGAACCATGTGATGAAATAGTCTAAATGTTTAAAATATCATTGTAATGTGTTAGAAAATGGTTTGTCAGGGCACTTGTAGGCTGGTTGTCCAAGCTCCTACTTTGCCACCATGAAATGTTAACAATGTGGACAGCTTGAACACCCAGCCTACAAGTGTCCTGACAAACCATTTTCTAACACATTACAATCATATTTTAATCATTTAGACTATTTCATCACATGGTTCTCTATAAATGCAAAATGTCTTCAAAAATGACATTTTATGGAACTTGTAATATTTCTGCAATGGTGAGGTTCCTTTGCATTATCATAATAATAGAGATTGGAGAGGAGGAGGAAGAAAAATGATAATCAACAAGAAGAGGATTTTACGGAACATATTTTTTCTATGGAGAAAAATGTTATAGAGCATACGAATATCCTCAATGTCAAGGAAGGAGAGATAGGATAACTTAAGGTAAATATAGAGTTTCACATGTGGATGAAGATGCTAAATCATCACATCCTAGAGATGTCGAAAGATAAGTCTTAGTTAAGAGAATAGTCCTACTGAGTAATGAGAATGAACCAATCAAAGGAGTTTGTTTTAACCCAAGCGAAAGTGTGAAGATAAGTGATGTGATGTCATTATCAATTGTGGAAGCACCAATAATTTAGTAACAAAAGAAATGGTCATGAAGTCAAATCTCAAGAGGTACAAACAATTATGTCCATACTAAATCTCTTATGTGTAGGATGACCACAAGGTCTTGATCAACAAGCATTGCCTAGTGAAATTCAAGATTGGGGGCTACCATAATGAGTTACGATATGATATCATACTATAGATGTATGCCATATATTTTTGGGTAGGTCATTGACTTTTGATAGGCATGTTGTGTGTGATGATTATGTGAATACCTATTCCCTAAAAAGGATGGAGTGTGCCACAAGCCAAATCCAATTTAAGATATGTAGTATTACCAAAATATGTTTTGTTAATAGAAAAGAGTTCTTTGATTGTACGAGACATTAGCATATGTAATTTTCCATAATTCCAAAAAAGGGTTAAGAAGAACTCAAAAATTTCCCTATAGAAGTAGTAGATTTGGTTAATAATTTTTTAAGGATATTCTATCTAATAATGTGCATAGTGTATTACCATGAGTAAGTAAGATTAGTCATTAGATGGACCTAATTCCAAGATTCAGTTTACGAACTAAGGAAGAACACTTAATGACACCAGAAAAAGTAAAGATTTGAATAAACACGTTCAAGAGTTGTTGTAGAAAAGGTTAATGTGAGAGAGTTTGAGTCCATCTATCATGCCAACAATATTAGGAAAAAAGAAGAATGGAGAATTTAGAATGTATATAGATTCTTAAGTTGTCAACAAGATCATAATTAAGTATAGATTTTAGTTTTCAAGGATGAAACATATTATGGATTATTTGAGTGGAGTTGTGTATTTCAAAAACATATATATGAAGAGTAGATACCATTTGATTTAGAGTAGAGGAGAGGAATGGAAGAGAACATTCAAGACAAGAAAACCATAGTATGAGTGGTTAATAATGCCATTTGGGATTAACAAAATGCACATAGCACTTTCATGTGGATCATGAATGAAGTACTGAAATAATTTTAGGATAAGTTTTTGATTGTTTACCTAGATGATATTTTGATCTTTAGTAGGACATTAGAGGAACATATATTGCATATCTGTAGGGTGTTTGAGAATTTGAGGGAAGAAAAGTCGTTGATTAATCCGAAGAAGCATAGTTTTGTGAAGGAGTTAGTGTTTATAGGATTTTTAGTTTTAGTGGAAGGTCTAAAAATGGACCCTGGGAAAGTGAAGGCTATCCTCAAATGGCCTACTCCAAGGAGTGCAATTGAGATAAGATCTTTTCATTGTTTTTCTATATTTTATAGAAATTTTATTCAAAATTTTTGTAGTATTTCTAGACCCTTAACTGAACAAAATTAGGGGATAGAAAATAGTATAAGTAGACTACAAGAGAGTATAAAAGTTTTGATTTGTTGAAACAAGAAGTTATAGAACAATTCTTTTCGCACTTATAGATTTTCATAATGTGTTTCAAGTAGACTTAGATGTTATTGGTATTTCAATAGGAGATATTTTGAGATATGAATGTAGAAGTGTTTTTTATTTTGTTGAGTAGCTAAATAGTCCCAAAAGAAACTATTTTGTTTATGATCACGAACTTTATGCTATAGTTCAAGAAAATATAAAAGTTTTGATTTGTTGAAACAAAAGGCTATAGAACAATTTTTTTTTGCACTTCTAGATTTTCATAATGTGTTTCAAGTAGGCTTAGATGTTATTGGTATTTCAATAGGAGTTATTTTGAGAAATGAATGTAGAAGTGTTGTTTATTTTATTGAGTAGCTATGTAATCCCAAAAGAAAATTATATTGTTTATGATCAAGAACTTTATGCTATAGTTCAACCATTCAATAAGTGGAGACATTAACCTCTTCTTAAGGATTTATTTTATATAATTTTAATCAAGATTCATAATATTTAAATAGTTAAGGAAATTTTAATTAGAGGCATTTGAAGTGGGTTGAATTTTGTAGAGCTACACATCTATTTTGAAATAGAGAAGTGAAAAGTCTAACTAGGTTGCATATGATCTTAGTTGGAGACAAAATATGCTAATAGAGAAAAATGTTGAGGTGTTTGGATTCAAGGAAAATAAGATTTTGTATGTAGAGGATCCTAATTTTGGTAAGGCTTGGAGAGCCTATATAGAACTTGTTACACTTGACATGAAAAAGTGATTTTATTTTATCCTCTTGGAAGGAATGTTATTCAAGTTGAGTCAATTGTGTATCATAAGGAGATCTATGAGGAAGAATCTAATAAGGGAGAATTAGAATGGAAGATTTCTTGGACTTTTGGTAGAGATAAAATGATTTCCCTAGTTAATGATAATTATTACTAGCCATAGTTGTAGAAAGATGTCAAGAAGTTTGTATAGAGTTGTAGAGTATAACAGTTGGAAAACTGAACAAAATAGAATAAGGGGTTGTATCAACTACTACCTATACTAGAGAAGTTAGGGGAAAATGTCTGTTTGGATTTTTTTCTTGGGTTACCAAGGACTCGATGAAGACATGACTCAATTTTTTTGGTGGTTGAAAGGTTTTCAAAGATTTCATATTTCATTCCTTGCAACAAGACTAGTGATCTTTATGTGATAAAAGTCATTTTTTTATAGAAGTGTTTAGACTACATGGTCTATAAAATATGATAGTTTCAAATTAAGATACTAAGTTTTTTGGGTATTTCTGGTGCACATTGTGGAAGAACTTGAAGATGGATTTGAAATTTTGTTGATCACATCATCCACAAACTGATGGACAAATAAAGGTTTTCAATAGGAGTTTGGCGAACTTGTTGAGATGTTTGCTTAGAGATAAGTCAAAAGAGTGAGGTTCAATTTTACCACACATAGAATTTATATATAATAATTATGTCAATAGAAGTATTGGTAAATCACTACTCTAGATTGTATATGGAATTATTTTGAAAAAAGCTTCTGAATTGACAAGGTAAGATAAATGAAAGATAAGTAGTATTGAAGCTAAGTGATTTAGTGGAACATTTTAAGAACATTCATGAGGAGTTGAGGAAGCATATTACTAATGTAAATACATACTACAAGGCTAAGGAAATTGAGAAAAGGAGGTGTAAGGGATTTTAGGTTGGGGATGAACTTATGGTTCATTTAAAGGAGTACTTTCTTGTGGGGACATATAATAAGGTGAAAATGAAGAAGTTTGGACAATGTAACATAGTGAAGAAGCATGATTTAGGAAGTTCCTATGAAGTTAATTTTCCTACTGAGATAAATATTTTACCATTATTTAAAATTTCATATCTGATAGAGTATCATGAAGGGGGTGTCATAGATGAGATCACAAAAGTGTGCAGTGGAGTATTCTAGTAAGTACTTTTGTTACAAAAGAGGTTGATGATATACTAGATAGTTATGTTGGAACAAGTACAAGGAATAGTTAATATGAAGAATATATGGTAGAATGGAAAGTAAGACCTATATAAAATTCATCTTCAATGAGAAGGGAAGAGATCAACCATCTTGCTCTTCCTCTGAACACCTAAGATATTATAGGTTAACTTCTCAACTCATCCTAGTATTTTGATGCAAGGGCATTAAGGAGGTGTAAGGGAAATCTTGCATCACCCAAAAATATTTATTTTTTGGTCTTTCCAATAAGGGTTATTTCAGTGCTGAGTTACTATTTTTAGAATCTTACTACTTTTAGTGAGTGGGTCATGCGAGCTCATAATCTTATTATTTTATAGGTGGAGTTTTATTTTAGTTATTTCAATTTTTGAGTGGAGCTACATTATCATACTTGTAAATTTTATAGAGCATTTTGGGTACAAAATCATTGAGCTCAATTTTGAAGGCATAACTAGATCCAAAATATGCTCAAAAATTGACTAGAAGTGCAATCATGATGTTGTAGATCACGAGCTTTCATTTTTTTAATGACTTCTAGTTGCAACATGAAAGCTAGGGTTTGAAAGTTATGGCCTCCAAAAGATGGGATGCCTAAAAGTATAATTTGCAATTGATTTCTTTTAACCTTATCCAATTAATATAAAAATAATTATTATTTTGAGGTTACTTAGCCTCAATGGTTAGGTATAAATGTCTAGAACCTTCTCAGATGGTAGAAAATTTCCTATATAAAGAAGGCTCATATGGTTGTCTAGGCTAGTTCTAGATGGTAGTTCATGGCTCAAACTTGACGAAAATTGTAAAGAAAGTATCAATGTGGTTCTACATATTGTATTTCTAAAAATATGTAATTCCATACTTGTAGAGATAATAGGAAGCCCATTTTTTGTTCTTCCAAGAATTTTGTTGTTTGTCTATTTTTAATGTGTGTTTGTGGTTTATGGGGATACCTTTCATCATGCCAACAAGATCTAGTGTCAAAATGTTAATTTTATCCATGGACTATTTATTTTTAAAGACAAGAGAGTGGTATAGAGTGTGATCTTAAAAAGATTATATTTATTGGTAATTATTTATTCTTTTAGCTTCAAAATCCTTTTGGTGACTTTTTTTTTTCATTTACAACCAATCTTACTCAATTTATTGTCTGAGATAAGTATTTTTCATACAACACATTTATAACAACTCTCCATTAATTATAATTCTCCTCGTCTCCATTCTTTCTTTCTTTATATTTCTCTTTTCTTTTTCGAGGATTCTTCATTAGAATTCAAAAAATATATATAAATAGATTACAATTTTAAAACTTGATAATAAGAAATGTTAACAATAATAAAATCTAAATTATTTTTATTTTTGAATATATCCACATTACAAACACCACGCCTATCATAATTTAGCCCCAAAATAACAATAATAGTGAAAAAACATTTTAAGTGATTTGTGAGGGTGCCATATTCCTTAGTGTCTGCCATATTCCTTAGTGTCAATTACATTGCTAATAGTTTACATAGCTCTTGGAGCAGTTTGACTTTTTTTAATGTAGAATTTTGAGATAATATGTAATGCCAATTAGATTCCTAACCCATCAATTAGATTCCTAATAGATCAAATAACTCTTAGAGCAATTTGACTTTTTTTTATTAAAAAAATTGAAATAATATGTAGACGTTTGTAGAAGCTCATGGCATTGCATTCAAAGCCAGTTGCAAGTGGGAAGTTAAAAATAAAGGGATGCTAGAAAACCTAAAATAAATTAAAATATAATTAATTTTAAATTAGTAATGTTAGTAATAAAAAAATAGGAGTTATTTTATAGTGGATAGAATATTATATTTTTGATGTGTTAAATATATATACATTAATAGTGTTAAATTATGAAGATTTCAAAATGTTGATGGGTATTAAAAGAATAAAACTTTTGGGAATAATTTTGTTATCAAATTCAATTTTTGAATGAAATTAACTTTTAAAATTTAAATACATGTACACATCACATCATATAAAGCTATTAAGTTATTAGAAAATTTTTAATTAATTATTCATAATTAGTTTTATCAAGATGTAACTCAATGAATGTAAAAATAACTAAATTATATTGATGAGTAGGAGATATTTTACACAGTAAGTCAAATTGTGATATTGCTCTCAGGATTTAATTGTATATGTTTTGAGTCAAATATAGTGATCCATATATCATGAGTAATGATACACACATGAATCCATCTATCATGGACACATAGGTGAAGCATTGGACTTTCCAGGAGGTCACCCATCCTAGTACCATTCCAACTCGAAGAGTTACATCCATGGTTAAACCCACTCTACAACACCATTTACAAAACTTTCACCAAGTGTCGTGCCTTATAAACCTTTTATTAGAAAGCCCTTATGCTCGTCAATTGACAAGTAAGAAATATTTTCAAATTGTGATATTGCTATCAAAATTTAACTGTATAGTTTTTTACAATAATTATATTATTAATAAAAATCAACAATATTTTACTAAATAACTTTCAAATTTAATATTTCCATTGAAAAATACTAAAATAAGAACAAATTACTCAAATCTTCCATTCACTTAATTTTCTCTACTACGCGTTTTCGTTTAATAGAGGGGTGAACCTTATCCTTAGGTTTACATTTCTCTACTATGCATTTGCAAAGACTTATGAAAACTACTTTTATTTTTCATAATCTTTTAACACGCTTTTCAAGCGCGTTATGGGTTTGATTTTCTTCCTTAATTGTGGGATAAAAAGTCAGACTATAGTATCTGCATATCAGACTTGGTGGATTTTAATATATTTGAGAAAACTATATCTAACATTCAAACCGTGTTTGTCCAACATTAAATCTAAAACAGCCAACAATTTTGTGTGTCATGTAATTTTAAAATGTTATGAATCAACCCCACAGCTAGACAAGGACACGCACCGTGTTGAGTGAAATCCACAGCTAAGAAAGCACTTTCATCATCTGCAATTGGTGTAATAAATAAGAGCAAGTAAATCTTTGTGGAAAAAAAAACACAAATTCTATTGCCGACAATTGCAAAATACGGATGGCGTGTTATTTCACGTGGATTATATACAAATATAATTGCTCTGGTCCACATTCATACAGGGTGAGGTAATCGCCATCACGGCATTAAAAATTTATAAATTATTGCAATATATCCTTCACCCATGTGAGTTGTACTGTTAAATGTCTGTAATTGGGTGAACATGGTTTTGATAAACAATAATGTGATTTCGGTATATAGGGTTTTCATATTCAGCCGCGTGATATTCTTCCCTCCACAACTGTTTCTTCTTGGCCCTATATATACCACTGCCTAACACGTCTTATGCAATCAAAGCAGCCTTACATGCTATGATTTTCTTGTAGTTGTCAATATCTAGAGGCTTCTATATTTTGGACTGTCAGATTTGAATTTTAGTTGATAATTGTAATATGGTGATCATGTCAAAATGTTTATCAGCACGGTTTATGCTGCGCCTGCTGTTTGCATTGACTGTCTCATTTGGTTCTCTCGCATGGGCAGAATTGATTAATCACACATTCGTTGTAAGTAGATGTTTAAATATAGTTGTGATTTTCCATAAAAAGGAATTGTACTACATATAGATTTTTATTCTGTTTGATGTTTCATGCAAGTCAAGCTAAGGAGACAAGAGTTTTTGTTGTTATTGTTGAGTCTTTGATTGATATTACAGCTTATCTTTATTGTGGGTTTAAATGGCATTTAATAGAATTGGCGTGTAGTACCTTAACAATATGATAGGCAGGATATAGATCAAATTTTTTTCATACGTTAATTATTAAGAGAATCCAGGGCAGAGCTGTATTTACAAGTACAGTCTAACCCATATTTCTAAATTAGAGTTCTAACATAAAAAACAAAACAAAAATATTTTTGTTGATGTGCCCAGATTCAAAGGACAAATATTACTCGGCTATGTGAGAATTATACCATAGTCACAGTGAATGGACAGCTTCCGGGTCCAACCCTATATGCTCGAAATGGGGATACACTTAATATTACAGTTATTAACAGAGCCCAGCATAATGCTACCATCCACTGGTAAATATAACTCATTGCAGATTGTATGATGAATCAAGACAAAAATTATGTTTGGATTTGCATTTTTCTTGTAGACTATAAATCCTATTGATGGTTCGAAACCCATTAACAATAATTTGATTTTTCAGGCATGGAATAAGACAGATTCGTACAGGGTGGGCTGATGGACCAGGGTACATTACACAGTGCCCCATCCAACCAGGGGGGAAATTTACATACACATTCACCATTATTGATCAGGAAGGAACCTTATGGTGGCATGCCCATGTGTCATGGCTCCGTGGAACAGTTCATGGAGCAATTGTCATCCTTCCAAAGCAGGGCAGCTCTTACCCGTTTACCCACCCACATGCTGAGATTCCTCTAGTGCTAGGTAATTGAAAATAGATCCTTACTTAAAATATGACATTTATTAATCAATTTTGCTAGCATAAGTCTTTTAACAATGGTGAAATAATTATATTCATATTTATCCTACACTGAATTTGATAAAATTTATATAAAGTACTTACAAATACATTGGGATTGAGTAGAGTTAATCTTGTTTTTAAACCCTCCCTTTTCGCTTATTACATTTTATCATGATTTCGGCCTTATCTGACTTCATCTAATACATCTTTTCATGTAATACTTTATAAATGAAAATTTAGTTTTACCATGGTCTAGCTTAATATATATTTTGTATAATTATTATTATGCAATAATATTATTTTTAAAAAAAATTTATTTATATGTTAGCTTATATTTTTTAAACAATAATTTTTATATACCAAAAAATTATTAGATAACTAAATTGATTGATGTTCTAAAAGTAGGATAGTCACTTCATAATTATCAGTTAAGATATTTGCATTCTTGTTTATTATTGACAATTTTTACCACAATTGAAAAGTAGTCTCTTTAGAGTGTTAATCTAGAATTTTTTTTTTATTCTATTTTTTACTTATTTAAAATATCTTAGAATTTCTAAGAAGTAGAGATTCTAATTAACTAAATAATAAGAATACACAACCAACAACATTAGGTTCATGAGATGAAAGATAGATCCACACTTTTCAAAATAATTTAGACATTCAATGAGAATAGAGGACAATTTGCAATCAATAAGATCAAATCTATGAATAAAAATACATCTATAGTTGTCAAATCAAATCTCAAAATTTCAATAAACTATAAATAAAAATAAACATTGACAATCAACCAAAAAAAAAAAAACATTATTTAAATATCGTCAACTCAATCTAAAAACTCTAATAAATAAATAAGATAAGTCCATCAACTAGTCTACACCTATAAACTAACACGAAGACACAAATTTGAACCAAAGATGCGATCATCCTATTTCTTTATTCTACATAAATTTAAATTCATGCATTATAAGAATTAGTCGTCTCGGTCAGTGTCGAAACTTACTTTATTCCATTAGAATATTTAATATAAAGTTTCACTTCCATGGATGGTAAAATAAGAGGTGTAGGTCAACCATAGCGAATCATATGCATTCAA
Source organism: Cupressus sempervirens (assembly GCA_028749045.1). Classification (NCBI taxonomy): domain Eukaryota; kingdom Viridiplantae; phylum Streptophyta; class Pinopsida; order Cupressales; family Cupressaceae; genus Cupressus; species Cupressus sempervirens. The sequence continues at coordinate 639,731,392 of CM053791.1, forward strand.
GTTGGTAGTGTGGTGGTTACAGTGTATTTCGGTTTTGACAAAGTATTATCTCATTTTTTATTCTTACAAGATTAATCTAAGTTAATGCTGTATGAATAAAGAGTGGGTGATTTCCAATAAGGAATTTCTACTGCCAATGATTTGTAGCTTTCAATCTCATAGACTTTTCCTTGTGCGTTCATACTGGATAGTCAATACATTTAGTAGTCACTCTAACTGCTTAAAAATTATATTTACATTATTGAACAGGGGAGTGGTGGAACAGTGATCCCATTGAAGTTGAAGCTGAAGCAAATGAAACTGGAGGTGCACCCAATATTTCAGACGCTTTCACTATAAATGGACAACCAGGAGACCTCTATTCATGCTCAACATCAGGTACCCATTTTCCTTTTGTTAGAAAGGGCTTTGGATTCAATTGGGTATAGCTAAATAGATAAAAAACAATTAATTCTAAACAATTTGTCCCTTTCTAACTAAACACAATCAACATAGTGAGCAATGAAATTTGATGTATACAGGAACATCAAGGTTCACTATACAACAGGGCAAAACATATCTTCTTCGTATTGTCAATGCTGCAGTCAATAATCACCTGTTTTTCAAGGTTGCATCACACAATCTCACGGTGGTATCGGTGGATGCCTCCTACACAAAGCCATACACAACGGACACTCTCATGTTAACATCTGGTCAAACTACAGATGTTCTCCTCACAGCCAATCAAGCCAAAGCCAATTACTACATGGCCGCCAAAGTATACACTACTCAATCCGAGTCAGATATTGATAATACCACAACAACTGCCATTTTGAGCTACGTGGGTTCAAATGCATCTGCCACTCCAATCTTTGCAGACCTTCCAATTTACAACGACACTGCAACTGTGACCAACTTTACCAAATCCCTACGAAGCTTGGCTTCAAAGGAGCATCCGGTGGATGTTCCCCAAACTATAAGTGACAGTAGTATCATAACAGTAGGACTAGGTTTACGCCCTTGTGAAACCGGCGGTACTTGTAGTGGCCCTAACAATACCAGAGTGTCATCCAGTATGAATAACATATCTTTTGTGCTGCCAGAAGTTGCAATTCTGCAAGCCTATCACTTCGGCATTAATGGAGTCTTTGATGTCGACTTTCCCTCACATCCACCAGTTGTTTATAATTATACTGGTGATGTACCAAAAACTCTGTGGGCACCAGTTTTTGGAACAAAAGTGAAAGTGATTGAATATAATGCCACCGTTCAGATTGTGTTCCAGGGAACCAGCATCTTCCAGGAAGACAACCATCCAATGCATATTCATGGGTATGATTTTTATGTGGTTGGTGAGGGTTTTGGTAATTATAATAATGAAACTGATCCGAGCTCTTTCAATCTGGTCGATCCTCCTCAACGAAATACTGTGGGAACTCCTGTCAATGGATGGACTGCTGTCAGATTCAAAGCTAGCAATCCAGGTAAGAAACATAGTAATGATAATGGGTTGTATTTGAAATTTGGATAATAAGTATGCAGTACTGATGCATTGCTTGATTTGCACAGGTGTTTGGTTTGTTCATTGTCACTTTGATGATCATGTAACATGGGGGTTGAGCACGGTGTTGCTCGTGAAGAATGGTCCTAGTGAGCTTGAAAGTTTGACGGGTCCCCCTAATGACCTCCCGCAATGCTAGACAAATTAATAGCTTCAGAAATTTCATTATGGTGTTATTAAAAGTAGTGAGTGGTGTATAATCTTATAAGGCGAGGATGAAGCATATCCTTATCTTTTTAATTCAAATGTATTATGTCAGGAACCGAGTTGTGTTTTCTGAGTTAATAAAATGCAATTACGGTAGTATAATTATTTATTGCATGCACGCTAAGCAGAGTTATATTTTGGAAAATGGTTATAAGGTCTGTTTCAGATATGATTCATAGGGACAATAAAATCATTCGAGAGTGTAAATAGACAGGACCCACATTTTCTAAGCTGCAACAAAGTCAATTTATTTAAAGTTTTAGTTACACGTTCTAGAGTACTTGTTAAAGTTTTAGTTACATTCTAGAGTAGTTGTTATTTTTAGAGTTGGTGCATTCTTCCATGTAATTGTCATTGTCATATTTCAACATATTTTTTCATTTATCTACATTTTTTAAATTTTTACTTCTTTTTTGTATCTAATTATTATTATTAAATTATTATAATACAAACTGAGTTCTATTAAGAAAAATTCAAATTATATACATTGTGATTTGGGCTTGTAAATTCATTTTTTGTAAAAGTGGTATTAGATACTCAAATCCATGAGATTTGGAAGGAGTAAAAGTGCATGTCAAAAATGTAAATACTCAAGGCTATTAATTTCTACCACTCACCCTTAGTATATTTTGTGCTGGTTATAGATTCTTTTAGAGCTGAACTATTCATTATCAAAACTCTCTAGATTTTATTATTTCATTCCAAAGCTAAATACGAGGGCTCTATAATAGAATATCGCATCTATTATAGATCTTTGAAATCGAGCCTCCATAGCTTTTCTTCACTCTTTCTATGATAGGAGTTTGCATGCAGGTGATTCTTTAGAGTTCTAAGTTAATCTTTCATCAACTTCAACATTGTATCAAAGCTCCTAACTTTCAAGTCCTTGTTGAAAATATGATTGGAAAGCTCATTGTTGTTGAAGATCAAAGAGGGAGATTGTTGTAAAAGAATGTTTTCAATCATTGTTTTTTCATTGACGTCATACCTACTATTTGTAGGGATGATATCTACTTATAAGATCCAAGCACTATCACTTAGTTGATTGATGAAGAGGATTTGATCAACAAGATATAACAAGAGCACCTAAGGGAAAGGTTGAGTTATGATGTTGTAATGAAGTACAAGGATTAGTTAAGACAATGGTTAAGAAATTCATTGATGACATACTCAAAGACACAGAGGTTGGTCACACTTAGATACATTGGAAGAAGGAGTTGTAACAAGGTTGACTACAAAGTCTTAACAAAGATCATCAGTAGATGTCGAGAAAATTCTTAGTAGAAGTCGAGTAATGGATATTTTTAGTATGTGCCAAGTGATCTTCAAGTGCTGAGTGAAGATCAGTTGCTAAGCATAATAATAGAATATCACATCTATAATAGATCTTCGAAATTGAGCCTATAATAGAATATTGCATCTATAATAGAATATAATACACTATATCCATGATATTTAACTTAGTTATATTAGAGATTCAAAACCATCCTTTTCACTTTCGTTGGTGGAAAATACAATTTTCTTCTCAAATCTAGAAAAGCCTACATTTATTTACTGACAAAAAGCTCTCTTGTGAAATGATATTGGATGTCAAAATATTTTTTCATCTATAAAGAATGTTTTTCATCAATACTATGAATGATTCAATGTCAATGATATATGGTTGTATCATATTCTTTTCCCTTTTTGAGTATATAGAGATTCTTAGAAATTAAGTACTCTTATGTAATTCTATATTTCGCATCATCTATTTAAGTACTATTGTAAAAATAAAAGCTATTAACTAATCCTTTGATCCTCATGAAGTTATCTTCCATCCCAAGTAAAATGCATCTTGATGTGCTCTTCCCATTGACTACAATACTTGTCAAACTACTATTATTATATTCACTTTAATCAAATTTAGTTGATCCATTATACATAATGTTAGAGTAATAAGATATTTTCTTATTATTTCTGGTTTACTCAAGCTAAACTTTAGTCATATAATAATTAATGCTTATATTAATTATTATGAGGAAACCTAGGCGAGTTACCTTTTAGGGTTTTAATCTCTTTCATAAGGATTCATCTCTATATGTAATCTATAATTTTTATTGAATAAAAACTTCTTTCTTGCATATGAAGAATGTCACATCTATTATAAATCTTCAAAATTGAGCCTCCCTAGCTTTTCTTCACTCTTTCTATGATATGAGTTTGCATGCAGGTGATTCTTTAGAGTTCTAAGTTAATCTTTCATCAACTTCAACATTGTATGAAAGCTCCTAACTTTCAAGTCCTTGTTCAAAATCTGATTGTAAAGCTCATTTTTGTTGAAGATCAAAGAGGGAGATTGTTGTAAAAGAATGTTTTCAATCATTGTTTTTCTATTGATGTCAAACCTACTATTTTGTAGGGATGATATCCACTTATAAGATCCAAGCACTATCACTTAGTTGATTAATGAAGAGGATTTGATCAACAAGATGTAACAAGAGCACCTAAGGGAAAGGTTGAGTTATGATGTTGTAATGAAGTGCAAGGATCAGTTAAGACAATGGTTAAGAAATGCATTGATGACATACTCAAAGAAACAGAGGTTGGTCACACTTAGATACATTGGAAGAAGTTGTAACAAGGTTGACTGCAAAGTCTTGCTCATCAGTAGATGCTGAGCAAGTTAGTTGAAGCCAAGCAAATTCTTAGTATAAGCTGAGTAATAGATATTTCTAGTGTATGTTGAGTGATCTTCAAGTGTCGAGTGAAGATCAGGTGCTAAGTATTAGAAAAATTTTAGTTGGTGTTGAGTGATCTTCAAGTGCCGAGCATCAAGGAAAACATAGTTGATGTCAAGTAACATAGTATGTGCCAAGCACCAGTATTTCAATAGTGTCGAGCTGCTACATTATTTCAAATGATGAAGATTCACCAAATCTAAGCCGACTTAGTGGTTGCATTGAATTTTGTGAACAAGTTGGAAGATAAGGATGATGAGTTGTTGGCATAAAATCTTATGTAAACCATTTTTGGGTGAATTCTAAAGGATTTTTCAAGAAGTTTCTAGAGGAAACAAAATATGGGTTAGATACAATGTATCCTACCTAATCCATGCGAATTAAAATTGAAAATAGAAGAATCGAGCGGGAAAAAGAACTCCAAGACTTCTATTTAAGAAGTCATAAACCAAGAAGCGAAGAGATGCTAATACTATTGCTGCTAAAGTGCCAAATCTACAAAGTGGTTGAAAGGGTGTCAAGAAGGAGACATCTAGGAGAAAGAAGAGCACTAAGGCTTTGCTTCTATGAGTGTTCATGAAGAGATGATTGCACTGGTACATTGAGTATGGAGACTCAAGGAGAGAAAACTTGAAAGGAAGGCAAGTTGTTAAGAGTTACAAAGATTGAAGCCTAGGGAAGGGTATGAGCTGAGAAGTGATCTAAGATCTAGAAGATAAGTTGTATGCTGTATTAAAGTCAAGATTTTTTAATACTCTCTAGAAATTGTATTAGATCTAGAAATCCTATGGACTTAGGTTGGTTTTAAAGCCATTTGTAAATCCCTTAACAGGGTGGCATTCCAAGTGAATGTTCTAAAGTCCTTTAACCAGGCCCACTTCTAACAGGGTGGTTAAATCCTCTACCAAGGTCACATTTACCAGTGTGTTCTAAGCCTTTTATAGGGCATCACTTTAGAAGGGTCAAAATTGAGTAACATGTTACTGGTGGTTTTTCCCAAATTAGGTTTCTGCATAAATCACTATGTCATGTGTTAATTTCTTATGTGTTTTACTTGCATGTTGATTTAGAGTAACTTGTTGATTGGATAAGTTAAAGTTTGGATGAATGAATGGTTTAAAGGCTCACTATACTTAGTGAGAAGTTTGAATAGGACAGTTGGACCTTGAATAACTGATTCACCTCCTCCCCCCCCCACCCTTTTAGTTATTCTTAAGAAATTCTAACAATTGGTATCAGAGCCATCTGCTGATTTAGTTTCAAGGTACTAAAGGCTGGAAGATGAAGATGTCTGAGAGAGAAGTTCCCAAGCTCAACGAAGACAACTTTGCTACATGGCAGAGTTTGATGAAATTGCACCTTGGATAAATAGGTGACTATGCACAAACTTCAATTAGAGTAGAGCATGTAACTTTAGTAGGACCCTCACTGCAGATGACTTAAACAAAAAGAAGGAGCATAACCAAGCAATGTTGGAAATTGCATCTGCACTTAGCTATGTTGAATATGATGATGTCAAAGACTATGATACTGCATTCAAAATGTGGAAAATCTTATCAAAATTATATGGAGGAGATCAGAATGTGTAGAGAGCAAAGAGAGAAAGCCTAAGAGAGAAGTTTGATGACATGAAGATGGAGGAAGGTGAAAATGTTGCTCAGTATGTTGAAAGAATAAAAGAAGTGGTGAGTGCAATAAGAAGTCTAGGTGGACATCTAGAAGACAAAACATCCATTAGCAAATACTTAAGAACTCTTCTTCCTATCTATGCTATAAGAGTTTCAGCCATCCAAGAGCTGAGGTGTGTACAAGGGAACACACTAATCTTTGAAGGAATAGTTGGAAGACTTACTACATTTGAGCTATCCAATTTTGACAACTACAAATCTGAGAACCTTGAATCTGCTTTCAAGGCCAAGATGACAATGAAAGACATTGAGGAGGACACATCAAGAAAAAAGAAAAGTAAAGGAACACATGCATCCAGTGATAGCAGCACAGATGAGGAAGATGTGGAACAATTAGAAGCACTACTGATTAGGAGATTCCATAGAGGTGAAGGAAAATTCAAAGGTAAGATCCCTATCATATGTTTCAATTACAATGAAGTAGGTCGTATAGCTGCAAGATGTCCATAGAAGAAAAATTATAAAGAAGGAAACAAGTTCAGGACTAAAAGAGAAGATGATAGAAAAGACTACAAGGAGAAAGGCAAAAGAGTCTACATTGTTGAAGAAGACTTTGATGAAAATGATGATGAAGTAGTCTATGTAGCCATGAAAGATGAATTAGACAAGGATGAAGATGAAGCAACAACATTAGTTACCTGTGTGAATAAGAATGACAAGTGGATTAGAGATAGTGGATGCTCACATCACATGACATGAGATAAAAGTAAGTTCATTACCTTTACTCAATATGAAGGAAATAATGTTAGATTTGTTAATGATGCCCCATGTCAAATCAAAGCAAAAGGCTCTATCAAACTTACAGAGAAAATTTCATGTGATAATGCATACTATGTTGAAAGATTGAACTACAACTTGTGGAGTGTACCTCAGTTAGGCAATGTAGGATGCAAAGTGAAATTTGGAAACAAAATTTCTAAGATCTATGACATTGATTGAAATTTGATAGGAAAAGGTGAACAAACTAGGAGTAATCTATTTTATCTTGATATGGAAGATGCAACATGTTTTGTTGTTAAATTTGATGATGTGTGGTTGTGGCATAAAAGGTTGTGTCATGTTAATTTTGATAATCTAATTAGCACTACCAGGAAGAACAAAGTCAGAGGATTTCCCAAGTTGAAGAAACTTAAAAACACAATGTGTAAACAATCTCAACTAGGGAAGATGACTAAGTCTAGTTTTAAAAGCAAAGCATACACTTCCAATGAAGTACTACAGTTAGTTTATATAGACTTATGTGGCCCAATAGAAGTATAGAGCTACCTAGGAGACAGATACATAATGCTATTTGTAGATGATTATTCCAGGATGATGACTACTATGTTTCTAAACCAAAAATCTGATGCATTTCAAATGTTCAAGTGGTATTTGGCTAGAGTTGAGAAGGAAATAGGAAAGAACCTGAAATGCCTAAGGTCAGACAAAGGAGGTGAGTTCACATCAAGAGAATTTGAAGTGTTTTTCAATAACAAAGGTATCAAAAGGAAAACATCAGCACCATAGACTCCACCACAAAATGGTATTGCTGAAAGGAGGAATAGGTTAGTGATTGACTGTGCTAGAACCTTAATGATAGAGAAAAAGGTTGCACTAAAATACTGAAGAGAAGTTGTAAGTACTGCAGTCTACACATTGAATAGAGTCCAAGTCAAGAAAGGTACAAATGCAATACCCTTTGAATTTTGGTATGGTTATTCACCTAATGTTAAACATTTCAAAGTGTTTTCTTGCAAATGCTATATTCTTAAAGACACTAGAAATGGAAAGTTTGATGCAAAAAGTGATGAAGGAATATTTCTTTAATACTCCACTAGAAGGCATATAAGTGTTTGAATACTAACACTAACAAAGTTGTGGAGAATGCAAATGGAAATTTTGATGAGCATGCATAAGTTTAGATTGACGAGTTAAAGAAAATAGAGGATTATAGATCCTTTGTATACTTCTACAAAAGAATGATAGCTGAAGACAATGCTGAAAATCAACTTGGGAATCAGAAACAAACTTCAGTATCTACTGAGTCTCAACCAGTGAATGTCGAGTTACATTCAGAAGCCAAGCTGTAGAATGTAGAAAATGCACATTCTGGTTCTGAGAATAATATTTATGAAAGAAATAATGAAATGGTAGATGAAGAAGAACAAAATGACTCTAAAGCTGAAGGATCAAACATGGAAAGAAGGATTGAACCAAGATTAGCCAAGTATGTAAGAAGACATCACCCTACAGATCAAATCATCGGTGACAAGGATGCCAGACCCATGAGAAGGAATAGACTGAGGAACTAAGTAAGGTTGAACCCAAAATAGTAAAAGATGCACTACAAGATGATGACTGGTATAAGGCCATGAAAGAAGAGATAGATCAGATTGAGAAGAATAAAACTTACTCTCTAGTTCCCAGACTAGCTGATAAGAATGTGATTGGTACCAAATGGGTATTTAGAAACAAACTTGATGAAAATGGTGAAATAACAAGAAACAAAGCCAGATTAGTTTGCAAAGGCTATGCACAAGAAGAAGGACTTGATTATGGAGAGACATTTGCCCCTTTTGCAAGAATGAAAGGAGTAAGAACATTACTTGCATATATTTCATATAAAGGTTTCAAAGTTTACCAGATGGACGTGAATTCAACTTTTTTGAATGGCATATTGGAAGAGGAAGTCTACATAGAACGACTAGAGGTATTTTTTGATGAGAAGAACAAGGACATGGTCTACAAGCTACACAAAAAATTTTATGGATTGAAGCAAGCACCTAGAGCATAGTATGAGAGGTTACACAAATATCTTGTGAAGATAGGATTTGAAAAATAGATTGCAACAACAACTTGTACATCAAAGCTGAGGAAGGTAAAGATATTTTGATATCATAAATCTTTGTTGATGACATAATATTTGGAGGAAAAGATGTTTTATGCAAAGATTTTGCTGATCAATGAAGCATGAATTTGAGATGTCAATGTTTGGAGAAATCAAATTCTTTGTTGGATTGCAAGTATATGAGTTGAAGCATGGCATATTTGTGACTCAATCCAAATACATCAAGGAAGTACTCAAAACATTTGGACTAGAAGACTCAAAGCTAGTTAGTACACCGATGGCAATAGCTCATAAACTATCCAAGAATGATGAATCTGCTGAAGTAAATCAGACATTGTATGGGTCAATGATTGGAAAGCTACAATACATTGTACAAAGTAGACCAGACATTGCATTAGCTTTTGGAATAGTGGCTAGATTTTCTACAAATCCAAGAGAAAATAACTTAATGGCAGTGAAGGGAGTATTGAGATACCTGAAAGGAACTGATGACTTTGGCTTATATACTACAAGAGGAATGAGAAGTTTGAACTGAAAGCTTGCACTGATGCAAATTGGGGAGGTAACATTGATGGTAGAAAAAAGCACCAGTGGAGGAGCACTTTTCTTAGGAAAGAGGTTGATTACATGGACAAGCAAAAAGCAAAACTGCACCTCACAGTCTACTGCTGAAGCTCAATATGTGGTAGCTGCTATAAATTGCACCAATATTGATGGATCAAACAGTTGCTACAAGGTATGAAGAAAGAAGTAATTAAACCTATGACACTTCATTGTGATAATACAAGTGCTATCAATATATCAAAGAACCTAGTAATGCATGCTAAAACTAAGCATATTGCAATCAAATATCACTATGTAAGAGAGCTAGTAGAAGACAAACAAGTAAAAATAGAATATGCTAGCTCAAAGGAATAGATTGCTGATATCTTCACAAAAGAACTACCTAAAGATGCTTTTGAGTATGTTAGAGGTAAGTTAGGGGTGATACCCCTAGCTAAGGCTACTTGAACCAAAAAATAAGAATGCCCTACATCAAATGAACTGAATGTTGAAAATTTTACACATTGATGTAGAAAATGTTTTCTTTGGAATCCATGTCTAAAGTAGTAGAAGAACTAAAACTTCAAATTAGTCACAAACAAGGTGATAGAGGGAGATATTAAATGAACCTATAAAAGGTGTATCTGCATATTAAGATGCTAATATGTCTTTGGCATTGTTTTCAAAGAGGGAGAAGTGAATAACTAATCAAAAATTGTTGAAGATAAAAGATTAGATAAGTAGAGGGAGATTTCAGAGGTTGATTAGAACAGAAAAAGATGAATAACATAGAGGGAGAAAGATAAAGATAAAGGATATAGCAGCAAAGAGGGAGAAGTGAAATGAATCAATCAGAATAGTAGTAGGAGATGTGATCTTACAATTTACTTTTTGGCATTTGACTTACTATTCTAACCTAGTTAGTTTGTGGTTGAATAGTTTAGTCTGATGGTTGATCAGTTTGGCTTGCCATCAATGCCAAAGAGGGAGATTATTGGAAATCTGATTGAAAAGCTCATTGTTGTTGAAGATGAAAGAGGGAGATTGTTGTAAAAGAATTTTTTCAATCATTTATTTTCCATTGATGTCAAACCTACTATTCATAGGGATGATATCTTCTTATAAGATCCAAGCACTATCACTTAGTTGATTGATGAAGAGGATTTGATCAACAAGATGTAACAAGAGCACCTAAGGGAAAGGTTGAGTTATGATGTTGTAATGAAGTGCAAGGATCAGTTAAGACAATGGTTAAGAAATGCATTGATGACATACTCAAAGACACAAAGGTTGGTCACACTTAGACACATTGGAAGGAGTTGTAACAAGGTTGACTGCAAAGTCTTAACTAAGATCATCAGTAGATGTTGAGCAAGTTAGTTGAAGCCAAGCAAATTCTTAGTAGAAGTCGAGTAACAGACATTTCTAGTATGTGCTGAGTGAAGATCAAGTGTTGAGCATTAGAAAATTTTCAATTGGTGTTGAGTGATCTTAAGGTGCTGAGCATAAGGGAAAACATAGTTCATGTCGAGCAACATAGTATGTGCTAAGCACTAGTATTTCAATAATGTCAAGCTACTGCTTTATTTCAAATGATGAAGATTCGCCAAATTTAAGCCGACTTAGTGGTTGCATTGAATTTTGTGAACAAGTTGGAAGATAAGGATGATGAGTTGTTGGCACAAAATCTTATGTAAACCATTTTTGGGTGAATTCTAAAGGATTATTCAAGAAGTTTCTAGAGAAAATAGAATATGGGTTAGATATAATGTATCCTACCTAATGCATGTGAATTAAAATTGAAAAATAGAAGAATCAAGCAGGAAAAAGAACTCCAAGACTTCTATTTAAGAAGTCATAAACCAAGAAGCAAAGAACTACTGATACTGTTGCTGCTGAAGTGCCAAATTTGTGAAGTGGTTGAAAGGGTGTCAAGAAGGAGACATCTAGGAGAATGAAGAGCACTGAGGCTTTGCTTCTACGAGTGGTCATGAAAAGATGATTGAATTGGTACATTAAGTTTGGAGACTTAAGGAGATAAAACTAGAAAGGAGGGGAAGCTGTTAAGAGTTGTAGAGATTGAAGGCCAGGCAAGGGTATGAGCTTAGAAGTGATATGAGATCTGCAAGATAAGTTGTATGTTGTAGTTAGGTCAAGATTTTCTAATACTCTCTAGCAATTGTATTAGATCTAAAAATCCTATGGACTTAGATTGGCTTAACAGTCATTTGTAAATCCTTTAACAGGGTGGCATTCCAAGTGAATGTTCTAAAGTTCTCTAACTAGGCCCACTTCTAATAGGGTGGTTAAATCCTCTAACAAGGTCACATTTAACAGTGTGTTGTTAGCCTTTAATAGGGCATCACTTCAAAAAGGTAAAAATTGAGTAGCATGTTATTGGTGGTTTTTCCCAAATTGAGTTTCTACGTAAATCACTGTGTCATGTGTCGATTTCTTGTGTGTTTTACTTGCATGTTGATTTAGAGTAACTTGCTGATTAGATAAGTTAAAGTTTTGATGAATGAATGGTTAAAATGCTCACTATACTTAGTGAAAATTTTGAATAGGACAATTGGACCTTGACTAACTGATTCATGCCAACCCTTGCCCCCCCACTCTTAGTTATTCTAAAGCAATTCTAATAGTCCTTGTTCACTTCAAGAGATATTTTTGCTTTAGTTTTTAGATTTGTGTTTTAGCAAGGAATTTTTTATTGGGTGGCCTTAATTTTTTATCACTTTAATCCCAAACAAACATTGCGATTGAGCTCAGAGCACCCCAAAAAACTCCTAATTTATATACAAAATTCATCTCATTTGGACAAAGTGTAACAAAACTTGCAAGAAAGAATAAAACCATTTCCACATAACCCATAACAGATCTAAAATAATATGCAATTGAAATCCACATGAAAGATAATAGACAACATACCCACAAAATGTGACACAAGATACACCATAGGAAACCCTCATTGATTGAAAAAAATCAACCTCCAAAAGCATCCATCACTATGTATTATTCAAAAAAATATCATTGCAATACAACTATGGAAGCCTTAAAAGCCATACCCACAACCAAAAGAAATCTGTGTAAACAAGCATGAATCCAAACATCCCATCCAATGCTTCCAACCTTCAAAAATGTTAACTTGGATAACTTGTCAAGTCTCTTATGGCTCAACGCTTGCATTTTTTCTTTTTTCTTTTTTGTCTCTACAATTAACCTTGTGGATTCTTATATAGTAGCAAGTCCCACAAAACTACCAAGTGGCATTACATAAACCATGTGCTAGAACCATGCGCTACCTAACCCGTTGAATAGACATTGAATTCCTTTCCCCAATATTAAATAATTACATCAAGTATTATCACAATATTACAATACAACTCATCAACTATATCCCATGGAAATCTTTACATATTGCATGTCCATCTTGTAAAGATTTTCCTCAGGGAAAAATCACCCAAGACCAAGAAGCTTAATAACTAGCACAAAATAGACCAATAGAGTATGATTAGAATAATAATATGATATTCAATTGATGTAATAGTACACTATGAGTGCCTATATATAAAGGCCTCTAGAATTATTCTAGAATGTATATGAGTTAACAATATGATAAGCCTCACAACTAAGAACATGTCCACCAAGAGTGGATTATCTTCCATTAAGCACAAGAGTTAGTGTGATGATGAGAGGATAAGCCTACAAAGATGTGTCATGTAAAACTATGTTGTAGACACCATGTGCTTAATTAAGAGTGTGAACAATTGTGTTATCAACATGGCAACTTAGTTGATTATGCATAATCCAGTGTTGTAGACACCATGTGCTAAAATAGAGTTGCTAACTCTTGTGTTGTCAACATGACAACTCATATGAGTATGCAAACTCCTAGGTGTCTAACCTAAGAAATAATAAAATAATGCATTTATCCTAAGTAAACTTAGGTAAAGTGTAAATAATAATTGTTTACACTAACACCACCCCTTAAGTGCAACTTAAGGGAATGCAATTAAGCTCATGAAAGCTATGATGAAATGCATAATGGGTCCTGGCTACTAGGCCATGTTAGGTATGCAAGTACAAATGAAATTTTTAAATGCAACGAAATATCTGTACAATTGGAGAAAGAGGAAAAACCTCATGGGATAAACCCTCCTCCCAAAAGAGAGATATGTACAGTAGAAAGGAGAAGGATCATGTGAACCCCCTTGGTGAAAATCCATCACCCTCAAGAGATATTGCAAATGAATATAATTGACCTCTTGGAAGGGCTAGCTGAAGATGTCAGCTGCCTACTACTCGGTAGGTCAATATTGCAATGCGATGATCTACTCATGAATCATCTCTCTGATGTAGTGCATATGAACCTAAATATGTTTGGTGCATTGATGTTGCACTGAATGTTTTGAGATCTCAATAACACTCTAGTTATCACAATGGATGACTATAGGTCTATGTAGATCAAAACCAAATTTCTTCAAAATCTGCTATGACCAAATAGCTTATGTCACTGTAGTCATAGCTCCTTAATACTCAGCCTTAGTCGATGAAAAAGCAATGGTGTTATAATTTTTACTCTGTCAACAAATGGGGTCAGAACCAAGGTCAAACATATATCCTAAAGTAGACTTGTAAGAATCAAGGGCTCCTGCATAGCTTGAGTCTATATAACCCACTAACTGAAGTCCTATAGTAGCTACATAATGTATCCCATGTATATGTGTACCGTGGATATAGTGCAACATTCTTTTGGTTGCCTTCTAATAAAGTTCATATGGCTCTTACATGAAGCAAGAAACCATACCAACTGCATATGAGATGTTAGGGTATGTATGTGTAAAGTAGATCAGGCTTCTAACCTTCTATCTATACAAAGTTGCATCAACAAGTGAAGTGGAACAGTTTTCTTCTAACTTAACACCTAAAAGAAACAGACTAGGTGCTGCCTTACAGACGGTTATGCGAAATCGAGTAAGTAGATCAAGAGCATACTTGGGTTGTAATAATGTAATCCCTGATGAAGACTGGTGTATCTTGATACCAAGGAAATAGTGTAGAAAACCCAAGTCTATCATCAAAAACCCATCTTGCAAAGTAGCCTTGACACTTTCAATAATGGATGTTTTTCTCCCTATAGTGATCAAGTCATCAACATAAAGCACAAGAATCAAATATGAATCATCCCTCTAAAGAATGTACACATTCGGATGGGAATGACATTTGGTAAACCCTTTGGAGAGAAGGAAAAAATCCATCTTGGCATACCAAGCTCTTAGAGCTTGTTTAAGTCCATAAATAGATTTCTTCAATTTGCAAACAAAGGTAGCATCCTCTATAAATCCTTGTGGCTGCTCCATATATATCTCCTCATGTAGATCACCATTCAAAAATGTAATTTTTACATCCATTTGATGAACAACCCATCTCTAAGTTGCTACTATAGCTAGTGTGAAATGAATGGAATTCCTCTTTGCTACTGGTGCAAAGGTCTCAATGTAATCAATGCTAGGTACTTGATGAAATCCTTTTGCAACAAGTTGAGCTTTATGTTTATCAACTCTTCCATTCGTTGTGAATTTAGTTTGATAAATCCACTTACACCAAACCAATTTTCTTCTCTTAGGAAGAGAGACTAAGTCCCATGTATCATTTCTCATAAGAGAGTTGTATTCTTCCTCCATTGCTCTATCCCATTCTGGAATACCTAATACTTCTTTAAATGATTGTGGATCTGAAGCAACTAAAATGTAAGCATGATGGAGTGAATTGTGCTATGATCTTGTCCTTATAGTATCTAAAGGATTCCCTGCCAATGGTCTAGCCACATCCAATGTCTACTTATCCCATCTAGGTATATTGGAAGAAGATGTAGTAGGAGTATCTTCAATCTCAACTGGCTGATGCCTTTGTGTTTGTCAGGGACGAACATCTTCCATGTCGTTGGTTTCACTATCACTCTCTTCAATGAAGGAGGAAGAACGAGGATTTGAAGAAGTAAAGCTTGGAAAACTTTCTTCAAAATGTACACTTGTCTCATAGAATATATCACGTGTCTCTTGATTGATCAACTTGTAGGCTTTATGTGAGTCTACATATCTAACAAAGATGCAAGGTTTTCTCTGAGCTTCCAATGCCTTGTATTTTTGTGGAGGTATTCATGCCCATGTTGGATAACCAAAGACTCTGAAGTTCTTAACCATATGTTTCCTACCAGTCCATGCTTCAAAAGGAGTTATACAATCTAAAGCTTTGTAAGGACTCCTATTTTGGATATAGTTAGCACAATTCATTGCCTCAGCCCAAAAGACTTGATCAAGGGACTTGTTTATTAGCATGCAAGTGGTCATCTCTTTTAGAGTTCTATTTTTCTTTTCAGCAACACCATTCTTATGTGGTGTATATGATATTGAATGCTAAAGGTCAATTCCCTCTTGAGTGCAAAATTCTATTAGTCTTGAGTTCACATACTCCCCCCCATTATCTATTCAAAGAACTTTGATGGCTTTCCCTAACTACTTTTCCACTTGAGCCTTGAAGCTAATAAATTTTTAAAACACTTCACTCTTATGAGCCATGAAGAAAACCCAAGTAAAGAGAGAGTAGTCATCTATGAAGGTGAGTGTATAGTGAGACTTGCCAAATGATGGCATTGGAGATGGGCCTACCACATCACTATGAACCAATTCAAGAACACATTGTGCTCTCCAAGGCTTATCCTTTTCAAACATTTTTTTTGGATATTTTCCAAGTGAGCAACCTAAACAAACACGTTCTAAAAATTGTACTTGAGGTAGACTGTTGACCATTTTCTTGCTGCTAAGTTGCTTAAGATATATGTAGTTGAGATCTCCAAATCTCTCATGCCATAGTTTGCTTTGTACATTTGAATGCAATAACAAGGCTTGTGCATTAGATTTTGGCACAAAGGAAGATAAAGTGTAAAGCCTTGAATCATGATTGGCTTCACCTATTGCAATCATAGAGTCATCCTAATGTTGTATATCTATGTATATCCATCTAGTGAGTCATTCAATAGACTGAAAGAAGGTTGGAGGTAAGATTAGGAACACATATAACATCCTTGAATGCTCCATTGTTCATCTCAACTTCACTTTTACCTTCAACTTACACCTTAATATCATCACTTACAAATATGTGTGGTACCTTTCAATGTGTCATGGAAGAAAAATCACTCTTTAATACACCCATATGATGTGTGGCACCTTAATCAATGATCAATTATCCTTGACTAATAGTGTTTATGAGTAAAGCATGCCCTTTGCCCTTAGAATTTGAGGATGAAGATCATTTCTCCTTATAAGCATTAGGAAGTGTAACATTGTGTCTCTTCATGATGTTTTTAAACTCATCAATCTACTTGTGATAACACTGATGTTCATAATGACCCATCTTCTTACAATAGACACACTTTTTCTTCTCCTAATTAGTGTCCCCCTTTTTATTTGTATTAGGAGAAGACCTACATTATTTGTGATTTGATGTTGGTGATGAATTTTCTATATCCTCTTTTTTTTATTCTTCTACTTATTCATTTTTCCCTTTCCTTTGTTTGAAATTTGATCAGCTGAATTTTGAGAACCCTCATTATTAGCCACCAATGCCTTAGAATTTGAAGACTTGAGAATCCCCATTGTTTGCAACTTATTTTTTTCATCCTCTAATAGAGAAGCATAATCATCGAAAGTGATTTTCTTATAAGGAGCTCCTAAGGTAGTCTTTGTGGTGTTGAAAGAAGAGACAAATGTGGAGTACTCGGATGGTAGCTTATTATGAATGCGATAGATCAACTTGTCATATTTAATAGGAATACGACAATCATAAAGCTTTTTTGTTAATTCATTCACCTTAATAATAAAATCTTGAATAGAATCAAAGGTCTTATGATCTAGGGAGACAAGCTCATCTTCAATTTTGTAAACATCCTCCTCGGTCACTTTACCATATAGGTTTTTGAGGGCATCCCAAGCTTCCTTGGATGCATCATACTTCATGATCTTATAGAGGATCTTGTCTTCAAACCTAAACCTAATATCACTTAAGGCCTTCCTATGTACCTTTACCCAAGCTTCGATATCAGTTTGAGATACTTTATCACCTATTGGTTTAGGAAGGGAACCATCTACATATTGAAAAACTCCATCATGCATCAATTGACACCATTTTTTATAGACCAAGTGGCATAGGTATGTGGTGTTAATTTTGGGATCTTAAGATTTCCCATGATGCAAGAAATGAAAGATAACAATAGTAAAAGAGGAGCACAACACTAATAGACACCCCCCTTGTTCACTCAATCAAGAACACCTCCCCTTCCCCCAAATGAAACATTTTGGTACTTTATACTTAGTGTGATTAGAATAGCCACTTGCCAATTTTGACATTAGTGGTATTCTAATTTTTTGTTTACAACCTCATTTTGGAGTTGAAATCTAAAACTTTACAATGTATCTTAGATATACAACAATTCTGAAGTTTTATCGAAGCATTACAATGCAAAAAAGGACCTAATTCTAAAAGTGGTATTTTTTTCCACACAAGCCTATAGTTTTATTATAGATCTAGAAATTAGACAAAAAAAATGCACTTTCAAAAAAAATGGGACCTAATTTGGAGTCTAGATGAGCCCATACAGAGCAATTGAAGTTGCAAAATGCAAGATTGGATAGGTACAATTACCAAAAACTAGAATTTCTAAAAAATTCGTGTACCAAAACCAAAGAAAAATAGCACCACTAAAAAATTTAGGGAATTCTAGCTAAAATAAAAAAACATTGCACCTGATTTGGAGTCTAGATGACTAAGATATGGCCTCCCAAAGTTAGACTATCAAATCAAAATTGAATCTGGCAAGGGGTCTAATTAGAAAACTTTGAGGTTAAATTTGACATCCAAATAGTTGCCACAGTAGTGCAATTTGGCGTATGAATGACTATAAAAAAACCATCAATTTTAATTGCATGACTAACTAACATCAGTGAAAAAACCCCTGGTTGACATGGCAAGTATAGATTCTAACATCACTGATGATGTCACTACACAGACCATACAAAATTGATGATATAGATGGCTGATGTGTCACCATGTACCTAGCTAAGGTGGTAGATATGTTGGCATGTCTGACTATGCAACTGAGTTGGTGGACACATGGCATGAGCTGGCTTGAATATGGTGTTTCCATGCCGTGTGGCAAGATACCTGTCAGAGATCAAGAGGACATTGCTAGAGATTAGTGCATTCATTGTCAGAGGATCTTTCCTACAAGATGTCATTGTTGGAGTTCCTTGGCCGGTTTTCATCTGTTGGGAGAAGATTAAATGTGTTTGTGACCTTTTTCGTGGCTAACAAAAAAGAAGAGCAATGGGAAGTTTTTAAGGTCACTGCTAGGGTTGTTTGCGTAGCATTTGATGAAGTGGTTGAAAGATGGAATGAATGTCAACAGGTGAAGGATTTCTTCTCAGCACAAAGAATAGGGTTTTCTCTTAGGTGTGGTGTGAGTTTAATCCCACATGTATTTCACGTGGTGCAAAAGTATGTATAAATAACCCAAGCCATAAGTGCCAAATAAAATGAGCTACCAAAAATATTTGAGAGGCCCATTGATGTGGTTGTTGGTTGAGATTTGAGCTCAGTAGATTTGGACTACACCTAAAATGTGAGAATATTCTACCTATGAGGGACGAGGTTTGACCACCCAATTCCTACAAAAAAAATTCTTTGAACACTGATGGCCTAAATGTTTTTTGAAAATATAAATTCGAAAAATCTAAAAATCTGCAAAATAATTTATAGAGAAAAATAAATGTATATCTAAAACAAAATAAATGTGTAGATCTAATAGATCATACCATACTTGTAAATTGGGCCTTTGGGTGCTAGTTTGCAAAAAACAATTGCCTCAAATTCGACTATGACCCAATATAGGTGAATTTATAGTCAATTTTCACCAAATCAATGCTCTAGACATAGTGGTGAGGTTTGGTTTGGCTCTAGATGCTCCCAATAGTTGTGGATACTCTACATCTAAATCGAAGTGTTCTTAGAGAGGTGAAGCAATAATGGTCTTGAATGGCTATCAAATGATGCCTCTATGGCTTTGATACCATGTAAGAATTTTCCTTAGGGAAAAATCACCTAAGACCAAGAAGCTCAACAACTAGCACAAAATTGACCAATAGAGTATTATCAAAATAACAATATGATATTCAATTGATGTAATAGTACACTGGGAGTGCCTGTATATAAAGGCCTTTATAATGATTCTAGAATGTCTAGGAGTTAGCAATATGATAAGCCTCACAACTAAGCACATGTCCACCAAGAGTATATTATCCTCCATTAAGCACAAGATTGAGTATGATGATGAGAGGATAAGCCTAGAAAGGTGTGTCACATAAAATTACATTGTAGACACCATGTGCTAAAACAGAGTTGATAACTCTTGTGTTGTCAACATGACAACTCATATGAGTACACAAACTCCTAGGTGTCCAACCTAAGAAATAATAAAATACTGCATTTATCTTAAGTAAACTTAAGTAAAGTGTAAATAATAATAATTTACACTAACACATCTAGGTGTTCTTATGTGAGACATTACATAATAAAATAAAATATTATAATATAACAATATTATGTAATGTGTGCAACACCCATTATCTCAACAATCTCTCATTGGTTGTATACATTGTATAGGGTCAATCCATAACCACATAAATGAACAAGGAAAAATAATCCCTCCTACCACATCCACCATAGGGATCAAAGTACACCATGTGCTTCATCCTAGTACCCATAGAAAAATCAAAGTATCAAGATTCTTAAACATGAATAATCCCACCTCCTATTATGCCACTAACACCAGACATACATATAAGTCATCTAAAGAGAAAGCCACTAAATCTATCACATTAGAAGATCATAAAATCTTGTACCAATTGTAATGCCAAGCACAAAAAAAATACCTAATCCAAAGGTCATCATATGTATCTATAGTTGCCAAAAATCAATAGTTGAAATGGCACCCACAACTAGTGCCAACCCATCCAACCATCCATACCTCCAAGGGCATAGCAAGTAAATCTTACATCATCAGCATATCACATGTTTAGCTAGAAATCACAAGCCTTAAGAATAATACGTACCACATATATACCATGAAGCTCTCATTGCAAAAGATATTGTCAAATCTATAACTAATCCACTCACAACATCTTAGAGAAGTGAATACATGTAGTATCAAGGATATCTGCAATACATAAACCAATAACCAATAAGAATAACTCTCAATAACAAGTCTCCAATGTTCTCCCAAGTTCTCCACAAACAACACAAGAAAGAGAAAAATAAATAACCATGCCATCTCTCACATGACATATATGATCAAAAAGTAGTGATCAAAATCTTGAACCAATCTCAAATCCAATTTAAGTGAAATTGAACATCCAAGAGGATAACCAAGACCAAAGAGAAACCATGCAATTCATAACCTATATCATGTCATTCTACACACACCTCTTTATGTAAACCATGCAAGTATGATCTCCTCCAAAAAATCCTCAGCAAGGAGCCACAAAAACACCCAAATCATACCATATAAATAAACATGGATGCAACTCTCTCACAAGAAGATCAAACTAATAAACCATTCCTAAACCAAGAAATATGGCCAATATAGACCATCTCCCAAACTCAACCAACATAAACACATATGTACAAGGAGATAATCGATGCTAAACCATCTCTCAAATGAAAGCTCTAGAACTAACTCATGTATCATAGCTCAATATCCATATCCATGAAAGACAAGCATACACATAATGCACCTGAGAGAAATAATGGGCTATACCTTTCAAGTATAAAATGGCCAAGTAGACAAAGAGTGGGGAATCAAAATGCTCATCAATATATCCAAGTCTCCAACCTAGACTCATCTAAGAATAATCTCCTCTCAAGTCCATATCAGATGAATGCCCCTCGTACTTCCATGCTGAAACCAAACAACTATCCCAACAAATACTTTTCTAATCCAAGAGAAATTAGCATCACCACTGTCTCTTAGTATCCATGAGCGCCTCTAACCAATCAATCCATGACAACTCTAAATGCAACATAGTAATATCATGAAGTATCCAGCAAATGACCAATGTACTCAATACTTAGAAACTACACCAAGATCAATGTCAAAATTTTGACCATGGCTTTAGGAACATAAACATGACCACATGATGTAAAACATCTCAACCAAAGAGATAACATGCTCTATACTAACACATTATAACATGTCAAAACTCTAAACGCATATCAAAAATTTACTGTGACATAATAACAAAACCATCCTAACACCAAGGATAACATGCCAAATGAAAGCATAAACTACACCATTATCAAGAACCCCTTGAGTTTTCAAGATACAACCATCTCCACACACTATGAAGATAACATGTGTACCATGTCAATGTCAAAGATGCTTCTGTAGCAACAAGATCTAAGACAAACCTCCAACATCTAAAACACTCAATAAATATATCAATGCCAACAACTCCCACTAAACTTTCTTATTGAGACACCCATGGCATCATAAAACTATCTTCTACATGAAGTTCCTCTAGGTCTACATGCACAAACCAAAGTTTCAGTACCAAGTGAAACTAAGATCTCCAAGCTAAGAAGATACAAACTATAGTAGGAACTAATCCTTCACTACCACCTTATCACTATCACAAGATATCCATGACATCGTGATGGAAAAAAACCATCTTCTAACTATGGCAATCAACAAAGCCATCAAACTATCAAATAACTCAAAGTGCATATCATGACCTCCTCAAAAGAACCCAAATAATCATGAGCCTCAATCAAAAAGATAATATACCACCATAACCATATCAAGAATCCAAACTAATAAACATCAAGGATGTAACTCTATATCTAATCATGTCATGGTAAAATCTATGGCACCATGATCTCATTCATAAATTGAGCAACTTTAACTCTAAAAGTTTCTAACCTATCAGCATAAAATAGTCAACCGCAATCCTCTGCCATGACTGTATATGGTAACAAAATCTCATCCCTTCTATAAAAAATTATGTGACTTAGGTCATAGACAACTCAAATCCAAGCCACCAAAGTGAATATGCATCAATAATGAAAGATCAATGGGCAAAGACAACCCATATCTAGGTCATAAATGCAACCTATAAGTATAGAATTCTTACAACAATGGACAATTTGTAGACCCAACATGTCATCATACATATCAAAATCAAATACGAATAACTATATCATCATTAGACCAGCATTAAATATGTACTATTGTATAATAACATCTCGAATCAATCTCGAAAATATACAGTCTCATAAACTCACAATGTTACCATAGTCAATTGTTGGTATTATGTCATATTTTTCCTTAGTGACAAAATTTATTCAATTTTGAATTCTTAACAAGCTCATCACTCAGTCAACAGTTTATACCGAGCATTCAGTAGTTACCTTGTAAGCTTAGCAGTTAAGCAGTTCACACCAAGCATTCTTGAAGCTGTCGAGTGAATGTACAGTTCAACTATGTTTACCGTGCTTACAGTGTTCACCAAACAAATAATAGTTACGGAGCTTCATAATATCTACCGAGTTATCTATTTTCATGACATTAAAATATTTTATACCAAGTGATGAACATGTCTAGTGTTTACCAAGTGAAGCAAGGTAAACTCAATGTGCAATATCTACCATGTGACACTACATCTACCAAGTCACCAATGGTCATTGAGTTCAAAACTACTCTGAGTGATTAGCATGGACCGAGCCTTCACTTCTATCAAGTGCATGATGATTTTGTGTAATGTAGTGGATGCTAAGTATCAGAAGGTCACTAAGTTAGTTCAGTGAACCTGAGTTATTTACTATTGGGCTAACTTTGTAATGTGTTGTTCACTTGTGTTTTGGCCAACCTTATAGTTTTGTAAATTTGAAAGGTATATATGTAAGGTGTATAGTAAGATATCATTTGTATTAAGCAATAGAGAAGTAATGAGAAATATTTTTGAGAAGAATATGCGAAGGATTAATATTAATATTAATATTAATATTTAGCAGTAGTTCAAGGAATACAAAAAGGTCAATACAAAGGGAGAAAAGTTATATCCATCACATAAGGTGATCAATGCATAAAGGATCTTATCAGCAATCAATTATAAGTAGATTTACTACTTCATCTTAACAGGTGAATTAGTTTCTAAATTCTCTAACAAGGTAGACTAAATAGTCTTTGTATAAATCTCTTAACCAAGTGCATACTTCATTGTATGTTTGTAAGTTCTCTAACAAGGTGGACCTAGTAGTCCTTTGTGCTCCTAATAGGCTAGATCACCAAAAGTGGTCAATGTAAGCCTTAACAAGCCAACTTTATGCTGGAGTAGTGAAGTTTTGGGGGTATCATCCCCACCCAAGTTTTACTTTCTATTTGGAAGGTTTTTGGGTCACCAAAATATTGTGTTCTTTTGTATGATGAATGTTTTATCTTTTAGTATTAATGCATGTAGTAGCATAAATTAATTTGTGATAAATTTAAAAGAAAGAATTTTAAATGTTACTGATTCACCCCTCGCCTCTTAGTAACTTGTCATATCTTGAATATTTCCAACAATTGGTATCAGAGCATTGTGGTTCTTAGGATAGAAGTTTGACAGCTTGAGCAAAGATCTAAGAACAAATGAAGATATTTAGATTTGACAAGGCAATTGAAAATGAGGAGCTAGATCTAGAGATGGCCATAGCTCAGCTCAAAGAAGAAAAGGAGAATCTTTCCCAATTGTTGAAAAGAAGGAAGGAACTTACAAGACAAATGGATGACCATCAGTTTGTTGAAGAAAAGATTGAAGACTTTTTCCCATCAAGCAGCTCGGATGAAGCCAATGAGGCAATCAAAGAATTTCTAGCAAAGAATGGCTCTCTACAAGAAGAAGGAACAAGAAATTCAGTCAATCATGCTATGTGAAATTTTGGAACAAAGAATAAGTCAAATGAAGACTTGGAGGCAAGAAACAATGAAGAATGAAATCAATCCAATTAGCATGAAGACCTCATTAATCAAATCATTGGAGCAAATGAAGAAATCGGGATTCTCAAAGCACAGAATGAAAGAATAAGAAGTGATCTAAATTATAAAAGGGAAATTAATGAAAGAATAATGAGAGAACTGAGATGTAAAAAGAAAATCATTCAAACATTGAAGAATGAACTAAATGTTGAAAAACAAATTAATGAGAGAATGTTGAAATCACAAAAGGATGTGAATCAATTAAATAATCAAATTGTGTAGAATCTTCATAGGAAAAAAGGTAAAGCAAGACTTGGATATAATGAAGAACAAGGTGAATCTTCCAAACAAGGTGCAAAAAGGAATAAAAAACCCTCATGCAATCATTGTGGGAAAATTGGTGATACATCAAACAAATGCTGGAGCAATAGAAAAGAAAAATTCAATGGAAAGTGCTACAACTACAATCAACATGGTAACAAAGCTAATAAATGGAAGGGGAAATCAAAATTTGAAGGTAAATTTCACAAATGTAAAAAGCATGGTCACAAGGCATCTCAATGCAGATCCACATCATTCAATCCAATTGAACAACTTGTAAAAGCAATATTTGGATGGGACTACAATACCTGGTGTAGATGTCATTATTGTGGAGAATATGGACATACTAGCATAAATTGTGCAAGGAATCACCTAAGAAAGAAAGATACTACTATAAGGTGTTACACATGCACTAAACTTAGTCATATAGCTAAAAACTACATGAATTTAGGCAAAGTTGAAGATGAAAAGAAAGCAAGGGCTAAAAACATAAGGAAACAAATGAGGCAGCAATGGATTCCTAAATCTACTGAGGATAGAAGCTCAAATCATGAATATAAAGACACTCAAGAAGTGGGTGACTCCATCCCCTCAAACTAAATTCCTAGGAATGTGTTGGAGCTATACTCAGTAAGAAAATCATAAGTAGTTCCAAGAAATTTGAGGAATGTAAATGATCCAATCAATATTCTAGATACACAAGGATCACAGAAAAGTTATCTTTCACTAAGTTGCATTAAACTCCACTGAGAAAAGTTGGTTGAAGACCTTATTGAGTGAGGTTAGGAGTAAAAGGAATTTAGTTCATCTATCAAGTTGATACTCTTACCAAATTAGGTTAGTGGATGAGAGTTTGTCACACACTACATCAATATGGTACCTAGCATTAATGGAAAATTTTCATCAAAAATGGCAGAATTTAACTTCATTTTTCACCACATCTTTAGTATTCTTAGAGCAAAGAGATTTCTAGGTGCACTCAAGCAATTCCAAGAAATTTTGAGTGAATTTTCAGCTAAGGAATTTGTTTGAAATTTCCTTTCACTTACAAAGAAACACTGGCATCCAGAAGCACCAGTAGCAACAAGGCAAAAAGGGGATCAGAGATGTTGGTCAAGGGTGTAGAGTGGAAAGCACTAAATTTCAAGATAGTTCCAGCAGTGATGGAGGCACTCGACCCTAATGGTGCACAATCACAAATTCCACCAAAGGTACTTCTGATTAGTGATATGCACACTCATTTTAAGTGTTCAATTCAAGAAATAGGAACCCTAGAAATGGATAGTACTTTAGAAGAAATGCATATTGATGGCTCACTAAAACCCGAGCACATGCACTTGGAAACAAAAGGATTGACACACATATCACACCTACCAAGAAGCTTTTAGATAAAATGGATTAGGTATATTCTTAGCCGCTTACACAATGGTCAGTTATGGTTGGAGTAGCCCGTATTGATCACCAAAAAGATGATTCACAAGATTACTAGCCTTCCCATTCTGACCAAAGAAAAAACCACCAAAACCCTAGGTCGGGATGAACTCTAGAAGAAAACCCTAGCCGAGTGGGATGGTAGAGGTTTGAAAATTAGCACTGTTACGAATGTGGAGTTGAGGTTTGGAATTCATGTAATTGCCCACAAAATTTATAGTTCTAGTCATTTAAATAGTGTGCCATGTGCTGCAGTGGACTTAGCATTCAAAGTCATGAAGAAAAACATGGAATTTGACCTGTCAGAGCTACTACTAAAGAAACTAAACAAGAATATGGAAAACATTAGGTCATCAAAGAACAATCCCTACAAATTTTGTTCTTTGTTGACTTGTCTTTTCTTTTATGTGCAAACATTCTTTCCATCCAAAGGTTCTGTCATATGGAGAAAGGATGTTCCCATTTTGTATCAAATAAATGAGTTTATTGCAGAAATGGGTGTAAACTTTTATAGTATAATGGACAATTATTTTGAAGTCTTCAAAGAAAGAATGAATAATAGGTTTAGGATTCCTCCTAAACTTGTTGAAGATTTTAAAGATGATGTATGTTTCATGGTAGACTGTGATAGTGTATACATTCAAGCAGTTAGACCCCAAGTTGCATGGGTGAAACTAGGGACATGCATCATTGAAGCATTGGTAAATGAGCCTATAGATCCCAAGCAACTAGTCCTTGGCACATATGATGAGGCAAAAGAAAGAATTGAATTGGAAATCAAGCTACCTCAAGCAATCAACAAAGGCAAGAGGAAGATTGCTAAGATGAAAATTGCCACTAGTCCCTTAATGCTTACAAAGGGAAAAGGAGAAAATGAAGAAGAGGATCAAGAAAAAGAAGATGAAGAGTAAGAATTAGAAAAGGAGGCAATGCCAGCTAAGAAGAAAGGGAGGGTTATCATTACTAAACATCCAAAGGCCTCCACAGCTATTTTCACTAGGATAAGTAAAGGCAAAGATAAAGGTGAGGTAATGTTCAACAAGCCCCAACCTCCCTTCCAAGAAAGGCTGAAATAGATGGAAGAGGGAGTTGGCATCACAAACTTCAAGGCTTTAAAATTTGAAACCAAAATTGATGCCAAGAAGATGCAGATTGAGGAGTTGGTACACCAAAATGGGAAAGTGGAAGTATTCCCCAAACCAAATTGCTCCTCAGATCTCAAAAGAATTGTTAGTAATATTGAAACTAAGATGGAAGTCAACTACACAGATAGCCAAGGACATCTATGAACAATCCTTGAGGAAACTATTGCCAAATCTTACTAATACAAAAGTAAAGGAAGCCATGAAGGATAATGAAGGTAAAATGATGATCAGATTCCACACATGTTTGATTTTAATCAAGGACATTGAACATGTTGTAAGAGATGCAACAAACATGTGGAAGAATATCTACCATCCGCATAAGCCTAGTGGTGATCTAGTTGAGATCAAGGATGATGGTGGTGATAGTGGTGATGAAGAAGATGATAGCACTCCATGTGCTACTATTGATATTGAAGACTATCAGGCACTAAGGGTTGATGATGAAGAGAAAGAAGCTGAAGAGGAAGATAAGGAGGAAGTGGATGAAGAAGATGATCCAATGAAGATTGTAGTAGAAGTCATTGCTTCCCTTCCTCACTCTCTACCTAAGCCAACAATATCATCAGGGTTGGAGTTAGCTTCAGCAGGATTGATTGCATCTACATTAGAAATATCATCTGCTCCTACCACAGCATAGCTCCAGGTATCATCAATGGAAGTATTAGTTACTTCATCTACTAAGCTATATCCCTCTTCATCAGAAGCTGAGCAATCCATTACAAAAATGTGCATGGCTGTCAGTTCCACAATTGCATCAACTTCTTCTACACCATGTACAATATGTCTCCCAGTTCATTCTACAATTTTGTCTACCATAGCTCTAACTGCACCAATTTTTGTTCTAGTTAGTTCTTCAATTGTAAATATTCTAGCTTGTACATTACCTATTGGTACATCATTTTTGGGAGGCACATCAATTTTGGATATAGTTCGTACTTCTCTTAGTTTTCCTCTAGTTGGACCAATTCAAGTCTTTTCTGCTAGTCCATCTACATCAACTATTGTTTCTATTTCTAAATCCAAGGAAGTAAGCACTGAAGTAAAACCAAAGAGTCCTCTAAAACTTCTACTTACTGGTAAGGCAATTGATGAAGATATAGACTTGGATAAAGAAATTATTATCCCCAAGATAGATTTGGACACTACCTCAGCCAACAAAATGAGATTGGTCAGTCAGCTTTTATAGCAAAAGTCAAGCTAGAAGTAGCTAAGAGAAGAGAGGGATGGAGAATTCACAATAATCAAGAATGCCAAAAAAATAATTACTGAAGCTATAGGTGTTGATGTTGATCCATCTCAACACATTTTGTTACAATTAGAAGAGGCTGTAAATAAGTTCAATAAGGACACTTTTGGCCAAGAGAAGCTCATTGAAAAGGTAGAGAAGAAATTTGACAATAAGGTACTTGAGCACATTGCTCAACAAATTGCAATAAAGCAAGTAGAATTATCCACAATTTTGAGCAACCTTGAACAATCCTTTACAAATGTAAGATTACTTTCTAGCAAGGTTTTTGATGTTACCAATTATACCAATGATATTAAGGAAATATTAAATAATATTGATGTGGACATGAAGGCTAGTTCTCAAAAGTTATAGCTTGACCCTAGTTCAAGCTCATCACTTAAAGAGGAAGCCAAGATCAGGTCTACATTGATTGATATCTAGAATATGATCCTTCCAGTTATGGACCAAATGTAGAAACATGTTGCTTATTCAAAAACATTGATCCAAGAAAACAATTTTTCAATAGTAGATCATATGATTGAACTTTCTGTAGAAGTTCAAGTGGCACTCTCCACCTACAAAATTTTGCAAGATAACTGGGATAAGACATTGTCTCTTATTCTCAAGGTACACTCTGAGTTTCTCTCACATTTTAGTGTCTCTATTTGAATTTATTGTATATACTCTTTGGCATTATTGTCAAAAAGGGGGAGTATGAGATGAACAAGGGAAGAGAACAGGGGGAGTAAAGAGACTTGTGGAGAAATAAGGAAGAAAATAAATTGATATATATATAGATAAAAGCTATGTATATATTATACCATATGTATGGGCGAGATATGTAAGATATGTATATACAACATCTTTACAAAGATTAATTTTGAAAAATCAAAATTAGAATGTCAATGAACATACGTTTTTGCTCATAAGTGTTTTTGTCACTAATGCCAAAGGGGGAGATTGTTGGCATTATGTTGTATTTGTCATAAGTGACAACACTTACTCAATTTTCAATTCTTACCGAGCTAATCACTCAGTCTACAATTTATACTAAGCATTCATTGGTTACCTTGTAAGCTTAGCGGTTAAGTAGTTCACACCAAGCATTCCTGAAGCTACTGAGTGAATGTATAGTTCAACTATGTTTACCAAGCTTACAGTGTTCACCGAACAAATAATGGTTACTGAGCTTCATAGTATCTACTGAGTTATTAGTTTGCATGACATGAAGTCAGTTTCTACTAAGCGATGAATGTGTAGTGTTTACTAAGTGAAGCAAGGTAAACTCAGTGTATAGTATCTACTGTGTGACACTACATCTACCAAGTCACTAGTGGTCACTGAGTTCAGAACTACTCTGAGTGATTAGTATGGACCAAGCCTTCATTTCTACCAAGTGCATGACAATGTTGTGTAATGTAGTGCCAAGTATCAGAAGGTCACTAAATTAGTTTAGTGAATCCGAGTTATTTACTATTGGGCTAACTTTGTAATGTGTTGTTCACTTGTGTTTTGGCTAACCTTACAATTTTGTAAATTTGAAAGGTATATCTGTAAGGTTTATTGTAAGATATCATTTGTACTAAGCAATAGAGAAGTAATGTGAAGTATTTTTGAGAAGTACATGCAAAGGATTATTAGTAGTAGTTCAAGGAATATAGCATGGTCAATACAGAGGCAAAAAAGTCAAATCCATCACATAAGGTGATCAATGCATAAAGGATCTTATCAACAATTAGTTGTGAGTAGATCCACTGCTTCATCTTAATAGGTGAATCAATTTCTAAATCCTCTAACAAGGTAGACTTAATACTCTTTGTATAAATCTCTTAACCAAGTGCATACTTCATTGTATGTTTGTAAATCCTCTAACAAGGTGGACCTAGCAGTCCTTTGTGCTCCTAATAGGGAAAATCACCAGATGTGGTCAATGTAAGCCTTAATAGGCTAAATTTATGCTATAGTAGTGAAGTTTTGTAGGTATCATCCCCACCCCAATTTTACTTTCTATTTGGAAGGTTTTTGGGTCACCACAATATTGTGTTCTTTTGTGTGATGAATGTTTTATCTTTCAGTATTAATGCATGTAGTAGCATAGATTGATTTGTGATAAACTTAAAAGAAAGAATTTTAAAATTTACTAATTCACCCCTCCCCTCTCAGTAACTTGTCATATCTTGAATATTTCCAATAGTCAATATATATCATAAACCATTCAAATCAATATATCACCAAATAAACCATACCAAACCTGCACCAAATCTGAACCAATCTGTAGAGCTCTCAAAGATCTTTTTGTTGTCTATGCGAAGTCCAAAATATGACTCTATATGCCCATGTTATGCCTTAATCTATGCCTAAAATAAAAAAAATCTATATTTCAAGCTCTTAAAACATTAGAAAATTTCAAAATTATAACATTAAACCTCCACCAAGTTTTAGTTTTCTGAATTAGCTTTCCAACAACTATAAGAAGTGAAAAAATTGATATCTTGAGAGAAAGTTATGGTCATTTTTAATAAGATAGTCTTTCTACCATTTTTACTATGATATTTTTCTATGACAAAAATTTTGACAAGATTAAATTTGATGGCCATCACAGGCTCAAACTAAAAAAAGCTTTGCATTTTCTCTTCACATGGCCAATAGAGGGCATATTATATATCAAAATTTATGGAAATGTCAACCCGAATCTAATGGTGAGGTATGTTCTTGCCTAGTAGATCATTTCAAAATGCTCCCCCTAAAAACCTCATCTAAATGAACTTGAATGCGCAAAGTTGGATCACAATTTTGCAAAAGTCAAATCCATGGAATGAGACCTCTTAAAAACCTATACCCAATTTTAAAAGTTAAGCACCCATTTTTTGCTCAAGTACCCAATCCTAAATTTAAAAACTGGACACTCATTTTTAAAAATTCGGGTACCCATTTTTTATTTTCAAAAAAAACGTACCCGTTTTTGAAAAAATTAAAAATTTGAATTTTTAGAAGTGGGTACCCATTTTTTACTTTGATGGGTACCTATTTTTATAAAATCGGGTACCCATTCTAAAAAATTCAAATTTTTTACTTTTGGGGGTATTTTAAATGTTGTTTTTAATTTTTCAAAATGGGTACTTATTTTTTGAATTTCAAAAGCATGTTTCTTACAACATGAGTTGGGATTGTCTTTTCCTGCCTTGAATTTTGGTTCAAGAAAGGCTTGGTCTCACCAAGCCTATGCCTTGGCCTCTCAAGATTTGGCTAAGGCATTGAACTAACAAATTCATGCGTTGCCATAAATTTTAGAGGGTCTTCTCAATCAAATTATTTTAAGAAACAAAAATCCATTAGAGCTCTCACTGTCCTAATTTCAAAAATATAAATATTGTAGTGTTATGAGTTTATTTGCTATTCTTGTATTATTTTTTAATTAAAGGTGATACCTAAATGTAAAATAGAAATGTTCAATAAAACTTTAATAGCTTTTTTATTTTATGATTTTCCTTAAATTAATTTATTGGTCATCAATCTACATTCAACTCTTTTGAAGTCAATTTTTTTTTTTTGAAAAAAGTGAAATTTTGATCAAAGTATGTTGTCCATACATGAGAGGTTTTAAAATTTATCTTTGGAGTCAATTAAATATTAATAATAAATAAATTGAGGAAAAATATTATCATCAATCTTTAGTGTGTTATGTAATTTCATTTAAAAGGATTTACAAAAAAAATTATTTGTGTCAAATTATGGTGTCTGTACACAAGTGTGGTATGGTCTTGAAATAGGCATTTTGAAAAAGTGGTTTTTAAAGATCCACACCAAAAGAAAAATCTATCATATAAATAATAAATAAATTACATATTCAAAAAGTAGATTCTAAACATTGCAAATATTATCTCCAGAGTTTTTTTTTTATATTCAATCTTTAAATGCATCAAATTTTGACATCAATTGACAAGAAATTTCAAAAATAGGAAAAACGCTTTCGCTTTTTGCCCAAAAGTGAGACCCAACTTCTTGTGCTTACCCATGAAACATCCAAAAAATCTATGAGAGGTTTTAAATTTTGATCAAAGTATGTTGTCCATACATGAGAGGTTTTAAAATTTACCTTTATAGCCAATTAAATATTAATAATAAATAAATTGAGGAAAAATATTATCATCAATCTTTAGTGTGTTAGGTAACTTCATTTAAAAGGATTTACAAACAAAATTATTTTTCAAATTATGGCGTCCGTACACAAGTGCGGTATGGTCTTGAAATAGGCATTTTGAAAAAGTGGTTTTTAAAGATCCACACCAAAAGAAAAATCTATCATATAAATAATAAACAAATTACATATTCAAAAAGTAGATTCCAAACATTGCAAATATTATCTCCAGAGTTTTTTTTATATTCAATCTTTAAATGTATCAAATTTGACATCAATTGACAAGAAATTTCAAAAATAGGAAAAACGCTTTCGCTTTTTGCCCAAAAGTGAGGCCCAACTTCTTGCGCTTACCCATGAAACATCCAAAAAATCTATTGAACAACAATTTCACATGCCCAAAATCTTGCAAAATCCAATCATAATAAAAAACTCAAAACCCTCAAATCTGTAATAAAAAACCTACAAAACTCATATACCTTGCCCTTTATTTTATCATCTCATTCATTCCCATAGATTCAATCTACAATTACAATAACAAAATTATAGGTCTAATACCACTTGTAAGGAAACTTGTAGGAAAGAATATAACTATTTCCACATAACCCATAATAGATTTTAAATAAATATGCAATTAAAATCCACATGCAAGAGAATAGATAACATAACCATAAAATGCGACACAAGATATACCCTGGGAAACCCTCATTGAGTGAAAAAACCTAGCCTCCAAAAATATCCGTCACCATGTATTATTCAACAAAAATTTCATTACAATACAACTATGGAAGTCTTCAAAGTCATAGCCATAACCAATCAATCTATATGAATAAGCATGAATTGACACATCCCATGCCATGCTTCCAAACTTCACAAATGCTCCCTTGGCTAAATTTTCAAGCCTTGTTCCACTCAACTTTTTCCTTTTTATCTTGTTCCTTTTTTTTTGTCTCATCTCCACAACTACGCTTGTGGATACTTATATAGTAGCAAGTTCCACAAAACTACCAAGTGGTATTACATAAACTATGTGTTTAACCTATGTGCTACATAACCCATTGACCCCACATTTAATATTGGACATTTAATTCTTTTCTCCAATATTAAATAATTACATTAAATATTATCACAATATTACAATACAACTTATCAACTATATCGCATGGGAATCTTTATATATTGCACATCCATCTAGGTGGTCTTAGGAGAAACATTACATAATAGAATAAAATAATACAATATAGTTTGAAATATTACGCAATGTGTGCAACACCCATTATCTCAACACAAAGTTGCATTTTGAACAAAAAAATTGCACCAATGTTGTATGACCTGGGCAAATGAGTCAAGGTGGTGAATATTTTATTTTTTTAATCTATTTTTACCATGATGGTCAATGAAAAAATAAATTGCCCATCATTCACTAATGTTAGTGCTATGACATCACCTACATCATCACACATGTTTTCCTTTCTAGCTCAAGTTGGACCTACCAGAAATTTATTACTCATATCTCGGGCATACAAACTCTATTTTCTACAAACAAGATATCATTAAGAAGTAGGTTCCAATATCCTCATGATGGTACATGTATCTTTTTCATTTTGATCAATTTTTGGTGGATTATTTTACTATTAAAGTCACGGGTTTCTATAGTTTTCTCTCTGGGAAACATATCTTAAGCATTTGATCATCATTTTTAGAGTTCTTTATATCATTGGAAAGCTTGTTTTGTTCCCTTTCCATCGATATTTTTTTATTTCTTCAAATTATGCTCCAATTAGATCCTATTCATTTATTTTTACATTTTCAATCTAGTGGACATCTTGATTGTTTTAGGCCTTGGGATCATTTTTATGTTGATTGGGATGAGTCATCTTGCATTGTGATTTTTGTTGTATTAGTGTTATGTGTC
The DNA here is from genome assembly GCA_028749045.1 of Cupressus sempervirens. Classification (NCBI taxonomy): domain Eukaryota; kingdom Viridiplantae; phylum Streptophyta; class Pinopsida; order Cupressales; family Cupressaceae; genus Cupressus; species Cupressus sempervirens. Next base: position 639,766,159 of record CM053791.1, read on the forward strand.
TTCTGATCTTTTTAGACACCTATTGTATGAATTTTTCACAAATTGCAATGAGATAAAGTGTCATATTCCATCTTTATTTTTCATTTCTCTTATTTTACCTTGTTTTCCCTTCTCATTCCAACTATGTCATTTGAGGACACTCATATAGATTACTATATTTTTGGGATCTACCACATGTTGTACCTTAGTATACATGTACTACTCTCATTAAGTTTCATGGGGGGTTGATTCTTTACATTAGCTTTCCATCTACCTTTATTGAATAAGTGTCCATTCCATGATATTAGTCTCCTGACATGTTTGAGATTGATCACCTCGATACACTATTATGTATTCCTTTTTTCATATTTATCGTGGTTTCCTGACATGTAGTTCTTTGAACCCACTTTTTTAGTTGTATGCCACCCCATCCTTTTTTGCATTGGGGGTGGGGTAATTTTGTTGGTCCTTATGCTTCCTTGGTTCCATAGGGTGATCTATGTATTCATTATTTTGTCCTGTCTGCTAGGAGGATAGACTTATAGTGGTTAGGTACCTATGTATTTTACTTTGATGGATTATTTATCATAGAGATACTCTCTCTTTTTATTCCTACTTTGGTTACAACCTTCCATGTTTGATTGATTAGATCCTAAGGATTTTGTGTTTTATGTCATCTATTTCTTTGAGTTTATTTATTTAGCTTTGTGTACCTCATGATTCAAGTAGTATGTTCTTGGGACTCTAGTTCAAATTATAGTCTTCTCTACCTAGCCAAGTTTTAGTTAGTAGACGTTCTTTAGACCAGTAATTACTTTTTGACAAAGTTTTGTAGATTCTTAATACTTCATGTTGTTCTTTGTGATCATCCTTTCATTCCTATCTTCTATGCTATTCTCTTGTTTGGAGCCTTTATAGTCCTTCATGAGTTCTTTCAACATTCTTTCCATCTCTTCTTGGGGTAGAGTTTTTACCATGTTATCTTCTCTATTTCTCCACTTTACAAAGATTTTGTTATAATTGGGTAAGATTTTGTTATAATTGGGTATCTCTTCAAGCCTAGTTTCTAGGTTTTAGCTACTCCCTAAGTTTATCTTAAGATGGGGTGCTAGAGTAACAAAATACTTTATTATTATTTCTAATTTATTTTAGCTAAAACTTTAGGAATATAATAATGAATTATTTTCTAATTATTATAATGCAACCTAGGTTATTTACCTTTTACAGTTTTTATCCCTCTTTGGTATTTAACCTTTTTGATTGACTAGAAATATCTCTTTTGCACATCTAAAATGTCTCCTCTATCAAGGATCTATAAATTTGAGCCTCCATATCTTTGTTTCTCTCACTCTATGATAGATGTTTGCATGTAGGCAATTCTTGGTAGCCATGGGTTGAGATTTCCTCAACTTCAACATAGAATATCATTTCTCTAACAAACATTTTTGTAATGCCCTACCTAGAGATCCTTGGAACAAAGATTCAATTCAAGCCAAGATTTTTTTTTTTGCAAGTACGAATGCATATGACATCATACAAAGATCACAAAGATTGCAATGGAAGACTTCACCAGTAATCTGAGCAACCAACGAATCTCTAAACACCACTACCAAAAAAAAATGAAAAACCATAAAGGAATGCAAATAATTCTGAATCCTAAATTCAATTCCAAGGTATTCAAGGGAACCAAAGATGGTAGTCAAAACACCTTAAAAAAGAATTTGAACAAACTGAAAAGTTCTCATTGTCCACTTGAATAGGTTCTTTCCAAAACTTAGGCGATAGTTTATATCAACATAGTATGATACTTTCGAGTATCATATGACCTTTCTAATGAAGGCATGTGATACAATAAGGGTTTGGGCGAAACTTCTCAAGAAGGCATGTGATACTTTACTAGTATCATATGACCTCTCTCCAAGAGGCATGTGATACAATAGAGTCTCGCATGATAGAGTTTACAACGGCATGCGATACTTTCCAATATTGCATGATTCTTCTCCTTTGGACATGCGATATTTTAAAGTATCACCCAATGCTGATGCATGGTCACCCAGAGAAAGAAAGAATTAAGCTAAGGGAAAAAAGGGGTTAAAATGGGAAATCAAACATCCACACCAGGGAGTTCTAGATCCACATACATCGAGGAATGAATACTTGAGTGCATAAATAGTAAGATTCCATGAAACAAGAAAGAGGAACATCTATCCATCTAAACCATAGCAGTGAAAAAGACATATTGAAAGCAACATCACAATGTACAGAAGTGACATCACAATATTTAGAAATAACATTGCAATAATTGAACAACAAAACTAAGTACACAGTTCCTCCCAATCATAATAGCATCATAAGACCATTGTGGGTCCTAGCTATCCCTGTGTGTAACATCTCAAAGTACTGACTAGATCATTGGTGCTATCTTATGAGAATGTCACTACTAAAACATGCTACAACATAAGAATAAGGAAATCTAACATGCTAGAAGTAAAGCATAAGATAATCCTACAAATAAAACTCATCATCTAACATATGTTGAACATCATACGAATAGGAAATCTAACATGCTAAATCAATAAGTATTAAATGCTCCAATGAAGCAATTCACATAATCTAATCATATGCTAACATCATAATATAGGAATGCATCAATAAACTAGCATCATCTAAACATGATAACCAAGCATTCCAATGAAAGCATAAATCACAAGAAAGAATACTCTAGAATCCAAAGTACTAAGTGAAAACATCCAATAATGGTCGTACAAGGACAAAAGACCCATAGGTCCACTCTCGCCATGCTGATGGAGATAATGATCCAACCAAAAACACATTAAAGTAAACAACCATGGCTATCACTCATGCTAGATAGTAATGGTGATGGAATCCAAGACCATGCAACAATGAAAGTATAATAGGTCCTAGTTTGACATCTATGGGTAACTATGTAGGGACTCTGGTGGAGAGTTAGTAACTTAGAATTACCCAATCTATAGCACACAAACAATTATTCCCTTTAGTACAGCCTCGAGAGGCTAATGTGCTGGAATAAATAACCATTCCCCTAGGTACCATCCTCTAGAGGCTAACCATAGTTTCTTATCTTATTTAATTTTCTATAAATTAATTAAATTATCAAATTTATTAGAAACTTCTACACATACACCACATTGGGGACACTGCACAGGTTATGAGAGAAGTCCCTACACCTCTTTACCCTACATATCCATCATCATCACATGATTAGTGCTCATAGGCATGCATATTCCTAACCTAGCACCACATGAACATAAATCCATCAAAATACAATGGGAGGTTGGGCCTCGCAAGTCACCCAATAAATGTGCATGTACATTCTCTTGTGTGGTGCACCACCATCATGAAGATCAAATTGAAGGGTTGGATGAGAAAATAAGCAAAAATAACACTAGACTGAAGACAGACGTGGGAGGAAAGATTATATACTAATCTGAAAGACAACAAAACCTAACACCATGAACTTACTCATCTGGCCTCAATCTAGGAGTATGGATTCTACATGAATCCTAATGATGCAACAAGACCAAACATCATAAATTCACTCAACCAGCCTCAATTTGGGAGTATGTATTCTATATGAATCCTAGTGTCTACGAAATAATAACAAGGTTCCAAGAGAAACCATAACACCAAGTATAAAATGACTCAATCAAACACAAATTTTAGAGTAGGAATGTGGCACACATCCCAATGAAAACATAAAAGTGCAACAATGGTCTGACTAACATCCAAAAGGATTATCTAGGTCCATGACCAAACTCATGCTACAAAAACCCAAGAAAATAGGGCAGCATGGAAAATGATGTAAAAACTCCAAATATTGGAAAAATTAAAAATTAAAACCCATTTGGTCTTTGGGTACAAAAACCCCAAAAATCCAATAAAATTTGGGTTCAGACACTATATGCAAAAATGGCAAACATAACAGTGTGAACTTGAAATCCCCATCTCTAAAATAGGGAAAATGTTTATACTTGACCAACCAGGCATAACCAACAAACAGAAATAAGGGGAACACTAGTTCTTAGCCTCCTAACAAACAACTATAAAAAATAGAAGTAGAAATGGAGTAGAAAAAATAAAACAGGAAAGCCCGACCTCATAGCCAAAAGGGTAAAATGAGAAACTGAACCATAAAATAAAAAACCCCATAGAAGTAGCCAGAAATTGCAGTAATCCAAGGTCTCCCCAAGCTGGATCCAATGAGATCAACCTCGCAATGATCCCATGCCAATAGCTCCCATAACAAATAGAACAGTAAATACTCATGAAGAGGATTTTGGGTTTTACTCTCAAACTTTTTAATTCAAAAGTGAGAAGTGAGGAATTAAATTCCTTTTTCAATAGTTATTCACTTTTTGAGTGAATAATCGATTAGGGAAAATAAATATCCAACTTAGTTAAACCTCAAATTGACCCAAATGAAAACACAATATTCTTATTAATAGGAATTCATCTATGGAAAAGTTGCCAAAAATTATATTCAATAAAATTTGAAGCCTAAAAACTCCAAAATCACAAAATTTCCTAAACAACCTTCATGATAATGTGAACCTGTAAATGCATAGACACGTTCATAGGTCTAATCACATAATACAAATGAGTATGGATTTAATAATCACTAAAAGGATTAATTAAACAATTGAAATAAGGATATGCTGACCATACAGGGACAACATTGGTAAAATAGGAATGGTTAAATCACTAACTCCATGTGCCACTACAAGGGATATAAATCTTGCATACTAAACAACATGATCAAGTGCAATTGCATATAATAACATAGTCAAAGCAATAAATGTATTAAATGACTAATTTAACCATTTATTTAATAATATCAAAATAGTCCATTTACATCACTCATGTTCACATATAGCATAATGAACCAAGAATGAAGTAAATAACAATAGCATTAAATTCATTACATAACCTAATCAGGGATATGTCCAAATACTGGATAACTAGATATCATCATAAAACACACTATCATCTCAAAATGGTATCATCATGCAATATGATCAACTAAACAACATAGTAGTCCAAAATCTATGATACTAAAATCAAAGTATAACATCTGACCCTCAGGTCATCTCAAATGTAAAACATAACATAACTAACAAATATCTCTCAGATCAAACCATAATAAGGTAAATATCTGCAACACAAAACTAATGAATCCAACATGGACAATTCATTTTTGATTATTTAAGAAATTAATAATGGTTGTTTAACCAACAACAAAAAGGCACTTAAAACACATAAGTGAACATAGACATAAACATGACTAACACCTGCTAGAGGAACCTAGCCTAGTGTAGCACAGTAATAGTACATAGTGCAATCTCTAAACACATCTTAAGGTAATCATAGAAAAACCTCATGATACCACATCAATCTTGGTAACCACTCGCATGAACCTTAGTGAACCATAAATCACATCATAATCTCATAAATCATCCATAAACATAAACAAAGCAACTGATTAAGTAACCTAAATCAAATCACCTCAAGGTCGTAGACCACTCATGGTCCCAATCACAATCCCTTCTCATAGAGAGATCAACAAATTTTCATCCATCAAGATGACTTACATAATTCAAATGGGAGAGGTAGCAGAATCATCATACCATATGATTATTGGAACTACTTTCCAGCATATATACCTTAATATCTTCATTAATTTATATATAAATTTTATTACATCAATTCTAGATATAAAATCTATATCAAATCTAATTACACTTATGTTCATGTATATACTTATATTTACATTATTGTAGAATATACCAGTTTTATCGATAAAATATTCATTATTTTCCTTTTGGAAAAGACCTTTTAAAATATTTTTTATCTTAATTTTTTTTAGGCCAAAAATATGTTTTGAATGAACAACCAAATAAGCTTTTAAAATGTAGTTTAGATTATTTTGTATAAGGATAAAACTACATTTTAAAGGGACACCAAAATACTTGAAAATCAATTTTTGAAGTTGATTTGGAACCCCACTAAAATGAACGAATAAAAAATGTAAAATATTACAAGAAAACATCCCAAAACTAGCAAACAAGTAACATCCTAAATACCAATTCATGCAAAGTTCTAACTTCTCAAAATAAATTAACATAAAAGGCCAAATTCTACCAAACTTTATTTTATAAATTAAACAATCACATTTTAAAAAATAAAATGAACTTGATAAAAAATATAGTTTTTAATATTATAAGAAGAGAAATATGGTGTTCACCCCTGAGACAAATGGCTTAGATGATGTGTTGACATGTTATTTAATAGAAAATTAACATCACACTAAGCATAATGATCAATAATATCAAAACAAAATACAAATATAAACTAATACAATTAAGATTCTTTGTAGATTATTGGAAAATGTAAACTTAGCAGCTAACCAAGTAATAGCTAAGAGAGTGCACTCATTTAGTCTGTGCAAAAGAACTTGAAAAGGCCTATTTAGTTTATCTTATTTTAATCATAGCTTCAAACAATTTTATTGTGTGTTAAGAACACTATAGTGGTGGGAATGTATGGATGAGTCTTAGGCTAAAATGAAAAATTCTCACAACATTCTCTGCATATCCAACACCTTTTTATATAGGGCCTCCATCTTACCATAGTACTATCTAGGTTAGTGTAGGTGCTAGCTTCACTTGGGTATCTTTTTTATTTGATAAGATCTCTGAAGCGTATTTCATTGGTTATATTTTAGGAATTTGTATATGTGAGTAGAAAATTCTCTTACATCTTTATGCAATCTTCCTTCCCCTCTTGAATCACTATAATCACCACCACCTTCTTTCTTGAATTAATTATCATAATCTACTAATTTCTTCTCTTTACCCTTGTCAACAATGAACCTAACAAAACTCTTCGAGTGTCTAGTATTTACACTAAGACCTTTTTTCCCTTATCATTATATAACATATGCATCCTACAAATTCTACAAAATTAGATTTTTGTAACTGTATTTATCTATGGGGGTTGTGGTTTCTTTAATTTTTAATTTTTAACAATGATGGATGAGGTATTGAACTTCTTCTAGTCACAACTAACTCTAAAAACAATATCATAGATTAGGATGGTAGGAGTGTTAGGGAAGGGCTCCATTTTGGTAGCATTTGAGATGTCCAAATGTATTTCTTATTACTATGAATATATTCTAGAAATCTAATAGGGAAAGTGAGATGCTAAGAGAGAGGGCTGGTGTGAATTAGGATCTATAAAAGTTATTCTACTTCAAACATGAAACATATTTGATATATTATTATAAACCCTTATTGGAACATTTATCTTATATCAATATAATCATTCACATCAACATAATATCAAATTTAACTTCTAAATACATAAATTTATACTCATAAACACATAATTCATTAACCTATAGAATTGGTAACATAAAAATCCTTCAGGGTAAAGGTAAAACTTTGTTGGTGTAAACAAGTATTTACTATTTACACTTACTTAAGTTTACTTAGATTAATGCATATTTTTATTATTTATTTATTAGTCACCTAGGAGTATATGCACTCTTGTGAATTTTCATGTTGACAACACATGAGTTCACACCTCTTTTATGCACATGGTGTCTACAACATAGGAGTTAGCACACTAATTAAGAACATGGTGTCTACAACCTGCTAATCTTATCCACTCATGTAGAATATTGGATAAGGTGTGTACTTATTTGTCAATGTTTATCTTATCTCCTGATTCTTTCTAGAGACATTCTAGATGCTTCTTGAGAGGCTTTTATATACAAGCACTCCTAATGTGTTTGCATATCACATCACATCATATACTGAATAGAAAAATGTATCTCGACGTATTCTGAGTAATTGATCATATCCATTTTTGGTCTACAATTGTGCTTGTGTTTGAGTTCTTAGTTCCTGGGTGAATTTTTCCCTTAGGAAAATTCTTACATGGTATCAGAGCTCTTGGAGAATTCCTCTACATGAAGCTATTTGAGACCATCATCTTGCTTCATCACCACAACCTGACTCTAGAGTATCCCAAAAATTAGGAGTGTCTAGAGCTAGATCTGACCTTGCCATTGCATCTAGAATACTGATTCGATGAAAATTGACTATAAAGTTGCCTACCCTAGGCCAAAGTCCATTATGAGGCAATTTTGTTTTGCAAACTGGTGCCCGAAGGATTGATTTGCAGAATTGGTATGATCATTTCAGTTCTATATTTTTAATTTTCAGATTTGTATTTTTTTCATTTGCATCTCTTTTTTTTTTTTTTTTGGATTTGTATTATTTTCCAGAATTTTTTTTTGCCATAGGGCCATAGGAGAGATTTTTTGTAGGTGAAGATTGGAGCTTGCTGGTGCAAATCAGATATTCACATCTCATTCAAAAGGTCCAAAACCCCCCAAATTAGATTTTGTTTCATCCAAATCAAACATCTGAGGTGAAATCTAGAGCCATTTGATATTTGGAGGCACGACAGCAATTCCAAAAAAAAAAACAATAGCAACAATTTTCAAACAATGATGTCTCCCTCATACAAACTCCTTTTTGTGAGCAATTTTTTTTTTTTTTTTGAGGTAGGATTTTGTGATCTACACATTGGTGTAGGTGGTTTGAGATCTTTGTTTCTAAATTTTTCTACTGCTCACAAATCCCATTTTTTGCCACTTAAAATGCTTACTATGAGCTCATCTGGACTCCAAATTAGGTTTCATTTTTTTTGAAAGTGCATTTTTTTTTGTTTACTTTCCAGATCTACAATCATATTATAGGTTCTGTAGACAAAAATTTGCTTTCAAAAATGGGCCGTAAATTGGCAAGTGGCTACCAAGTGCCTAAATCATTCATTAGGGGGGGTTCTTTGATTCTTTGGAGGTTTATTGATTGATCTCATGGAGTCTTGTCAGATTTGTCAGTTTTGTATTAGACCATAGTTGACAACAAGGAACTATCACAAATGGAGTACTTTAACAGTTGATCATCTAAGAGACCATACATAGTTTCTTCCTTATCTTTATACATTGACACTTAATTGGACATTTGTTGTCAACCTTCATTGCTTTCTATCTAAAAGTATGAGTAAGGAATATTTTGTTCTTCTTAGATTGGCACATTTCCCTTATGATATTTGGCTTAGATTGGCACATTTCCCTTATGATATTTGGCTATCTATTTGGGAAGCATATGGAGATCCTTGTGATCCTCCATCTTCAGAGGGCATTCAGTATCTAGTTACTCCAACTATGGTTTCTTCAACTCCAGATGAGATCACACCTCCAGCTCCTATTACCCCTACTGCTCCTATTCCAACAACAGATGCTTCAAATTTAGTGTAGTAGGATACTTTATGTCTTCCTACTCTAACTTCATATGATGACTTCCTTCCCACCCTTCTAGGCCTATTCATGGAGTCTCACATTGAAGATGTGGGAGACATCCTAAATGATATTCATCTTCTTTTTGAGGTAGACACTTCATCTTTTTCCATAGTGATAGATTCGTGTACATTTCTTGCTAGAGATTTCAGCTCTATTCTTGGAGTCACACACAGTAGATATGGGAGACTTTTATGATGATTTTTTGCTTCTCTTTGCTGAGGTTAATTCTTCTATAGTTATTGCACATTCTCTACATGATCAATCTTCCTAGGTTGGTGTGATTGTGGATACTTGTGTACAATATCTGCAGGAGGTCTCTTTCACATTTGAGAAGACTGTTGGTTTCCTGAAGAAGGTTCTACTTCATTCCTTGTTTGATCTACATTTCTCTTCAATAGTTTCGGAGGAAGTAATCATTAGTATTGACATAGGAACTTTTGAACAGGTTTCAAAGACATAGGTTTCACAGGTACCCTTGCCTTTGTTTCTTCCAAAGAGGAGGAACATCATTCTATGGTCATGGATTAGCTTCTTCATTGGAACATTTCTCACTAGTCGGCACACTACTTTTGTTTTTGGTGGGGGGGGGGGACTACCTCGTCTCCTTCTTCTCCTTTTTTTTTGGGGGGGGGGCGAGGGGGGACATTTTCCTCTTAGGGGGGTTTTGTCCTTCTCTATTTTTCTCTTGTATATACTAGATGTATGTCCTAATGGGGGAGTCTTGATTACTCCATCCATCCATGCATCCTCATTCATCTCTCTTTCTGGAGGAGGATTTTTCCCATGAGGTTTTCTCTCTTTCCTTGAGTTATGAGAGATTTTCATTTGCATTATTTACATGGGTACCTAACATGGCCTAGTAGTCGAGACTGATTATGTATTTCATCCTAGTAGTCATAAGCTTAAGTGCATTCCCCTAACTTGCACTTAGGGGGGGTGTTAGTATAAATAAGTATTTACTATTTACACTTACTTAAGTTTACTTAGGTTAATGCATATTTTTATTTTTTATTTATTAGTCACCTAGGAGTATGTGCACTCTTGTTAGTTTTCATGTTGACAACATAGGAGTTCACAACTCTTTCAAACTTAAGTGGGCATGAAACCCACAAAATCATTAGTACTATAGCAATAAAGTTGTGCCTATTAAGGCTACAATGTTCTGATCACTTCTGATGATCTACCCTATGAAGGATCTTCCTTGTTAAAGTCTAAAAGAACTACTAGGTTCTACCAAGGTTAAAGGATTTTTACATGACAACTAAGTGAGTACTATATTATGAGATTTACAAAAGCTTGTTAAAGCTACTCTATTAAGAGATTTAGATCCTTTAAAACCTATCAGAATGTGGGTAAATGTACAAAATTGGGTTGCAATTCCATGGAAGTAAAATCCATAGAATGAGACCTCTTAGAAATGGGTACTTGATTTTAGAAAATGGGCACCCATTTTTGGCTCAGGTCCTTGACCCTAAATTTAAAAAACAAGGACCCATTTTTTGAAAATTGAGTGCTGATTTTTTATTTTCAAAAAATGGGTACCTATTCCTAAAAAAATAAAAAATATTATTTTTTTAAGAAATGGGTACCCATTTTTTAAAAGTAAAAAATGGGTACCCATTTCTAAGAAATTCAAAAAAAAATATTTTAGGGAGGATTTTAAATGTCACTTTTAATTTTTCAAAATGGTTACCCATTTTTTGAATCTCAAATAATAGGTGCCTATTTCCTACAACATGATTCAAGATTTTTTTTCCTTCCTCAAATTTTTGTTTGAGATAGGCTTGGTGAAACCAAGTCTATGCCTTGGCCTCTCAAGATTTGGCTAAGGCTTTGAACTAACAAATTCATGATTTGCCATAATTTTTAGAGTGTCTTCTCGATCAATTTTTTTATGAAACAAAAACCCATTAGAGCTCTCACTATCCTAGTTTCAGAAAGATAAATATTATAGTGTTATGATTTATTTACTACTTTTGTATTATTTTTTAATCAAAGGTGGTACCTAGATGTAAAATAGTGACGTTCACTAAAACTTTAATAACTTTTTATTTTATGTTTTTTCTTAAATTAATTAATATGTCATCAATCTACATTCTATATTTTTTTTTGAAAAAATTGAAATTTTGATCAAATTATTTTGTCTATAAACAAGAGGTTTGAAAATTTACTTTTATAGCTAATTAATCATTAATAATAATAAAAAAATTCAAAGAAAAACCAAGGGAAAATAGTATTATCAATCATTGGTGTGTTAGGTAACTTTATTTAAAAGGATTTACAAAAAAATATTTATTTGTGTCTATGGTGTTTGTACATGACTGTGGTATGGTCCTAAAACAAACATTTTGAAAAAGTGGTTTTTTAAGATCCAAACCAAAAAATCCTCTATCATATGGGTACACAAATAAATTACATATTCAAAAAGTATATTTTGAACACTATAATTTTTATTGCTGAATTTTTAAATATTCAATCTCTAAATGCATCAAATTTTGACATCAATTGACAAAAATATTCAAAAATATGAAAAACACTTTAACTTTTTGTCCAAAAGTGAGACCTAATTTCTTGCACTTACCCATGTATAGTACCTAATCCTTTGGTATGCACCTACAATGTTGATATATGTTCTTTGCTATGCAATATAATATCACCTTACTAATATTGATCTTCTTTGTCTCTACAAAAAATTATTCACTTCACTACTTATTTTCTTCTATCTTTAACACTTTGATTAACATCCAATACTTAATATGTAATAAGACTCTTCATAGGTACATACTCATGCACATGAACTAGATCATAGACCCTCCTTAAATAGTTGTTTGGGTGAATCTTCTAGATCCCAATCAATGATTGGGATTAATTTCTTTTTTCTTTTAGTCCTTGGAATTTTTTTATTAGTGGATTGCCTCAAATAGGGATTAATTATCTTCTATTTGATGTGTAATAACCTCCTTGATTACCACCTCGATCTTCAAAATATGCTTCCAACCCAATAAAAATTTATTTTAATCAAAAAATATTGGTTCCATGGTTTGGAAAACTCTCTGTAGTGTAGCCTTTCATAAAGATTTATCATCTTGTTCTTTGTAAGAAATATAATTAAACTCTCAATATCAATTATTATCTACATTTTTCCATGTTAGTAGGGAAGGGAGGCTTTTCTTTTTTTATGAAACCTTATTGATGTAAAAAAAAACATTTCCACTTTCACTCTCCCATCATCTTAGCATATCCCAAATTAAAATGGCTAAGTTCTCATCAAGCCCATTGATACACTTGATAGATTTAATAACCACACACTTATGTGAAGTATGACACACTAGGGCATCATCTTTGAATTCCAAATGGTTTCTCAATCAAATTTGCACCATGTCCTTTCTTGTCAACTAAAAAATGATCATTAACATAGTATTTCAGAGCACAAAAAGTACAAGTTTAGCCATTAATTTTTCCATATATCCACATTATGAGAAAAATATATTTTTAAGTGACATAAACCATGTTCCAAATGAGAAATAATTATTACTTTCTATTTGTGTTAAAATATGAGAATGTCATTTTGTTTCAATAATAGTTAAGAAAATATTTAGCAATGGTTTTCTTGCACAATACATCACACAAAGGTAAACAAACAAATTATCAATCCAAGTTTTGGTTTTTGCCGATGCTAGGGAAGAAACACAAAAAATGAAATAGTGTTATTAGATGTTAATCATTTCAAACTTTTTTTTTCATTATCTTTTTTTAAATCAACAATGAGGAGACCATCTGGTAGTGTTAGTTGTTGCTCCAATGCTATCTGATAAACTTTGACTCTTATTCTATAAACACTTTTGAGTTTTTGGATCCCTTATAGAAAACCTATTTTAACACTTAATCAAAAACAATGAGGGAACAATTGTTTCCTATGAAATAAATAAAAACATTTACATAAAAGATAAAAATTAAATGTTAATTTAATATAATAATAAACAACGAGGGAATCATTGTTTCCTATAAAATAAATTAAACCATTTATATAAGAACAAAAATAAGTTTTCATTTAATATAATCAAGAACAATTAAAATATAACAATTATTTTCCTTGATGTTTTGTGTGGTTTCTCCACTACTTTTACTAAATCATTGACTTAAAAAATTAAAATATATATATATATCCTATTCAATTCACTTCATTAACTTGGGACTTCAAAGTTGATTTGATGTTGGGAAAAGTTTCATTCATGTATTGTTCCTTTATGGTTGTAGAGTTTATATATGTTTGGTATGCCTTCTACTTGTGCTTGATTACTTGACACTATCGACATGTTTTTATTAAATGATAGCCTATGTGCTACCAATATTTGTTTGAATGTTAATATGAATTTATTATTTGTTTAATAAGATTTTTATTCTTATCTAATCTTATATGAAATAGATTTAGATGGATCTTTATACAATTATATTTCACTAGTCTTTCTATAATCCAATATATTATCATCTTTAAATTACACACATCATCATATGATCATTTTCCTATTCAATTGTCCATTCTTCCATTAGATTCTCCTCTTACTAGTCTTTCTAAACCATCTTTTAAGTTTGAAAGTGTATGGTATCATCATCCTCACTTTGGTAGCCTCTTAAAACAATGGTAGAAGGATGTCCACTAGAGCTAGGAACAATTTTTTTTTAGTTTCACAAGACAATGTAGTATGTCAAAGGGCATATCAAGATGGAATAAACATGTTTTTAAAAACATTTTTGAGGAGAAAAATGCGGTAGAAGAAATACTAGCTAAGATTAATCAGCATAATTTACTCCATGGTTTAAATGCTAATATGCATTGAAGACATAAGGAATTGCAAGAGGAGTGGTCTAAATTATGTAAGCGAGAAGAAGAGTATTGGAGACAAAAGTCTAGAGAATTGTGGCTTCAATAAGGAGATCAAAATACTAAGTCTTTTCATGCATCCACAAAATAAAAGAAGGCTAACGACACAATCTTTACAATTCATGAATATCTATGAAATTTGATTTCTAATGCTAAGGATATTCAAAATGAGAGTGTGAGGCTCTTCCCTAATCTACTTTCCCCTCCACCACAAGATCCCCCCTCTTCTCACCTTGTGGATGAGATCTTGGATTCCATTCCATCATTGATTACACAACAAGCCAATTTGATTCTAATGGCCCCATTTACTCATTTTGAGATACATTTTACAGTTTTTTCTATGCCTCCTAATAAGGCATTGGGCCCTACTGGGCTCACCACACTATTTTTTCAAAAATGTTGGGATGTCATTTGTTTTGAGTTTCTTGACGTTCTTGAAGAATCTAGGAAAAATGTTTCCATTTTCAAGAACTTTAATATTGCAAATATTTCTCTCATAGCAAAGGTTAATGATCCTTATTCTTTTGCTGATTTTCACCGTATTTCTTTATGTAACACCATCTATATAAGATTATCACAAAGGCTACTTATTTGTGACTTAAGCTCATTATTCAAAAAAAATATCGATAGAATGAGGGGGTTCTCTTCCTTGTTGAGAAATAACTAAGGGAGCCATAATAGCCCATGAGACCCTTTATACCATCAAAGAATGTAATATTGTGGCCTTTGTTGTAAAATTAGATATGATGAAGGTGGACGATAAACTAAATTGGGTTTTTCTTCTTCTAGTCCTTCATCGGTTTGATTTTTCTTCTAGGTGGTGTAAATAGATTAAAGCTTGCATTTCAGGTGAACATTTTTCTATTCTCATTATTAGTGCACTAGTAGGTTTCTTTGCCTCTTCCCAAGGAGTTTGAACATCAAGGTGACCCTCTTTCTTTGTTCTTTTTTATCATTATGGTAGAGGCCTTTAGCATACTTATTAAGTATTTTAATCAAAAAGGGTTGCGGAAAGGTATCAATATTGTGGGTACATCTTTGTCCATAACCCATTCTCTATTTTATAATGACACTTTATTCTTTGGATCATCTGCATATCAAGAAGCACAAAGTATGAAGAAAGCCATTGATATATATACACAAGTTTTGGGACAATGGATCAATGCAACTAAATATAAAATTTATGTTTTTAACACATCCCAATTGGTTACTCAAAGAATAATCCATCTTCCTATTTTTCCCCTTGATCACTTGCCTTCCTTTTATCTTGATGTTCGCTTTTTTATAGGACTAAAAAAATGCTCTTATTCGAGATTTGTGGTTGATCGTATCAAATCTAGAATTAGTGCTTAGAAGGTTCACTAGTTAACCCTCTTAGGTAGAATTTTTCTTATCTACCATTCCTAATTATTACTTCTCCATTCTATAAGCCCCCAAAGGTATCATCTCTCAAATTTAAACTTTGATCTGCACCTTTCTTTGGTCAAAAAATATGAATGGATAGAAGAAAATACCTCTAAATTCTATTCATGCCATGTCAACCTCTTTGAGAACATGAGGTGTTAGACTTCCCAACATTACTAATAGGAATAGGGATATTGTTTCTTAACATGTTTGGAAAATTTATGTCAAATCCTCTACCAAATGGTGTCATCTTTTGCAAGAAAAATATTTAGATAACTTGGAACCATCCATAGCTCTTACTGTCCTAGACCTTCCAAAGGGCTCTATCATTTTAGATTTCATGATGGCTTCCTGGGAGGTTATTACTTCATTCATATCATGGGAAGTGAACAATGGGGATAGTGTCAAAATTTGGTTTGATTCATGGAATGGGTTTCTGCCCCTTGCCACTATTAATGATTTCTCAAACACATTGATTCAATCTTGGGGGACATATTTTTATGATTATTTCTTAGCTATACATAGATTCAAAGGGCTAGTCATTCAGCAAGACCCCTTAATTCTTACTATATCCCACAATCAATCTACTTCTTTCAAACAAGTATTCGCTGAAAGGAATGTTTTTATATCTAATCAGCTAGATTGCCTCTTTTGGATTCTGGCTAAAGATGGTAAATGCTCTATTAAACAAGGATACTTAGCTCTCCAAAACAACCAGTTTAATCAAACCACATATCATTCATTTAAATTCTATTGGAATGGCTTATTTCTACCAAAATAAGGATGCTTTGCATGGCTTGCATTAAGGAACCAAATTTTAACTAGTGATTGGCTTCATAGATTGAACATTTCTAATCCCTTTAACTACGTGCTATGTCTACAAATTATAGAAACAACATATCAACTCCTCTGAAACTTCCCATTTTGCCAAGATTGTTGGAATTTTGTTCTTAATAAGCCTCATTTCCATATTCCATTACCTAACTCTTTGTGAAATTTATTCTAGGCATGACCACTACTATATTCTAAATCAATGTTTTCATTTCTTCAGAAGTACATCCATGCATCTATAGTATGGGAAATTTTGTGGGGGAGAAACAAGAGAATATTTGGATAGACATCATCTACAATCCCTCAATTTTTGGAAGGATTAAAAAGATCATTTTTTGAGCTTGTTAATGCTTTGGTAAGTAAATATAAGGGTAAACATATATTTTCTCCTTAGGATGGCTATGTTATTCATTGGTGGAAGATTTTACTTTTTCCTTATCTTCCTACTCCATTGTGTCCATCTAAGATTCCTTTTATCTAAGGGTAAACCAAGTGGATTCCTCCAAATGAGGGTTATTTTAAACTCAATTTTGATGGAGCCTCTAAAGGAAATCTAGACAACTCTAGCTATGGCATAGTCAATAGAGACTTTAAGGTAATATGATTGTAGAAAAATCATCTCCTCTCCCTCATTGTACTAATAACAAAGCTAAGGCCTTGGCCTTGCTTTTTGGTTTAGAACTTGCAAAATCACTACCTATATCTATGTTACATGTTGAAGGGGATTCAACCATTATTATTAATGTGTGCATTAAACCTAATGTATATAATTGGTATATATATATATATATATATATATATATCATCATCATCATCAAGTATGGTCTCTTCTTGATTCAATCTTTGAATGTTACATCATCCATACTTATAGAGAAGGCAATTTTTTAGCTATTTGTTTAGCTAATTTGGGTACTGATGAGGTTTATATTAACTCTTTACTTTACTAACTTAACCTCATTGATCTCCCCAACTTGGTTAATATTATGACAAAAGAATATGTTTATAATTACGTTGAGCCCTTGTCATATATTATTTGATAGTAAATCATGACCTCTTTGCATTTTCATATATTTTTACTTTTATAGATCTCACTTGTTATTTTTAAATATTGTATCCAGTTCAGGGTCTTGGATTGCACTTGCATCAAATGGATTTCTAGTATCATGGTCTCAATTGGAGTTTTGGATGAAGATCAATGATGGAAACTTTTATGATGGTTTTTGGCTTGGCTCTTGGTTTTGTCTCTAACACTAAAAAATGAGTTGTATCCATATGATTTTTGGGCTCTTTGTAATCACATTATTCTTGATTTGGGAATCACAAGGATGAGGTTCATTAGTGTTGATAGATAATCTCTCTTAATGCAATCTTTCTTCTTCTACATCCTTTTTGTATCAGGCAATTACTAGAGTTTTTCTTTTCTAGTTCTTTTTTGTAGGAGCTGTTTTTGAACAAGTTATTATTAATATAAATATGATGTTTCACTAAAAAAACTAAAGTTTACACACATCATTTAGATCAACTTATGAAATATTATCATGCATAATATCTTCTATTAAATTGTTTATGATATTGTGGATACTATTTAGGAATACTCTTATCATGTACACAATTTTATTAATATATATAGGTGTGATTAGAAATCATAAAATCAATCAATAAATATAAATAATTTTAATGAATAATCAAATTGGAATCATTTATTGGTATAGTTTACGCTCTTTATTAGTGTAAATAGGTTAGGAAAGGGCCCTAAAAGCCTCTTACAAGGAGATACAAATAATATAAAATAAAACTAAATAAAAAATAAGATAAAACTAGTATCTATGCAACACTATAGCTATAAAGTTTTCCAGTAATAGTATCTTTGATTAATAATGGTACTAATGTTTTGGTTAGTGGGGAATTATGTGTTTATTTTAAATTCACTACAAGGTTTAAGGACATGAAAGGTGTTGGTCAGATTTTTGATGAGGTAAAATCTTCCTAAAACTAGGTGTAGAAATCAGATAAGCTCTATGTCCTATTTATTAGGGTTTGGTCTCCTAGTTTTGCAAATTTTTATCCCTATGTGAAACCCTACTAAAATAAATCTCATGTCCCAAATAAATTTTTTTAATCTTGTGTCTTTTCAAATGTTTATTGGTTGCAAAGCTATTTTGAATCTTGAATATTCCTTCGAATCTATTAAATTTTCACATTTTAGCCTCTCTGTTCCTAAAGTCATTTGCACCGTCATATCTTTGTAAGATCTATGATGGCCATTATGTTGCATATAGAAAATGTGAAGATCTTAACATATGAAACACAGTGAGTACTGTGAAGTATAAAAATGGTGTTGTAAAGTGGAAAGTGGGTCCTAGATCTTTTAATTTCTCTGAACTTTTAGTGATGTGATTGGTGTTAGAGTTGTCAATACTAGAGAAGGAACCAGCTGGAACTAGTTACAATTTGTGTCATGGGGTTTGATATTTTCTAATGGGTTGCTATGTCGCAACCAAAAAATACAAGCGCCTTGCTGATAGCAACATAGCACCTTGTTGGAAGTTTAAGAAAAGGAAAGAGATTATGAAATAGATGGGCACCATAAAGTTCTTCATTGTTAGTGTAGGTATGTGACTTTAATTCCCTATTAGACGAATTGATTACAGTAATCATGGAAGAATGTGGATATGTTCATGGTACCAAGTTTTCAAAAGGCTTTAAGGAGGTCACTGTTGGAAATATAGATGGAGTAATAGACAGGGGGGGTGAATCAGTGACCACAAAAATAAATCCATAGATCCCTTAGATGTCTGATAAAACTAGTTACTACTATCACTTGGTAAACATACAAAAAATATTGGAGCTCGGTAGATGCAGTGTATGTTAAATTTAACAGATCTTAAACATTCACAATGATTAACATGTAAGAATAAAAGAAATAACATGAACACATGAGACACTAGATTTAACATGGAAACCCAATATGGGAAAAACCACCATGTAACTAGTTATTGATTTTCACTCTTCTAAAGTGAGTCCTGTTAGGAGCCAACCTGGTTAAAGATTACAAAACACATTTTAAGGTGTGATCTTGTTAGAGGATTTAATCACCCTATAAGGAGTGGCCTTTCAAGAGGTCTTTAGAAGAATTCAATAGAACCTTCACCTTGTTAAAGGATTTACAAATGGCTGTTAAACCAACTCTGTTAAGAGATTTAGGAATCACTGCTATAATGGTGAGAGAGTAACAATGAAATGACATGAATGAGATGTAACTTAATTGTTCATACAGATCTATAGTCTACTTCACTATATCCTTCCTGATCAAATACAACTTTGCAACTCCTCAAGGATATTTGACCATCCTTCAAAGTTTGCTCACACTTTCCTCTTCAAACAATCAATACACTTGCATACTCACTCATTACACTTTAGAATTCCAACTTGACCTTTCATATATACCTTTCAAATTATCAAGTGAGCCCAATTACAAGTTACAATTACCAATAATTATTACCTTAGTTGACTAGAATCAATACTTGAAACAATTAAACTTTAATCCCAAAATTAACAAAATCTTTCATTAGCCAACCGTACTCGATAAAGACTGTTCCTGAAATAATTTCCTATGTTAACCAATAGATGCTTGATTAACATTGCGAACCCTACAAAATCCTTTGGAGACCAAGTGTGAACTTGATAAACACTAACTTTCCTTTCTTAACCATGAGAGCTCGGTTAACACTACTTCCTGCCACATTTTACTTTGATGCCCGAGTGAGCTCGGTAGACACTAACTACATGGAGTGATTTCTAAGAATACTTGGTAGACATAGAGAATTTCTTTTCTGACCAACTAAGCTCAGTAGATACTAATTGCAAATTGATATGACATTTGTGTAACATCAAAGACAACACACAATTAGACAATTGTATCTAACAATCTCCCTCTTTGGCATTGATGGCAACACAACATGTCATAGCACAATGAAATTTGAAAACAAATCTTTCTCTAACAAAAAAATTTCTCCCTCATAGATTTTATGTCACAAACTTCTATAATGTAGTAATCTCCCTCTATGAAGGAATTACATAGCTACTTTTCCAAACATCAAACTCTCCCTCAAACAAATTCCAAAAGGATATGATAGTGAACTCTCCCTCTTTGACAACACATGCCAAAGACACCACATACCAAATGAGTAACAATGTACCTTGAGTACTGATTCATATGCAATGTTCCCTTAACTATGCTGAATCAACTGATAGATATTCAACTTGGTTCCTATTGATGCATCACTAAAAATTTATTTTAGTGAGCTTCAGATATGGGAATGACCCCTAACTAACCTCTTAGATATAGGAATGCATCCTTAGGTAATGGTTTGGTGAATATGTCTTCAATTTGTTCTTTTGTATATACATATTCCAATCTCATTTCCTTGTCCTATGCCAATTCTCTGACAAAGTGATATTTTATAGCAATGTGCTTAGTTTTGAAATCTGTCACTTGATTCTTTAATATGTTAATTGCACTTGTATTATCACAAAACATAACAACTAGTTCTTTGATTTCAAGCTTCATGCTTTCCAACAACTAATTAAACCAAACAATATTAGAACACTTCACTACTCCTACAACATACTCTGCTTCTGTTGTAAATTGAGATGTGCAATTTTTCTTTTCACTTGTCCAAGATACCAATCTTTTTCCAAGAAAGAATGCTCCACCAGTTGTACTCTTTATGTCATCAACATTTCCTGCCCAATCAACATCAGTAAACACTTTTAAGTCCAAATTTCCTCCAAACTTATACCATAAGCCATAATCTTTAATGTCTTTCAAGTATCTCAAGATCTTTTTGATTGCCATCATGTGATTTTCTCTGGATTTTGCTGAAAATTTTGCCACTATACCAACTGTAAGAGTAATATCAGGCCTTGTATGAACTACATATTGTAATTTTCCAATCATTAATCTATGTAGGTTTGATCTACCTCTTTTGAATCATCATCTTTGGTAAGCTTTAGTCTAGTACACATGGGGGTTCCAACTGGTTTAGAATCTTCCATACCAAACTTCTTAAGTATCTCTTTGATATACTTAGACTGAGTGATGTAGATATCATTCTTGCTCTATTGAATCTAAAGACCAACAAAGAACTTAATCTCACCAAACATAGACATTTCAAATTCTTTTCTCATTTGCTCTAAAAATTCTTTGCATAGATCATCATTCCCTATAAACAAAGTGTCATCCACAAATATTTCTACCAAAAAATCTTGTTATCTAGTTCTTCCTTGATGTACAAGCTACTGTTATCATTAGTTCTTTGGAAACCAATCCTAATAAATTAGTTATACAATCTTTCGTACCATGCTCTAGGGGCTTGTTTCAGACCATAAAATGCTTTGTGTAATTTGCAAACCATGTATTTTTTGGCTGGATCAATAAAACCTTCACGTTGCTCAATGTAGACTTCTTCATCCAGAATATGATTGAGAAATGCAGATTTAATGTTCATCCATCTGATATACCTTCCATCCTTTATGTGTTGCATATGCAAGTAAGGTCCTCAAACCTTTCAATCTTGCAATAGGAGAAAAATTCTCACCATAACCAAATCCTTCTTCTTTGGTGTAGCCTTTACATACCAATCTAGCTTTGTTTCTTGATACCTTACCATCTTCATTCAACTTATTCTTGAATAGCCGCTATGTTCTAATCACATTTTTATCTTTAGGCCTATGTACAAGAGTCCAGGTTTTGTTCTTCTCTAATTTCTCTATCTCTTCATTGATAGCCTCAATCCAATTTTCATTTTCCAATGCATCTTTGACATTTCTAGGTTCAAAATCAACAAGTAAACAAGTACCTTTTAGCTTACTTCTTGTCATAGTACCTTCTACTTTGTCTCCAATAATTTGACCTGGTGCATGATGCCTCTTGACATACATGACCAATACAAGTTCCTTGTCTCTTGAATAAATTGCATTATCATCCTCTTGCCCTTCAACTTTAGGTTTTGGCTACTTTGACTCGTTAAGCATTAGCTTGATAGCTTCACAATGTGACTCGGGTCCTTGTGACTCGGTTTGAACTTCTTGCAACTGGATGATTGAGGAAGACTCGGGAGTAGAAGTCTCCTAATTGATAGATGTGTCTAGCAATGTATTACGTTCAATAAAAAAAAATCTCGTGTAGTCTTCCAGTTCCTTTTTGCTTTCTTCATCAGTCCTTTCTGCAAACGCATCAACTTTCACATGTGCACTTTCTATTATTTTGTGAGTAGACAAATTCAAACATCTATATGCCTTACTCTTACAAGAATATCCCAAAAATATACCTTCATCACCTTTCACATAAAATTTTCCTTTTCTAGATTCTTTCAAGATATAACAATTACTTCCAAATACTTTTGGGTAACTTACATTGGGTTTATAGCCATACCATAACTCATAGGTGGTTTTAAATGAGTCCTTCTTCAACTGTACTCAGTTCAAGGTATGAACTACAATGTTGATAGCTTCATTCCATTATTAGATAGCAATGTTCTTTTCAATCATTAGAGTCCTTTCACAATCCATGATAGATCTATTCTTTTTTTCAGCTATTCCATTTTTCTCAGGAGTTCTAGGAGATAATACTTGTTTTTTGATTCCTCTTTCAATGCAAAAGTTATTGAATTCATTGGAGATGAATTTACCAAATCTATCTAATCTTACACATTTCAATCTTTTCCCTATTTCCATCTTTACTCTAGCCAAAACCCATTTGAACTTCTCAAATGCTTCTAACTTCTCTCTTAGATACATAACAATCATCATTCTAGAGTAGTCATCAATAAAAAGAATGAAGAACTTTTCTCTAGTATAACTCTCAATTCTAATAGGTCCACACAAATTAGTACGCACAATTTCAAAAATATCTTCAGACTGATAGTTTTTACTTTTAAAGCTAGTCTTTCCCATCTTACCAATCTAAAAATTCTTTCATAGACTAACATCAGGTTTCTTTATACTAGGAATGCCTCTTACTTTCCTGAATTTGCTTATCTTTACCATGTTGTCAAAATTTACATGACATAACCTTCTATGGCATAACCAACTTTCTTCAACTTGAGCAATAAAACATGGGCACTCACCAAGATATAGATAAAACAAGTTACCTTTTGTTTGTTTGCCTAATCCAATAAGCTTTCCTTTGTCATCCAACAGTCTTGCCTTCCCATGCATGAATTACACCTTGAATCCAATGTTGATTAGCTATGCCACACTCAATAGATTATGTTTTAGTCCTTCAACCAAATAGGCATTATCACATACAAGTTCTTTGGTTAATGATATTTGTCCTCTTTCTTTTATGCATCAAGGTTCATTGTTTCCAAACCTTACACTACCACCATCATAGTCTTCAAAGTGTTCAAACATTGTTTTATCACTAGTCATATGATGTGAACATCCACTATCTATGATCCATGTATCATTTTTTCTCACATTAGAGATAAGTGCCATCTTATCTTCTTCATCATTATCAAAATCATCTTTCACAACAATTTAAAGTATTTCATCTTCACTATTATTAGAATCCTTAGAGTACATAGCCATAAAACATATTTTCTTAGCTTAGTCCTTGAATGATTTAAAATCTTTCTTGCCATTGCACTTGTGACCTTTCTTCTCATCCTTGCTTTACTTGTTTGGGCACGTGGCTACAATATGACCAATTTTCTCACATGAAAAACAAATTAGGGGAACTTTACCTTTGTATTTTCCTCTGCCTCTAGAGTTTTTCTTTCCAAGTAGATCTTCAACCACTTTAAGATCACTATCAAAACTTTATTTTGATTCTTCTTCACTTTCTGACTAAGATTCCTTTACTTTCTTACCTTTTTCTTTGAGTGAAAGCTTGGCCCCAAATGTAGATTAAATATTCTTGGAAGCTGGAACATAATTGTCATAGTCATATAGCTCAAAGGCTATCAACCTTCCTACTATGGCATCCAAATTTATCTTATGATTTGCTTCAAATCTTCTTTCTTGAATTACAGATACTCTAATTGCATAAATGGAAAGAAATTTTCTAAGAATTTTACTTACAATTGTTTCTTCCTTGGTATCTCCTCTAGAAGCTTTGATTACACTGACACTTGCTTTGATCCTTTCAACATATTTGGCAATATTTTCATCCTCTCTCATTCTCATCTAATCAAATTTTCCTCTAAGGCTTTCTACGTTCGCTCTCTTCACATTGTCATCACCACCATAGATATCTTTTAGCTTGTTCCATATAGAAAAGGTAGTTTTGTAGTCCTTGATATCATCAAATTCTTCATAGCTTAGAGCAAATGCAATGTCTATCATCATGGTGTTATGAGTTTTCTTCTCAGCAATGTCATTAATATATAATCTACTAGAAGGTGTTGTGTATTCTTCATCAAGGTATTTCAATCCTTTGTTTCCAATGGAAGCTAGATAAATTCTCATTAGGCCCTACCATGCTGAAAAGTTATCTCTGTTAAGCCTTGGAATTTTTCTCTTGTAAGACATCCTAATCTTTAGCTTAGCTCCTTGAAACCTTTCCTACAAGCACACAAAGATTTGATACCAATTGTTCGAAATATAGATGGAGTAACTTAGAGGGGGGTGAATCAGTTACCACAAAAATAAATCCATGGATCCCTTAGATGTTTGATAAAACTAGTTACTATTGTCACTTGGTAAACATACAGAAAATGTTGTAACTCGGTAGATGCAGTGTATGTTAACTTTAATAGATCTTAAACATCCACAGTGATTAACATGTAAATGTAAAAGAAATAACATGACACATGAGACACCAAATTTAATGTGGAAACCCAATATGAGAAAAACCACCAAGTAACTAGCTACTAATTTTCACTTTTCTGAAGTGAGCCCTATTAGGAGCCAACTTGGTTAAAGGTTACAAAACACATTGTTAGGTGTGACCTTTTTAGAGGATTTAATCACCCTGTAAGGAGTGTCCTTGCAAGAGGTCTTTAAAACAATTCAATAGAACTATCACCTTGTTAGAGGATTTACAAATGGTTGTTAAACCAACTCTATTAAGATATTTAAGAATCATTGCTACAATGATGAGAAAGTAACAATGAAATGACCTGAATGAGATGCAACTAAATTGCTGATATAGATATTTGTTCTACTTCACTAGATCCTTCCCAATCAAATACAACTTTGCTACTCCTCAAGAATATCTGGCCATCCTTCAAAGTTCACTCACACTTTCCTCTTCAAAAAATCAATACATTTGTATACTCGCTCATTACACTTTAGAATTCCAACATGAGCTTTCATATATACCTTTCAAATTATCAAGTTAGCCCAATTACAAGTTACAATTACCAATAATTATTACCCTAGTTAGCTAGAATCAATACTTGAAAAAATTAAAATTTATTCCTCAAATTAGCAAAATCCTTCATTAGCCAACCCTACTCGGTAAATACTATTCCTAAAATGATTTCTTGTGTTAACCAATAGATGCTCAATTAACACTGCGAACCTTGCAAAAATCCTTTGGAGACTGAGTGAACTCCATAAACACTAACTTTCCTTCATTAACCATGAGAGCTCTGTTAACATTACTTCCTACCACATTTTCCTTTGACGCTTGAGTGAGCTCGGTAGACACTATCTACACAGAGTAATTTCCAAGAATGCTCAGTAGACACAACGAATTGCTTTGTTGACCAACTGAGCTTGGTAGATACTAACTGCCAACTGATATGACATTTTTGTAACATTAAAGACAACACACAATCAGACAATTATATCCAACAATCACTATGTTGTGATTGGGAAATGAAGGAATCCCACTGGTAGCAATATAGCACCATGATAGAAAAAGGGAATGCAACAAAAAAATCCAAAAGTTTGGTCCCACATGTTGCCTTCATCAGCAGCAAGCCATGTCATCACTTTTCCATGTTAGCATTATTTGAGCACATGTGTTTTTTGTGCACCAGAGTTTGCAAGAAATATAGGAGGTCACTCTATCACAATCAAAAAATCCTTTTTTTCTACCGGTAGCAACATAGCACCTTACCAAAAAAGATGAAACATGACAAGGTTCTATTTTATGGTGGTACAAGAAATGATTAAAATATTATATGACTGGCTAGCATGTAAGAATATTTCTAAATCACATGTGATTTGGAATCACACTCAAATGAAAGAGGAGATGAAGAATCTTGATCATTGGATTAAAGTTAAATCAATGATCATCACCAAGTTGCTATCACGAGTTGCAAACTAATTACTTAATCCAATATGGTGACTAAGGAAAGGAACACATGGACCCACCACAGTTAAAGAAAAATAAATGCAAATTCCTCATCATTAGATCAAATGCACATCAATGGTGGGTGCTTTGTCACTATGAGAAGTTGCTTGTTTTTAAAGGATAATGATATAGTGACCAAAGGAAGAAAAGGAGTGGTCCACCACAATCATATTAAATCACTAATCAAATGGACATTGTTAGATTGAGAGGGAATCAATGATTATCTCTAAGTCGCATAGATAAAATGCTCACTTTTTATATATGGCAACATAGTGACATGGTGACACGTGTCCTCAAGTGCTAGTGGGTCCAGTCAAAGCCACCAGTAGTAAAAGAAAATCTTAGGTCCAGAAAGCTTACTAGATAGATTTTTAGCTTGGCAAGTGAAAAAAAGTCATCCCTAGTTTTATTCCTAGATCATTAGATTTTTGGAGATCAGTGGTATAGTTTTAAAATCTGAACGTGGTGCCACCCTATTTTCCTTACAGCTTATTTATGAAGAATGAAGGCTCCTTATGTGAACTAGTAATAGGATATATTTTAGAAAATCATTTTATACTTTTATATGCAAACAAATCTCCATACTTCCAAAAGAATTCAAATCTATCAAAACTTGTTCTTGGAGTGATCAAGACATGAAAGGAATTCTAATTGTTTGCAAAAGTATTGCAAAATTGTAGAGAAGAGTAATAGAGAATCAAGTCCCTGTTCTCACTATAAATATTTAAGTACTCTAGTTTTCTACAAATTATATCCACCATGCCTCCAAAGAAGGTTTTCTTTGGTCAAGAAGATTACTTGGCTAGAAATATTCATGATGATCTCCTTGAATTGTTACCTATGTCAGCAAATGATATTGTTGAAGTAAAGTAATTAATTTCTTTAAACCCTAGGCTTAAAATTGCTAATGGATTGTATGATAAAGGAAATTGGGTTAGGGATGCCAAAACTGCTCAAACAAGGGTCACCCTTTTTTTAAAATGGTTCTTAGAAAGGAAATTTTTTGCCCCTCATGCCAATATCTGGAATTTTGACTTGGGAAAGATAGTGGTCCCTAGTATCTATTGGAAATCAGAATGGAGTAACTGAGAGGGGGAGGGGGTGAATCAGTTACCACAAAAACATTTCACAGTCCCTTAGATGTCTAAAATCTTGATCTTAGTTACAAATTACTGAAACTTGATAATGCAGCAAATAATTATTATTATTAAGAACTGATAACCAAAAACAATTCAGCAATCATGAACACTAGAAACACCAGATTTAACGTGGAAACCCAATATGGGAAAAGCCACCAATGTAACTAGTTACTATTTTTCACTCTTCTTAAGTGAGCCCTATTAGGAGCCAACCCTGATAAAGGTTACAAAACACACTGTTAGGTGTGACCCTGTTAGAGGATTTAATCACCCTGTTAGGAGTGGCCTTGCTAGAGGTCTTTAGAACAATTCAACTGAACTGTCACCTTGTTAGAGGATTTATAGAATGGCTGTTAAACCAACTCTGTTAAGAGATTTTGAGTTCACTGTTACAATGATTAGAAAGCAACAATGAAGTGATATGATACAATATACAACTTATCTTTTCTGATTACACATCTCTGTTATTCTTGATCGAATTCTTGCTGATCAAATACAACTTTTTAGCTCCTTCAACGCATCTGATCCTTCATCAGACTTTTCTCAACATTCACCTTTTCATTTCACACTATAATGCACCTTCATAACTTTTCAGACTTCTACTTTTGATTTACAACTTGAGTGACCATATATACCTTTCAGATTATCTTACTCGGCTCGAATCACTAACCAATAATCAAACAAATACAATAGTCGGCTAAAAATAATTAAAATTACAAACTAACAAATCTTTTTACTGGCCGACCCTGCTTGGTTAATACTATTTAGAAAATAATTCCTGTGTTAACCGAATGAGCTCTGTTAATACAGCAAACTCCGTGACAACCCTTCAATCGCCGGGAGAACTCGGTAAGTACTGAGTTTCTAGAGATGACCGAGTGAGCTCGGTTAACACTGTCTGCCTCATTTTCTTTGATAGCCGAGTGAGCTCGATTAACACTTGTTTTCCTTATTTTCTTTGATGACCAAGTAAGCTCGGTTAACACTTGTCTGCCTTATTTTCTTTGATGACCGAGTAAGCTCGGTTAATACTGACTACTTCATTTTCTTCGATGACCGAGTGAGCTCGGTTGACACTATCTGCCTCATTTTCTTTGATGACCGAGTGAGCTCGGTTGATACTCACTGCTTCATTTTCTTCGATGACCGAGTGAGATCGGTTGACACTATCTACCTCATTTTCTTTGATGATCGAGTGAGCTCGGTTGACACTATAGTTGAGCTCGGTTAGCAGAGACTAATAACTGATATGACATTTGTGTGACATTAAGGACAACATTATCCAACAATCTCCCTCTTTGGCATTGATGGCAACACAACATGTCATAACAGAATGAAATTTTGAAATAAGTCCAACAAGATAACAGACTTCTCCCTCTTTTAATAGTCTCCCTCTTTTAAGGAACTTCATAGCAAATTTTTCAAATTTCACAAATTTTAGAAGGATATGACAGTAGATCTCTCCCTCTTTGACAACACATGCCAAAGATAATAGAAGTAAAGTGAATTGCAATGTACCTTTAGTACTGATTCATATGCAATGATTTTTTATTAAACTGCATCAACAGATAGATCTTCAATCTTATATGCGTTGATGCATCACTAAAACTTATTTTAGTGAGGTTTAGATAGGGGAATGACCCCTAACTTACTTCTAAGATACAAGAATGCATCCTTAGATAAGGGCTTTGTGAATATATTGGCAATTTGTTCCTTTGTGTGAACATATTCCAATCTGATCTCCTTGTCTCGCACCAATTCTCTGACAAAATGATATTTGATTGCAATATGCTTGATCTTTTAATGCATCACTAGATTCTTGGATATGTTGATTGTACTACTATTGTCACAAAACATAACAACTGGTTCTTTGATTTCCATCTTCATTCCTTGTAATAACTGCTTAAACCAAACAATGTTGGAACAATTTATTGCTACAGCCACATACTCTGCCTCTGTTGTAGATTGGGATGTACAATTTTGCTTTTTGCTTGTCCAAGAAACCAATCTCTTTCCAAGAAAGAATGCTCCTCCACTTGTTCTTTTTCTGTCATCAAGATTCCCTGCCCAATCAGCATTAGTAAAAACTTTCAAATCCAAATTACCTCCAAATTTGTACCATAGTCCATAATCTTTAGTTCCTTTCAAATATCTCATTATTCTCTTGATTGCCATTAGGTGAGTTTCTCTTGGTTTTGCTGAAAATCTTGCAACAATACCAACTGCAAGAGCAATATCTGTCCTAGTATGAACTACATACTACAACTTTCCAATCATAGATCTATACGATGTTTGATCTACTTCTTTGGATTCATCATCTTTGGTAAGTTTCAATCCAGTACACATAGGAGTTCCAACAGGTTTACAGTCCTCCATACCAAACTTTTTCAATATCTCCTTGATGTATTTTGATTGAGTAATGAAGATGCCATTCTTATTTTGTTGAATTTGAAGACTAACAAAGAATTTTATTTCACCAAACATAGACATTTCAAATTCCTTGTTCATTAGTTCTGAAAATTCTTTGCAAAGATCATCATTCCCTGTGAAAATAGTATCATCTACAAATATTTCTGCCAAGACAATCTTATTCTCTAGTCCTTCTTTTATATACAAGCTACTATTATCATTAGTTCTTTGAAAACCAATCTGAATAAGATAGTTATGCAATCTTTCATACTATGCTCTAGGGGCTTGTTTCAGACCATACAGTGCCTTGTGTAATTTGCAGACCATGTTCCTTTTATCTAGATCAACAAAACTTTTCGGTTGTTCAATGTAAACCTCTTCATCCAATATTCCATTGAGGAATGCTGACTTGACATCCATTTGATAAACTTTGAATCCTTTGTGAGAAGCATATGCAAGTAAGGTTCTGATTCCTTCCAATCTTGCAATAGGAGCAAAAGTTTCCCCATAATCTATGCCTTCTTCTTGAGAGTATCCTTTGCATACCAATCTAGCTTTGTTTTTGGATACCTTACCATCTTCAGTCAACTTGTTTCTGAATATCAACTTGGTTCCAATTATATTCTTATCTTTAGGCCTGGGTACAAGAGTCCATGTCTTGTTCTTCTCTATCTATTCTATTTCCTCATTCATTGCCTCAATCCAACTATCATTTGCCAATGCATCTTTAATACTTCTAGGTTCAAAATCAGCAAGTAAACAAGTATTTTTCAACTTACTTCTTGTCAGGGTTCCTTTAGATTTGTCTCCAATGATCTGATCTAGTGTATGATGTCTTCTGACATATTTAGCTAATACAAGTTCTTTACCTCTTGAATGATATTCATTGATATCTGCTTGTGCTTCACTTTCATGTTCATGTTGTTCTAGCTTGGTTGCTTCAGACTTGGTAGATGCTTGCTTGGTAGTGTCTAAATGTTGTTGTGGCTCGGTTTGAACTATTTGCAACTTGGTTACTGAAGACTCAAGAGTTGAGGATTCTTGAGTGAACGGTATACTTGGTATACTATCTGGTTCAATGTAAACAAATCTCTTGTAGTCTTCAGGTATCTTTTTGCTTTCTTCTTCTGATTTGTCTGCAAACTCATCAACTTTCACATGTGCACTTTCTATAACTTTGTGAGTGGATAGATTTAAACATCTATATGCTTTGCTTTTGCAAGAATATCCCAAAAATATTCCTTCATCACCTTTTACATCACATTTTCCTTTTCTAGATTCTTTCAAAATATAACATTTGCTTCCAAATACTTTCAGATAACTTACATTGGGTTTGTAGCCATACCATAATTCATAGGGAGTCTTGAATGAGTCCTTCTTCAACTGTACTCGATTTAAGGTATGAACTGCAGTGCTGATGGCTTCCTTCCAGTATTTGATAGCAATGTTTTTTTCTATCATCATGGTTCTTGCACAATCCATAATGGATCTGTTTCTTCTTTCAGCTATTCCATTTTGTTCTAGAGTTCTTGGTGCTGAAACCTATCTTTTAATACCTCTTTCAATGTAGAATTTATTGAATTCATGTGAAATGAATTCACCACCTCTGTCTGACCTTAAACATTTCAGCCTTTTCCCTATTTCTTATTTTACTCTTGCCAAATACCATTTGAATTTCTCAAATGCTTCTGATTTATTCCTTAGATACATGACAGTCATCATTCCTGAATAGTCATCAACAAAAAGAATGAAAAACTTTTCTCCAGTATAGCTTTCTATTCCAATGGGTCCACATAAATCAGTATGCACAATTTCTAATATATCTTCAGACTGATAGTTTTTACCTTTAAAACTAGTCTTTCCCATTTTACCAATCTGGAAATTCTTGCATAGACCAACCTCAGGTTTCTTAATGTTAGGAATGCCTCTTACTTTCTTGAATTTTCTTATTTTTACCAAATTATCAAAATTGACATGACACAACCTTTTATGCCATAACCAACTCTCTTCAATTTGAGCAATAAAACATGAGCATTTACCAAGTTCTAGATAGAACAAGTTACCTTTAGTTTGGGTGCCAGATCCTATCAGTTTTTCTTGCTCATTCAATAGTCTTGGCTTTCCATGCATGAATTCCACCTTGAATCTAGTATTTAGTAACTGTACAACACTTAGCAAATTATGTTTGAGACCTTCAACCCAATAGGCATTATTACATATAAGTTCTTTGGATAGAGAGATTCTTTCTCTTCCTTTTATGAAATGAGGTTCATTATTACCAAACCTTACACTGACACCATCATAGTCTTCAAACGGATCAAACTTAGTTTTATCACCAGTCATATGATGTGAGCAACCGCTATCTATAATCCATGTATCATTCTTACTTACATGAGAGATAAGAGCCATTTTATCTTCGTCATCGCTGTCAGAGTCATCTTTAACAGCAATATAAACAATTTCATCCTCACTATTATCAGAATCCTTAGATTTTTCAGCCATGAAACATGATTTCTTACCTTTGTTCTTGGATGATTTAAAGTCTTTCTTGCCATTCCATTTGTGATCTTTCTTTTCATCATTGTTTCACTTGTTTGGGCACCTTGCTGCAATATGACCAATTTTATCACAAGAAAAACAAATTAGAGGAACTTTACCTTTGTATTTTCCTCTGCCTCTAGAATATTTCCTTGCTAGTAGAGCTTCAATCACTTCGAGATCACTGTCTGAACTTTGGCTTGATTCATTTTCATTTTCTGACTGTGATTCTATCTTCTTTTTGTTTTTCTCTTTGAGTGAGAGCTTGTCTTGAAATGCTGATTCAATGTTTTTGGAGGCTAGAACATAGTTGTCAAAGTTATCTAGTTCAAATGTAGTTAGCCTTCCGACTATGGCCTCAAGATTTATCTTATGATTTGCTTCACACCTTCTTTCCTGAATTGCAGAGACTCTGATTGCATAAACGGGAAGCAAGGTTCTGAGAAATTTGCTTATAACTATTTCTCTTTTGACGTCACCTCTAGCTGCCCTGATTGCACTTACACATGCTTTAACTCTTTCAACATACTTTGCAATGTTTTCATCCTCTCTCATCCTCATTTGATCAAATTGTCCTCTTAGACTTTCTACTTTTGCTCTTCTCACATTATCATCTCCTCCATAGACCTCTTTTAGCTTGTTCCACATGTCAAAGGCCGTTTTGCAATCCTTAATGTCATCAAATTCTTCATAGCTGAGAGCAGATGCTATGTCTATCATCATATTGTTGTGAGTCTTCTTTTCAGCAATATCATTAATTGACAATGTGCCAGAAGGTTCTTCATATTCTTCTTCAAGGTATTTCAGTCTAGTATCACCAATAGTAGCCAGATGAAGTTTCATCAATCCTTGCCATGTTGAGAAGTTATCTCTATTAATTTTTGGAATTTCTCTTTTGTAAGACATCTTGATCTCTGGCTTAGAACCTTGAAATCTTTTCTTGCAAGCACCAAAAGCTCTGATACCAATTGTTGAAAATGAGAATGGAGTAACTGAGAGGGGGAGGGGGTGAATCAGTTACCACAAAACCATTTCACAGTCCTTTAGATGTCTAAAAGCTTGATATTAGTTACAAATTACTGAAACTTGATAATGCAGCAAATAATTATTATTATTAAGAACTGATAACCAAAAACAATTCAGCAATCATGAACACTAGAGACACCAGATTTAATGTGGAAACCCAATATCGAAAAAACCACCAATGTAACTAGTTACTATTTTTCACTCTTCTGAAGTCAGCCCTATTAGGAGCCAACCCTGTTAAAGGTTACAAAACACACTGTTAGGTGTGACCCTGTTAGAGGATTTAATCACCCTGTTAGGAGTGGCCTTGCTAGAGGTCTTTAGAACAATTCAACTAAACTGTCACCTTGTTAGAGGATTTATAGAATGGCTGTTAAACCAACTCTGTTAAGAGATTTTGAGTTCACTGTTACAATGATTAGAAAGCAACAATGAAGTGATCTGATACAATATGCAACTTATCTTTGCTGATTACAGATCTCTATTATTCTTGACCAAATTCTTACTGATCAAATACAACTTTTCAGCTCCTTCAATGCATCTGATCCTTCATTAGATTTTTCTCAACATTCGCCTTTTCATTTCACACTATAATGCACCTTCATAACTTTTCACACTTATACTTTTGATTTACAACTTGAGTGACCATATATACCTTTCAGATTATCTTAGTCGGCTCAAATCACTAACCAATAATCAAACAAATACAATAGTTGGCTAGAAATAATTAAAATTACAAACTATCAAATCCCTTTACTGGCCGACCCTGCTCAGTTAATACTATTCAGAAAATAATTCCTATGTTAACCGACTGAGCTCGGTTAACACAGTGAACTCCGTGACAACCCTTCAATCACCGAGAGAACTCGGTAAGTATTGAGTTTCCATAGATGACCGAGTGAGCTCGGTTAACACTGTCTGCCTCATTTTCTTCGATAGCGGAGTGACCTCAGTTAACACTTGTCTGTCTTATTTTCTTTGATGATCGAGTAAGCTCAGTTAACACTTGTCTGCCTTATTTTATTTGATGATCGAGTAAGCTCGGTTAATACTGACTGCTTCATTTTCTTCGATGACCGAGTGAGCTCGGTTGACACTATCTGCCTCATTTTCTTTGATGACCGAGTGAGCTCGGTTGATACTAACTGCTTCATTTTCTTCGATGACCAAGTGAGCTCGGTTGATACTATCTACCTCATTTTTTTCGATGACTGAGTGAGCTCGGTTGACATTGTAGCTGAGCTCGGTTAGCAAAGACTAATAACTGATATGACATTTGTGTGACATTAAGGACAACATTATCCAATAGTATCTTCATGGATGCTAATTTATTAATGACTATTTCTAAAAACTATGACCCACCAATTAGGGTATTAAGAAGAATAGATGGTCAATGCCAGATCATAATAAGCCCTAAGGAAATTAGGAAAGTATTTGGCATGGCCTCACTATCAAATTTTCATATACCTATTGACCTACAAGGTCTAGAAAAAGAATGTGTCTAAAAAGGATAAAATCAGGTAGGGTGCACTGAGGGCACATATAAGCACAATTGGAAACTTGTCTATGATTAAAGCCTCCTCTAGGAAGCCTTTTAAGAAGGAATATTTCACTTCCCAGGATGTGGAAATATACCTGACTCTATGTAGGGTTTTTGGGGAAGATGAAAAAAAATTTATGCCTATAAGTTTCATGTATATGATAGCTCAAATTTCTTCTTTTGGTGTTGATATTATTTTTGATTTCACCTCCTACTTAGAAAAATAAATCCATACATGCCTAGTTGGAATTGCTAAAGGCAAGATTGGAAAAAAAAATAGTCATTATTATTTATTGATGCACATGTTCTTGTTGAAAGGAGCAACATATTTTGGTAAAGAAATGCATTTGAATAGAGATAATGAGGGAGAGGCTCTGCCAGTTCAATTGTGGAGTACAGACATGACTTGGGATGCAAAAAATACAAGTTTTGTCATGTTTGATAGGTACTTTTCCTCAAAGTTGAGGTTCCTTTTATTAAGTGACAATCCCAGAGTGCCTAAGGCATTGGTAAATTTTATTCGACCCATGGATAACCCATCTAGTTTGAAAGTATCTCATAATTGGGGAGACATTAAACTATACCCTATTTCTACTATTATTAGAGTTTATGGTTTTCAAGGGACTCCTCATGTTTTCCCTTACCAAGTGCCACTGAAGATAGGAATAGTTGAGATATTATGGCAGCTAGGAGTATTGGAGGAGAAATATTTGGTGAAAAGAGGAAGATGTTCAATTTTCCCAACTTGTATTGTAGCCCCCATTTTGTTATTACAAAGGGAGGCTAGTTGTGTTTGTACAAAATTATAAATCAATATAAGATGGCAGTGTCTCATCCACATTTTTGTGAAACTAAGGGTTTTTATGACTTGCCTTTTAGACACAGAGCTAAGTTGGATAAAATAAAACATGAGTCTTATTACATTGAAGACATAATAAGGAACGAGTTCTCTTTGCAGGAGAAAGAGAGAAAAAAGGAAAAGTGGAGAATCTTTTCAAGAGTTTTGGAATTTGTACATTGTTTTGATAAGGATTACCAACCTCTCGAGAATGCAAAAATAGAGGTAGATAGAATAAGAAAACTCATGAAAACTTTTCCTGAGATAATGGAAACAATGAATGAGAAGAAGCAATTCTTTATTAATACTTATCTTGATAAAGCTAGAGAGGATATGAAAAAGTTGGCATTCACTCCCAATGTTGGAGCTAGGAAATTAATTGTCAAAAAAAAACCATTCTACAATACAATCCAAAATAAGAAGACCACTATGCATAAAGGCAAACAAATAATAGGATGCACTACTACTATCTAGGAAGAAAGACCTTATGAGCCCTCTCCTAAGAGGCAAAAAATAATGAAAGAACAAGGTCCTCACATTAAGGAATATTCACCTCCTCAACCCCCTTTACAGATTGGAGAGGAGCATTTCACTGGAGAGTAGGTTGAATAGCAGGGGTCCCAAGGAGGAGTACTCATTACACAAGTGGAGCTAGATGAACAAAACCTTCCAGAGCCTCCAATGCCAAGCCTTGATTGTATAGTGGCATATTATAGAGGAAGGGAATTGGAACCTATAATAGAATAGGCCAGCTATGAATTTTTGTCTGATGACAATTTTTTTAAAACAAGAGCCTTCTGTCAATTTGCATGGAGAGACAATATGAGAAAATATGAGGACAGGTGCAATGAATTGAGGATTGAGCACCTAGAAATGGAGGAGGTGGCCATGCAAAATCAAGTTAAAGATGAAATGATGTAAGAGTTCCAAAATATAACCCCTAAAGAGGGGAGATAAATGGTGAAAGCATCAAATATTCTACTGCTACCCAAATTGGGATATAGTAGATGCCCTAGCTTTTAACTCTATTTCAAATAAACTAGATTTACATGATCAAGATAAGAAGGAAATAAAAGGTGCTACCTTTAGTGAAGACTAGGCTACCTTAGTTATTTGGTCACTAAGGAAAGGATCCAGGGTTGTATCATCACATTCATATGATATTGGTTTAATGGGGAGTATCAATGTGAAGAGAGTTGTAGATACAACTCATGTGGAGGGTAAAAATTTAAATGTTGGTACATGTCACTTAGTTTTGCCACTATAGAGAAATAGATAAAGGAAATGTTTGAATTGTAGAGTAAATATGAAAAGGTTCTAGAAGCCTACAATAAAGAAGTTCAAAAAAGGATTGATCTTGAAAACATGATGTTGGGATGGTCTACTAGACCAAGGTTCACATACCCTCGCCCACCAGTGGAACCTTTTAAATTCACTCCTCTTATTGAAATACTAGATACTCCACAAAGGCCACAATACTATACAACTAAAGATTTTTAAGAAGAAAAGAGAAAATTATGGGCACTACATGTAGAGTTAAATGTGTAGTATGAAGACAAATTAAGGAAAGCTTTTTATTTGGTTGAAAAAATTGAATGGCCATTATTTTATGATCAGTTAGTTAGGGTAATAAATATATGGGAGGAGATAAAAGCAAATGATGAGACTTTGAAGCCCATTGTCAATAAGTGTAGCAAGAGAAGAAAAGAGGTTACATTTCTATGTTATTTTGTCATAAGAT
The DNA here is from genome assembly GCA_028749045.1 of Cupressus sempervirens. NCBI lineage: Eukaryota > Viridiplantae > Streptophyta > Pinopsida > Cupressales > Cupressaceae > Cupressus > Cupressus sempervirens. Next base: position 639,804,207 of record CM053791.1, read on the forward strand.
CTTCACATGATCACATTGAAATAACTTATGATCTTGCTCATGATCTCCCAAAATTTGATGATAAGAGAGTTGAGCTATAAAGAAGAATTGTTAGCTATTTGGATAAGTACAAAAGTAAGAAATTTGATTTATTCCCACTTGCTTTGGATAAGAAGAATAAACTTAAAAATAAAGATGAATGGGCCAAGGAATTAGATGACTTTTTTTTTAAAGAATGAATGAAGTCATAAATGAAAATGGACATGCATGTTAGGTAGCCACAATAGAAGAAATAGTGAGGGCCCAATTATTCTTTGATTCTTTACAACAAGATTTTGTTAGCATTGATAAAGATGTAGAGTATGTGATTAAGAAACAAAATGATATCCTATAGTTTTACTAGCTAGATGACATAATTTTTGACAAGTGGATGGAAAATATTATTTCTAATGAATAGTTGGAAGAAGCTAAAAGTGACGATGATGAGATACATGAAGATGAAGTATAGATCATCAATTCACTTCCACAGGATCAAAGGAAAGAAGAGGATAGAGGCAAGAAACCAATTCGAGTTGTAGGTTTAGAGGCTCATAATGATGACATGGAAAAGGAAGAAACAAGAATAAAGGTGGTTTTATTAGTTCATAATGAAGCAAGTAGAGATCCCAGAATTGAGGTTAATTTGCAATCATCAAAATATGACACAACATTAACTAGTTTGATGGCTACATATTCTGAGGAGTCAAAGTAGCATTTGGAAATGTAATAGAATTGGGACCTACCAAAGGCATACTTTGATGTCTAAGTTTTCTATTACATGCAATTTTGTGTTTTATGATAGAAAAATGTAAATATTCTTAGGGGACAACTGTCATTTTCTCTTAGCCTGAAGCTTGTTAGATCTCATAGTATATAAGTGAGATTCCAGGGCTAGAGAAATGGTCTGATTAGTTGTCTTTCAAAAAAACTATTAAGTCTATCTGTCTAGTTTTCTTGATAAACACTTGGTGATATTTTTTCTCTATAAAGTTATGAGAATTGTGTCAATATGACAAAGATATTAATGCTTAGTCTTGAGTTATTCTGATTATTGTTCAGTTGTATGCAGATTTCTCAAAAGAAATCAATGCAAAGATGAGCTATGTCCACATCTTTTCTGATTGAATCATGTCTCCATTTGTCTTATTTGGTTGTCTTGAAATTTTATGAGCAAGTCTTATTCAATTGACTATAATTAAAATAGATTGTATTTCAAATTACTATTACTTTTAATTCAAAGAATTAAGTAAATGCTTGTTAGTGAAATTGATAGGATTACCATGATAATAGAAAGGATGTTTGTAAGAATAAGTTATAATCAAAATTGGTGATAAAATTGATTGTAATGTAATCAATAAGGTCTAGGAATTGAGTAGACTTCGGATCCCAATAGATTAGGCACTGATCTGAGTATTTTGGTCTGCAGAAGGAAATATCATAAATAACTATCAAGCTTAATTTTGAAATCAATCTTACTTTATGGTTTTGAAGATCATTAAAGAGGGCCAGCACTTATTTACATTTGGTCTATGAGTCTTAGATAGCTACTATTTTTTGAAATATGTGTAAACCTAAGGAGAATTGTGACCAAATCTACTTATATGAGCTGTATATCATCTTAAAATGTCAAAGAATGGATAAACTATGTATATGTCAGAGATAGAGATGAGAATCATAATGAAACTAAAAAGATTCTCATACAATAGAATTCATTTGAACCATCCCTCAGGTATACCCACCTTGGTTCTGCAAAGCCTAAAGAGTAGAAAACTAGTCTTGGTTTTGTTAAAGTTGGATCCAAACAATATGCACACATAATTGTTAATGGGAAGTAGCTAGTCCCTAGATTTGTGAGTATTATTATCTTGGTATTGAGCTTTTGTTTTTTAGTAGTTGAAAAACACCAACAAAAGGTAGGGTGACTAATATGGAATGAGGGTTATAGATCTAGATGAGGCTCTCAAATGCAGTGAGGAACATAGATTTAAAATCCTTAAGGATTCAAGTCAATGCCTAAAAATTTGTGTGGATGTGCTTGATTTGCCTCTAATGATAATGTTTCCATTTAGATTATGCATGAGAAGGATGAGCTTGGTGATTATATTTTGGGATGTAGCAAGACAACTTAAGAGAAAATAGATAAATTAGAGAAGAAAGCTAAAGGGGGAGATTCTTGACATCAAGAAGGTGGCTGAAACTATGGGTTGGGTACAGATGGAAGTTGCTAGGCTTCTTAAAATCTTACCTAGTGTTCTTTGTGGTCTTTTTTTTTGGTGTTTTGTTCTTGTTGCCTTTGTGTTGGGTTTTGGCTTTTCTTTGTCTATTTATTGGTTTTTGGTTATGTTGGACAACCTATTTCTCTTTATAGTTCCTTATCATTGGGTGGTAATGATAACTATCTAATGGTTCTTTTTTCATAGGGTTCTATGACCTATTCAAAACACACTTTCTCTAAATAAAAAACATCATCTTAAGTTTAATAGAGCTAAAAAATGAACCATTTAGTTATTTTCACTTATGACATTTGATATTGTTAATTCTAATTTATCATTAGAAGTTACCATCCCATATGTCAATTCTTAGTCTTTTCTTTATATTGTATCAAGCACTAGCTTTGAGATATTTCATTCTTAAAAATAAACTCAAAATCATAAGAGAATTATAGATGTGTTCAAATTTTACTATTATTCTAAATTATCATGCATCCTTTTCTACATGAATTGTAAGGAATGTTTTTTATTAAGAAAAGAAGAAATTAACGAGTGTTGACCTGAAAGACATTAAGAAAAATATACATTAATAAAAGAGAATTAATAGTGCCTAGTAATGAAAGATACATATAAGTCAGATCTCCATCTGTCAAAGACAAAGATCTATAAGAAACTAACCTACCAACCATGGTCAACACCGACAATGAAAGACTTGGGACAAGCCCCCATTATAGTTGCAAACTCAAAACCAAAACACCAACAAAGGACTAGAGTATGCCCTTTAAAACATCATGCAATCACTGAATAAGAAGGAAAAGTAAAACTTAAATAGGAAATCACCATAATAACAAGGGAAAAAAATTAGGACATCCACACCTATCAAAATAGTAAGCAACGTGCTAGGACCAAATAAGACTATACCTATATCCTTGGCAAGCACAATACATCTTCTAACTATGCGTCTAGGCAAGGCTCAGCCTCAAGACTTGGAAATCATAGTCAAAGGTGTTTCATCCCCCAGTAATCTCCTAGAGTGCTATAATAGAAATGAGAAGAGAAGGGATGAGGAAGACCAAAACCTAGAGGTAAGATTATCTGCTACTTGGGTATGTGCAAGATCATGGTGTGCCAAAAAGTGACGATCTAAAAAATCTATAGTTCTGAAATATCTCAAACCATTTCAAAATCTATTACAAATTTTTTCCCACCCACCCTGATACTAAATGAAAAAAATTAATATCTTTATAAGGTCTACTATATTTTTGATACTAGACCTATATGGTCAACTTTAAAACATCTAAAAATGTGCTTTTGGCCTATTTTTATGTAATTTTTACTTCAAACATGTAGCTGATGACTTTTTTTCCACCAAAATTTGATGAAATTAAAAGGATTTCTTAAGAATATTTTTCTCTTTCCATAAATGTAAGGTTTATCAAATTATAAGTTTAGTAAGTATTTATTACTTATTTTCTAATGGAGTTACGTATAAAGTGCTGACTGACACACTATTTGGAAAACAACTATAACTTTCAAATGGTACAACATTTTTTAAATCCAAAAGATGCATCACATTCTATGTTTCTTCTACTATATGGAAAAAAATGAAAAGTTTAATTTTATAAAGTTTTGAATTAGTTAAGGTGGTCAGACACAAGAGTTTTTTTATTCCAAAAATACTAAAGTCAAAAATTAATTATTTATTATTTATTTAGAATAAAAATACCCAAAAATATGTGTCACATCCAAGCATGATTCTACTACTTATATCTAGAATATTATTAACAAATATTATCATTTGATTTTGATTAAGGTGGTCAGACATACATCTACTTCTTATTTTTGTAATATTGCATTAAAATTCAAAATTTTGACCAATCAATTTTTATTTTTTTGAGATAAGTCCTAGTATTTTAGAAACTAGATTCAATTTTCTAGAGATTCTTTTCTCTCAACTTTTTGATATAAATTTAATAACAAGTCAAAAATTGCATGTCAAGCTAACATAACCCTGATTTTTTGATTTTTTATTGCCACTTAAGGGCATAGTTTGGTTGACCATGATCCTGCACATACCCACTTCTGTAAAAAAACCTACTAAAGGGAGAAAAAATATGTATGTCATCTTGATAGTAGTCTCCTCTTCTTCCCATCACCTAAATATGACCTCCACCTCAATAAGAGATTGCTCCACCTTTGGATAGGATTTTTTTACATAGAAGCAAAGAGGAAGACCCATGCCATCCTTGTAGGCAGTAAGTCAAATCTCTGCATCAAAGTGCATAGTTGCAAAGTTATTTGTTCTTCGCCACATGGAGTACACCATCCACATATGCTATATCTAGCTAAAATTCTTACAAGAAGAAAGAGATACTCAGAAAAAATAAGAGAGTACTTATTGAACATATTCACCACCACTTTCCTCCAGCAACTAGTTACCTCCATAAGATATTCCCCCACCTCAATAGGAAGTAGAAAAGTGAGAGAACAAAATAGAGGACACCTCCACTACACTTATATTTGAAGCCCCAAAATGGCTACCTCAACCGGATTCCATCACCAAATAAAGGAAGCCTTCACATTAGAGTATGAGAAACTAAAAGAAACCCCAAAGAAATAAGCATCAAGAAGAAAGAGAGTCCCCAAATGATGAACAAAAGTGCCCAACCAATGGGGGCTATTAACAATAAAACACCTAAAAGTGAAGACCCATTTAGGGAAGATGACCCTGTCAATAGAACTAGCACCAAGGACACAAACAACATTTCTCATACTGGCCATTCCATCAATGTACAAGCCCTTGTAAACCTTAGGAATCATAAGAGCCCAAAGAGCCATAACCAAAAGTACCAGGGGGAAACATTCTTGATGAAGACCCTACACATAGCCATCTAAACCAAACCCATATGGTTCCATATCATCAAAAAACTCCAAACACAAGGGATCCCACTATGGGCATAGATGAGAAAAATACGTAGGCGAAAAGACCCCATACATCCAAAGACCAAAGTGGGGAACAAGGGAGCCAACAAAAAATGCCTCCACCCACAAGTTCTAGCCCATTATAAAGGTCCAACAAGTGCAGAGTGAAATAACACCCAAAATACCAACATGGGATCTTCCACCTCCAATTCCCACCGGCAGACATCTGTTGAACTACATAAAAGCCACTCCACCATGCAAGTTAGTGAGATCTACCCTTAGAATGTAGCAACACCAACAAAACTCAAGGGAGATGGCACCAAGAAGACCCCCAATCCGTCATCCTCATCTGCTTCAAGCTCCTTACCATCACCATTGCGAGAATCTACAGATATGGGAACCCAAGCCCCCTTGTCACCCGCCCTCTAGCTCATCACAAAAGATACTTTGGTGATAAAGATTGTTGTAAACTATAATAAATTTAGAACATTAATAAAATATTTAATTCCTTCAAATTTTAAACCTTCAAATTTAATAGGACATCTAATTGTGAGAAAAATGAATGGTTCAATAACTCCTTCATATAGTTTGTCTCATACTATCGTAATTAAGACACACGAATTGATATAAAATGCTTCCTACAAAGCAATCTCTCTGGATTTCTAAATATTTTTAAAGATAAATTAATATGTTTTAATCCTCCAGCCTTTTGCATATAAAATAAATAACATATCATTAAATTTAAAGTCTTTAATATATGATATCAATTATATTATACTAATTACATAACCAATTCTGAATAGTTAGTGGAAGTTTCTTTCCATATGATGCATAAATTATATAATGTAAATCTTCTCGTTATATTATAAAATAGTTCTACTTTCTAAGACTAATTCACACTTCATTTGAAGAGATTTAATTAGCTAATGGAGGTAGCAATTTTTATTAATGACAAAAAATTAATATTAATATAGAGAAAGTTGTATTAGTAAAAGTAGATGATAGATAATATTAATCTAATTAATAAAAATAAAGTTAGAATTTTACAATATATTGATAATGTGTTAGTTCTAGATTCATTTTTTTGGATTCACTTTTATTAATTTATTACAATTCACATTCTATGTTTAATCAATTGCATGGGGTAGTTCATAAGAAGAATGATGATTTGCTATTTATAATTATTTTTATGTTGATCTATTATTTCTTGTTGTGCTCTTTTTTATGATTGATCACACAATCCAATTAAAACTGAAGTGCCACCTAGTGGCTTGTATTTGTGGTGTAGTTTAATTAAGTAGAGTAATAAGGAAAGTTAAGAGTAATAAGGAAAGTTAGATTTTCCTTGTTTGTTTTCAAACCTTGTTTGTAGTTTTTTGTCTTCTGTCAAGTGTCATTTTAGTTTGTGTTGGGTGGCTCTGATTTTGGTCACTGCTAGTGATGTTATACATGTCTTTAGACTTGACGTTAATTTTGTTGTAAGAGTTCAGGCCATATCCCACTTTACTTTATCAGAATATAAACCAAACCAGAAGTAAATGGGTCATTCAGTACTATTCATTTATTATTCACCAATACCTTAAATGTTTAGCCTAAAAGTGATATATATCTACATACTTTTACTATAGAGAATGATATGATACATGGATTAGAACATTATGGTAACTAATTTTTAATTAAACTTCCACAATTAACTATGATTTGTTTAGAATTTGAAAGCCCATCAGAACAGAGATCTTACTAATGGCAGGGCATAAACCATCACGCAACACTTAATAGTAAATACTTATCACTGAGATCATCTTAAATCAGAACTAAGCTACAGACTTATATCCAAAAACTCCACCTATGGGAAAGAAATAAGAATAGAGTTCTATGTGTCATTTCTATTCTATCTAATTTATTCTGCTACTCCTGGAAACCTAATAAACTTCCTTCTTGCAGGTAACAAACTCATAGAAACGTGTTTCTCCTTTTCTCCTACCAGTCATGGGCATGCATTTTGTGGCACAAGATGAAAACTCATGCCATATAATCAATGAGATTTTGACATACACTGTACGATGATGGACACTATACAGTGTTATTTGGAAACTGTGCGAGCTATTGAGTGTAAACAACGAATAAAATGTACCAAAATGTCAATTCAACATCTTCTGGTGGCCCACAACAGAAGAGCAAAAGTATATTTCAAACTAGGTCATGTCTCGTTCTCTGGCCGATATAAATCTTGCCCAACTCTTATCACAGGACGGTAGGACCAAGCTGTGCGACAGATCCGAAAACTTTTTCAGATGCCTATGCTTCTGATTTCAACTTTTGCAAATCTAGTCGCAAGCTAAAAACAAAGTAGTATCATTGTAATATGAAATTCGAAAACGTGTTTTTCATTTGTGGAATATTGTAACTTCAGACACCCTTCGTGAAGATGTTTAAGAAATGTTATCAAAGTGTAAGCAAAAGCCTCACGAAAAGATTTACAAAAGGACACATGTATACAAAGAAGTAGGGCCGTTAACACAGTGAAATTGAATACAATATTGAGTATGCTGTGAGAGCAAAACAAAAGGGCAGATATAAAGACAATAGTCCGTGCACTGCAAGCTGCCAGAGCAAAACAAAAACCTATCAGAGGATTACCTAAACTTAAGCGAGAGAATTGGAATTTTCTTTTATAATAAATGCTTCGCAAATACTTTCAAACTAGTTTGTGTCACATGTTGATGGAACTTTTGTGAGATGACATCCTTTCGGTGCCTCTCGTACGTTTTAATTTACGAACTTAAATCACCTTCTTTTAATTTTTTTTATAAAAATTATGTTTAAAGCCTGATGACTGCTGATATGATTTAGTAGCTTTCTATTTTAAAAAGGTGCTTTATTTGCACACAAAGAAGAGCACACTCGATGTATGAAACATCTTGGTTAGGTGTTTATTTATCGTAGTACATAAATGGTGAAGAAACGTTTTGATTATGCTAGCGGTATCCAACAAAATTGTTAGTTGTGTTTGATAGTATGAATCATCTTTTAAGACTGTTCTAGGGATGCTAGTGGTGATTATATTTTTGTTCATTTCCTGACGCATGCATTCTGATTATGCTATTGTTATCAAACAAGAATGCAAGTTGTGTTTGATTATATTAATGATCTTTTAAGATTCCTTTTAGAGATTTTAGTTGTGAATATATACCTTGCCTGATAAATGTTGAAATTGAAGATTTTTAAATAGTTATTTTAATATTCTATTAGGCAATCGAAATATAAATCAAATAAAAATATACATGGACAGATGTGTCCCTCAATGACAAATGTATTTCTATGCAACAATTGTTAATGTATTTTTTGATGAATAGTCCTTTTCAATTAATAAAATTTACTAAGATTACAATTCACAAAAAAGGGCCGGGGGATACAGGATCACCTCGCGAATGAGTTCAATCAGCCGAAGCCAGAGTAAACATGGCCGCAGCCAGCAACTATAAACTATTCATAAAAAAAAAAACATTTAAAACAACCTCATGCTGCCAAGGCAGTACCTGCAGAGGGAGGAGGATCATCTTTATCAGGAAATCCCCACGCATCAGTGGGATTATGAGGCAGACTAGGAACAGTCTAGCCGTCAGCAGCATCTGCAGGATCTGGAGTAGTTGCAGTCTCTGCATCCCTCTTGTCTGGCTGCAGAGGATAAATTGCCAAGGCCAGCCGAGGAAACTTGCCAGAGTGCGCCCATCCAGGGGGAGGAGCCGGAGACCGACTAGAAGCCCACCCAGGGGGGGGAGCCGGGGACCAGCCAGAACCACCACGTGGTGGGGAAGTGGAGTGGCACCTCCAACCGCCATGACCATCGCTGGGAGAGCGGTGGCGGGGACCTTGGGAGCGCGACGTGTGTGAATGGTGGCTAGACGACTGGCATCTGGAACGGTGACTGCGAGACGAGGAGGCATCAGCCGAGGCATTTGGAAGCACTCTGGCAATGGTACAAGGAGCATTGCCCCAGTGGTTTAACAATTCCTGTAAGTGGGCAACTTCCAAGGCAACTTTATTAGCTTGCACCTGTATCTGCATAATGACATTGTTACAAATGCATGCCTTAGTGTACATTGCAATGTTAACATCCAAAAAACTGTGAGTGAATAAAACTGCATTCCTATCTTTCCATAGAGAAAACAAAATTTCCATCCTGAAAGTATGCCAAATCTGAGAAAACTTCCCAGGAAATCTGGGGGAATCACCCAGCAGGATCATGTGCCATGAAAAAGGTTCGGGCCTGAAAGGCTTGAAAAAATCATGGATCCAGTGCCAATAATTTTGAGCACGCTTGCAAAACCAAAAAATATGCAAAAAGGACTCAAGTTGGCCACAGAAGAGGCATCTGGGATCAGGAACCCCAATGTGCTTGAGCCGAGGCCCTAAGGGAAGACCTTGGAAAGCAAGGCACCAAGAAAAGTGAGCAATCTTAGGTTCTATAATGGCACTCCAAATGGTGTCGAACCGTTTTCTCCATTGAGAAAACGAAGAATGCAAATACCACCATTGATTAAGCGTGTCCACCATCAGAAGGTGGGGCGAAAGCCATCTGTATCCCATATTGGGCTTATAATTGGTAAATGGAGTGGCAGGAAACCACTTCTAGTAATACCACCAAGGTCGAACAGACTGAATCCCCACTTTATGAAGTAAGTGCACAAGGATGGAAGACAACAAAAGGTCATAAGTCTGGCAATTGGCACATACAAGGCGGTATTGAACTTGCATATCCTCCCAAGACCTAAAATTCATGGTGACTCTTGAAAAAATGTCTTGGTAGTGTGAATGCCACATTTAAAGAAACGCAGAGCACTGGCACCTTGAGTCTTGGCAAGAGGAATACCCTAGAAGGCAAACAGGGGAGACCACCAAATGTTCTGTTGATTTAAGGATAGCCTATTGCGAAACTCATCACTAGCCCAACAAAGCCAAGGTTTAACAGCTTCCCAGGCTTTCTGGATGCTCTTTATAACAAAAGAGCCCTGTATGACCACTGGTTCATGCATAGTGAGAAGGGTCTGAAAACCAATCCCCTTCCACGCTGGTCTGTTAGCAGGGAAGCCTGAAGAGATGCAATGCCTGACAAAAACTTTGTAGGCTTCATCTCTAGAAATAGCTCTGATAATCCATTTAGCACAGAGGGCAAGGCCCTGCTTTCGAGTGGAAAGCAGGCCGAGACCCCCAGATTCCCTTGGGAGACAACAGAAATCCCAAGCAACACTGTGAAAACCATGATGGTTAGAACCAGAGGCCCAAAGAAAATCTCTGAGAAAACATTCTAATTTGAGATAGGAAGCTTTGGAGGGAGCCCAAAAAGAAGAATAAAACACATGGGTGGCAGCCAAAATCTTAGAACAAATCTGAAATTTACCAGCAAGAGAAAGCGGCTTAGTGATCCAATAATCAAGCTTTTTGGTAATCTTTGTAAGCATAGCATTCCAAAGTTCCACGGCGGAAGCCTGGAAAGCAAAGGTAATGGCAAGAAAGTAGAAAGTTTCTCCATGAGTAACCCATTTTCATTGGAATTGCCTGAGCCAAGGTGGAGCTGGCGAAAAAGATTGTCGATAACAGAACATTTTATGCCATTGAATGGCAGAGCCAAAGGCTTGACAAAAAGTGTCAAGACAATTTAAAGTATTTTTGATGTTTTCTTCATCTTCAACAAGAGTAAGAAAAGAATCATCAGCAAAATAACCATTGACTAACTAGGAGGAAGAATCAGGCAAGGAAATGCCACAGACCAGCCCTGAAGACACAAAGTGAGCAAGTAAATAACCAAAACCTTTAGCAGCAAGGACATAAAGTGCTGGAGTTAATGGACAACCTTGTTTGATGGAACGAAAAAGTCCAAAAGCTTCAGATTGCAAATTATTGATGGTGATGTAAGCATTAGCATCACCAAACAGCATCTCTATGGACTGAAGGAAATTGGGACCAAAACCTAGAGCCTGAAGCATAGCCAAAATGAAAGGCCATTCAATGCGATCATAGGCTTTAGCAAAATCTATCTTTAAAAAGATAGCCTGCTACTTGGACTTATGGGCCCATTCCATAACTTCCCAGACAGCAATGATGTTGTCAAGAATATACCTGGATTTGATGAAGCCAATTTGTTCAGGCCACACAATTAGAGGAAGCATATGGCAGATTTTGAGAGAGAGCACCTTAGCAATGATCTTATAAGACACATTCAGGAGGGTGATGGGCCTCCAATTGCAGATGTCCTCAGGATCACCAGCTTTAGGTATGAATTTAATATTGCCTTTATTTATGATCGCTCCTAAGCTTTTAGAATGGTATGCTTCAAGATAGACATTGTGCAGATCAGGACCAATTTGCTCCCAAAGATGTTTGTAAAATTCACAGGAAAATCCATTACACCCAGAGGATTTGCCATTCACCATGGAGTAAACTGCCTCTTTAAGGTCTTGGAGGGAAAGAAGTTGCTCATAGAAAGCGCATTTCTCAACCACGAGGCAGTTTGGAGTAATAGTAATACACTTTTTGAGAGCCTCCTCCTAAGCAACCGAATGGCCCTACAAAGCAAAAACGTTCTCATAGTGAAGAACAAAAGCTTGCAGAATCTCTGGCAGACTGGAAAGAACATCAGTTCCCTGTTTTATCTTTTTAATCCCAATATTGGTATGACGAGCTCGGAGAGCCTGGAAGAACTCCTTCGAGGCTTTGTCGCCAACCTCCAACCCATGGAGATGGGCTTTGATTTGAGCTCCTCGGGCAGCATAGTTATTAGAAATTTTCTTTTAATGGCAAAGCTTGGCAAGATGAAGTTGAAGATCCACATCAAAGGGGTTGAAGGTGAGCGCTTCAGAGGCTTTTTTGAGGGCAAGCATGTTGGCTTCATAAGATTGTTTTCTGAAAATTGCCAGCTAATGCCCGTAGATGCACAAAAAATGAGCCATTCTGGTAATGGCATCATTCCACCATTGAATCCAACCTCGATGGGAATGTGGGAGTGGTTCCAAATTCCAGACACGTTGTATGTGGGAGATGGTGGAGGCATGCAATAGCACAGATGTGTTGAGGAAGAATTGAGACTTAACCACTTTGGGGACAACTGTTTGCCAAGAAATGCCAAAATAAATGGGATAGTGGTCTGACAACGTCACATCTGTCAGAGGAATGACAGGTAGATCACGATCTTCAGAAAAATAAAAAAAATATTGCGCCGAGATCATAGCACGATCAAGACGTTTCAATATACAGTCAGGACCGGCTCAAAAATTGGACCAAGTGTGCCAAGCCCCATTATCATGATGGCGGCTAGTATTGGGATCAAAGAGGCCCAATTTATGACGCATGTAAAACTAGGCTTCTCTTTCCCCAGCTGTCCAACGGAAGGGCAGAATGCCATCTTTGTTAGAGGCCACTTCAACCATATTGAAGTCCCCACATAGGACCCAAGTAGCTAGCGGCAGGTTGTCAGCAAGCCAAACCCACATTTGTGCCCTTTCCATAGCATCATTGGAGGCATAAACATTAATGACTCCAAAAGAATGATTGTAATGGAAAGAAAAAGCCAAATAATACAGTGTGTGGGGTCAGAACCGTGCAAAATAATAGCAGAATGAAGGCAAGGTGACAGGAGAGTAACTACACCACCTCGACCAGCTTCATGCTGAGAAGAAAACATGATGCTATCCTGCCAAATGACGTGGCATGCAGCAAAAAGCATGAAACCAAAAATCTTAACTTCTTGCAGGCAAAGAAAATCTAAATTCTCAAGTCTATGACAGGTATCCTAGACATAGAATTTTCTGGGGAGGTCTGTAAGACCTCAAACATTCCAAGAGAGGAAGTTCATGAAAACTCTTCCATATCATCCTCGTCCTCGAGAGAGGAGTAACTATTCTACAAAAAGGTAGAAACCGGGTGAAAGTCAGATGGGAAATCCTTTGGACTTTCAGCCTGTCGTTTGACCCTTGATATCTCTGTACGTCTAGGAGGACTACGAGAACACCGTGTTGCTGGTGGTACTATGGAAGAGACTGCAAGAGGAGAACAAGCCCCAGCCAAGGATGAGGTCCTGGTGGCTGTCTTAATCCCTTGTGAACCAGCAGAGTTTGAAACCTGCGAAACCAGAACAAGTGCAACAGAAGCCGCTGGCATCTCCACGCTAGTAGGTGCTGACACTTCAGTGGAAGAAGGAGGAATCGCGGTTACTGCCGCATAAGATGGCTTGGGGTCCAAAGGATTCAAGGCAGGCTTGCCTTTGCGCCCAACAATAACCCATTCTTCTTTTTTTCCTTCGACCTACTTGGCAGGCATCGCTTTAGGCTGGGGTTTGACCCTAAGCATGGCCAAAGGGTAATCCCTAATCTTGTGTTCTGTAGATTGGCACCCATAACAGGTGTTAGGTAGGTTCAAGTAAAGAACCTTCTGTGTGAAGGTTTGAGTGCCAATCTGGATTTCCACATAATCCTTGAGATCTTTAGAAAGATCAACTTAAATGCAAACATGTCACTAAGGACGAGCGTTAAAAAATTTCTCTGGCTCCTTGGTAACAACTTTGCCAAGGGCTTGGGCAATAGACTCAATAAAAGGCCAGCAGGGCAAGGGTAGACCTATGAATTCGACCCAAACAGGAACCCTAAGCTTTTTATCCTCTAAGATAGGGAAGTCTCAAGACCATTTCTGAAAAACAAGCAGAGAGGAATGCACAGACCAAGGGCCATTGGTAAAAACTTCATCTGCTTGCGACGGGTTAGCAACGCAAAATAAAAAAAAACCTTTGGTAATGTTTTGCACAACGTCAAGGTGGACTCCATGAGGAGTCCAGCTTTTGTTGACCCATTCTCTAAGCATAGCTTCATGGGGAATCCTACCAAAAAAATACCCTATCAAGGTATGTTGTTCTAACCAGTCACATTCAGCATCAAATTCTTGCAAAGGAAGGACAATATCAGGATTACCTTGTGGAAAACCTTCAGGACAAACTTGTGTGGGCATTTGTTTGGTGGCAACGCCATGGTAGTCCGAAGCAGCAGCGTGAACACCAAAAACAACTAGTTCACTGCTGGTTGGAGCCATTATAACCTAACCTAAAGCTCCCGCAATAAATGTGGTATGACAAGTGCCAACAGAGGGGTAGTGCAAGCGAAAGGCCGTATGCAAAACCATGAAGGGAGTCTAGTGTAAGCTTTCTATTATACATACTTTTATAGAGATTGCAGTCTTTACTCATGATTTTTATTTTATATTTTATATTCCATACAATTAACATTCATTATTTCAATAACATTTAAACAAATAAAAGTTAAAAATAATATTAACTCATGCTACATTCAAAATCTTTATATCTTTAATTCAAATATTCATAGAATGAAACATATCTCAAAAATAGACATTTATCAAACCATGAAAGAGAGATTGATACTGTCAGATCAACATTGAAGGTGCAATCACTAGTGTGGACAAGCACACAAATCCCATTACAATATTGAAAACTAAATTCTATCATTTTTGCTAATGCCCTAATGGCATGTCCCCAATGGGAGCTATTGATTGGGGGTGTTGAAATCCAATAGAATATAATAATAAAATATGGATACATGATCACGATTCATGATAACTAGCTTATATATATATATATATATATATATATATATGAGAGATATCTTTAGGTGCCTTGAAAAGGGTATCATTGCTCTAAATATACAATGAAATCTATTGTTGAGCTGAATAATACTCTCTAGTCATCTTTTTTGGAGGCACTGGTTATGAATAAACTTAATCTAATACTCCATCCACTCTCCTCCATTCTCATTAAATATTAATAAAAATTCTTAAAGCATGAGAGTTATTGTTTACAGTAGGTGACTCTTTAATCTTTGCTATTACATATTGATTGCATGCATTATTATCAGTTACATTTGCAATGAATAGATGTAAAAATAATTATAAAATATATGACACTTAAATGAGCATCAAATTTTTTTTAAAGTACAAAAATTTTACATTGATGAATGCTTCCACTACAGAAAGCCTCTTGGCTTAATTATTAGTATTATTTAAATTAACTTTTTATAATCAAGTTTCTATCTCCAAATTCTATTAGAGTGGGAGTATCATGAGAGATGGTTAGTTAGAAAATGCTTTCAATACAATGTAGAAATGATGCAAAGTGGTTTTTTGTAATACAAATAACAATTTAGATCTTGATTGCTATGTTCAATGTACATCATAATCAAAAATATTCAATCAGAGTAAAGGTGAAAGATTTTATTCTAATAACAAGAATTAAATTATATATGAAGAAATAGATGCATAGAAATGAATTATTGGCAGTAATGATCAAATAGAGTTAACAAAATTTTAAAACCAAGACCTTCATTAATAGATAATTTTTCATAATTACTAATTTTATCTATAATACTTATGATATCTAGCATATTAATAATGCAAATTTACTTAATTTTTTTATGAAAGGAAAATAAAAAAATATTAAGGTTTTCATTTGTTTTTGTAAATTTATAATTTTAAATGTAAATTATAAAAAAAATTGAATGTAGAGATTAGAATATAATGATACATTATTTTATCAAAGAGAAGAAAACATTTCCTATATTTTTATTATAAATTTGCATATTTTTATCAAAAAAGAATAACCACCTTTAAACATCACACACAATAAGTCAACTTTGACTATTTAACACTTTTAGCCTATGAATCATGCCTTAGGGGCAAAATAACATTATGACAATATGAGATTTGAAATTAAGAAGGCTTCTCTGGTTGAATATTGTAATGTGAAATGTCATTGTAGATCATGTTAATAAGTTTTTAACAAATTATAATTTAAAAAATGGAGATGGAAAGAATAAAAAAAGTTACTAAAATAAACAGAATGACACAATTGACAGAAAATAACACTCATCAAAAAATTGTCAAAACATTAGAAAAGGGTAATCAAAATGTTGTTATGAAATAACATTATCTACTAACTGAAAGCTACCAAAGCAAAATAGAAACCCATCACATGATTGACTCGAATTATTAAAAATGTTGGAATTTTCTTATTACTCCAATCCATATAAAAATTTAAAAGTAAAAATAAATTACTTCTAATGGTACTATTGAGACATTGACATCTTTTGGTTGCATCCTATGCAACTCAAACTACCAGTTTCAAGCACATAAAATTATGTATGCAACAACCTCATAATTGCCCCAATAGTTGATGTAAGTTATTGGTATGCTAATATTATTTGTATATTTAAATTTTAAAAAGGTGCTTGCTTTGCAAACAAAAAAGAAACATTTGTTGGGATATGAAGCCCAATAGTCATATGTTTTTTCATTCTCCCTCTTGATTCTTCTTATTCATAGAGTTATATATAATGGTTGTGTGTAGCCCATGTAATGTATCGGTTAATTAATACAAGTAATTCCCTATTGGAGTGTGGACATAGGAAAGTTGTGCCAAACCACGATAAATCTATGTTATTGTATGTTTCATCTTATTTGATCCAAAAAAATTCTTGTTATTATATTTACAATTGGTATCAGAGATGAGGTGAGGCTAGAGTAGAGATGGAAGATAATGATGTTGATTTTATCATCAATGAATTTCTTGGAAATTTGGGCTTGGTAGAAAATGAGGTTGTGCCTACTAGGAGTAGAAGAATCCACCATGTGCACTAGTGGGAGGGCTGGGAAAAAAAACTTGAAGATGAATCAGGAGATTTAAAATCTCTTAAATATGAGCTTAATGCAATTCTTGAGTACACAAGTTTGCATAAGAAAATTGTCATGGAAGAATTGTGGAAGTAGATAAGAGAAGATAAGATCGACAATTCTATAAAATGTCTAGTGTTGACATATTAAAAAATGAATTCTCTTATTTCTGGTTCCAACCTCAATGACACAAATAATTTTGCATCTAGAGTTCATAGGATGCTACAACTTCAATACATTGAAGACCATGTGAAGTTTCAGTAGAAGAAGATGAAAGGGTAGATGAGAATTTTGTTATGAAAGAAAATAAAGGGCGATGGTAGAAATTTGTTGTAGAAGAAGATGATTTAGTGGAAACAAAGAGTTATCTTTGGAAGAGGGTGAAAGTACAAAGGAAGGGGAAGGGAAATCCCTAAATGCACATGCAAGTGGTATGCAGGATGTTTGACATTATGTGGAAGATGATGGGCCACAGATATCCCTACTTAATATGGAATCTCTCAACACATTCACTACAACCACACAAATACAAACTCTAGAGGATGAATTTGTCTAGTTTGGTGATGACTTGGCATCCACTAGTGTGATTAGGAGTAAACAAGATTCTCTTATGCAGATAGGTCTTTGGTCAAATGATGAACTAAGAAATTAGAATCCTACAAAGAATTTGTAGATGTATGAACCACGTGAAGATATTTATAACTCCGATCTAATGTGGAGAAGACTCATTAGGAGTGTGTTGGAGAAAAGCCTAGTAGCCTTGAGATTGTTGGATGTTGTTAATTACTATTGTACCGGTTGGACTTCATGGAGGAGATTGTTGGGATATGAAGCCCAATATTCATATGTCTTTTCATTCTCCCTCTTGACTCTTCATATTCATAGAGCTCTATATAATGGTTATGTGCAACCCATGTAATGTATCAGTTAATTAATACAACAATTCCTTGTTGGAGTGTGCACGTAGAAAAGTTTTTTCGAACCGCAATAAATTTGTGTGTTATTGTATGTTTCATCTTCTTTGATTCAATTTCCTTACATGTTATTATATTTACAACATCAAGATAATGGTGAAGTGTTATCAAAGAAGAGTTTCATGTGTGGACTTTTTTTTATAGCAAAAAGTATCATATACATAATTTCATCTTACTGGTAAATAAATTTTATTAATATGTCTTATATTTAATTTGGATATTTTATATTATATTAAAAAAACTATTGCATAATATTGGTTGCTGATAATAGATACACTTTTTAACTTTTTACGTCCAAATAAAGAATATAACATCATGCCAACTAAATAGTGTAACAATTTATCTATGTTCAAAATTTAGTGAAGACTATTAGAAATAGATAATATTGAGATGGGGTGGGGAGGGGGAGGGGGTGAATTATTATTCTACAAAATTTTGACCAAAATTGGATATTGTTAATTACTTTACAACATGCATATGAGTGTAAACCAATTATATTGAATAGTAAATATATCTCTATACAAAATGAACTAGAGGATTAGGCTCTATGAAAAGCCTCAACCTTGTTATGAGTTGGTAGTACAATTTCAAATGTATTCAAGGAGAGTCCACTACCCAAACATGAAATTATATAATGTAGTTCCTTTACACAAGCTAGAGATACATACAAAAATGCTTTACTATTGTACTTCACATTCCTTTTAATCATTCATTAGACTTCACATCATATAAAGTTCACATATCATACATTTTTTCCTTGCGTAAGCTCACATATTTATTGTATGTTACTACAACATCTACATAACTTCACAAGTTATATGATTCCTTACTTATACCTTTACTTTTATGAAATTACTGGCTAGTTAGCCTTGATGCTTTGAGATGTTTGGCTCTATACAATATTAATAGTTGGTTAACATCTAGGTTGTCATCCCTAATTAGTTAATTAATTATTTCATAAAAAAAAAATTGCTTCACCATTTATTCCTCTAATTTATTCTATTCTCTATTATGCTCTATTCACTACCTTTACTGGTGTTTTACATATAACCTTCTATGCATTTCTTGTGCTAATTTCTGCACTTACATATGTCATAGGACACTATGTTCAACCTATCCATAAATGTGCATGTGCCAATTATCGCTGTAGACTTGGCAATATCAAAATTACCTCTCTACTAATATTAAAATTGTCTAACACTTATGCAATTTTTTTGTCTCTAATCATGGAATCTTCAACTGTATAATTTGTTATCTCTTTAGAGATATATGTTTCCATAATTGAAAACCCTCTAGAAAACTTACTTAGCCACATTTCCAACAATCTCCCCCTTTTGCATTGAGGGAAGCATATGGGAAAATCGACTAAGTCCATAACTATTACTACAAAATATTTCTCAAAATTTGCCTTTACAAAATTGCAAAATTACAAAATTGTGGATCATTATATATAACCATCTTTTCCTTATGTCTCCTAATAATATTACTCCCCCTTTCTTCATATATCTATATAGTCATTTTTCTACTCCCCCTTTCATTATGCTTTATATAGTTTCCTTCTATACTTTATACAAATACTTCAATCACAATTTTCCTATATACTTCTCCCCTTTGAAATCAATGAAAAAGGTCTCAAAACTTATTCACATGTCAAAATTTGAGCTAATTCCCTCCTATATATGTGAGAAATACAAAATCCAAGGCTAACTATCAGACTCATCATGCTCTTTTCTTGTGAAACTTTTACTCTTTCTAAGATGATGAGGGGAGTGCATAATCCATAAGATACAATCTCCACCACATTCAAATCTGAGTAAAAAACGTTGTCAAAAGATATCTTTGCTGACAAATATTCTTCCAACTAACATTCAATGCTGCTCAAATTCATAGATAGGTGTTCTCTTAGAAGCGAGAACCTCTCTATAGTCCTTGTCTTTCTATCTACAATGGAAGTATACACACTAGAGAAAGCCATTGAAAATGAAAAGTTTTCTACATGTGGCCATGGAACAAATCAAGAGACTAAAAGATCAACTCTCTCAATCCTTGAATAGAAGAAAAGAATTAGCAAAAAGGATGAATGAAAATCTATACATGGAAGAAAGAATTGAAGATATTTGTAGAGAAAGAAGTTTTGATGAAGCATATGTGGCTATAGAAGATCTACTTGGAAGGAACCTCATTCTACAAGAAGAAGTCATAAATTTGAAAAAAGAACAAGAAATCTATTCATTCGGGATATGTGAATTCATGGAGTAGAAGAACTAAGCTAAAAATGACAAAAAGACAGAAGAAGAAGACATAAGATTAGTCAACACTAGGTTAGAAGAAAAGGACAATGAAATCCACTAGATTTCACTACATTAGGCATATATGGAAAATTATTTAAACAATGAAAATCAAGAAGTCATCAATCTAAGGAAAGAAAATGATTGGGCTACATAAAGAAAACTATCTTAGAATAGACAGAAAGAAAAATAGGATTGGGCTACATTGAACAAGGAAAGTAGTCACAACAAGGAGCAAAAAACAATAAAAGACCTACATGTACCCATTATGGAAATATATGAAATACACCAAATGAATTTTGGAGCAATTGATAATTAAATTTCAATGGAAAATTTTACAATTGTAACAAAAATGGATATAGAGCAAGTGAATGCTAAGAGAAAACTATGTTTGAAGGAAAATGTATCACATGTTTAAAAACAAGGTCATAAATCTTCAGAATGCAAATCCAAGAAATGGAATCACATTGAACAAATAGCTAAAGAAATATTTGCTTGAAATTACAACACTTGGTACAGGTGTTATCTATGTCAAGAATTTGGACATAGTGGAGCTAATTGCATGAATACTCACTTTAGAAAGAGGAATCCTACCAGAGGATGCTATGTATGAAAAGAACTTGGTCATCTAGAAAATAATTGCATGAATAGAGTTAAAGTTGAAGATTAAAAGAAATCAAAGGCTAATAAAATCAGCACTCAAATGAAATGGCAATGGATGAGGAAATTGATGAAATAATGGGCATTGTACACACTGCATAATATTGTCTATATTGTATTAGTTTGTTTTATTATGTAATGTTGCATCTAGGAGCACCTAGATGGACATGAAACATGTAAAGATTCCCATGGGATAGACTTGATGAGTTGTATTATAATATTGGGGAAAAAATTAAATGTCCAATATTAAATTTAGGATCAATGGGTTAGGTAGCATGTGGTTTTAGCACATGGTTTATGTAATAATACTTGGTGGTTTTGTGAGACTTGATACTATATAAGCATCCACAAGGGTAGTTGTAGAAATAAAACAAAGAAGGAAAAAAATATGAAAAAGAAAGAGTTGATAAAGACGAGGCTTGAGAGCTTAGTCAATGAAGTATTTGTGAAGGTTGGCAACATGACATGGGATGTGTGGATTCATGCTTCTTCACAATGGATTGATTGGTTGTGGCTATGGCTTTGAAAGATTCCATCATTGTATTGTAATGGTTTTTTTGTTGAACAATAAATGGTGATGGATGCTTTTGAACATTGGGTTTTTCCCTCAATGAGGGTTTCCCGGGGTATATATTGTGTCATATTTTAATGGGTATGTTGTATATTCTCTTGCATGTCGATTTTAATTGCATATTTTTTTTAGATCTATTATGGGTTATGTGGAAACAATTAATATTTTTTCATTGCAAGTTTCCTTACAAGTGGTATTAGAGCTAGGTTTTATTGTTGTAACCCTAGATTGAATCCATAGGAATGCATGAGAGGATAAAAGAAAGGGAAATATATATGGGTTTCATACATTGTTTATTGTTGGTAGCATGTTACTGGTGTTTTTTCCCAAATTGGGTTTCCATATAAATCATTGTGTCAAGTGTGTTGATGAATTTGTTATGTTTCATGTTTACATTTCTGTAAATTGATTTAATAGTAACCTACAAGTTTTAAGTGATTGCATAATCTTATGGATACATGCATGAAGATAAATGTTTTATGGGTTCACTAAGCTATGAAAAGTTTTATTTATACATCTGGACCATAGATAACTGATTCACACCACCCCCCATCCAACAAGTTATGCTAAAGTATTCCAACATTTGGGTCCTTCTTTCCCTAGATAGTCTTAGGAAACACTTCCAAAGGCACATTGCACCTTTTCCTAGAAGCACATTTTTCCATCCCAATTTTTTGATCACCATCTTGTTTGAGTCAAAATCTGGGTTTCTAGAGGAGAAAATATCCTAAGAAAGGCCAAATCATTCGGCTTCTTAGTGGTCCCACTATGAACATTGTGGGCATTGAGATAGAGAGGGGGACCAAGTGCTGATGAGTGCAATATTAGGACAAGAATAAAATTTAGGTGGTCCTATGACTAATCTAGTGAAAGAGGAGGGGAGAGGCCCTCCCTAGAATCACAAACCATGATCAAGAGTTACAAAGCAATTTGGTAGGAGTTGCAAAGCAATTGAATGTTTTTTACTTGATATTTTGTGTGGTATTTCCACTACTTAACTAAATTATTGACTTAAAAAATCAATATCAATTATTAATCCTATTCAATTCACTTCTCTAACTTGGGACTTTGAAGTTGATTGGATTTTGGAAAAAATTTCATTCATGTGTTGTTCCTTTATGAATGTATAATTTATATACATTTGGAATGCCTTCTACTTGTGCTCGATTACTATTGTTGACACCATCCACATGTTTTCTTTTAGTGATAGATTATTTGATACCAATGTTAGTATGAATTTAATCAATTTATTATTCTTATCAAATCCTATATGAATTAGATTAAGATGCATCTTTACACAATACTACTTCACTATTCTTTCTATAATCAATATTATCATCATCTTTAAATTTTACACATTATTCTAGATCAAATTATGAAATAATATCATCCATATTATCTTCTTCTAAATTTTTCATGCCATCATGGAAAGTATTTAAAAATACATTATATCATGTACGTAATTTTATTCATACATATAGGTGAAAATATAACTCATAAAATCAATTAATCAAAATAAAGAATTTTAAGAAATAAGAAAATTGGAATTGTTCATTGGCATAGTTTATGCTCTTCATTAGTGTAAATAGGCTAGAAAGGTCCCTAAAAGCCTCTTACAACAAGATACAACTAACAATAACTTAAACTGAGTTAACAATAAGATGAAGCTAGTAGCTATGCAAGACTATAGTTAAACACAGTATACAACCTAACAAAAAAGAAGAGAAAGGTGGCTTTAGACACAAACTTAAAAGCAACTTTTAAGAATAGTAACAAACACATAATTAAGTTAAATTATGTCCTCATATTTTTTGATAATGTCATGAATAATTTTGGAATTTCCCCATCTTTCCCTTGGACTTTCTATTGGTCCTAACAAATCATCCTCGCATTGGAATCAAACCCTTCTTGTTATCTTGGTCTACCAAAGTTTCATCAAATTCCATTATTTTTTCCTTTCTCCTATCATTAGCATTGAGATATTTGTCTCTCATATTCATCTTCATAATAGTGTAAACAATGTCCTCTATTATTATTATACTAAGAACCCCTTCTTCTCTATTTTTTTTCATGCATATTCCTAATGGTATATTTCAACAACATAATCTTGTCTTCATGATTAGTATTCAATTTTTTTAATTGCATCAAAAACTAACATCTTCTTAAAGTTAAACATTTATAATATTGAAATCGATACCATTAATATCTTATCTTACATGTTTGGCCTTAGAAACTAACCTGTTTAAAAAATTAGACTTCCAATTTGACTAATTATTTTCAATAAGATTATATAACCCTTGTCCTTGTATTAGGGGATCCCTTTTCAAGATAAAAAATGTTTACTTTTTTATTTCCTTTTGGATTTCAATAAGGAAATTTTCCTCATTGGGATTCACCTTTGAGACAAAAACATAGCTTTGATGCCCCACATCTCATCCTTTCACTTGTCCTTCTTTATAAGTTGGATTATCATTTTTTTTTTCAATTATATGGGGTCTACATCCTTCATTTTCTCCGTAGTCTCATCATGTGACCATTTCATCTCCTTTTTAATAATTGCTTTCCCCTTTCTACTTGTGATACTTCATATTATTTCTTGCTATTTAATTTCAAATTCTTATTTATCATTTGATCTTCCCATCACATTTGTCAATTGTTGGTCTTTTCCATATATTGTATGAAGTACTAGCTTTGAGATATACCATTCTTAAAAATAAGCACAAAATCATAGCAAGATTGTAGATGCGTTCAAATTTCACTATTACTCTAAATTATCACGCATCCTTTTCTACATAAATTAGATAAAGAATGTTTTGTATTAAGAAAAGAAGTAATGAATGGGTGTTAACTTGAAGTACAATTAGAATACTAAACATTGATAATAGAGCATTACCAACTCCTATTAGTGAAAGATATAGATAAGTCAGATTTCCATCTGTCAAAGATAAAGGTCTACAACTAACTAGCCTATCAAACAAATTCAATAGTAACAATGAAAGACTTGGACAAGCCCCCATAATAACTATAGATTTAAACCAAAAATAACAAAAAAGGACCAGAATGTGCCCTTTAAAACTTCCAACAATCACTTGATCACAAGGAAAATAAAAAAGTAAAATAGGAAATCACCATAATTAACAAGGGAACAAACTCAAGCCATTCGAAACTGTCAAAATAGTAGGAAGAGAGATAGGAACAAACAAGACTATACTTCTATCCTTGGAAAACATAGTACATCTTCAAACCATGGGTCCAAGAAATGACCTTCCTACAAACTTGGAAAACATAGGCAAATGTGTTCTAGCCCCATACAAACTCCCAAATCACCATAATAGAAATGAGAAGAGCAAGGAGGAGAAATACCAAACCCTAGAGGTAAGAGCAACTCCCCCTTCTTTTGTTAACGAACTATTAAACGTAACACATGTGCACAACATCTCAATAAGAGTCTCCTCTTCTTCCCAATGCCTAAATATGATCTCTACCTCAATAAGAGATTTCTCTACCTCCAAAGGAGTTGTGAATGAAGAATCAAAGAGGAAGACCTAGGCCATCCTTCTAGGCATTAACACACATGTCTGCACCAAAGTGCTTAGCTATGGAGTCATCCCTCCTTCACCATGTGAAGTACATCATCCACACCTGCTATGTTGAGCCATATCTCTTACATTAAGAAAGAGATACTTACAAATAATAAGAGAGTACCTACTAAACATAGTCACCACCAATTTCTTCCAACAACTAGATACCTCCATAAGATTTTCCCCCACCTCAATAGGGTTCTCCACCTCAATAGGAAGTAGGAAAGTGAAAGAATAAAACAAAATACACCTCCACCATGCAAACAACTAAAGCCCCAAAATGACCACCTCAATCAAATTTCACCACCAAATAGAGGAAGGCTTCATGTCCTGACACAAGAAAATGAAGAAAACCCCAAAGCAACAAGCATCAAGAGCAAGATAATCCCAAAATGATGAACAAAAGTGCCCAACCCAAGGGAGCTATTAGTAATAAAACCCCTAAAAATAAATACCCTTATAGGGAAGACAACCCTATCAATATAACTAACATTGAGGACATGGATATCATTTCCCCTATAGGCTACTCTATCAATGTCACAAGGGGAAGCATTACCAATGAAGCCCCTACACATAACCATCTAAACCAAACCTATAGGCTTCCTCATCTTCAACAAACTCCAAACACAAGGGAACCCACTAGGGGTAAAGACGAGTTACACACCTAGGCCAAAAGACCCCATACATCCAAAGCTCAAAGTGGGGAACATGGATGTCAACACCAAATGCCTCTACCCACAAACCCCAACACCATACAAAAGGTTTGACCAATGCAAAGCCCAACAATACCATAGACACCAACATGCAACCTTCCACCTCCAATCTCTACCCATAAGAGAATGACCCCTATGGAGTGGGGAGAAAATATGTAGGAAGAAGATCATCCATTAGTAGCATACGTCCACCAAACAACAAAAAACCACTCAACCATGCACTAGTGAGATCCACCCTCAAAACATGGAAACACCCAACAAAACTAGAGGGAGATGGCACAAAGAATGCCCCCCATCCATCATCCTTGTCTGCTTAAGACTCCCCATCCCGACTATTGAAAGAATCCAAAAAGCTAGGAACTATAGCCCACTTGTCGTATGCATCCCGCTCATTGCAAAAGATAATTTGGTGATAGAGAGTGTTATGGCTAATAATAATTTGAGAATATTAAGAAAATATTATTTTTGTTCAAATTTTAAGCTTTCAAATTTAATAGGACATCAAATTATGTGAAACAAGGAATGGTCCAATAAATCCATATATTTTGTCTCATACAATCATATTAAAGATAGAAAAATCGATCTAAAATTTTCCCTACAACACAATCTATCTATTTTTTAAAATATTCTTTAAGATAAATTAATATTTTATAATCCTCCAACCTTTACAAAAAACATCATATCATTAAATTTAAAATATTTAATATATGTTATAAACTAGATTCTAATACTTACTTAACCAATTTTGAACAGTTACTTCAAAGTTTCTTTCCATCCATGCGTAAATTATGTAATGTGATTTTTCTCCTTATATTAATAAAATATATGCACTTTCTAAGCATAATACAAACTTCATTTGAAGAGATTTAATCAACTAATGAAGTTGGAAATTTTTATTAATGATAAAATTTCAATATTAATATAGAGAAATCATACAAGTAGATATAATTTTTTATGTTGATCTATTATTTCTTTTTGCACACTTTTCCATTATAATGGTTCATCATAAAATCCAATTAAAAAGCAAGTGTGACTTAGTTGCTTATATTTGTCATATAGTTATTTAATTAAGTACAGTAATAAGAATTAAGATTTAATAGTTACAATAGAAAAAATTGGTCAAGTGGACTGATATTTTAACATTTAACTAATATTTTCATATTTTTATATAGGTCTTTTACATAGGTTTTTTTTAGATTAAAAATTATCATTTTTTAAAGTATATAAATATTTGAAAAATAATTTTTTTAATATAAAAAATTTATAATTAGAAATAATCTTTTTATTTAGTTTTATTTTAGTGTATTAATTTTTTTTTAAATTGATGAATTATTAAATATCTTTTTTTATTTTCATATTTTTACATAAATGTGCATCCATGTAGCCATACAATAAGAGTAGTGTTTCCTAAAATTTTCTCCTAGTTTTAATGATTTTAAAACTTAAAATTCTCACATGTATAAGCATTAGAAAATTAGCTGATGACAAAAACAATAGTCTATGAAAAATTTACAATAATAGGCCATCCAATTAGAATTATGAAAAAAAGTGATATTGTGGTTAACTATGAATCATGTTGGATTTTTATTGTTGGTTTCAAAACTTGATTTGTAGTTTTTTGTTTTTTGTCTTGTTGTTTAAGTTTGTGTTTCTTGGCTCTAATTTTGTTTTGAAAGTGTCATTGTGCTAGTGATCTTATCTTGGTCTTTGGACTTGATGTTAATTTTGTTGTAAGATTTGAGGCAATATCCCACTTTACTTAATCAAAATATAAACAATACTAAAAGTAAATTGATCATTCAATACTATTTGTTTATTAATCGCCAATACCTAGAATGTTTAGCCTAAAAATGATATATATTTATATAGTTTTATTAGACAGGATTTTAGGAATGGGTTGGGTTAGCACATTATGGTAATCATTCAATAATTAAACTCCCAGAACTAGCTAATATTGTAAGGTATGATTTGTTTAGAATTTTACAGCCCATAGAACAAAGATCCTACTAATGGCATCGCATTGACCACCATCCAACACTTAATAGTAGATACTTATCATTGAGATCATCTTAAAGTAGAACTATGCTACAAATTTATATCCAAAAACTCCACCTATGGGAAAGAAACAAGACTAGAGTTCTATGTGCTATTTTTATTCTATCTAATTTATTCTCCTACTCTGCAAAACCTAATAGACATCCTTCTTGTAGGTAACAGACTTATAGAAACATGTTTCTCCTAAATTTTTATTATAAATTTGCATCTTTTTATCAAAAAAGAATAATGACCACCCTTAAACGTCATACACAATAAGTCAATTTTGACTATTTAACACTTTTAGCCATTGAATCACACCTTAGGGGCAAAATAACATTACCTGACAATATGACATTCAAAATTAACATGGTTTCTATGGTTGAAATTTGTAATGTGAAATGTCATTGTAGATCATGTTAACACGTTTTTAACAAATTATAGTTTGAAAATGGAGGTGGAGAGAATTAAAAAAGTTACTTAAATACACAAAATGAGGTAGTTGACAAAAAATAACACTCGTCCAAATATTGTCACAACAATAGAAAAGGGTAATCAAAATGTTGTTATGAAATAACATGATTTGCTAACTAAAAGCTACCAAAGAAAAATAGAAACCCATCACATGATTGACTTGAATTATCAAAAATCTTGGAATTTTCTTATTACTCTAATCCATGCAACAAATTTTTTTTAAAAAAAAATTACTTTTGATGGTACTATTGACACATTGTCATCTTTCAGTTGCATCCTATGCAACTCAACTTATCGATTTCGAGCACATAAAATTATGTATGCAACAATCTCATAATTTCCCCAGTAGTTGATGTAAGTTAAATGTATGCTAATTTTATTTGTACATTTAAATTTTAAAAAGGTGCTTCCTTTGCCAACAAAGAAGAAACATCTATTGTGATATGAAGCCCAATAGTCATATGCCTTTTCATTCTCCCTCTTAACTCTTCATATTCATAGAGTTCCAAATAATGGTTATGTGCAACCCATGTAATGTATCAATTAATTAATACAAGTAATTTCCTGCTGGAGTGTGGATGTAGGCAAGTTTTGCCAAAACATGATAATCTGTGTTATTGTGTGTTTTGTCTTCTTTGATTCAATTTCTTTGCTTGTTATTATATTTATAATTGGTATCGGAACTAAGGTGAAACTAGAGCAGAGATGTAAGATGGTGAAATTGATTTTATCATCAATGAATTTCTTGGAAATTTTGGCTGGGTAGAAAATGAGGTTGTGCCTACTAAGAGTAGAAGAATCCACCATGTGAATTGGTGGGATGGCTAGGAAAACAAGCATGAAGATGAACTAGAAGATTTAAAATCTCTTAAATATGAGCTTCATGTGATTCTTCAGCATACAGGCATGCATAAGAAAATTTTCATGGAAGAATTACAAAAGTAGACAAGAGAAGATAAGGCCAACGAGTCTATAAAATTTTTAGTGTTGAAATATTATAAAATGAATTCTTTTATTTATGGTTCCAACCTTGATGACACAAATAATTTTGTATCCAAAGTTCATAGGATGATGCAACTAGAATACTTTGAAGAGCATGGGAAGTTTCCAGTAGAAGAAGATGAAAGGGTAGATGAGAAGTCTATTATGAAAGAAAATAAAGGGGGATGGAAGAAATTCATTGTAGAAGAAGATGAAAGTGAAAACAAAGAGTTCTCTTTGGAAGAAGTTGAAAGTACAAAGGAAGGGAAAGGGAAATCCCTGAACATGCATATAAGTGGTGTGCAGGATGTTTGACATTATCTGGTAGATGATGAGCCACAGATATCCCTATTGAATATGGAATCTCTCAACAAAATCACTACAGTCACACAAATACAAACTCTAGAGGGTGAATTCATCCAATTTGGTGATGACTTGGCATCCACGGGTGTGATTAGGAGTAATCAAGATTCTCTTATGCACATAGGTCTTTGGTGAAATGGACTGAGAAATGAGAATCTTGCAAGTGAGATATTTATAACTCTAATCTAATATGGAGAAGACTCATTCGGGTGTGTTGGAGAAAACTCTGGGGGCCTTGAGATCATCTAAAGGATTCATTCTTCTCTAAGATCAAATGAGATTCAAGAGATGTCACACTGTTGTACCGATTGGACTTCATGGGGGAGACTATTGGTATATGAAACCCAACAGCCATATGTATTTTCATTCTCCCTCTTAACTCTTCATATTTGTAGAGTTCTATATAATGGTTATGTGCAGTCCATGTAATGGACCAGTTAATTAATACAAGTAATTCCCTGCTAGAGTGTGGACGTAGGCAAGTTTTTTTTGAGCCACCATAAATTTATGTTATTGTGTGTTTTGTCTTCTTTGATTCAATTTTTTTTCTTATTATTATATTTACAACATCTAGATAATGGTGAAGTGTTATCAAACAAGAGTTTCATGTGTGGACTTTTTTTTTGGAAAAAACTATCATATATATAATTTCATCTTAGTGGTAAATAAATTTTATTAATATGCCTTATATTTAAGTTGAATATTTTTTTATAAATTATTTTATATTATATTAAAAACTATTTCATAATATACGTTGCTTATAACAGATACACTTTTTAACTTTCTATATCATAATAAAGAATATTTAACATTATGGCAACTAAAAAGTATAACAGTTTATCTATGTTCAAAATTTAGTGAAGACTGTTAGAAATAGATAATACTGAGAAGGGGTGGGGAGGGGGAGGGGGTGAATCATTATTCTACAAAATTTTGCCCAAAATTGGATATTGTTAATTACTTTACAACATGCATATGAATGTAAACCAATTATATTGAATATTAAATATATCTATACACAAAGAGAACTCATAACACCATATTTTTTAAACTAGGGAAACCCTGGCAAGGAAAAACCTTGGTGGGGATGGTACCCACAAAATGGTCCACTAAACAAAAGAATCTTGTTAATGATATTTACGCTATTAGGAGTCTATGAATTACATATAATGTCTCAATCCTTATTAGAGGACTAGGCCCTATGAAAAGCCTCAACCCTATTACGAGTTGGTAGTAGAATTTCAATTGTATGCAAGAAGAGCCCATTGCCCTAACATGAAATTATAAATGTAGTTCCTTTACACAAGCTAGAGATACATACAAAAATTCTTTACTATTGTACTTCGCATTCCTTTTAATCATTCATCAGATTTTACATCATATAAAGTTTTCATATCATACATTTTGTCCTTGCGTAAGATCACATGTTTCTTTTTTGTGACTACAACATCTACATAACTTCACAAGTTATATGATTCCTTACTTATACCTTTACTTTTATGAAATTACTGGTCTGTCAGCCTTGATGCTTCGAGACATTTGGCTCTATACATTTGGCTCTATATAAAATTAATAGTTAGTTAACATCTAGGTTGTCATCACTAATTAGTTAATTAATTATTCCATAAACAAAATTATTGCTTCACCATTTATTCCTCTATTTCTTCTATTCTTTGTTATGCTCTATTCCCTACCTTTACTAGTGTTTGACCTATAACTTGTTATGTACTTCTTGTGTTAATTTGCACACTTACATATGTCATCAGGATACTATGTTCAACCTATCCATAAGTGTGCACATGCCAATTGTCACTATAGACTTGGCAATATCAAAATTACCTCTATATTGATATTAAAATTGTCTAACACTTATTTAATTTATTTATTTTTGTCTCTAATCATGGAATCTTAAACTATATAATTTGTTATCTCTTTTGAGATATATGTTTCCATCAATGAAAACCCTCTAGAAAACTTACTTAGCCATATTTCCAACAATCTCCCCCTTTTGCATTGATGGAAGCATACGGGAAGAGTGGCTAAGTCCCAAACTATTACTAAAAAAAAATTCTCAAATTTTTCCTTTACAAAATTTCAAAATTATAATATTGTGGATCATTATATATAACCATCTTTTCCTTATGTCTCCTAATAATTCTACTCCCCCTTTCTTCATATATTTATACAGTCATTATTTTACTCCCCCTTTCTTTATGCTTTATATAGTTTCCTTCTATACTTTATACAATACTTCTCTCACAATTTTCCTATATACTTCTCCCCTTTGACATCAATGAAAAATCTGTCAAAACTTATTCACATGTCAAAATTTGAGTTAATTTCCTCCTAGATATGTGAGAAATACAGACTCCAAATCTTACTATCAGAATCGTCAAGTTCTTTTCCCATGAAACTTTTACTCTTTCCGAGATGACAAGGAGAGTGCATAATCAATAAGATGAAATCTCCACCACATTCAAATCTGAGTAAATAAAGTTGTCAAAAGATGTCTTGGCTAACAAATATTCTTCCAATTGATGTTCAGTGCTACTCAACTTCATAGATAGATGTTCTCTTAGAAGCGAGAACCTCTTTGTAATCCTTGTCTTTCTGTCTACACAGGAAGTATGCAAGCTAGAGAAAGCCATTGAAAATAAAAAGTTTGATCTACATGTGGCATGGAATAAATTAAGAGATTGAAAGATCAACTCTCTCAATTCCTAAAAAGAAGAAAATAATTAGCAACAAAGATGAATGATAATCTATACAGGGAAGAAAGAATTGAAGATATTTGTAGAGAAAGAAGTTTAGATGAAGCATATGTGGCTATAGAAGATCTAATTGGAAGGAACCTTATTCTACAAAAAGAAGTGAAAATTTTGAAAAGAGAACAAGAAATCTATTCATTTAGGATATGTGAACTCATGGAATAGAAGAACTAAGATAAAAAATGACAAAAATATGGTAGAAGAAGATATAAGACTACTCAACACTAGGTTAGAAGAAAAGGACAATGAAATCCACCATATTTCACTACATCGGGCATATATGGAAAATTATTTAAATAATGCAAATCAAGAAGTCATCAATCTAAGGAAAGAAAATGAAATAATCATGAGTGATTTTAGAGTAGAAAGAGAAACCAATGAATGAATGATGAGATCACAAGAAAGCATGGATAAGTTAGGTGAACTATCACAGAGTAGACAGAAAGAAAAGATAGGATTGGGCTACATTGAACAAGGAGAGTAGTCACAACAAGGAGTGCAAAACAATAAAAGACCTGCATGCAATCATTATGGAAAGACATGGAATACATCAAACATATTTTTGAGCAATGGAGAATTAAAGTTCAATGGAAAATGTTACAATTGTAACAAAAATGGATATAGAGCAAGTGAATGCAAAGAGAAAACTAAGTTTGAAGGAAAACATTTCACATTCTTAAAAAAAAGGTCATAAATCTTCGTAATGTAGATCCAAGAAATGGAATCACTCTAAAAAAATAGCTAAAGAAATATTTTCTTGGAATTACAACAGTTTGTGCAAGTGTTATCTATGTGGAGAATTTGGACACAGTGGAGCGAATTGCATGAAGACTCACTTCAGCAAGAGGAATCCCACCAGAAGATGTTATGTATGCAAAGAGCTTGGTCATATAGAAAATCATTGCATGAATAGAGGTAAAGTTGAAGATGAAATGAAATTAATGGCTAGTAAAATCAACACTCAAATGAAGCAGCAATGGGTGAGAAAATTGATGAAATAATGGGTGTTGTACACATTGCATAATATTGTTTATATTGTATTAGTTTATTTTATTATATAATGTTGCATCTAGGAGCACCTAGATAGATGTGCAACATGTAAATATTGTCATAGGATAGACTTGATGATTTGTATTGCAATATTGAGGAAAATAATTAAATGTCCAATATTAAATGTAGGGTCAAAGGGTTAGGTAGCATATGATTTTAGCACATGGTTGATGTAATAATACTTGGTAGTTTTGCTATACTTGATACTATATAAACATCCACAATGGTAATTGTAGAGACAAAACAAAAAGAAGGGAAAAAATATGGAAAAGCTAGAGTTGAGCAAGACAAGGCTTGAGAGCTTAGCCAAGGGATCATTTGTGAAGGTTGCCAACATAACATGGGATGTGTGGATTCATGCTTCTTCAAATGGATTGCTTGGTTGTAGCTATGATTTTGACAGATTCCATCATAGTATTGTAATGGTGTTTTTTTTGAATAATACATGGTGATGAATGCTTTTGGAGGCTGGGTTTTTTCCTTACTGAGGGTTTCCTAGGGTATATATTGTGTCATATGTTGATGGGTATGTTGTATATTCTCTTGCATGTTGATTTTAATTTTATATTTGTTTTAGATGTATTATGGATTATGTGGAAATGGTTAAATATTTTTTCATTGCAAGTTTCCTTACAAGTGGTATCAAATCTAGGTTTTATTATTATAACCCTAGATTGAATCCACAGGAAAGCATGAGAGGATAAAAGAAATGAAAAGATATATGGATTTTGTACATTATTTATTGCTGATAGAATGTTACTAGTAGTTTTTCCCAAATTGGGTTTCCATGTAAATCATAGTGTGTTGATGAATCTGTTATGTTTCCTATTTACATTTCTACAAATTGATTTAACAGTAACCTACAAGTTTTAAGTGATTGCATAATCTTATGGTTGCATGCATGAAGATAATTTTTTTATCAGTTCACTAAGCTGTGAAATGTTTTATTTATACATCTAGACCTTGGAAAACTAATTCACACCCCCCCCCCCCCCCCAAAAGTTATTCTAAAGTATTCCAACATTTGGGCCCTTCTTTCCCTAGACAGCCTTAGGAAACACTTTCAAAGGAACATTGCACCTTTTTCCATCCCAATTTTTTTATCCCCATCTTGTTTGAGTGAAAATCTTGGGTTTCTAGAGAGAAAATATCCTAAGAAAGGTCAAATCATTTGGCTTCTTAGCGGTCCCACTATAAACATTGTGGGAACTTGGGCAAAGAGGGGGACCAAGTGTTGAAGAGTGCAACATTAGGACAAGATTCAAATTTAGGTAGTTCTATGACTGATCTAGTTGAAGAGGAGGGGAGGGGCCCTCCCCATAATCACAAACCATGACAAAAAGTTATAAAGTAGTTTGGTAGGAGTTGCAAAGCAGTTCAATTTTTTTTCCTTGATATTTTGTGTGGTATTTCCACTAATTTAACTAAATTATTGAATTCAAAAATTAATATCAATTATTTATTCTATTTAATTCACTTCATTAACTTGGTACTTCAAAGTTAATTACATTTTGGCAAATATTTCATTCATGTGTTGTTCCTTTATGAATGTATAATTTATATACATTTGGTATGCCTTCTACTTGTGCTCGATTACTATCATTGACACCATCCACAAGTTTTTTTTGGTGATAGATTATGTGATACCTATGCTAGTATGAATATGGTAAATTTATTATTCTTATCAAATCTTATATGAATTAGATTGAGAGTCATCTTTTCACAATTCTACTTCATTATTCTTTCTATAATCAATATTATTATCATCTTTAATTATCAAGCAATATTCTAGATCAACTTATGAAGTATTATCATCCATATTATCTTCTACTAAATTTTCCATGTTATCATGGAAGGTATTTAAAAATATATTTTATCATGTACATAATTTTAATCATATATATAAGTGAAAAAAGAACTCATAAAATCAACTAATCAAAATAAAGAATTTTAATAAATAAGAAAATTGGAATCATTCATTGGCATAGTTTATGCTCTTTATTAGTGTAAATAGGCTAGGAAAGGGCCCTAAAAGCCTCTTACAAGGAGATACAACTAACAAAAAATAAAACTAAACCAACAATAAGATGAAGCTAGTAGCTATCCAAGACTATAGTTAAACATGGTATACAACCTAACAAAAAAAGAAAGAAAGGTGGCTATGGACACAAACTTAAAAGCAACTTTTAAGAATAGTATCAAACACATAATTTATTTAAATTATATCCTCATATTTTTTGATAACTTCATAAATAATTTTGGATTTTTCCCATCTTTCCCTTGCCCTTTCTATTGGTCCTAACAAATCATCCTCACATTAGAATAAAGCCCTCCCTTTTATCTTGGTCTACCAAAAGTTTCATCAAATTCCATATTTTTCTCCTTTCTCCTATCATTAGCATTGAGATATTTGTCTCTCATATTCATCTTTCTAATAGAATAAACAATGTCCTCTATTATTATTATACTAAGAACCCTTTCTTCTCTAATTGTCTCATACATATTCCTAATGGTATATTTCAACAACATAATCTTTTCTTCATGATTAGTATTAAAAATTTTCAATTGCATCAAAAACTGACATCTTCTTGAAGTTAAAGATTTATAATATTGAAATCAATACCATTAATATCTTATATTACATGCTTTCCCTTAGAAACCAACCTGTTAAAAAATTTAGACTTCCAATTTAACTAATTATTTTCAATAAGATTATATAACCCTGGTTCTTGTAGTAGGGGATCTCTTTCCAAGATTAAAAAATGGTTTTTTTTAAATTTCCTTTTGGATTTAAATAAGGAATTTTTCCTCATTGGGATTCACCTTTGAGGCCAAAACATAGCTTTGATGCGCCACATCTCCTCCTTTCACTCACCCTTCTTAACAAGTTAGATTATCATTTTTTTTTCAATTATATGGGGTCTATGTCATTTATTTTCTCCCTAGTCTCATCATGTGACCATTTCATCTCCTTTTTTAGTAATTATTTTCCCCTTTCTACTTTTAGTAGATTCCCCATTTATAGGATTCTTTTCTACATTAAGAGAGGCAAGGGTAGACAAGGATGGGACATAGTCTTGGGGTATAGTTACAATAATCTAGCTTAGTTTGCTATAAAATAGGTCCTTATAAGGTTTTTCATTTGATAAACCATCCTTTGGATTAGCCAATTTGTCCAAGCTAAGGGAATGCACAAGTTTTGCAAGACAATGTTCCTCTTGAAATTAAAATGTTTGGAGAGAATAAAATATCCTTAACATGTTTTATAATAAGTAGAATAAGTTCATCATCAAGGATTAGAGAATATTAAAACTTCCAATGATTAGCAACACTCACCTAAAAAGATGGAAGAAAATAATTCAATATCAAAACTAGTCTATTATTTATAGTGTAGTTTGAAGGAATACATTGATAATTTAAAAATGGTAAGTTATAAATCTAAAATGATTTAGCTCATTACAACATCTAACACACTCACCTACTAGTATAGTTTATGTTTATACTATTTGCATCTTTTATTTCTGTATAATTTTATTATTGAATCATACGTAACCATCATCTTAAGTCTAATATCAAGTGTTTCAAGGAAAAATGATAGAAACTTTCCCTTCATGAAGGCTTAATGGTTTTTATAGTTGATTAATTTAAGGCTAATGAAAGAAAAAGGGATAATTAAGTTGAGAAGACCCACTCTCCAAAGGTTGATGACTCTCTTCTCTCCCCCAATGGTGTCGATGTGAATGATGATATTAATGTATTTTCTATGTCTAATAATGTTGAGGTTTGTGGAAAAGAAAATTTTGCGAAAGAAAATGTTGTAAATGACCCCTTAAATCATGTTGTCCCCCATCATCAATTTTTATTTCCCCTTCTATGCCCTCAACCCTCATTGATTTTCCTATCTTCTTCATTGTTGACCTAGTTTTGCTGGGCCTTAATAATGATAGCAAAGACCAAGGTTTCAATGTCCTTCAAACTACCAAGAAGGGCATGATTACCTCTTTAGGGTTAAATGGATCTTCCACAAATTAAAGGGACAAAGATCAAATAGAGATCTATGGATAATAAATTTAACCTCAAATAAGTTGTTGTTGTGGGAGAGGTATCTTTTATTAATAATGATAATAATGTTGATCATGTTAGTGGGGAGCTAGGTCTTGCTTTTAACTTAACTACTAAGTTTAAGGAGATGGAAGATAGGGTGACTACTATGGAAAGAGGGTTGTAGGTAAGGATAAGGCTCTCAAATGCACTGAGGAACATAGCTTTAAAATCCTAAAGTCTTCAACTGAATACCTAAAATTTAGTGTGGATGCATTTGATTTGCCTCTAATGATAATGTTTCTATTTAGATTTTGGATGAGAAGGATTGGCTTGGGGACTCTCTTTCTAGATTCAACAAGATAATTTGAGAGAATACACATAAATTGGAGAAGAAAGATAAAGGGGAGATTCCTAACATCAAGAAGGAAGTTGGCACTATGGGTCAACTAGAGATAGAATTTTATAGGCTTCTTAAGAATCTTGTGTAGTGTTCTTTGTGGTCTTTTTGTTTGCTGCTTTGTTCTTGCTACCTTTGTGTTGGTTTTTTTAATTTTTGTTTGTCTATTTGATGGGTTTTGATTGTGTTTTCCAACCTATTTATATTTGTAGTTCCTTATTATTGGCTGATAGTGATGAATATGTAATGGTGCTTCTATCATTGGGTTCTAGGACCCCTTCAAATATGCTTTCCCTAAATCAAAAATATCATCTTGAGTCTAATAGAGTTGAAAAATGAACCCTTAGTTATTCTCACTTGTGATACTTCATATTATTTCTCCCTATTTAATTTCAAATTCTTATTTATCATTCATCTTACCATCACATATGTCAATTCTTGGTCTTTTGTTTATGTTGTATGAAGTACTAGCTTTGAGATATACCATTCTTAAAAAAATGCACAAAATCATAACAAGATTGTACATGTGTTCACATTTCAGTATTATTCTAAATTATCATGCATCCTTTTCTACATAAATTAGATAAAGAATATTTTTCATTAAGAAAAGAAGCAATCCATGGGTGCCAACCTAAAGTACACTTAGAATACTAAACATTAATAATAAAGCATTACCAGTGCCTAGTAGTGAAAGATATAGATAAGTTAGATTTCCATCTATCAAAGATCAAGGTCTACAAGTAACTAGCTTGTC
The DNA here is from genome assembly GCA_028749045.1 of Cupressus sempervirens. Classification (NCBI taxonomy): domain Eukaryota; kingdom Viridiplantae; phylum Streptophyta; class Pinopsida; order Cupressales; family Cupressaceae; genus Cupressus; species Cupressus sempervirens. The sequence goes on from CM053791.1 coordinate 639,842,733, forward strand.
AACCAAATTCAACACTAAAAATGAAAGACTTGGGACAAGCCCCCACAATAACTATAGACTTAAATTGAAAATGACAATAAAGGACAAGAATTTTCCCTTTAAAACTTCCAACAATCACTTGATCATAAGGAAAATAAAAAACTAAAATAGGAAATCACCATAATAACAAGGGAAGAAACTCAAACCATCCACAACTGTCAAAATAGTAGGAAAAGAAATAGGAAAAAATAAGACTATACCTCTATCCCTGGAAAACATAGTACATCTTTGAACCATGGGTCCAGGAAAGGATTTTCTTGACCCAACAATACCCCAGACACCAACATGCGAACTTCCACCTCCAATCCGCACCCATAAGAGAATGATCCCTATGGAGTGGGGAGAAAAAATGTAGGAAGAAGATCATCCATTAGTAGCATACATCCGCTAAACAATAAAAAGGCCACCCAACCACACACTAGTGAGATCCACCCTCAGAATGTGGCAACACCCAAAGAAACTAGAGGGAGATGGTACAAAGAATGCTCACCATCCATCATCCTTGTCTGCTTAAGAGTCCTCACCCCCATCATTGCAAGAATCCACAAAGCTATGAACTGTAGCCCACTTGTTGTATGTGTCCTGCTCATCACAAAAGATACTTTGGTCATAGAGAATGTTATAGACAATAATAATTTGAGAATATTAAGAAAATATTATTTTCCTTCAAATTTTAAACTTTCAAATTTAATAGGACATCAAATTATGTGAAACAAGGAATGGTCCACTAACTCCTTCATATATTTTGTCTCATACTATCATATTAAAGAAAAAAATTGATCTAAAATGCCCCCTACAAAGTAATCTATTTTTTTTTCAAAATATTTTTAAAGATAAATTAATATGTTATAATACTCCAACCTTTACAAAGCACATCATATCATTAAATTTAAAATATTTAATATAGGTTATAAATTAGATTCTAATAATTACTTAACCAATTTTGAATAGTTACTTGGAAGTTTCTTTCCATTCTTGTATAAATTATGTAATGAGATTTTTCTCCCTATATTAATAAAATATATGCACTTTCTAAACATAATGCACACTTCATTTGAAGAGATTTAATTAGCTAATGAAGTTGACAATTTTTATTAATGATAAATTTTCAATATTAATATAGAGAAAGCATACAAGTAGATATAATTGTTTATGTTGATCTATTATTTATTGTTGCACACTTTTTCATCATAATGTTTCACCATACAATCCAACTAAAAAACAAGTGCGACTTAGGTGCTTGTATTTGTCATATAGTTTATTTAATTGAGTAGAGTAATAAGAATTAAGATTTAACAGTTACAATAGAAGAAATTAGTTAAGTGGATTGATATTTTAACATTTAACTAATATTTTCATATATTTATATAAGTCTTTTACATAGTTTTTTTTAGATTAAAAATTATCATTTTTTAAAGTATATATATATATAATTTGAAAAATATTGTTTTAAATATAAAAAGTTTATAATTAGATATAATCTTTTAATTTAGTTGTATTTTAGTGTATTAATTTTTTTTTAATTGATAAATTATTAAATATCTTTTATATGTTTCATATTTTTATATTAATGTGCATCCATGTAGCCATACAATAAGAGTAGTGTTTCCTAAAATATGGTCCTAGTTTTAATGATTTCAAAACTTAAAATTCTCACATGTATAAACATTAGAAAATTAGCCTATGACAAATACAATAGTCTATGCCAAATTTACAATAATAGGCCATTCAATTAAAATTATGAAAAAAGTTGTATTGTGGTTAACTATGAATCAAGTTGGATTTTCATTGTTGGTTTCCAAACTTGATTTGTAGCTTTTAGTTTTTTGTCTTGTTGTTTAAGTTTGTGTTTCTTGGCTCTAATTTTGTTTTGTAAGTGTCATTGTGCTAGTGATCTTATCTCGGTCTTTGGACTTGATGTTAATTTTGTTGTAAGATTTGAAGCAATATCCCTCTTTACTAAAGCAAAATATAAACCAAACTAAAAGTAAATTGATCATTAATACTATTGGTTTATTATTCACCAATACGTTGAATGTTTAGCTTTAAAATGATATATATTTATATAGTTTTATTAGAGAGAATGATAGGATACATGGGTTGGGTTAGGACATTAGGGTAACCATTCAATAATTAAACTCCCACAACTAGCTAATATCATAAGGTATGATTTGTTTAGAATTTGACAGCCCATAGAACAAAGATCTTACTAATGGCATCGCATAGACCGCCATCCGACACTTAATAGTAGATACTCATCACTGAGATCATCTTAAATCAGAACTATGCTACAGATTTATATCCAAAAACTCCACCTATGGGAAAGAAACAAGAATAGAGTTCTATGTGCCATTTCTATTCTATCTAATTCATTCTCCTACTCCGGGAAACCGAATAGACTTCCTTCTTGTAGGTAACAGACTTATAGAAACGTGTTTCTCCTACGAGTCATGGGCATGCATTTTGTGGGACAAGATGAGAACGCGTGCCATTTATTCAATGAAATTTTGACATGCACTGTACGATGATGGACTCCATCCAGCGTTATTTGGAATCTGTGCGAGTCAACTCAACATCTTGTAGTGGCCCACACCTGAAGAGCAAAAGTATATTCGAACTAGATCATGTCTAGTTCTCTGGCCGATATAAATCTTGCCCAACTCTTATCACAGGACGGTAGGACCAAGCTGTGCGACAGATCTCAAAACTTTTTCAGATGCCCATGCTTCTCATTTCAACTTTCCCAATCTAGTCGGAGGCTAAAAACAAAGTAGTATTATTGCAATATAACATTCGAAAATATGTTGTTCATTTGTGGGATATTGTAACTTTAGACATCATTCGCGAAGATGTTTAAGAAATGTTATCAAAGTGTAAGCAAAAGCCTCATGAAAAGACGAAAAGATTTGAAAAAGGACACATGTATACAAAGTAGGGCCGTTAGCACAGTGCAATTAAATATAATATTCAGTATGCTGTGAGAACAATTACAGAAGGGCAGGTATAAAGACAATAGTCCGTGCACTGTAAGCTGCCAGAGCAAAACAAAAACCCATCAGAGTATCAGCTAACCTTAAGCGAGAGGATTGGAATTCTCTTTTATAATAAATGCTTCAGAAATACTTGCGAGCCAGTTTGTGTCGCACGTTGATGGAACTTTTACGAGATGACATCTTATTGGTGTTTCTCATGCGTTTTAATTTACGAAATTAAATCACCTTTCTTTAATTTTTTTTATAAAGCTTATGTTTACAGCCTGATAACTGCTCCACTAGTGGGCGCAAAATAATTGTCGGCTGATATGATTTAGTTGCTTTCTATTTTAAATTGGTGCTTGATTTGCACAGAAAGAATAGCACACTCCGTGTATGAAACATCTTGGTTATGTTTTTTTATGGTATTAAATAAATGCTGAAGAAAAGTTTTCATATGCTAGCGTTATCTAACAAGATTGTTAGTTGTGTTTGATCATATTAATGATCTTTTAGATCATTAAAACTGTTTAAGGGATGCTAGAGGTGATTATATTTTTGTTCATTGCATGACATATGCATTCTGAATATGCTATTGTTATCCAACAAGAACGTTAGTTTATCTTGTAAGACTCATTTAGGAATTCTAGTGGTGGATATATACATTGTCTGATATATGTTGGAATTGGAGATTTTTTAATAATTATTTCTAATACTCTATTAGACAATCTAAATACCAATCAAATAAGAAAAATACATGGACAGATGTGTCTCTTGTATTTCTATTCAACAAATTGCCAAGGTATTGATTAAATAAAGTTTGTACTCCTAATACTTCCACTAAAATCATATCTTTATAGAAAGCGATTAGTTAATAAAGCTGACATATCATATATAAGATCGTTACCTACCACATAACCATGAAGAACTCCATATATTTATATACACTGAAACTTTGGTCAAAATAAGTTGTAAGATACTTATTGCTTTGTGTATAAACAAGATTAGTTAGTACTTTTGTTCACATGGAAAACTAAGTTTCAATCATTTTCAACCAACTTTGACTATCAAAATACATAAATTTGGAATTAGTTTGTGGATTTAGAAGATTATCAAAAGGTTTTCTAAGTCATATTAATTCAAATATTTTTGTAACATTTGATTGATTCTTATAACTCCAAAAAAAATAGTGGATGTGAAATTGAAATAGTAAGAAAATCATAGATTTGTAAGGTTCATTCAACTTAATTGAGAGAAGTCTAAGAAACCAACAAATAATAAGTAGGAGATATTTTCCACAACAAGTCAAATTGTAACATTGCTATGAGATTCAATTGTGATAGTTTTTTAGACAAATGCATTGACCCATGTATCACGAGTAGTGATTCACACATGACTCCATCTGTCATGAGAATAAATCAAACACTTAGCACTCATTGGATCTAGGTGATTCCGACAGAGGTGAAGCATTGTGACTTCTTGAGTGGCCACCCATCCCAGTACTACTCCAACATGAACACCCTTAACTATGGAGTTATGTCCATGATTAAACTTACTCTTCTTAACCCTCCATCCTAGTACTACTCTAGTTTGAGCACCATTAACTATGTAGTTATGTCCATGATTAAACCTACTCTACTAGTACTGGGATGGGTGAGCACCCTAGAAAGCTAAGTAGAGTAGGTTTAACCATGGACAAAACTCCATAGTTAAGCGTGCTCAAGTGGTTGTAGTATTGGGATGGGTGGCCACCCTGGAAGTCACAATGCTTCACCTAGATCCAATGACTACTAAGTATTCCATTTATTCTCATGAGTGATGCATTCATTTCTAAATAGATAGGTTTAATTATGGACATAATTCCATAGTTAAGGGTGCTCAAGCTGGAGTAGTACTAGGATGGATGACCACCTTGGAAGGTTAAGTATAGTAGTTTTAACCATGGATAAAACTCCATGGTCAAGCATGGTCAACTTGGAGTAGTACTAGGATGGGTGACCAACCTGGAAGTCACGATGCTTCACGTATGTTAGCATCACCTAGATCCAATGAGTATTAAGTGTTCCATTTATTCTCATGAGTGATGAATTCATGTCTTAATCAATACTCATGATACATGGGTCAATGAGTTTCAATCAAAAACTACATATTTATATCCTAATAGCAATATCACAAACCAACAAGTTTGAAATATTAAAACTCTAGATAGTCTAATCCAAATTTTCTATCCTTGAGATATCATGAATGAAAATGTCTAAAGTTTGAGTTGGATAAGATAGGCTTATGTGAGTATTAGTTATGTAAATTTACTAGCAATTTCCAACTTAGTTTCTATGTCAATTAGTTTTCATGAAGCTTTGAAGTCTCATCGTATGTGTAATGTGAGAATTCCATTATTTTATATCATTTGAGAGAAAACAAAATTCAAATGTTTATTTCAACTAAATTCCAAGAGTAATGATGTATTAAACTAATAACATATACTTTAATATTAGTAGCTCTATCATCTTTCACTTCAAATGAAAGTAATTGATTGTGGAGAGTGATGAGAAAATCATCAACATGCACACAATGTACATTAAAATAAGGAAAAAACATATTTAGATTAAATTTTAAAAATTCTTTCAAAAGAAATTATCTACAATTTTTTTAATCTTAATCTCATAGAGCTCATGTCATACCACATAGTACCCAATTAAAGGACATGGCATACTTCGCTTTTCAATGAAATTAGGAGGCTATATATACCTTCTCTATTAAATTTCTAATTAGAAACACATAATTAACATCTATTTGGTTCATTTTTCAATCATATTAGAAATGTCCCATCAAAAATTGACCATAATCATCATTACAACTAGAAAAAGAAAAATGAATACATCAATATAATTATTGTATTTAACCACAAATATCATTTTACACTTATCAATTGAACTACTATATTATACTATTTATTTTTAGTTGCTATCTTTTAATATATAAGTATATGTACCAACTCACATGTGCCTACTTTTGTAATTTTCATGTTCTCTCAACATAAAACTTTCCCATTTTTATTTTGGTTTAATAGAAAATTATTTTCACTCTTATATGCCTATTTAACTAGTATTTTAACACATTGTTAGAAATACACACTTGACCTCATAATTTGGTGAGTTGATGGGTGTTTTCCTTACTCTTTTTACTTATTTATATTAAAGGACAATTGATTGTATAGACATAGATGTAAATGTAGGAGTTGAGAATCTAACTCTGATAATGTGCCAAGATCACCTGTAGTGCAAATAGCTTGCTGAAGAGAAACCTAGGGAGCAAAGAGCTTGAAGAAAATACTGCACAAGAATATTTCACAATAGGAAATTAGAATTGCTATGTGAAAATGGAATTGGAATGAATTTACAATGAGAGAGAGACCGCTTATAAAGGCCTCATGGAAGCTTGTAGAACAAGTTAGAATGAGGTAGAAGATAACGTTGACAACTGAGCACACATCCACAAAAGGTGGAAAAGATAAGTATGCTAAAGGGAACAAACTCCAGTGTTGTCAAAAACTAACCTCAACTACATGCATTAACCTAAGTGAAGGAAGGAAGGCCTCAACCAATCCCACCCAGGACAACTGCCATAACCCCAAGCATTGACCATAGCTAAAGAAAGAAAGGTGATGCAAAAGGTTTAGTGAAGATGTCTGCAACCTGACCAACGGTAGGAATATACTCCAATGCAATAACACCATCCTAGATCAACTGACAGATGAAATTCATATGCAACTCAATTTTCTTGGTACGTTGATGTTCCACTGGGCTGTGTGAAATGTGGATGACACTCTAATTATCACGCCAAAAAATAGTAGGACGATCGGGAGGAAATCCAAACTCAGTCATCAACTGACAAAGCCATAAAGCCTCCTGACTAGCAAGAACTATGGCCTTGTACTCAGTGTCTGTAGATGAAAGTGCTCAAGCGTGCTACTTCTTGCATGACCATGTGATGACATCGAAGTCAAGGCAAAAGACAAAGCCAAAAGTAGATTTTCGATCATCGACATCATCGGCCCAATCTGAGTCAGTGTAGCCAACAATGTGTGGAGTCCCTGTAGTATAGTGAATGCCATACATGAGTGTGCCCTGAATGTAGCATAGAATACACCTGGCAGCTTGCCAATGACTCTCATGAGGGCCTTGAGAAAATTGAGAGACTAGGCCAATCGCAAAAGAAAGATCAGGGTGGGTGTGTGTCAGGTACAAAAACCAACTGTCGATATAAAGTAGCATCCATGGTAGGTGAGGAGTAGGAGGTAGACAGAGTAACACCTGAATGAAATGGTGTAGGAGCAGCCTTACAATCAAGCATGTGAAAGTGACAAAGCATGTCAAGAGCATACTTCTACTGATACACAAAAATGCCAATAGGAGACTAATGAATCTAAAGACCAAGAAAGTAGTCCAACAAACCAAAATCAGTCATCTCAACCTAGTCCATCAGTGCACACTTAACATCCTGGAGCATGGATGACAAACTACCTATAAGGATAAGATCATCAACATACAAAAAAAGAATCAGAATCTCATCACCAAGACGTTGAATGTACATTGTGGGATTGGAATGGCAGTGAGTGAAGCCTATAGATAGCAGAAATGAGTCCATCTTCTCATACCAAGCCCTAGGGGCTTGTTTAAGACCATACAATGAACGTCAAAGCCTATAAACCAAGGTGGGATCCTGCACAAAACTTGGAGTTTGCTCCATATAAATCTCCTCTATGATATCACCATGTAGGAAGGCACTTTTCACATCCATCTAATAAACTAACCATCCCTATGAAGCTACGAGGGATAAGACAAGGTAGATAGAATTCATCTTGGTGATAGGGGCAGATGTCTCAAAGTAATCAACACCCTCGGCTTGCAAAAAACCCTTCGCAAAAAGACGAGCCTTATGCTTATCAATAGAGCCATCAATAGCATAATTAGTGTAGTAAATCCACTTACAATGCACTAGTTTTCTCCCCTTAGGAAGAGAACAAAGATCCCATGGGCGAACCCACAATAGTGGGTTACACTTTTTCGGAGGAAGAAATTCCTTCAAAATTGTGAAGGATAATTTTTTTGCCTAAAAACTTTCGATAGAAAGTACCAATATAGTTTCTATCGAAACTAGTTTGTACCCTAGTTTCTGTTGGCATAAAGTTATTTTCCATTAGTGACAACACTCATCTCACAGTTCTAATTGAGCACTAAAGACACAGTTCAAACCAAGCACTGGAGACACAGTTCAAACCAAGCACTGGAGACACAGTTCAAACCGAGCATCAAAGATACAGTCCAAACCAAGTGACGAAGCACTTAGTGTTAACCGAGTGAAGACACACTTAGTGTTTACCAAGTGAAGATACACTTAGTATTAACCGAGTGAAGATGCACTTAGTGCTAACTCAGTGAAGATGCACTTAGTGTTAACCGAGTGAAGATGCACTTAGTGTTAACCAAGTGAAGATGCACTTAGCATTAACTGAGTGAGGAAGCACTCAGTGATGACCTAGTAAAGAAGGACTCAGTGATAACTGAGCTCTGGAGGTTAGCAAAGAAATTAGTTTCTACCGAGTGACACTATATCTACTGAGTCACCATTGGTTACTGAGTTCCAGGCAACGTTGTATGACTAGTATGAACCGAGCCCCTACCTCTATCGAGTGCATGACAAAGCCAAGTAACGTAGTGGATGACACGTATCAGAAGGTCATCAAGTTTGTTTGAAGAACCCGAGTTTATTTCACTATTTGGCCGACTCAGTTATATTTTGTTTACTTGTGTTTGGCCGACCTTGCATGAATAATTATTGGAATGGCATATATATGTAATGTATTATATCATTCAAAATATAGATAGATTGATACAAGAAAGATATAGAATATTGCACAAAAGAGGGACATAAGATATGATATGCTAATTCATCAGCAGTAAAGAATACTCAGCAAGGTCTACAAGAAGCAGAAATGATTTCATCAATCACAGAAGGTGATCTACAATAAAGAATCCAGTCAAGTTGTAAGTTGATCTATTGTTTCATCCTAACAAGTGAATCATTCTTGTAAATCCTTTAATAGGGTAGACTTAACCGTCTTTATTCAAATCTCCTAACAGAGTGCATACTTGTAAAGTATGTTTGTAAATCCTCTAACAAGGTGGATCTAGCAATCCTCTGTGCTCCTGACAAGGCAGATCAGGAGAAGTGATCATTGTAATCCTTAACTGGCCAACTTCATACTGCAGTAACAAAGCTTTGTGAGTATCATCCCCACCCTAGTTTTACTTTCTATTTTGGAAGGTTTCTGGGTCACCAAATCTCTGTGCATATATGGTTTAAATGTTTAATAGTTCTTTTATGCAGTAGGCTAGATGAGTAAATGTTGTATATAGTTATTCTGAATTGACTTAAAAGTTTTATGGTTACTGATTCACCCCTCCCCTCTCAGTAACCTATTATATCTTGAATATTTCCAACAATTGGTATCAGAGCTTTTGGTTCTCAGGACAAAGTTTGATAGCTTGAGCAAAGATCTAAGTTATGGAGATATTCAGACTGGAGAAAGTTATTGAAAATGAAAAGTTGGATCTAGAAATGGCCATGGTTCAACTCAAAGAAGAAAAGGAGTGTCTTTCTCAATCCCTAAAAAGAAGAAAGGAACTTGCAAGACAAATGAATGACCATCACTATGTTGAAGAAAAAATTGAATATTTGTTACCATCAAGTAGTTCAGAAGAAGCTGACAAGGCAATCAAAGAACTTCTAGAAAAGAATGGATCTCTACAAGAAGAGGTAAGAAAGCTTAAAAGAGAGCAAGAAATACAGTCAATTAGGCTATGTGAAGTTTTGGAACAAAGAAACAAAGCACAAAAAGAATTGGAAGATAATCAATCTCATCAGCATGAAGACCTTATAGACCAACTCTCTAATGCAAATGAAGAAATCAGGATTCTTAGAGTACAAAATGAAAGTCTACATAATGATTTAAGAACTAAGAGACAAATCAATGAAAGCTTGGAAAATGATCTAATCTCTGAAAGGAAATTCAATGAAAGAATGATGAAATCCCAAGTAGATATGAATCAATTAAATCAACAAAATGAGGAAAATATTTATAGACATAAAGGTAAAGTTGGTCTTGGTTACAAGGAAGAAGGTGAATCCTCTAAACAAGGTGAACAAAGGAATCAAAAACCCACTTGTAATCACTGTGGCAACTCAGGTCATACATCAAACAAATGCTGGAGCAATGGAAAAGCAAAATTCAATGGTAAATGCTTCAATTGCAATCAACATGGTCACAAAGAAAATGAGTGCAAAGAAAAACAAAATTTTGAAGGAAACTATCACAAATGCAAAAAACATGGTCACAAGGCATTCCAATGCAAATCCAAATCATTCAATCCAGCTGAACAACTTGTCAAAGCCATATTTGGATGGGACTATAACACCGGGTGCAGATGTCACTATTGTGGAGAATATGGGCATACTGGCATAAATTGTGCAAGACATCACCTAAGGAAGAAGGAAACTACTGTAAGGTGTTATACATGTACAGAACTTGGTCATATAGCTAGAAATTGTATGAATATAGAAAGAATTGAAGATGAAAAGAAAATCAAAGCAGAAAACATCCAGAAGCAAATGAAGCAACAATGGATTCCTAAACCTACTGAACAAGATAAGTCAAGCAATGGCAATGCCACTCAAGAAATGAGTGACTCCATCATTTCCAATTAACATTCATAAAAGAAAGTATTCAACTACATCCTCCAAGAATCATCCTAAGCAGTTCCAAAGGAAGAAAAATGATCAGATTAGTATTCAGATACACTTTGATCCCAAATTGGTTCAAGACTCTACCGAGTTTAGTCGGGTGAAATAAAGTTTCATTTACCGAGTTATATCAACCGAGCAAGGTTAGTTTGTGACCTTACCGAGTTAGGTCGGTACATCAATGTTTTCTTTTGATCACCGAGTTGATAGTATATACCGAGCAAATGGATGACAACCAGTCATTTCATCTACCATTTTACCAAGCATTTATGATGAATTTTTTCGTCAAAAAGGGCAAAATTTGATCTCATTCTTCACTACAAACTTTGAGCTAAGTTATCTTTTGCGATTCCAGAGTAAGCTTAAAGCAATTTCGAGCAAATTTTAAAGGGCGAAAGAATCTGTTCAAAATTTCTCTTCACTTATTGAGTAGCAATGGCATCCAGAAGTAGCAGCTCTAAGGCAAAGAGAGGCTCAGAAATGCTGGTTAAAGGTGTGGAATGGAAGGCGCCGAACTTCAAATTGGCACCAGCAATTGCAGAATCTCTTGACCCTAATGGTGCTTAGTCTCAAATTCCTCCAAAGGCACTCCTTGTAAATGACATTCACTCTCATTTAAAATGTTCCATTCAAGAACTTGGAAACCTAGAAATTGATAATGCCCTAGGAGAAATGAGTGTAGATGGAAATTTGAAACCCGAGCATAAGCATCTTGAAACAAAAGGGTTAACCCACATTTCACATTTGCCAAGGAATTTTCAAATTAAATGGGTTAGGTATGTACTCAGTCGAGTTCACAATGGGCAATTGTGGTTAGAGCAACCAGTGCTTATCACAAAGAAAATGATTAACAAGATTATTGGCCTTCCCATGTTGAGAAAAGCTAAGACTACCAAAACCATAGGTTGGGAAGAATTGCAAAGGCTAACCCAAGAATTATGGGATGGTAGAGGACTTAAGCACAGTACAGTAGCTGACGCTGAATTAAGATTTGGTATTCACGTCATTGCTCATAAAATTTACAGTTCGAGCCGTCCAAACAGTGTACCTTGTGAAGGAGTAGATTTAGCATATAAGGTAGTAAAGAAGAATGTTGAGTTTGATCTGTCTGAATTGCTTTTGTCTCAATTCAATAAAAATATGGAAAGCATAAGGACTTCAAAGAAAAACTCCTGCAAATTTGGTTCACTTTTGATCTATTTATTTTTCTATGTTCAAAAGTCTTTTCCAACAAAAGGATCAGTAGTATGGAGAAAAGAAATTCCCGTTCTTTATCAAATAAATGAGTTCATTGCAGAGTTAGGTGAAAATTTTGATAGTTTTTTGGATAATTACTTTGAAGATTTTAAGGAGAGAATGAAAAATAGGTTCTGGAGTCCACCAAAATTGGTTGAGGAATATAAAGAAGATGTATGCTTTATGGTAGATTGTGACAAAGTATACATACATGCAGTTAGGCCCCGAGTTGCATGGGTGAAACCTCTTCCTTATGAGGTCAATATTGATGAAACCAGAGATATCATAGAAGCACTGGTGAATGAACCAGTAGACCCAAAGCAACCAGTCTTTGGAACTTATGATGAAGCTAAGGCCAGAATTTAGCTTTCAATCAAAATCCCTCAGGTCATTAGCAAAGGAAAGAGGAATATTGCAAAGCTAAAAATAGAACTTGGTCCTCTGATGATTACTGAAGGGAAAGGAGAAGATGATGAAGAAGAAGAGGAAACCGAGTCAGAAAAAGCAGAGGAGCCTCAACAGAAGAAAGGTAAGGTGATTATCACCAAACCTAAAAAGCAAGCTACTGCAGTCTTCTCCAGGAGAACAAGGCAGGGGAAGAAGGAACCTGTACTTGTCAAGCCTCCACTCACATTTGAGAAAAGGTTGAAGCAATTAGAAGAAGGTACTAGCTTCACAAACTTCAAATCATTGAAGTTTGAGACAAGAACAGAACAGGAGAAAATGCAGATTGAGGAATTGGTATTGTATAAAATGGGAAGATGGAAATACTCTCCGGACGAGATTGCCTCTTAGATCCCTAAAGAACTATTGGAGAGGTTGCAACCAAGATGGGAAATTGCAATTGAAACTGTCAAGGATATCTTTGAGCAAACCCTGAAAAATCTCCTGCCGAGTCTCACTGATGCAAAAGTGAAGAAATCACTGAAAGATCATGAAGGTTATATGATGATTAGATTCCACAATTGTTTGATACTAATCAAAGATATTGAGCATGTTGTAAATGATGCAACAAACATGTGGAAACATATCTATCATCTACATAAATCCAGTGAGGATATTGTTGAAATCAAGGACAATGATAGCAGTGATGATGATGCTATTGAAGATATTCCAGGGAAACTTCATTCAATGATGATAAATGTGGAGGAAGAAGAAAAGGAAGATGAAATGGAGGAAGAAGACAAGGAAGATGAAATGGAGGAAGAAGAAGCTGAACAAGCTAAGGAGGAAGATGATCCTGTAAAAATTGCAGCCAAAGTCATTGCATCTCTTCCTCACTCTCCACCTAAAGTAGCTACATCAACTGTGGAGATAGCTTCTATTGGTGAGATTGTGTGCACAATAGCTTCATCAATTGCTCAATCCTCATCTGTCTCCTCTTAGCTCCTGGTACCATCTATGCAAGTGTCTACTACTTTATTAACCAAGCTGCATCCATCTTCATTGACCAAGTCATCATTAGCTACAGCAGTAAGTTCATCAAGCATATCAACTTCTACTATAGAGTATACAGTAAGTGTACCCACTGTTACTTCAATTTTGACAATTTCATCTGCTCCAATTTTTGCATCTGTTCCCATTCCAACCTGTACATCAATCTTAGGAGGAACATCAATTTTTGATACTGTTAGCACTTCTCCCAGTCTTCCTCTAGTCAGTCCTATTCCAGTTTTGTTAGCTAGTCCAACCTCATCAACTATTGTTTCAGTTTCAAAGGGAAAAGGTGAAGTCACTGCAGGAAAAGCAAAGAGATACGTGTTTTCCAGTAAGGCAGTGGATGAGGAAATAGACTTGGATAAGGACATTGTCATTCCTAAGATAGATCTGGATAATGCATCAGTCGATGAAATGAGATTGATTAGTCAACTATTAGATCAGAAGGCAAGGCAAAAGCAACTGAGGCATGAAAGAGACCAGGAATATAGTATTATTGAAAGTGCTAAGAATATTCTAATAGAGGCTATAGGTGTTGAAGTAGATTCTACTCAACATATTTTGATTTAGTTAGAAGAGGCTATATATAAATTCAATGAGGATACCTCCAGCCAAGAAAAATTGATTGAAAAGGTAGAGAAGAAATTTGACAATAAGGTGCTTGAGCACATTGCTCAGCATATTGCATTAAAATAGGTAGAATTGTCTACAATTTTGAGTGATTTTGAACATTCTTTTAGCAATGTAACTTCACTTTTTCGCAGACTTTGTGATGTTACCGAGTATACTAACAAAATCAAAGAAAAGTTGAATAAAATTGATGAGGATATGAAGGTCAGTGCCCAAATGTTGCAACGTGACCACAGTTCAAGTTCATCCCATCATCTCAAAATAAGATTTCCGTCAGAGAAATAGGCAGAATTGTTGAGAGAGGAAGAAAGGATCAGGAGTACTCTGATTGACATCCAAAATATGATCCTTCCTATCATGGACACAATGCAGAAGCATATTGCCCATTCCAAAACATTGATTCATGACAAAAACTTTTCAATTGCAGATCATATGATTGAACTCTCTGTAGAAGTTCAAATAACACTCTCCACTGGCAAACTTTTGCAAGAAAATTGGGATAAGACATTGGCTCTTATTCTCATGGTACATTTTGAGTTTATCTCTCATTTTGGAATCTCTGTGTAAATATATATTGTCTAATTTGGCATTATTGGCAAAAAGGGGGAGATAGAACACTCCAAGAGATAATTGTGCAAGAAATATGTGTAATGACTTGTAGATACTATGCATATTGTATGGGGGAGATACATGTAAGAAAGATATGTGTAATAAGACTTGCAAAGATCAATTTTGAAAATTCAGAACTGTATGTCAATTTTTGCACATAAACTTTGAACCATAATTTTTTTTGTCACTAATGCCAAAGGAGGAGATTGTTGGCATAAAGTTATTTGCCATTAGTGACAACACTCATCTCACAGTTCTAACCGAGCACTAAAGACATAGTTCAAACCAAGCACTGGAGACATAGTTCAAACCAAGCGTCGAAGATACAGTCCAAACTGAGTGAAGAAGCACTTATTGTTAACTGAGTGAAGATACGCTTAGTGTTAACCGAGTGAAGATACACTTAGTATTAACTGAGTGAAGATGTAGTTAGTGCTAACCAAGTGAAGATGCACTTAGTGTTAACCGAGTGAAGATGCAGTTAGTGTTAATTGAGTGAAGATGCACTTAGCATTAACTTAGTGAGGAAGCACTCAGTGATGACCTAGTAAAGAAGGACTCAGTGATAACTGAGCTCTGGAGGTTAGCAAAGAAATTAGTTTCTACCGAGTGACACTATATCTACTGAGTCACCATTGGTTACCGAGTTCTAGGCAACATTGTATGACTAGTATGAACTAAGCCCCTACCTCTACCGAGTGCATGACGATGTCAAGTAACGTAGTGGATGTCATGTATTAGAAGGTCATCAATTCTGTCTAAAGAACCCGAGCTTATTTCACTATTTGGCCGACTCAGTTATATTTTGTTTACTTGTGTTTGGCCAACCTTGCATGAATAATTATTGGAATGGCATATATATATGTAATATATTATATCATTCAAAATATAGATGGATTGATACAAGGAAGATATAGAATATTGCACAAAAGAGGGACATAAGATATGATATACGAATTCATCTGCAGTAAAGAATACTCAGCAAGGTCTACAAGAAGCAGAAATGATTTCATCAATCACAGAAGGTGATCTACAATAAAGAATCCAGTCAAGTTGTAAGTTGATCTGTTGGTTCATCCTAACAGGTGAATCATTCTTGTAAATCCTTTAACAAGGTAGACTTAACTGTCTTTATTCAAATCTCCTAATAGAGTGCATACTTGTAAAGTATGTTTGTAAATCCTCTAACAAGGTGGATCTAGCAATCCTCTGTGCTCCTGACAGGGCAGATTAGCATAAGTGATCATTGCAAGCCTTAACTGGCCAATTTCATACTGCAATAACGAAGCTTTGTGGGTATCATCCCCACCCCAGTTTTACTTTCTATTTTGGAAGGTTTCTAGGTCACCAAATCTCTGTGCATATATGGTTTAAATGTTTAATAGTTCTTTTATGCAGTAGGCTAGATGAGTAACTGTTGTATATGGTTATTCTAAATTGACTTAAAAATTTTATGGTTACTGATTCACCCCTCCCCTCTTAGTAACCTATTATATCTTGAATATTCCAATAGTTTTGATCGAAACTAAGTAAATGGAAGAAAAGGGTCCTTAATAGTTTCGATAGAAACTAAATACTTTCGATCGAAAGTATTTAGGACATAAAATTAACCTAAATAGTTTTGATAGAAACTAGTTAGTTTCTATTGAAACTAAATATTAATAGTTTGTATCAAAACTATGTAAAAAAATTTGATAGAAAGTTAGTTTCTATCGAAACTAGAAAACTAGATGTCTTTTGCAAATTCTATAATAGTTTCAATTGTTTTCATGGCTTCCAGGCTCAATTACTAGGTCTAGATGGAGCACTGAAATCATGTCATTTTTCATGATAGAAGTACTCTTAACAAGCTTTCTAATGACTATTAATTTGATACATTTTGAATTTGTTAGGTATATGTTTTTGCATGTGAATTGAACAGAGATTCGTTCTAAAAAATAAATTTTTATATTGAATGCTCATGGAAAAATAGTAACTAAGAGAAAAAAAAAAATGAAAAATAACTACAGTCTTTGTATTCAAGTCCTCTATCAATGAAAAAAAGAAAATTTGAAATCAGGTAAATATATAATAAGTTACATGTGTCAAAACCCATGTATGTCCAAATTCATGTTATGTGAATTTTAAACGCTAATAAAATATGAAATACTAAGGATAAAAACATCAGATCACCTCTATGATTTTGGTATGGATGTTAGAAAACTAAATTTGAAAGAATCACATTGATATCTATTGTAAAAAAAAAGTTATGTGTGTAAAAAACAATGTCACTTTTTAAAAACCAGGTTTTTGATAACATACCAGCTTTCATGGGAGAAAAAATAATTCAATCAAATCAAGTCAAATTTGTTTTTTAAAAATATATTTAAATTCTACACAAAAAATCCTAAAATAATCTAGTTTAGTTCATCTTCAAATTCCTAACTGTTAAATGACAATTTGCATCTGAAATTGAAAGTTTTCTTGAAAATTCATAGTTCATTGTCAGTTTAGGAAAAAAAGTGTAACCCACTATTGTGGGTTCACCCCCATGTGTGGTTCTTCTTCAAAGAAGAATATTCCTCCTTCATTGCACTGTCCCATTCTAAATGTCCTGTCACTTCTACAAAAGTCTGAGGATTAGTACTAACAGTGTGAGTGAGTAGACTGGAACCTATAGTGTGAGAGCAGGTGCGACAGGAAGTGGATGGGTCAACAGCTAGAGATCTTGCAGCCTCAATAGTAGCTCGACCCATTTAGGCATCTGGGGAGGATCTTATTATGGAGTTATATTAGGATCACCATGATCATCATCCTCATCCTCCATGAAACAAAATGGAGATGAAGAGGTAGTAGTGGGAGCTAGAGGAGACACTGGACGCGAGGAATGAATTGCAAGAGGGCTCTCATCAAACTGGACATCCCATCGAAATAGGACCTCTCTGGAATCAAGATCAAATAACCTATAAGCCTTTACATCCTTGCAGTAGCCAACAAAAATCAATCGTCAGCTCGTCAATTCCATTGCTTTCCTCTGAGCATTAGGTACAAATGCATATGATGTATTCCCAAAAAATCTGAATGATGACACATCAAGCTTGACATGGGACCAAGCCTCCTAAGGAGTCATATGTCGAAGTGCCTTGTGAGGCATCTGATTCTAAATGTAGTTGGCACAATTGGCTGCCTCTACCCAAAAACATGAATCCATGGACCTAGACTGAATCATGCAATTTTCCATCTCTCGAAGGGTTTTGTTCTTTCTCTTGGCCACACCATTCTGCTGAGGAGTATAGGGTATTGAAAGCTAATGCTAAAGACCATGCTCAGAACATAAATATCTGAAAGCTTGGTTCACATACTTCCTCCCATTATCAGTGCATATGTGCCAAATAGAAAGCCCAAACTGCTTCTCTACAAATGCCTTGAAAACTTGAAATGAGTCGAAAGCATAAGAATTGTACTTAAGAAAGTACACCCATGTGTGTCTGGTGAAGTCATCAATGAATGTAAGCACATATCTAGCACTCCAAAAAAGGAGTAGGAAATTATATGAGGTCACTATGAATCAACTCTAAAGGTGCTAAAGCATGAGTGGCTCGTCCATGTGGAAAAGAATCCCTATGTTGCTTGCCAAGTGCACATCCCTGACAAACACCATCTGGACAGGAAATCAGGGGAAGCCCAAGAACAAGTGCCTGTGTACTTATCTGCTGAAGATATTTATAATTGACATGCCCAAAATATTCATGCAAAAGTCTGCTTACCGAATCTGCATGTGCACCTAAACATGAACCTATGTCATCAAAAGACTCAAATCTATCAAATCTGTAGAGGTGTGATGCAGTGTCAACACTCCCAGTGGCCACAATCATCACTAGATCATGCAAGTCCTAAATAATCACATCATGTGGTGAGAACTCGATTGCCTTCCCAAAGCCAGAGTGTAAAATCCAATAGACAGATAAAAGGTTCATCAAAATATTAGGAACACAAAGTACATCCTGAAGAGAGCCCCCGGCCAAAGCAATAGTGCCAGAACCCAAAATTGAAAGTTGTGAAGAGTTCCCAACTGCAATTTGTGTGGTGGCACAAGAAGCAAGTGAAGTAATCAACATAGGAGTGTTTTTTAAGTGGTGAGAAGCCCCAGAATCAAGAATCCATAAAGGCACTGAAGTCGTAGCTTGTGTAGAAAGAGCATGACCTTTCTTTGCAGGTGGAGATGAAGAATGAGGAGCTGAAATGTGATGCTCCTTCATGGCTTCCTCTAAAGCCTCTAATATTTTCCCACACCTAGAAACTGAGTGTCCATCTTTCCCACAAAAATTGCAGTTCTCACTCAATTTCTTCTTGGTCTTAGAGGTAGACTCACCCGACTTTGAAGAATCTTTACCCTTGGAAGGGTTTGCTGGAGGATTAGTTGGAGGCTTAGGATCAGATTTTGATGTGTCTTTCTTTGATTTTCCTTTCTTCTTTGATTTCCCCTTAGAATTTTGAGCAACCAAAGATTGGCTGGAAGAGCTAGAGCCATCCACCTGCTGGATCTTTGCCTATCCCTAGTCAACCTGTCACAAAATGTCTCAAATGTTGGCATCCTATGTCTATCTCCAAGGGCATCCATGGTGGAGTAGAAAGTAGAAGAAAACACCTGATATTGCCCCTTTAGCTTTGAAAGTATCAAAAATATGCACTCATTATCCATTTTGTTCTTCCCACATCCTTGTAAAATTGCACGTAGGGATTTGAACTTCATCAAAAAGTGCTTAATGGTGGGAAAGTTTCTTGGTGACAAAGATGTCAATTCTGCATCCAACTGAAGTGCTCAAAACTCATTCACCTATCCAAACAAAGTTTGAAATTTTTTCCAATAAGCCCGTGGAGTAGTCAAACCATCCAGGTGAAATAACAGACTGTCTGAAATGTTGAGTGCAATCAATCCCATGGCTTCATCCATTTTGTTCCTATGCTGTAGAACCTCAAAAGGGCACGTAAGAACTGGCTAATTCTCATCTGGGCAAGACCATAGACCTCTTGACATGAGAAGCCTAGTCATTTGTGCCTTCCAAGTGTGGTAGTTGTGTGGTGTGAGACGGGTCACAGATGAATTCATCATTGAGAGAAATAAGAAGATGGAAGTAGAAGGGTCTTAACTGAAGTAAATTATAGAAAAGAAAGACACACCCCCCATAAGCGTACAAGAATATCTCCCAAATACCACAAAAACAACTATAGAAAGCAAAAAATTGGAAAAGAACCTGGATTTGTTGATGTAGAATAGGAGGAAACACAAGCCTCTACTTTGACACCACAAATGGAAGCTCAAAAAAACTTGAAATCTTATGAAACCAGCACCAATGTCTCCATCTCTAAGTCAGCTTTCTGATGCTTCTTTCGGATCAGAAAAAGACCTTCGTATGCTCAAGCTATAGCCAAAAAATCATCTGCTACTCCAAAAATCAATCATTGCCAGAAAATGATGTTAGCAGCCAGAATGATGATGTAAGTTGTTATAAAGGTGATTTTAGTAGACAAAAAAGTGACATCAGCAGGTTTTCTAGCTAAGATGACATTAGCATCGTACGATTCCTAAAAAAATACATCAATTATCCAAAAATGATGTAGCTTGCCAAAAAAGTGACGTCACTGGCTGGAGTGGCCGCAGGGCGAAAGAGCAAGGGAAATCATTGATGGCGGTGGCACTTGGGAGGAAAACTCGTTGGTGCCACTGGTGGTGGTTGGCCTCTAATTGAGCACGAGTGGCACGCAAGTGGCGCGCTAGAGGCAAAGACCTCCGGTTGCACTACAGTGTCTACCACCGGCGGAGCGCTGCTTAGGAGGTGTGCTAGTGGCACATGGGTGGCCTTGTGGTGCCACAATAGCACTGCTACGGTGGTGCACCTTTTTAAATTAAAAATTTTTTTTTTTTTTGCTCCAAAATTCTGTACGGATACCTGGAGGCAAAAAAAAATTCCAAAAAAATGCGTGAAGCCAAAAACGAAATTTTTTATATGAATCTTAGCTGTAAACGGTGTTTCGGATCCAATGGTAGCATCCGTTTGGGCTAAAAGTGCTCCAAAAATTTGATCTAGCCCTGATTTGAAGAAAAATTGCACAAACAAACTAGAATTTGTGACTTCAAATTACGGCTTCAAAAATCCTTCCAACATGAAGCAGCAGGGAGGCTCTGATACCATGTAGAAGTTGAGAATCTAACTTTGATAATGCGCCAAGATCACTTGTAGTGCAAATAGCTTGCTGAAGAGAAACCTAGGGAGCAAAGAGCTTGAAGAAAATACCGCACAAGAATATTTCACAATAGGAAATTAGAATTGCTATGTGAAAATGGAATTGGAATGAATTTACAATGAGAGAGAGACCGCTTATAAAGGCCTCATGGAAGCTAGTAGAACAAGCTAGAATGAGGTAGAAGATAAGGTTGACAACTAAGCACACATCCACAAAAGGTGGAAAAGATAAGTATACTAAAGGGAACAAACTCTCATGTTGTCAACAACTAACCTCAATTACATGCATTAACCTAAGTAAGCTTAAGCAATAGAATAAATAATTAAAAATTAATTAATTAATTATTTACTCTAACAGTAAAGTCTTAAACACATGGGAAAAAAGAGCACATGAGAAAAAAAGATTTGGCACAAATTATATATACAAATACACAATATCTTTATTCATCTCTCATGATAATTACACATTGCAGACTATTTTAAATCATTACATTATGCATTATAGAGGTTGCAACTTCTAATGATAACATTCTTTCTTATTTTTTATTTCGTACATTATTTAATGCATTCATTATTCATTATTCCTTCAACAATTAGTGCTATTAATTTCTTGTATAATAGTTTCTAGTGTGCTTTGTTTGTACCTTGGGTCAGCCCCCTCTTGTTGCTTTTTAAATTCAAAAACAATTATACTAATAGTTCAGAATCTACAAAAATATTAATTTTATACTACATTTTAAATCTTTATCATCTTTAATTAAAATATTGCTTGTATGGAAGGAATAATTAAAAAATATGCTATATTCTAAATCTTTATTTAAACTAATAGTGCCCAAAATTAAAACATTAACTCATGCTACATTCTACATCTTTACCACCTTTAATTAATATGATGCTAAAATTGTGAATTTGAGCATCACTTATCTCAAAAATAGAAACATCCAAATGTGCACAAAGAACCATCAAAGCATAATAGATTTTTTAGTAGCTGAGGCACACATGTAGGCAATACACAAAATAGAGATTTACCACACCATAAAAGAGAGGTTGATAACATTGGATAACATTGATTGGAAGAGCAATCACCAGTGTGGACAAGCACACAAATTCCATTGGGGTATTGAAAGAAAAATTTCATCAATTTTGCTAATGCACTCATGGTGTTTCTAGCGGGAGCTATTGATTGGAGTGTTAGCATCCAACAAACTATAGTAAAGTTAGCTTTTTGCTAAATATAAAAGAAAATGTGGATAAGAGTCACGATTCATAACAAGGGGCGCATGTGCCAAAGTTCTTGTCTTCAAACTTTTATGGTTGACTAAAGTAGCTTTTGGTTAAAATATAGTGTGTTTAATTTAATAACTATAACAAATAACTATTAATGAAAAATATAATACTATAGAGCTAAACTATATTAAATTACAATATATAGTTAGTATATTATTAAATTATATAATAACAATGATATATATTAATTAAAGCTTTAAAATAATATATAAATAAATATTATAGTATCATGGTAAATTAAAATTAGATGACATCCTAAAGAACATTTATCATACCAAAAATATTTACCAACTAATTATATATAAAATATAGATAAAATTATATTATTATTTTTTATAAGAGTTAAACTAATTAATTTAATTATTAAGTTGTTTATTATATCTTGTTTAAGTGTTAAATTCATCCAATTCAAGAAGCTCTTATTCTTAAGCTTAAATTACTTATTAATATGTGACTTTGTGTTTTGCATCCATTTGGCATCATTTGTAAATTTGACATTAAATTTGAAAACAACATGATTATATAAATTAGGCCACTAGTATTTTAGGGCCTTTAATTAACCATGGCACACCAATTCAAAGGCATGCGGGATATTTCAATTACCCACTTTTGCAAGGGGAGCAAGCTATTAATAGCTGTCGAGATTTTTAGGGAGATTTTGTATTGGGATGTGATGTCCCTGATTCATCATGTACAAGACTGATAAATGGACCATGGAAGGTAGGAAATTTTGAATTATAAATAAATTGATAAATGTTTGTAGATTTCAAAAGAAAGTAATATTTATTATTAATATTTTATTTAATTATGTTGTGTATGAATAATACAAATAATGATGTATGAGCTAAATTTTTATCACTTCAATTCATATGAGTTCTTATTCATAAACTATCCTAAATAATAAATGTGTTTAAAATAAGAAATATATTTAACTCTATATTTGATTAAAATATCTATATTTGAATAACATTTTACAAATTACAAAAATAAACATTAACTAAAATTGATTTTCTTTTATTTTTTAAAGTTTATCCATTGTCACAAATGTGGAAAAGATAAACTTGCAATTAATGCATTCATTAATAGAGGTGGTAGAAAAATGATAGTTTTTTATAAAAGTTTATCCACTTGTCACAAATGTGGAAAATATAAAGTTGCAATTAATGCATTCATTACTAGAGGTGTTGGAAAAAATATTTGTATTTTTGTTGAAGAAAATTGATTTTTTTCATTGCCTTTTTTATCATGAGCTAATACAATTTTTAAAAAATTGTATTTTTCAATTCCAAAAAATCATGCAAATTAATATAGCTTTTGCAAACATTACTATATTTTGAAATTTTTAGATTATGCTAACTAATATTGAACCTTATGATTCCATTAATTTCCTGCCAAAGGAAAGAACTAATAATTATTAGTATTACTTAAATTAGTTGTTTTATAACCAAATTTCTAGCTCCAAACTCTAGTGGAGTAGGAGTATCATGAAAAATAGTTATTTAGAAATAATGCAAAGGAATTTTTCCCAATACTGATAAATAATTTAGGTCTGACTGGTAAGTCCAATGTACATCACCATCAAAGAGATTCAATAAGAGTAAAGGTGAAAGATTTAATTAGTAATCAGAATTAAATAATATATAAAGAATGGGTTTTCATTTCTTGTTGTAAATTTAATTTTTAATGCAAATTAGGAAATTATTTTTTTATAGATTAAAACATAATGATATATCATTTTATCAAAGAGAAGTAAACATATACCTTAAGCCATCTAGGCTAACTTGGTGCACCTATAACTCATAATTTTTATATCAAACTTTTCTATTAGTGTATAT
Source organism: Cupressus sempervirens (assembly GCA_028749045.1). Classification (NCBI taxonomy): domain Eukaryota; kingdom Viridiplantae; phylum Streptophyta; class Pinopsida; order Cupressales; family Cupressaceae; genus Cupressus; species Cupressus sempervirens. Next base: position 639,866,805 of record CM053791.1, read on the forward strand.
GTGATCGACTATTAGTACCTTTTTATGGCAGTAATTGGGGGGAAAGCTAGTGGTTATTGGAAGTTTTGATGCGGTAGAAATGTGTACATGGATGTAACAGACTCGTTTCCTCTACTCCTTTTATTATTATTATAAATTTGTGTCCTTCTATTAAAATTAAAATGTCAACTAAATGATTTACAACATGATGAATCTCATATCCTTGTTGTATCGAGAATGACTTAAAATCACTTAGACATATCATACTATAAATTACTCCAATTCTAGAGTTACAACTTATTATTTGAATCCAAGTGCTAACAAGGATGAATATCTTGTTAATGATATCACAAAGTAATGAAGGTATTCTCTGATACCACTAATGAAGGGGCCCACAACCCTTACCAACTTGTAATCACAGAAACAATAATATGGAGTCAAAGACAAGACAAAATGCTTCACAAAGCATACTTTTATTATACTTGAAAATGCTTACAACATCAACAAGATGATATCATAGATATGACTTCTTTCAAAAAAAATGTTACAAATGCAGCAACATAAGAGAAATCCCAAATAAGAACTTCCACAAGAAGATTCTTCAAACCAAGAGCTTCACCAAGAAGAGGTTTCAACCCAAGATCTTATACACTAAGATCCTTCATCTCCAAAGCTTCTACTAAGAAGAGGTTGAAATTTGATAGCTTGATTATAAATTCTCATGTGCCTTGCTTATATAGGCACTTATCACCTAATATCTTGCAAACACAATCAATGTGGGATAAAAGCTAAATATAACTACCTTACAAAAAATATTATATACCCACCCAACTACAACTAAGCACCACTATGTGGACCAATTAGAAAATTAGATTTCCTTTGTGGATCATAAAAAATATTAAATTCATGATTTAAGGAACTTTTCAATAACTTCTAAAATGCCACCTACACACCTCAATAAATGAAATGACAATTATTTTTCTTATTTTTCTATTTACGCCACCTTTGCACCTTGAAAATAAAAATTCATCTTTCCCCTCTTTTTCATTTTTATTATTTTTTCTATTTTAATTCTAATTTTTGGCACTTTCTCTCTCCTCCATTTTTAAAAATAATTTTAAAGAATTTTTTATTTATCATGCCCACTTTATTTTTGGATGCAGGAGCATCTTGCATCACAAAAACTATCATTTAGCCCTTAAAATATGCAATATATTCTCGTAACCAAAGTCATCTAACATGTACATTAAAAAATATAAACTATTTAGACTAGATGTTGTTAGGTTCTCTTGCCTACTTCAAACTTAGCCCAGTTTTTCATACAACACCAAGCTGTGTCACAAATCCAAACATAAGTCCAGACATGCACGCTTACGATTTACACTTTTACAATATGGTCTCAGGCTAAAAGAAGAATAATGGTCACCCTTAAACATCACACAGAATAGGTCAACTTTGACTATTTAACTCTTTTAGCCAATGACAATCTGAGATTCAAATTACCCTTGCTTCTATGGTTGAATATTGGGTGAACCCACAATAATGAGTTCCACTTTACTGGGATGAAGAGAAATGCAAAAAAAATTGCAAAGGCAAAATCAGGTGTAACATATGTTCGTAGCAAACATAGTAAACATGCTCGCTGCAAAAATATATTTATGAAGTGTTCGCTGCAAACATATTATTATGTCATAACATATGTTTGTTGTGAACATGCATAATTAATATATTCACAACGAACATTCAAAAGTTGATTTTTGGCATTTAAAAATGCCATTTTAACCCCTTTTATGTCATTTTATGGTGTTCACTATTCACGAGTTGGAGCAAACACATGGTCTTTGTCAACATCATCTTATCGTTTTCCTTTACATTCTCCTGTCCAGGTATGTCTATATATTTTTATTTTAATGTTTTTAATGTTTTCAAAGCATTTTTAAATGTTTTTAAAGCATATTTTAATGTTCTTTAAACATTTTTAATGTTTTCAAATAATATTTTAATGTTCTTTAAGTTTTTAATGTTTTGAAACCATATCTTTATTATTTATTTATATTAAACTTAATTATATTAATTTAGAAAATATTATTAAAAACATTAATTTTTAAAAAAAATTAGAAAACATTAGAAAAATATTTTAAAAATTTATAATGATATAAATTTTAGAAAACAAATTTAGAAAAACGTTAGAAAAAAAAATTGGAAAAAACATTAAAAAATTTATAATAATATTAAATTTAGAAAAACATTTGAAAATTTATAATAATATAAATTTTAGAAAACAAATTTAGAAAAACAATAGAAAAAATATTAGAAAAAATAATAGAAAAACATTAGAAAATTTAGAATAATATAATTTAATTTAGAAAAACATTAGAAAAAATATTAGAAAAACATTTTTAAAATATTAGAAAATTTATAATAATATAATGTATTAGAAAGAAAATTTAGAAAAACATCAGAAAAAATAATAGAGAAAATATTGCATTTAAATATCAGAAAAACATTAGAAAATATATTTAAAAAATAATAATTTAGAATTTGTATTAGAAAACAACAAGAAAGTAAATTAGGATTTAAACATTAGAAAAATATTTAAAAATATTAAAAAGCAATAGTGTAGAAAATAAAATTTAGAAAAATATTTTCAATATTGATATTAATTTATTAATGTTAATGTACATGTTATTGATTTTTTAATACATCTTAATATTTTATGTTTACGTATATGTTTCATTCATGTTTATGTATATGTTATTCATCTTAATGGCCTATTCATGTTGATGTGTATGTTATTCATTTTTATGCACCTTAATCTAAATTGTGTAATTAACTATATTTAATGGCATACATCTTAAGGTGAGATCCTAAATTATACATAAGAATATAGATTAAAATGTACTTATTTTATTTCATAGATATATGTATATATGTTAATGTTAAATTTACAGATGTATGTATATTTTCAATAATCATGTTTATAAATGTATATGTCAAATTCATCTTAATGTCTTAATCTTAGAAGTGTAATTAAATGACATGTCTTAAGGGTCCAGATCCTAAATTATACATGTAAGAATGTAGATTAAAATGTATTTTTTATTTTGAACATAGATGTATGTATATTTGTTCATGACTAACAGTAGGTCCATGTACATGTTTTCAATAAATTCACAATTTTATATGTACATATGTTAACTATTGATCTTAATTTGTCTCATAACTAAGTGTAATTAACTATATTTAATGACATGTCTTAAGAGGAGATCCTAAATTATACATAAGAATGTAGATTAATGTATATTTTATTTCATAAACGTACATTTAAATATGTTCATGTTAAATATAGACACGTATGTTTTCAATATTCATGTTTATGTATATATGATATTATTTTTAATGCCTTTTAATCTAAGTATATAATTAACTATATAATTCAATGACATGTCTTAACTTGGGGAGGTCATAAATTATACATATATAAGAATGTAGATTAATTTGCATCTAGGTAAGAATATAACATACATACATACATAAGAACATATAACTTAGAACATGTATGACCTAAATAATACATGTTACAACATTTAATTAATAAAAGTTAATTATAACAACATAACTTGATTATAATATACAAACATTAAAAATGTACATCATATAATCTAATTTTCATGTAAAGATTAAATATATTTAACTTAAATTTTAACTCTTGAACCTTAATGCTAAACAATAGTCCTAAATACTAAACTTGGTCATAATCCTAACTACAAAACCCTAATCATAAATTATAACCCCTAATCTTAGATTCACACTTGAAACCATAACTCCTAAATCTCAATTTGAATTGTAGAGGTCTAAATGATAAACCCTAGCATTAAATAGTAAATCATATTAATACTTTATGATAACTTTAATTATAAATATTAAAACCATGTGTTAAAACCATAATCCAAAATCTTATCCCTAATACAAATCCTAACCCTCAGAACCATATTTCTAACAACATGATGTAAACCCATACCCTAACACTCTAACCATACTTCTAACAATGATGTAAACCTATAACCTATAACCCTAATTATAATCATAAATCAGAAATGTTAAACCATGACCCTAAATAACAAACCCTAATCAAGTTGTATCTGCACTAAGAGCCTAAAGTGTTAAATTAAAATGCTAAACTCTAATTCTGAAAGCTAGCTATATAAACTAATTTTAAGTACTAAACAATAATTCTAACCCTAATTTTAAATTATGGTAAACCCTTATACTAGATGATAAGCCCCAACTATTATCCTAAATTATAAGCCCTAATCATAATCCTAGATCCATAAATTTAAACCCTGATGTACAAACCATAACCCTAAAAATAATACTAATACTAATGTCAACCCATATCCTAACCCTATAAATAATAATAATAGAAATGTAAATCCAATGTACCCTAACCCTAATAATAACTATAACCCTAAATCCTAAATGCTAAAGCCTAATTTACTAACCCTAATTGATAGACTATAATGTGTACTCCTAAGGTCTCCAACCATGATCCTAACCCTAATCGTGGTCTCAATCCTAAATCATAGTACTAACCATAATCCTACCTCTAACCCTAAACCTTAGCTAAAATTTAATTATCCAAACCCTAACCCTAACCATTATCAAAACCCTAACCTAACCAAACCATAACCCTAACCATTATCCAAACCCTAACCCTAGCCTTAAGATCTTAAAATTTAATTTCTAAACCCTTATAATATAAATGATAATTTACCCTAAATCATAATCTTGAACCAAATCATTAACTTCATGTATGCTAAACCCTTATCCTAAATTCTTAACCATATGTGGACCTTAATTTATTAACCTCTAAATAATGTTGAATTATACTCATATAAACCCTAACAATGTCATAACCTGGCCCAAATCTTACCTTGAAATTGAGCCTAATTATAACCCTTACACTAAAACCCTACTTCAAAACCTAATTGAGGCCTAGAACTTACATAAAATGAAAACAAGTTGACCCTAATCCTAAATTATCATATTACATTCAAGATATACATGCCATACATAAACACATGTACATGTACATGAAGTATGACCCTTGTTTTAAATGATCTATGTAACCCAACTTGAAACCTAAACCTCAACATTATCCTTTAAAAATTTAATATAAATTATTAATTACCCTAATTGAACTCTAACAATACCCCCCAAAGTATACTAAAATCCTAACAATAAATTAACTCTAGAACCATAACCAAACTCTCAACTTTAAAGTTATCTTCAACCCTAACCATAAATCAAAGACTTTCCCTCTAATTTGCACCTTATCCTACTTGCTAACCTTAACTCAAACCTTAATTTTCATTAAATCATAACATTAATTAAACTAATATATCCCTATTTTAACCCAAACTATAAAATAATCTAAACTATAACCATAACCTAAGTTAACCCACCCCTAACATTCATGATAACCATACCCTAATTTGAATCCTAACAAAAGCTCAATTTGAATCATAAGGACCAAAATCATAAAAGCCCAGAGGTTGTTTGAACCTTAGAAGAAACATTAATAAAAAATTATTTAGCCATCATATTAGACCTTGGACAACATATCTCATGATAAAAGATCAATTGAGATTCTTGTAAATGATTTAAAAACTAGTTTGGATAAAAGCTTGAAAATAAGGGATTAAAAAAGGCGTCAAAAGTTGACTTTTTTTTTTCCTCGAGACAACCTAAACTTGAACATCTATATGAAAATTTGGAGATACGTGGTTAAAAAATTAGTATGATAAACAATTGAGTGTACATGCATTTTTTATTTCATAAATATAAATTATAATAATTTACAACATCTTTAATCAAATGATACTAAATTTTCACTTATTTGAAAAAATGGTACGCATTAAAATACATTATTATATATTATGACATTGTGTTATTTCTATTTAAGGAAAATATAGAAAATCTAGCTAATTAATTTAACACATTTTTAATTAATAATAAGTAAATATATTATTGAACTTTCTTATTATATGATTGAAAGTTTATTTTGGATATTTAATTATTGTTAAATGAAATATAGAAAATCTAAGTTTACTTATATTATTAATTTGAAATGTGTTAAATTAGCTAGATTTGAACCATATTTTCCTTATAGAAATAACGTGCAATGTCATAATATATAATAATGTATTTTAAGTGTACAATAAAGTTAGCTAATTTTTAATTAATAATAAGTAAATATAAATAGTTAATTTAACAAATTTTCATGTTTGAAAATTTATTTTGAATAAATTATTATTAAATGAAATATATAGAAAATCTGTTCTAACTCTAAAGTTCTCATGTATGTACATGTATATGCATTCAATCATATATATTTAAATTGTATCAGATCATATATGTACATGTTATAGATTATCTGGACACATGTGTGATGTACGTTCAATTACATGTATATTTTTAAATAAAAAATAAAAAATTGTGTTTATAGTAGATAGTTTAGCTCTTGATACATTTCTACATTTAAATATGGCTTCACATGATCAACTTGTTGCGGCTCCTGGTGTGGCACCTGATGCAATTCTTGCTGCGGCTCCTATTGCAGCACAGGGTGATGCAATTCCTATTGCAGCGCCTAATGCAGTTCTTGTTCAAGCTCCTCATGTAGATCATCACGATGCTCGTGGTAGGGCTTGTGCTATAGCTCATGGTGGGGCTCATGGTGTACCTTGAGGTATGGCTCATCATGCGGCTCATGTTTTGGCTCTTGGTGCAGCTCTTGGTGTGGCTCCAAGTGGTGTAGGTTCTGCTATGGCTCGTGGTGCAACTCCTATTCATGGTCAGGCTGCACCTACAACTCCTACTAGAGGTTCTACTGCACCACCTCCATGCATCAATATCGATGCTTTATTTGCATTTTCAGAGTAGGAGGTTGCTAGACTATAATAGTCTATATCATCCTTTAGTGATGGTCTTTATAGTAGGAGTTTATAGGATTTGACAGCTAGATTTAGAGCTCACCATTCATTTACTCCTAACATATTAGCTTCCATATCTAGGGAGCTTAGGGATAAGATTTCAAGAGATGCATCTTTTGATGATGTCATAAGGGTGGCCCCCAAAGATGTCATGAAAAGAGATCTCTTTCCAGGATATGAGGGAGCATAGGGTAGGGTGAGAGGCTACCAAGTGACATGATGCACATATCCTATTATTACTAGCATGCCCTATCCTCGGTTATTAGCTACACATGGTCATTATCCTAATAATGACTAGATACCTCTTTATTTTTGAAAAGCAGTTGTATGCTAAGTTCCACATTGGGCTCAATGTCAACTACTTGGATATTCCTAATTATTGTAGACAGGGGCATAATTAGATCATAGATCATGACCAATATGGTAGTGCACATCACCTCGAGATGTCAGATAGCTTGTTGGACAGAGACTGCCTCCCATGACTCTAGCACATGCACCTATTGCAAATAGAGTTGTCATTGCTTCCCAAAGGGGAGCAATTGACACTATTGGACACATTGCATCTGCGGCTGCTAGTATCACATCTGATTCTATTATTCATTATATTGATAGTCAACATCCTCATCCACCTAGTTGACCATCTTTAGAAGCATCTAGTAGCACTTCAAGCACCTCTAATGATGCATATAGAGCTATTGGGCTACCACTACTAGGTGATGTTCGTGGTCTTTCAGGACATTAGACACATGATTTGGCACTATATTTTTTGGAGGATATGTTGCACATTATTAGTTACATTTCTGATACACTAGGGATTCTAGTTCACTCAGTGATGGGTGTTGTTAGACATCATCAGAGCCCCAACATAGTTCTACAAACATAGGCAGCCACACCAATGACAGATGATATAGCTATGCGTAGCTCATAGCATTCAACACCAAGCTCATGACACTCTATAGATCACTCAAGCATATGAGTTGGAGATGTCCAAATCACATTTGAGGGTCTTGATGATTTTGGTGAGTAGTTGCGAGGCCTGTCTGAGATTGATACTAGTTCAACCCTGGGTATTTCATCATAAATGGACCTGTTGTTTGAATGACCTAGCAGTACTAATTCTACACCATTACCCAACTAGTTACATTATCCACTTCACTCAAATTTACTAGCAATTGGACATGGTGCTGAGGGTGGTTTAGTAGGTGTCAGAGTTTCAGGCCCAGGTGCATCGATAGATGATATGATGGAGTCTACTGATCATGCTCCACCTCCAGAGACCTAAGTACATATATAATTTATTTTTAATTTTATATATATATGAAATTAAAAAATATGAATTTATTAAAAAATTCAGTTCAGATATATATCCAGATATTTAATTTAATCTAAATAACTATAATAATAAATCATGTAGGCATAGGTCGCTAAGCACATGGTTACATGTAGTGCTGGTTCAAGGCATCATGTACATGAGAGAGATGATTCTATTGAGGCACTCACTAGTGCTCAGGTACTTGAGTTTTTAAAGTTATTTAAATGTTTCAAGTTCTATATATATATATATATATATATATATATATATATGCAAGTTCATATTTAATTTGAATGTACATGTACACATATGTATATATATGTTTATATAGAAATCTAATTTATGTATATGTATATATGTGTGTGTGTGTGTGTGTGTGTGTGTGTGTGTGTGTGTGTGTGTGTGTGTATTTGTAGGGCTCAGTTGATGCGCCTCGGTGAGAGGATGTATAGGAGACTAGATCAGAGGGTCATTCTATTTGTATGCACCTTGAGGGGTCCCTCTAGTAGTAGATTGTTATATATTTTTTGATGCATTTATATATTGGAGAAAATTTACGTACACATGTGTACATTTTAGTACCTTGGTGACATACATGTATACATATGTTTCACTTTTTATTTAATTATTGAGTACTTCAGTAGTTAGATGGTCACATGTATTTATTCATGATTTATAGTTTGCATATGTATGCATTTCAGTTGTAGAGATATATTCTAGATCTGTAGATGTTTATTCGTGAGACGTGTATATGTGTATATGTGTATTTTTTTTGTATTATAGTTATAGAACATGATCTTGAGGTGTGTACATGTTACATATATACATGTGTGTTATTTTTTTTATAGTACTTATAGTAGAACATTCTTCATCAATAAGATTATAGCTTTTAAACTTTAGATTTTATTGTCATCATTATAAAATAATCAAATTAACTTCTCTAAATATAGGTACTTCAATAGTTAAATATTCAAAGAAGCTCCAAATTGATCTACAAACCTAATTGAAATTTTGAAAAAGAATAATAATTTAAATAGGGTGATTGAATTGAATTAATATAGGTGCTTATAACTACTAAATTAACCTAGAAATGATTTAGATTATAAATTTAAATGTTCATTATATTTTAAAATTGTAATCATTATATGAAATCAACAATTAGAAGGACTAAAGATACATAAATTTGGTAAATCAATTAGTACTTGAATAAAGATGCAAATTTTTTATATCAATTAGTAGGAAGTTAAAAAGATACATATTTCTTAAATTATCAATTACTAACCCACTAAAGATAAATACTAGTTTTATGTGAATAAAAATATGTTAATTAGGTAAGCCAATACATTATTTTACAAAACTTTTACAAAATATAATACTTAAAAGCATATTAATTTAAACTAATTTAAACTTTAAGAGTATGATCGTAGATGTAATAAAGTTCTAACATTAAAATATATAGTTTTTTAATAAACTAACATTTAATAACTATGAACTTATAATCTTACAATTTTAAAAACACATTTTATTCACTTATGAAATTCAATAGTTTGAAAAAAAGTTGATAAATGAATTTAAATTATTAAATTCATCCATGGTACAATTATTTTATTATTAAATTATATAGTTTTTTAATAAACTAATGATAATTAAGAACTTATGTTCATACAATTAAAAACACATTTAATTGTATATCATTTACAAGGAATCAAGTTTATCATGATTTATCATTTGGCACTCTCCAGGGTAACAGGGGTACTCATCATTTTTAATAGGAAGTAGATTATGGCACAGAGTTTTTGACACAATGAATTGGTATGCCAGTAGATGAAGATGCTGGTAGTGATTTTGAGCTAGCTAGAGATGCTCTAGAAGATGAGACTATTGTTGAGGATGGGGTTGACAATAATATTGCAGCAGACTAATTCTTTTCAGTATAAATGATACTTTTGGCATGATCATTCTCTAATTATTTGCTTTGAAATCAAGAGGTGACTCCGTGAAGAATATACACATTCACAAAGAATCAAAGATTCCTTCTAGAACTACGTTTGTGTAGTGTCAAATCCATTTGATTTCTATTTCCTGCTGGAATGACAACAAATACTGTGAGAGTCTCTAATGTGTCAAAAAGGGCAACCAAACGGGTCATCCAGGATTTCTTGTCATTCTTAGGAGACATAGATCATATCCAACTACAAGATGATGGTGAGCATTCTCAAGTGATCCTCAGGCTCTAGACACTACACTACTTCTATCAGGAGTGACAATTGTAGATCAGTCTGTCAACATCTTGCCTGTTGAACATTACTCTCCACATGCAGAGACTTATGATAATCAACCCCCATCTTATGTGCCAAATGAAGGAACTCTTGTGGCTGGAGGTGGTACGCCTATGAATAAGGCTCAGGATGTTGTGACAACCATGCTTGCAAAAGGTTTTTTTCTCAGAAAGGATGCTATGGGAAAAGCCAAGGCATTTGATGAAAAGCATCTTTTGACAACAAGTGCATCTGCTAAGGTAACTTCATTGGAGAAGAAAATTGGTTTCACTAAAAAGATCAGTGCTAGCTCTTATGTTGTAAATGAGAAAGTAAGGTCAGTGGATCAAAAATTTCAAGTTTTAGTGAAGACTAAATTAGCATTTGCTGCAGCAGAACAGAAAGTTAATAGTGCAGGTTCTTCTTTTATGAAGAACAAGTTTGTCTTTACTAGAGCATCATGGGTGACTAGTGCATTTAGAAAAGTTGCAAAGGCTTCTGAGGATGTTGGTACTAAAAATAAAGAGAAGGTTCAGATGGCTAAGGGACAAAGTAATGATCAAAATCTTGTATCAAGGGGAGATCTATCCCATGATTTTGCACAAGTTCATCTAAATGGACCTGCAAATGCATATGAGCCACTTAGCTCAGCTAAAATCTTAGCAAATTATTTTAGCTTACCACAATATGATAGTGGATCATTTTCTTCTCACAAGCTTTTGTAGTTGTCAAGGCGGTCTTCTTGTGCTAGGGGGATTGATGCAGATGGTGGCAGAGAGGAAAGCATTGGCATTAGAAAATCAATGAGCTCTAGTTGGTAAGGCGAAGAAAATGCTCAAAATGTCGAGGTTTTTGGCTGGCTGAATGATTCAAGATTCAAAGGCCTTGCAATAAGTTTTTGTATGAAATCTCTTGGCATTTTTGTATTTGGTGACGATTTTGGGTTTTCTTTCAAGTTCTTTCCTGAATGAACCCTTGAACCTATTTTTATTATAATAATATATATAGTGACTCTATCCATTTTTTAAAAATAAAATAAAATTAAAAACACATTTAATTCAAGATGAAATTCAATAATTTCAAAAGAAATTGATATTTAAGAATTGTAACATATTAAATTATTTTTGATACATATCTATAGATAATGATTGTGTAAGTTCAAACTAACTTAGCCTATTTAAACATCAAGTTGTTAAATTATTAAATTTGCCCATGGTACAATTAATATTATTAATTAATATAGTTTTTTAATAAACTAATGATAACTAAGACTATGATTGTACAATTAAAAGCACATGTAATTCAAGATGAAATTCAATAGTTTGAAAAGAAGTTGATATTCAAATTATTATAAAACAAATCTCAAATGTCAGTTCAACCATGATGTACACTTATAACATGTAATATCTTCTCATGATCTTCACTATCTAGTCTCCACTTGTGATGTGCACGCTTAACTTTGACTAGATGTAGACAAAGCCAAGTAGCAATGACCAGGTGGCTGTATTGTAAAACCTTGTTGGTAGGTTGATAATCAACAAGGTGTATTTCATGTTGGACTATTTTGTCTTGCTTCAAATATGCTCCCTCTATCACAACAGAACCTGCACCACAAATTTAAGTATTTTAAAATTTGATAAATATAAAGTTACCTATATATATATATATATATATATATATATATATATATAACCTATGGGGAACAACATTCCATCACTTTCTTCAAGGTCATATAGCTTTGTCCTCTCTGCAATACATCGCAATAAATAATAACTGACAACTTCATAATTTCTAGGCTCAACAATCACTGCAAAGATATCTCCTGCATAATAAGTATACATGTGTATGTGTATAGTACATATATAAGACAGTTCAAATTGATAATTAAATAACACTTGTTCAAATTAATTTTTATGATACTTACCCACATTTACCAATCCAAAGATATTATCATAATCATCAGAAATCAATGGAATATCATCAAAATTTTCATTATCTTTATCAAATGTATTAGTAAGATCAAGTGGTACCAAAATCCATGCATGTGTATATCCACGTGCTTGATTGATGCATTCTTCATAATCTATATCAATGAGACTATCACAAAAACATGAATATTCTCTTATCTTCAATGTCCAATTGCAATTATCTGTACTCATGATTGAATGTAACGAACATGCTTTTTTTATCCTCTTGCAACCATTCATGTTTTTTCTATTTTGAAAGTTCATTAAATTAAAAATATGGAAAAATTAAATTTAAATTTCAATGAATTGAAAAATAAAACTTAAAAATAAAATTTTATAGCTTAATTGCATAAAAATTAAATAGATGTACACATCCATACCTATTATCTACCAAAAGACTCTATATAGTACCTATCAACTCATTTTTTATGATGTCCCAACCTCATCTAATGCAAAATGAGTCCTACACCATTCAACAACATCATGTGCATCATTTATACGAACTCCCTAATAATTCATTTGATACTTTCGCTGAGCATGTTTGATGCAAGCTCCAACACCATCATGTTCACCTTTTCCATGACGGATCTCAAAGAAATTCCATAGTTGTTTTATATTCTCATTGCGATGATATCTACATAATACATAAAATGGTTGGATGATTTGAACTGTGTGGCACATCCATTAGACCAAACATAATGTTTATCATCATTTATGTTTCTTTCTTTCTAATAAGAAAAGAAGATATTGAAACAATGTTCGACATAGTGAATGTCATGTTCTTTATCATCACTTATATAGAAATGATATTCCTTTTTAATTACTCATGCTTGAACTATACTTTGAACACCATCCAAATCTAATTGTGCATGTCTATAACAAACATGTACCATAATAGTGACCTACTTAGAAAAGTAATAATCTGATTGAATTTCTTTTTGATGAACAAAGGAATAGTTCTCTCCAAAATCAACAACTGATACAGTCATTCCAAGTGGGAAACTATCTCTCAAAGTTTGAAACTGTTGTGCTTGCCACTTTGCAAAAAGTGCGTGACAAATATAACGTTGAATCAAATTCTTAAATTTTCTCATAAATGTTAGAATAGGTAACTCCTTTTCAACATATTCCAACCTTTTTGTCTCTTTTCCCAATTTTGTTTCATTCTTGACATACTTGTAACTTTTGCAATTCAATTTTTTTGTTGCATCAATATTTTCAATTTTCAAAGGAAATAGAGCCAATTCACAACATGTTTCACATAATCCTTTGATACAATTTATTTGATGAGCTAGATCATCTATTTTGTCACATAGAATGGATGATATAAACTCATTTCTCCTACTAGGAGGAGCAGCATGAAAATCATATGTGTCTTCTAAAAACTTTTGAAATACCTGATAGTGGAGATCAAACTCAATATGATGATGATGTTAGAGTAAATAATTTATTATTTATTATTTATTATATTTACTTAAAATTACTTAGGTAAATGCATATCATTTATTAGTTGTAGTCTCGGAGTTAGTTATAAGTTGTTGACAATATGAGAGTTTGTTCTCTCCTAAGTCATACTTATCCTCTCACATTGTTTGAGGACTTTCTACCTTATGTGGATGTATGCTTAGTTCTCACACTTATCTCCTAGCATCTTCTAGCTTGTTCTAGGAGATTCCTTGAGGCCTTTGTAAGCAGTCTCTCCCTCATTGTATTTCACAACAACAATAACACTTTTTAGCATATTGTAAATACATATTTTCTTTTGTTTGCATATTTTCTCTCTCATGTCCATTTAGGGTTTTTCCTTAGCTCCACGCTCTTCTCTCCTTGGATTCTCTTTGATAGGTTTTCACATGTAGGTGATCTTGGGTGTCTTCAGAGTTGGATTTCATCAACTTCAACATAGTATCAGAGCCTCCCTGCTGCTACTTTGTTGAAAAATTTTTGAAGCCGTTATTTGAAGTCACAAACCCTAGTTTGTTTGTGCATTTTTTCTTCAAATCAGGGGTACAAAATTTTTTTGGAGCACTTTTAGCCTAAATTGACACTACCATTTGATCCAAAAGGCTGTTTGTAGTCAGGATTCATATAAAACTTATTGATTTAGGAGACAGGGCTCTGGGAGGCAAAATTTTTTTAGTTGTACGCCCTTCTGTATAGTCGTACAGACAATTTTGATATAAAAAATTTAAATATATATATAATTTTGGGTGCGCCAATGTGGGGCCACCACCGTGTTGCCGAAGCTCAGCTCACGGGCCACTACAGCCAGCTGCGTAGCTACCAAACTATCGCGACAGCACCGCAGCCAACATGCCACTCCTGTTGGTGGCACCTCCGCTTTCTGCCACTCCACTGGGTTTTCTCCACTCCTGTGCTCTACCAATAAGCTCCTCTTCCTCCCAACCTCCACCCAACTCAACGCCTACATGGACTCTCTTCATCCTATCAGTGCTCGGACAAGATGCGCCACCCGACCACCTCCTCAGCCCGTGCTCACAGGTTGTCTGTCGGTGGCCCATCTAGTTTTCACTACCTCCGTCGGCTTCTCCCTCCCTTGCACCACTTCGCCATTGATCTTAGCTCATTCGCTAGTGGTTTTTGCTTGTCTTCTTCCCAATACATTCATCGCCCAGTCAGCTCTAGCACTCACTTTGTGAAGGACACGTGGATTTTTGCTCCATCAGTAGCAATGCCAACTCAACACCTAGTCCGCAAGTTTTTTTCCACTTGGCGCAATGTGGGGGCAACACATGGCCTGGGTGCCACATGGAACTCTACCACATGGACCTACCACATCCCCCTACCATGTCATCTTATCCACCACGTGGCATCCTTTTTTGTTCTGACAGGTCGTAGGTCGTCAAATTTAAGGTTATGAAATGCTGACATCAGCATGACATCAACACTACATCATAGCCCTTGCACCTCTCCAAGGTCTTTTTTGGACCTATCTTTGGTTTTTCGGCCATAACTTGAGCATACAAAGGTATTTTTCCGATTCGAAAGAGGTGCCAAAAAGATGATTTCGAGACAAAGACATTGGTGTATGCATTTTTAGGTTTTGATGCATTTTTATTGCCCATTTTTTTAGTTGAAGTTCAAAGTTATGTTTTTGACTCTGGCTTGCATATCTTTTGCATCCCATGTCAATTTTTTGAAAATTTTATATTTTTGAAAAGTTGGTTTTCTCATCTTTTCAGAAATGTGGTCCTTTTCCTTAGATTTTGGCCCATGCTCTTTTTATTATATTTTTCACATTTTTGCTATATGGTGGATATCTTAAGTGTTTTAGGCCCAAGGATTATTTTCCTAGCATGGTTTCTTTTGTTTTAGGTTGTCCTATCTTTTGTGTTAGCTTGTTTTTGGTTTTAATCATTGTAGCTATCATTTTGAAGCACTTTTATGTATCACACTAAGATAAAGTGCCACTCTTGCATTCCAGGGGCCATGAACGTTGTTTTGAGATAGTTATACCTCAACTATTTTCATAAAGCGCCATGGAGGGATAGTAGTTGCCATGTTTGTGCCATCTTCCTTTGTCAAGTGAGTGTCCCTTCTATGAAATTAGCCCCATGCAACATCAGTGTGATTGTGTCTTTATAGGTGTATGTACCTCTTCCTCTCTTGTAGTTCTTGGTTCGTCTATAGGAGACTTCGGCCCACCTTCTCAGTTGCTTGTCATCTCACCTTGTCTGCATTAAAGGGGGGTTATGTTGTTGTTCTAATGCATCCTTGGTTCGATGGTTCAATAGTGTGAACTATTTATTTAGTGGTTGATCCTATATACAAGGCGATTGTAGTGGTTGGCTACCTATACATTTCGGTGAAATGGATCATCTACCATATAGACATGCTTAGTTTTTGCCTTCTTCTTCCATCGAGGTTCTTCAGATCAAAATTTTTCTTTCTGATGGCATAATTTTGTGGCTTCTTCTTGCTTCAGTGATGCTCTTCATGATCACTCCTTGTTCCTATTTTATGGGGACACTCCCCTAGTTGGAGGCTTCTTCATTTCTTCACTAGGTTCTTACCTCTTTTTGAGGGAGGGTTTTTCCCATGTGGTTTTCTCTCTTTCCCTATTTTTAGAGGTTGCATTTTGTTGCATTGTTCATGAGTACCTAACATGGCCTCATTGCATGGACCCATTTTGCATTTCTTAGTTTTGTGAGCTTAAGGCATTTCCCTAAGTTGCACTTAAGGAGGGGTGTTAGAGTAAATAATTAATTTATTATTATTTATTCTATTTACTTAAGCTTACTTAGGTAAATGCATTTCATTTATTAGTTGTAGTCTAGGAGTTAGTTATAAGTTGTTGACAATAGGAGAGTTTGTTCTCTCCTAAGTCATACTTATCCTTTCACATTGTTCAAGGACTTTTCACCTCATGTGGATGTATGCTTAGTTGTCACACTTATCTCCTAACATCTTCTAGCTTATTCTAGGAGATTCCTTGAGGTCTTTATAAGTGGTCTCTCCCTCATTGTATTTCCCAACAACAATATCACTTTTCAACATATTGTAAATACATATTTTCTCGTGTTTGCATATTTTCTCTTTCATGTCCATTTAAGGTTTTTCCCTTGCTCCATGCTCTTCTCTCCTTGGCTTCTCTTTGATAGATTCTTGCATGCAGGTGATCTTGGGCATCTTTGGAGTTGGATTTCATCAACCCCTATAGATGACAACAACATGTTTCAAACACTTTTTTTGACCTCACAAAGTATGGCTTCAATTTTTCAAACAACGTTTGCCCAGCTTTTACATTAGGATGTTCACTACAAAATGAAACATATAACTCATATTATGTTGTGTCCAACCAATATTTTATGTGATTTTCATATTGACCAGATGCAATCCTATTCATGATAATATCTCTACTATTTGATTAAGGATGAGTGTTATCAATCCAAAATGATATGGCTAAATTTTTTAATGACTCTTCAATCCAATCAGAATGAGGTGCTCTACACACAATTTCCCAATTGCCCTCCATAGTATTTTCATCCAAAATTAATCTTCTCTTAACATATTTTCTCATTGTTTTCCTACTAAAACCCATTTCAAATGAAATTGAAGATATTTGTCTATTTTGGGTCATATTCTTATTCACAATAGTCATCAAAATCACTTTTCTTGCCACAGACTTATCTTTAGTTCAACAATGTTTTCTTATGTTTCTCAAACCTTGTTTAACATTTTCAATCAGATCAATTTGCATGTTGAAAATATTCTCTTCTTTGATGTTGTGTCTACACCTAACAATTTCAATGTCTCTTGCAACTTCTTTTGTGTAAGCAAAAGTGAAAGTAACTGAGCTTGTTTAAGTGTTTTAGTGTTATCAAATTGAGTTATAATTTCTTTTATATTCTTATTCATTGACCTTTTCTTAGACAAACTTAATGGTTTAACAGTAGTTGCAAGTCTTCTCAATTTATCCACATTCATTTTAAGTAAACGATCTAATTTTTTCAGAGAAATAGCATTCTTTATAGATTGGAAAATATTTAGGAGTTCATCCATACTAGTTCTTGCCCCTAATCCCGACCCTTATTTGACTTCTATTACTAGAATTTCTATAGGGGGCGATCTTGAGCCTTCTCCAACATCCATTGTTTGAGATTCTATAGGGAAAGATTCTGACCCTTCTTTGACTTCTGTTATTTGAACCTCTATAGGGAGTGAGCTTGAGCCTTCTTCAACATTCATTTTTTGAGATTCCATGACCTCTCTCCCATATGCACCTTTTCTACTTTTGTTGACCTTTCTTGAACATTTCCTTCACCTTGTTTAATTTGATGATAACGTGTTGTAGTCTTCTGAAGATTTCTTTTCTTTGCTTCATTAGATCTCTTTTTTGCATATTTTCTGTCTTCCTTTCTTGTTTCCCATTATATAATAATAATACAAGAAACAAAATTTACCTATTGCCTCAAGATAAATTTCATGCAATAATCATATTAAAAGAAAAATTGTACAGATTTGCTTGCTGCTGTCACTACTTTTAAACTGCTTGTCAGAAGTTGGTGTCAAGTTTTTTTTTTTTTTTTATATGTTTGTGCAAACATAATAACTTAGATATGTTTGCATGAACATATTGTGTTAAATTTTTAGTGGCTAGGAAATTATATCCCATATGTTCACTACGAACATATGTTCACACTGAACATGTAAAATATGTTCGTAGTGAACATTATGTTCGTAGCGAATGATCAAAACTAAGAATATTTTGCCCCCTTTTTTTTTTTCTTTTTTTTCTCTTTTGATACCCATAATTGTAGAAGAATGATCTCTTACTATAAAATAAAAAATGTCAAAATGTGTTGCTTGAAGCAAGCTTTCCAATGACTATAATTATAATATACATATTTTAATCATTAAGACTTTCAAATATGAGTTTAACTCATCATAGGTTCATTAACGATTGAACATCAATCGACTTCGACACTTTAGAAAAATTAGTAAATTAGGTCAATTTTTTTTTTTTAAAATATGTAGGAAATAGCTTATTGAGATAGCTTTCTATTAAAAAAAAAAGGTTTATGATAAATTGACTTCAAATTATCTGTGTCAAAATGAACGCATATCTAAATTAAAATTGGTGTCACTTCAAAACTCTATAAGCTATACAATATTCGACCAAAATGAATCAAACCAAATGCATCCTCTAGACATTGATGTTACAAATCTAATGCTGAAAGAATTAATTCATTATCATTTCTAGAAAAAAAATTTATGTGTGTCAAACAGACTGTCACTCTTTAAAAATATTGAATTTTGTTATGTACCACTTTTTGGAGGAGATGAAATAATTAACATAAATTTTTTAAAAAATTATATTAAAAACTATGGTTACAAAGTAGGAATAGAGTACTAAAAATCACTAGTTTATGTCATCTTGAAATTATTTATAGTTTTAGAGATATAGTCACTTGAATGTGAGGTTTGTTGCAAAAATATTGATTTCTGTGTGAAAATTGGCCAAAAAGTGGAACCCATTATTGTGGGATCACCCTATTATAATGGTTATTATTCCAACTAGAATTGATGATGTTTTGATGTTTTGTGTTTCAGAACTTTGAGAATTGTATTAGTTTAGCTATTTGACAGGAATATTTTTCAAATATTTTATTTAAATGAATTCCAAGAATAAATGATGTAACTAGAAATTATAAACTTTAGTATTAGTCAACTTTTTGTTGTAATGATGAAATCAGAGAACCCATTTCTAGCAACCTACTACCATTTAAGTGGCATTTCATATTTTCCTCACCATTTGGATTTTGTATCACATAGACCCCCTCTTTAAATTTTCACTTAAGGAATGCATTCTCGATATGCATTTGATTTAATTTTTAAGTGTATCAACACATTCACTATTATCATCTTTACATTTATGTGTAATATTCTCTTTCAACTAACACATTACATTCAATTCAATTGCAACCTTTACCTACTAATTGAAATTATGATTACCACTTGATTTAATAGATTAAAAGTTATTTCTTTATAAGAATTAATGACGAATATTGTGAATGCATAATTGATCTCATAGCTGACCACTTTCCTATCTTCCAACTATTTTGGAAAGAGGATTAGATAATTAATTGATTTTCTAATATTTTAATCATAATTTAGATGAAATTTTAATGTCACATCGATTTATTAAAAAAAGAAACTAATATTATTTTAGTTTAATTGAATCAATTGTATGTCATAGTTAAAAAAATGGGACTTACGACTTTTTATTGTGGATATGTTTTGGTGTTTCACAATCATTTTTTAAAAAAAATTCAGAAATAATTTTTTCTTTCTTTGATTTCAACTACTTTTTTTTTTGCATTAATGAAAAAGGGGTCATTAAATTATACTAATTATAAAACAATGAAATGTATAATTATAATATGTAGAATTAATCACCATTGGTGTGTATTGATTAAAGTACCTTTTTTAATCTATGAAGCTCAAAGATTAATTTATCCTTGTTATTCCAAACATTGATAACATGTGTTAGTTAATAAAAGCGAATAAGGATGGTTGCAAGAGTATGTTCTACACCATTAATAGTTGTTGATTCTACCAAGGAAATATTTTGTGAAGTTATAAAATTATATGACACAAATTATAAATAAAAGAAGTATACATATACTTAAGACCTTCCAAGGGAATAATAATGCTTTTACTCTATTGTTGAAGCCTAAACAATTTCTTGTATAGTTATTGCAAAATATTTATAATAGTATTGTCTTGAGATCATCATTCAAATTGCAAGATCTATATGTAGTTATGATATATACTATTTAAGTATATTCATTTTCTAGATTCTACCATACTATTTTAGTATATTTGAGTATGTTCTACACCATTAATAGTTGTTGATTCTACCAAGGAAATATTTTGTGCAGTTATAAAATTATATGACACAAATTATAAATAAAAGAAGTATACATATACTTAAGACCTTCCAAGGGAATAATAATGCTTTTACTCTATTGTTGAAGCCTAAACAATTTCTTGTATAGTTATTCCAAAATATTTATAATAGTATTGTCTTGAGATCATCATTCAAATTGCAAGATCTATATGTAGTTATGATATATACTATTTAAGTATATTCATTTTCTAGATTACCAATCCCAAAGAATTTTGGTAGAACAACTAGCTATTAAATTATTCACAACTAAGATTGAATTGTTTAAACCAACTACAATTAGAAGCATGTTCAACCATATTAAAATCACTCCCTAACACCCAATCAGCTAAAGGAATATTTTTAGCCATCCAATTCCATATAAGTCAATGCGCTCCTTCGCAATATTAAGGGGAAAACTAGAGCAAAAACCGATGAGTTGTTTATTGATAAAGGTGAGAACCCAAACACAACTATGAGATGGATCATCACCTTTATCAACAACATACTTGGCAACCCAAGGGGCTAGCCCAATAATAGCTCTACCTCATTTGTCATGATGTTTTGTATAGCAATAGGTAGCATCTTTCTAGACATTACATAAAGCAAGGTTTAACTTAGTGCTATTGAGTTTTACTTCTTGGAGGGAAAGGACATCAAGCTTCCATTTTGAGACCATTTCTTTCACCTTGTAATTGCAAGGAGGGATCAAAAACCCTCAAACATTCCAAGACAAGATTTTATAAGTCATAATTATTAAGAGAGGATTAATTATCTTGATCTAGCATGTTGAAGCTATTATCTAAGTTAAGTATAAAATCTTTGGCCTCAAATTCTTTGGAAGAAGATGGAGAATAAGAGCGTTTATGACAACAAGCAAAAATTGAATTACTAATGTGTGGTTTAGGTGATGAATGAAAAAAAGAAGGAGAAACACCACGTGCTTAGGGGAAGAAGCATCTAGGGAAAGGGAAGAAGGAAGAGAGGAAAGAAAAGTATCACAATATTTAGAGGATGAAGAAAGGAAGAAAACCCTATACTGGGACCAACTCAAAGAACAAGAGGAAGAAATTGGGGTCATTTCCTCTTCCTTACCATTCTCCATCCATGTGATATCAATATGTCTACACTTGAAGGATTGGTAGCACCTGAGATAGTAGTCAAACTATTAGAGCTCACTAATGGAAGGTCTGGAGCCTTAGTAGAAGGAGACAAATGACCCATAGTAGGGGAGGTCATTGATCCATGGCCATTGTATGGAGTAGAATTATGTGGTGGCTAAACTTGTTTTCTTTTCCTAATGGGACATTCACGAATCAAATGGTACCCTTTTCCTACAATTAAAACACACATTGGGCTTGTCAAAGTAAATGAGTCATCGATCTAGTTCAAATCCTAGGCCAATGAGTCTAATGTCCTCAGGTAGAGGCTTGTTAAGATCTACTTCCACACATACCCTTGGATGAACCCTTAAACTAGAAAATTTGTTAGAGTTATGTTTTCACCAAATCACTCTACCCAACCAAGTAATAATATCCTTTAAAAATAGTCTAAACACCAAATTGAGGAAGGGTAATTCAACCCACATGGGATAATGTGAGTGAGATGGCCCTTTAGCATTAAAATTAAAACTCCAAGCTTGTAAATAATAAATTTTCCCACAAATCACCCATATACCAAATTGCAACATAGATTGAGCATGATCAAAAAATTTAAACATACAAGATAGATACCC
This sequence comes from Cupressus sempervirens, assembly GCA_028749045.1. Lineage (NCBI taxonomy): Eukaryota > Viridiplantae > Streptophyta > Pinopsida > Cupressales > Cupressaceae > Cupressus > Cupressus sempervirens. The sequence continues at coordinate 639,889,461 of CM053791.1, forward strand.
CTTCCCAAGTCCTCTAATAGCCTCGATTTCCCATCCACGACTCACTTGTTTTAAATGGGCCCATTTATAAAAATCAAATTCAGAAGGAACACCTCGCAAAAAAAAATGATAGTTCTAGTTTGAGACTCTATGATAACCTTAGTGACATCAATTGGAAGTTGAATTTCTAGGGTTTTACCTATTTCTTTATACATTGGTTCATCTTAATCAACACTTAGGGTCAGCTCTTTTGCCATTCTCTCATCAACATCCTATTCATAGGCTTTCTCTACTAACCCAATGTCCCTTATAGGTTGCATCCCTTCAGCCACATTTTCTACCATATTTCCTATTGTATTTTCCATCATTTCTCCTCCCGACTATCAAAATATCCTCCACTTTCTCTCTAGTTTCATTACACACAACACCCGCCAGTTTAGCTGCATTGCTTAGAAAGAAGTAGAGAATGTCTACTAAGCAAAGATTTGGTAGTCATTCTCATTGTAGGGTCTCAATAACAAAAATATTCACTCATACTACATTCTAAATTTTTATGATTTTTTAATTAAAATATCTATAGAATAAATAGCTAATACATATCTCAAAAATAGAGACATTCAAATGGGTATGAATAATCATCAAAGCATAATGGATTTTTTAATAGCTGAGGAATGCATGCATGGAATACAAGGAATAGAGATTTATCACACCATGAGAGAGAGATTGATAATGTCAGATCAACATTGATTCGAAGAGTAATCACTAGTGTGGACAAGCACACAAATCCCATTGGTGTATTAGAAGCTAAATTTCATCATTTTTGCTAATAGACTCATTGCATTTCCCCAATGGGAGCTATTGATTAGGGGTGTTGGCATCCAAAAAACTATAAAAAAAAATGTGGATGCATGATCATGATTCATAATATTTATTAAGACAATTTATTTCCAGAATACTCCAATCCTTTATTAAGACAAAATGGGGTAAAAATTTATTAAGACAAAATGAGAAATAAAATGGAGAGAACAAGAAGGGATATTACCCCCTATCCACAATATTCCAATCCTAACTTTGAAAAGATGCTCAGTTGGCCAAACAATTAATAGCTCTTTTCCATACTTGAGGAATGTAATTAAAACTAATGGAATCTAGATAAGTACAAAAGAGAAGAGTTTGATTGAAAATTGAAGCCAATTTCCAACTAACATCCTCAAGCAACTATGACATAAGAAAATTCACCACCAATTGAGAGTTGGATTCATAGATAACTTTGTGTCATCCCCTCAAACTTTTCTCCATGACATGTAAAAGGACTAGAGCCTCCATGAAGTCACTAGTATGACAACCCTTATGCACTAAAAAAATAAATTGAACTTCTCCAAAGTTGCATCAAGCCACACCCCCAATGCCAATAGGACCTAGATTGTCTTGAGAAAAACCATTAGCATTAACTTTGAAAATTCTGAGTGGAGGCAACCAATGACCGACATGGTTCACCCATCTCTTCCCTTGACATCTAGGATAGTTAGGAACTTTATCAAACAATGACTTGTAGCCCCCAAGAACCCATTTTGGAAATGAAAGTTAAGGTGTCTATAAATAGAAAAATCACCAAGATCTATACCTCCATATAACTCACACTTTTCTTAAATATTTTCATGAAGAGAGTGGGAAATCTTCAACCAAAGATGCATGACACCAATCCAGACATCTTAAAAGATTTGTCAGTTCTTGTCCAACCAAATATGTCGATCAATAAAAGAGGGGCTAACATTCCATGTATCCTGAAGAGGTGGAGCCTTGGAGGGGGCACTCCCCAAATAATCCCAAAAATTGAGCAAGGAAGAAGCATGCCAACAAGAGAAACCCAAAGCATTGTACCAAAGATGTCATAACGAGGTAGAAAATGAACAATGAAAGAAGAGATGAGAGACATTTTTTTCTTCATTACCATATAACACACAAAAGGAGGAGCCTTGGAACCCACATTTACAAATATTATCCCACGTAAGACATCAGTTGTGAGTCACCAACCACATGAAGAAATCGCATTTGGACCAAAAAAACTTATTCTAAACTTGTTTCCACCAAGGGACCTCAACATCACCTAACAGTTGTCTAGTAATATGCTAGTACCTAGTAGAAAACAAATATTTACCAAATAGGCAACTACCCCAAGAAAAAGCATCTAGCGCCAATAGAGAACAACACTCCCTAGAAAGATCCTAGTGGTCCACCTTTGAGACCCCATAAGGCCAATCTAAAGAACACTTCCATTTATATTTGGGAACAAGAACCAGCTGATAGGGAGTCTTATAATGCTTTATCCCATCTAATGTGCTTCTAAAAGGCCATTATTTTGAGTACCTATAATTTTTTTTTTTTATACAATTAACTTATAAGAAATATTTTATGACTCTATGGTTTAAGCAAAAGAACTTATGTTTTTATGAATATACTATCTTTATGTTAAGCCATGAAGATTGAAGTATAGATTGTTTGGATATGTTGTGTTTGCTTGAATATATGGATTTATATGGTTTAATGAAGGAATATTACATGTTGATAAATATTTCCTCATCAATGCTATGTTTGAGTAGGTTCTTTCTAGTAGCCATAGCTTTTGCAAGAGTGATAATTTGAACATTATACCTTTTCTAAAAAATTGATGATGAAATTAATATATGTATGTACAAGGTGTTGTGTTTAACATTTTATAGGTGTTTACCGTGAATATTCAAGAGAAAATTTTAATGCTAAGTCAAAGTCAACTAGATGATTGATGAATCACCACACAAGTAGATTATTGCACGATTTCTATTATGGTAGTACACAAGTATAGCTTCCTTAACCTACTATATTCTTGAAGAGTTAAAATGAAATTAATAGTGTTTATTTTGTAAAATTTATAATTTGTAATTGATTCTCATTGATGGAGTGATCGTAGGAGTAGGAATTTGTTGTATCTTTCCTTTAAACAATTTCCATTGTAACCTTGAAAAGAGATTTTTTCCCGGTTTTCACTGGAAGGAAGATAGAACAAATTGTTTTGTTCTATAGTGTGTAATCTTGTTTTCAAATGCAATCTCTTATTATGAATAAATAGAATACAGAGTTCATGTTTGCACCTTCAAACTTGATTGTTTTCCTATTCACTCATCCAAGGGGGCCCACTTAGTGAGTGAACTACTTTGTTAGAATAGATTTTATTTCTTTATTTATTTACTTATAAAGTAGAATTTTGTTGTTCCTACAGCCATTGATAACATAATCATTGATCTGTTCTTGTAGCATAAGTGCATATAAAGATTTTCTATTTGTAGAATTACTCTAAGCTTTAAGGAAAATGTTGTTTCAGTTCCTACCTTAGTTTCCTTCAACATTTCTTTCCAATTTTATTTGTAATGACATAAAGAGGAATCAAAGCATATACTTTGTAGCCACCCTCTCAAGCTTATGCTCCTAGGTTGACAAATAAAATAAATTCGGTATGTTATTCTTAGAAAAATACATGATTATTTCTAATTATGAAGTCAATGTAGAAGGATGTCCAATCCTTTGTTACTAAGGTATTTAGCTAACCAACCATTTTTGGTGTCATTTCTAGGGAAGTTGTCAATCTAATTCAACCTTGAAGTAATTATTGTAGATTACATTTTACATTAGTTTTCATGCATAGAAGAAGAGACCCCTTTGGGAGATTTCTTCCTTGTAATATTCAGGATGACATTTGTAACCCTGAACTTGAAGAATCAGACAATGACAATGAAGAATAACCTATTGAAAATCCATTCATTGTTGCTCAAGAATGAAGACCCTCATCCTCTGATGAATCCTTGCATCTGAATGATCTCTTTTATGAACCCAAATACCAAGATAATCCACTTTCTCTTGTCATATATCAAGCACCATTAATAGTACCTCCTATAGGAATGTATCAATCTCAACCTCAACCTCAACCTACATTTACTTTTCCTATCCCTACTCAGCAAGGTAACCAAAATTTGAAAAACATAGATTCTACTGCTCTACTCAAGTTTTATGGCTTGACCATCAAAGACCTTGAAACCTTTCTCTTTGAGTTTGACATTCTATGTAGAAGTTATGACTATAAAACTAATGCCCAGAAATTGAAGTTGTTTCCTTCTACCCTCAAAGAAGCTACTCTAAGATGGTTCATGGGGTTGGGTACAAATGTCATAGTAGATTGACTTGCAATGAGCAATATTTTTCTCACAAAGTATAAGGAATACTATATGGGTTGGGATTTAAAAGGGGATGGCATTTTTAAAATGTACCAAAAAGATGATGAAACAATTGAAGACTACGTTTCGTGATTCATGTTCAACCTGCAACATAACACACTTCATCAATTAAATGAGGAGTCAAAGAAACATCTTTTTCTAAGAGGTGTAAATGAAGGAAGCATTGAATCTCTAGACCTTATGGTAGGAGGGGACATTACTCAAAGGACTTAGACTAAGATACAAAGTATATGCTTGAATTATTCTAGAGCTACTATGAGAAAAGGTAACGGACGTAGAGACAAACCACATAAGTCTAATGGTAGCTTAAGAGTATCCAACCAAGTTTAAATCCATTGATGAAAATGTAAAGGTACTCTATGTGACTCAAAGAAGGCCATGGGATCAAAGACAATGTATACCACAAGATCCTCTTCAAATTTATAATAATCATAACCAATGGCAAAATTTTCAAAATATTTGTTTTAGTGGAAAGCATAGTTGGCAACAACCTCAACAGGGTTGGCAACAACCTTAGAATTGAGTACCAATCTAGTCAACCAACCCTATGACAACCAAATCAATATAAATCTCTAATGCCTCCTCCTATAGCCATTAATACTCCTTCCAAGAAAACTCAACTACTAGTTCAACCTAACCCTAATCTAAACAATACTAAACAATAGACTCAACAACAAAGTTATGCCATTTCATTGAATGATATTTTCTTAAGGTCAAGCATTACCCTTCACGCATCCTAAATACCTATATTAATTGAAGATGAGGATCCTTCGAATGAGCATATAGATGAGTCAAATCAGCCAAAGAACCTCCATTCCCCATAGGTTGATAGAACAAGGCTAGCCTATGGAGAACCATGTAGTCATTGATTTGCTTAATTAGCTTAAAAAAATGATAGTAAAAATACCATTGTTGGATTCTATTAAGGAATTCCTTACCTATACTAGAGCTATTAAGAGGAAGAAGAAAGATCCAAAAAAAATTCATAATCCAAGACAATTGTCTTGCTCAATGCTATAGAAGTTAATTGTACCCAAATACTCTGATCTTGGGAGTCTTATAGTTACAGTTACTATTCATGGGATCCAAGTTCAAAATGCTTTGGTTGACCTAGGAGCATCTATTTATGTCATTACAAAGGAGATATTTTCTTAGTTGCATATTGTTGGCCTTAGGAAGACACCCACCATCCTTCAACTTGTTGATAGCTACCATTAAACCATATGGGATGATAAAAGATCTTATAGTCATGTTAAATTCTTAGGAATATCCAATTGATTTTTTTATTCTCTACCCAAAGGCTAATATGGGGGGATATCCTTTAATCTTAGGGAGACCATTGTTAGCCACTGCAAATGCTTATATAGCTTGCCAATCTAGGAAGATGACAATATCCAATGGTGTTCATACCAATAAGATAACTTTATACTCCCCTACTCAACTATTGTTACTAGATGACCGAGTAATCTAGCCAAACTTGGGGGATGATGATCCAAAACCCAATTCCATCCATCAGTTGATGATGATAGGTAGAGAATCATTTATATCTGCTTGAGAGGAAGGTGAAATAATTCCATCCATTATTCTAAATGGATATGGAGTAGAATCTCCAATGTGTCCTCAAGTTGAATGCATCTTAGAAATCATTATTCCATCTTTGAATTCACTACATGATTTAGAAGCTTCAAAGTTTCTCCATTCATCATTACCTCATGAGATGGATTCTTCTCCTATTGCTCAATTATTCATGGCCAATAAGGTTATTAAGATGGAAATTGGTCTAAGCAAGGAACTGAATATAAGCAATGCCTCATCACCCTCCCAACATGAAACTATGTTTTAGTTATTGTAGGAGAAGAAAGCACATTTGTTTGAAATTACATGGACATGAAAGGATTATATCCTATACTCTGCACTCACAAGACTTATATCAACCTTGGCTTCAAACCTGTTTGATAGCCTCAAAGAAGAGTTAACCCTGTCTTAAAAGATATTGCTAAGAATGAATTGTAGTAACTATTAAGTGTTAATTTATATACCCCATCTTTGAATTGCAATAACTATTAAGTGTTGGTTTTATATACCCCATCTTCGATAGTCAATGGGTCTCCCCCTTGGTCATAGTACCCAAAAAGGGAGGAAAGTTGCAAGTTTGTGTAGATTATAGGGAGCTCAATTCAACCACTAAGAAGGACCATTTTCCATTGCCATTTATAGACAAAGTCCTTGACAACCTAGCTAGTAAAAAATATTTTTCTTTTCTGGATGGTTTCAATGGTTACAATCAACTTCAAATAGCCCCAAAAGATCAAGAAAAAATTAAATTATACCTACCCATGGGGCATATTTATTTATTTAGTTTTTCCTTTTGTCTTGTGGAATGCCCCATCCACATTTCAATGAGTTGTCATCAGTATTTGTTTAGATATTTCTACTAATTGTATGGAGACCTATATGGATGATTTCAATGTTTATGGTGTTACTTTTGAAGAAGGAAAAGTAAACTTAGAAACAATACATAAAAGATGTCAGGACTATAACCTTTCTTTAAATAGTGAGAACTTTTTTATGATGATGGAGGAAGGGGTAGTCCTAGGCCATTTCATTTCATCTAAGGGTATCTAATTAGATCCACCAAGGATTTAAGTCATCGGTACCTTGCCTATGCTAGAGAAGTAGAAGGATATACACAGTTTTTTGGCACATGCTAGATATTATAGAAGATTTATTAAAAAATTTAGTCAACTTGCAACACCTCTCTACAACCTACTCAAAAAGGATTCTAAATTTTTTTTTGGGAATCTGATTGTACAAAATCCTTCCTACAACTTAAGGAAGTTCTTACCACAACACCTTTTGAGAGGACCCAATTGGGGCCTGCCTTTTCACATTCATATGGATGCCTTAGACTATGCTATTGATGTTGTGTTGGGATAGAAAGTAGACTTTTTTAGACATGCCATTTGTTTCATCAGTAAGAATTTGCAAGGTGCAAAATTTAATTTTTTAGCCATCTATACCATCAAAAAGTTTAGGCATTAAATTACTACGTATGAGATATTTTTTCACAATGACCATCCTGTTATAAAATATTTAGTGAAAAAACTTTCAATTTCAATAAGATTGGCTCAATGGTTATTTCTCATGCAAGAATTCAAAATCATTGTAGTTGATAAAATTGGTACGGCAAATGTGGTAGCTAAATTTCTCTCTTGGTTGCATGTTCTTGATGATCCTGCAACCATCAGTGATAGTTTTCCAGATGAGCACCTTTTTTTGTTGGCTGCACAAAACCCATGGCATGCAAATATTGTTGACTACCTCACCATAGAAAAAATGCCAATATACTTCTATGCCCAAGCTAGAAAGCTACTAGTACAGACGAGTTTTAATTCTTCATGGATTGCTAGATTTATGTTCTATTTTTCCTTTATCAAGTCATGCATAGGTATCTATACGAAGATGAAACATATGATGTCTTGAAGGTCTATCATGATGATCCCTATAGAGGTCACTTTGTAGCCAAAAGAACAACCTTCAAAATCTTAAAAACTGGGTATTATTAGCCAAGCTTGAACAAGGATGCCACCATATATACAAATAAATGTGACAAGTGTCAACAAATGGGAAGACCCACTCAGTCAAATGAAATTCCCCTGTAGCCTCAAGTAGTTGTCACACCCTTCGAAAAATGTGGGATTGACTTTGTATGACCCATTGAACCTACTTCATAAGGAAAATCCTACATTCTAGTGTACATTGACTAAGTCACCAAGAAGCTAATACCACAAGGGATATGAACATGGTAAAGGTTTTGTATGAATCCATCTTTACATGGTTTGGCTTTCCTAGGCAATTGACATCTGATAAAGGGACTCAATTTACATCAAATTTGATAATGTCTCTTATGAAGAAGTATACTATCAAGCATGCTAAATTATCATTTTATCATCCTTAGGCTGATGGTCAAGTAGAAGTTACTAATAGGGAGCTAGAATTTATTCTCACCAAGACTACATAAAACTTCATAGGAAGGATTGGGCCACATGCCTTCCTGAAGCTCTATATGCTTATAGAACCACATGGAAGTCCACAACTAGTTTTACTCCCTTTGAGCTTGTTTATGATAAGTCATTATTAATGACTATTGAATTTGAATATAAAACATTAAAGATTTCCTTGGAGCTCGAGATAGAACTCAATATTTTTGAATATGTCTTAACCCTAAATTTTAATGGTCTTGATGAATGGAGGAAATCTGCATTGAACAATACTGATCTCATTCAACACTAGGGGAAATAGTATAGCATGACAAGTTTATCAAACAAAAAATGTTTACTGTAGGTGATTGGGCACTCCTTTGTGACTCAAAATACCAACATAATCCAGGGAAGTTCTAAACACACTAGTTAGGACCATATGAGATTGTCGCATTGTTTCCAAATGGTCTAGTTTAGTTATCTACAATTGATCCTACTCACTACAAAATACTTGTCAATGGGCATCATCTCAAGCTTTATCATAAACTAGTTAGCCATGAAGAGTTCTTGCAAAAATTCAAGCACAATGAGGATATCGTCATTCCTATAGCCACTGAGTCTAGGTCTTCTACCCTAACTCCTAGTAGTTCTTGACTCTGATCAAGACATTCATAATAAGCACTTCCTTTTTGGAAGTAATTTCTTCACATCCATTCCACTTCAACTTTTCTTTCTTCCATCTTACCATTCCATCCCATCACTTTGTCAATTCTGATAATCTTTTCAAAACATCTTTCTTACAATAGTTGCTAGGTACCTCTTGCATAACTTTGCAAGTATTTTATTTTATTTTATTCATGCTTTGTTACAATTTGATATTGTTTATAATTGTTCACTCTTGCCTATCCTAGCCTGGTGGGACCCATGCCTTCATTTAGTTGGGGGAGGGAAATATTAAATGTTTGTTTTCTGAAATTTCTTTCAAATTGCATGTACCTTCAAAGTGCATTGAGATGACTGGAAATAAGTGCATATTTAATATCACATGTTGGTGACTTGTCCTTCTGTGATTGTGGCATTATGAAATTAAGGAGATTAAAAGTAGTTATTTAACTTTTAATGATGATTTACAATGTGTTCAAGTGACAAACCTATACACAAGAAAAAATCATGAAATTTGATGGAAGAAGGATATTGTGAGATATGGTACATTTAAGTTCACAGGTACATGCCATTGTTTTTGAAAAACCAGGGCCAGTGTTGTAAACCTTGATCTGCTAAGTGTTGAAACATCAATTTATTTTCACAATTTAGTTAGAATTAATCATGGGTGGAGGTATACAAAGGAATGAGCCCATTGATCAATGACCTCTTTTGGGAGATACAGTCAACTGTGAAATTTTTAGGAGAAGGGGATGGTTGAATTATTTCCTTACTTTGAATGGATTTGATGAAGAGGTAGCTCTTCAATTTATGACCACCTTAAGGGATGTCATTGTAGTGGTTAAAGGTTTGAGAATTGAATTCTTAGAGGAGGTGATAACTGAGGTCACTAGGTTGCCTAAGCAAGGTGAAAATTGGGAGAAAGAGTTTGACTTGAAGACAGCTAGGGCATAATTCAGTATACACCAGGACCCACCATTGGACATTGATGAGAAAAAAGGTACTTCAAAGCTATCCTTGCCAATGGGGTTTATTCAACCTACTATATTTATCATCTAGTATTTCATGTGTGAGGGACATTACAAATATTTGCATGTCCTACATTTGAATTTTTTTTCTTAGCTATGACATGATTACAGATAGGTAAACCTTCCCAATTTCTTGTTTAACATTATTAAGAAGCATGCTTCTTTAGTGCAGTTATTGTTAGAATTATTTAGAATAATGGAGAGGGGGGGTGAATCAGTTATTCAAGGTCCAAATACCCTAATAATACTTTTTCTACACTTTTAATAAATCCATACACTTTTCATCCATCCAAACTTAAATCAACCATATTAGTAAGTTACAGTAAATCATCATGCAGAGATGAAACATTCAAGATCAACACATAACACAATGATTTATGTGGAAACCCAATTTCGAAAAAACCACCAGTAACATGCTACTTGATTCTCACTCTTCTAAAGTGATGCCCTGTTAAAGGCTTACAACACACTATTAAATGTGACCTTGTTAGAGGATTTCACCAAACTATTAGGAATGGGCCTGGTTAAAGGACTTTAGAACATTCACTTGGAATGTCACCCTGTTAAAGGATTTATCTCATGGCTATCAAACCAACCTAAGTCCATAGGATTTAAACTAATTGTTACAATTTCTAGAGAGTAACGATAATGGCCTTTTGATCTAATATAACTTACAACATACTTTGCAGATTTCATATCACATTTTCAGTTCAATCCTTATGCTTGGCTTCAATCACTTCAGCTCTGATTGCTTGTCTTCTTGTCAAGCTTTGTCTCCTTGAGTCTTCTTACTCATCACGCCAATACATCCATATCTGAGGTCTTCTTATTGAAACAAAGTAACTATGCTCTCTTTTCTCCTTAGCACCTCCTACAACATTTTATGCTTTCATGCTTGACCACCTCTTTTCTTTTCTTTTTCATGGACTTATGACTCCTTAAATAAAAATCTGATTTTGCCTTTGGCACTCAATTCTTCTTCTCTAATTTTAGGATTTCAAATTGGATTAGGTAGGATACAATGTATCTACCTCATATCTTGTTCTCATCTAGAAACTTTGTTAGTTGTATCCTTAAAAATGTTTTACATGGTGTTCGGTTCCACCAGCTCATCATTCTTATCTTCCATTAATTTACAAACTTCTAAATAACAACCTTGTTGGCTTAGATTTGGTTAATCTTCAATTTTCAAAATAATGGAGCAACTCGGCATTATTATTTTTACTGGTGCTCGACATCTTTGTGTTACTCGGCACTATTGGTTTTACTGGTGCTCGGCATCTCTGTGTTACTCGGCACTATTGATTTTACTGTGCTTGACATCTCTGTGTTACTCGGCACTTGATATTACTCAGCACTTGAAGTTTACTCGGCACTTGATATCACTCGACACTTGAAGTTTACTTGGCACTTGATATTGATCTTGCTTGACTTCAACTAGGAATCTACTCAGCTTCAACTAGCTTGCTCTGCTCCCTCTCTCTAATGAACTTTAGTTAGGCTTTACAGATGTCTTAGCTAAAAATCTTACATCTTAGATATGTTTCTGTGTGCCCATTCTCTATGTCTTATAGTATGTCATCAACACACTTTTTCATCAATAGCTTAGCTAATCCTTGTACTTCATTACAAAATCATAACTTCAACCTTTCTCTTGGTATACTAGTTATATCTTATTGATTGCCTCCTCCTTGTCAATCAACTAATTGATAGTATTTGGATCACTAAAGCAATTGTCATTCCTGCCAATAGCAAGTTTGACATCAATGACAAAATAATGATTGAGAACATTCTTTACAATTTCCATATATCATTCCAACAACTTTCCTTGTGATCTTTTCAATCATTTCCAACAGTTATGAAGTGATCAGTTTGTCTCTCACCATGGTTTGATAAAATTAATTGCAGAAAGAGAATTAAAGAAGTAAGAAATTGGATCATGGGAGGAACTCTTGTAATGAATGGAGGTAGAGCCTAGGTTGGTTGGCCCTAGAGGCTAAGGTGTAGGATGAAGGGAAAGAACATCCACAAGTTCCTCTAAAGATGTCCCTAGAGCTGAAAATGCTCCTAAAGCCTCTCTCTCTAGTCTTAAACCAACTAAGAAGAGGATTTACAAGGTTGAACCCTCTATTGATAACAAAAAGAGTAGCAAAGAGGTGGAAGTTGATAGTGCTCCTAAAGCCCCATTTTTTGTTAAGAATAGGTCTTCCATTGTGAAGGACAAAGATAAAATTTTGGAACCTAAAGTAGAAAGGATAGAAAAACTAGATGAGGAGAGTAACGTTAATGAACCCCTATACTCTCAAGAGGAGGAAGACCTAGAAAAACCTCCTGAAGTGCCCGTGGTAGAAACACCTATAAGTAGGAAGAAACAAAAGAGTTTCCAATGCTTGTCAACACCACACATGAGGCAAAGTGTAATATTCTCCAAGAGTAGGGTTCTAGAAACCTTTGTTCCTATAGTTACATTTGAACTATCTAAAAGTGAAAAGGAATACTCTTCGAAGAAAAAATGTAGCAAATAGAAGCCAGTGAAACTCAGAGAAAAACCTAGAATCTACCACCTAAAGCTAAGTGTAGTATTAATTATGTACTTATCAACAGTACTAAGGAATCTTATGAGCTTGAAATATCTGAGGAATTTCAAGAAAACCTTACTATGCAAGACAAAAGTGAAAATTTTGTAGAACTCCCCTCAAAGGATTATCTAGAATTTAGACCTGAGTTTATTAAAGAAGTATTAGAAAAACCACAAATTATAAATTGACTAGAATTATGGAAGGTCTTTACCCCTCTATCTCTACCCCACATGAGTTTTACAATGCATTTTGATCTATTCCTATGGCTTTGAAAAATTTATTATGTGAATTGTATCTTCACAATCTGGTAGTGCCTAACAACACCAAGTGGAACCCATTCTTGTATGTAGGAGATGTATAGTTAAGGGCATCAATGTCATGGATATAGAATGAAATAAGCAAAGAACATTAAGCTACACCCTACAGGGAGAATGAGATGACCACACCTTTATTCATGAGGTTGGAAGTCCAACATTCTAGATGAACATATTTGGATTGGATCTCTATTTTGGGTATTCCTACAAGACATGTTAGGTGAGTATAGTCAGAGAATAAGATTTTACAGATTGGGAATAAAACTTATCTTAGAATGTTGAAACAATAATCATTGCCTCAAGGTAGTGATGAATTTGAATGATACATGATCTAAAAAATAAGAGAACCCCACTCTCCACAATATTTGACTCTTGCTACAATAAGGATTCTATTATATATTGACTTGGGGAGAAATTAGTGTAAATATTGGTTGTCATTTAGGTATCAACCCCTAGTTCTCTTATAGCCACTACTAGCAGTAAATTATAATGCAAAAGATCATGACATGACTACTGGAGTTTAGTGCTAGAAGAGGCTCAAGACAAATTATAGTTACTTTAATTATGTGAAGGATGAGCCAGGTGAAAGGACACCTAGTGACTGGAGAGTACAGGCCCAAATCAGGAACTTCATGATTTCTAGAGACCATCAATATTTTAGTTAAGGGGAATGATGAGCCTCTAAAAGGCTATTATTTTGAGTATCATTTATCTTGTTTTTATACAATTATCTTTCAAGAAACATTTTATGACTCTATGGTTTAGGAAAAAGAAATTACATTTTTATGAATATACTATCTATATGTTAAGACATGAAGATTGAAATATAGATTATTCAGATATGTTGTATTTACTTGAATCTATGGATTTCTATGGTTTAATGAAGGAATATTACATGCTGATAAATATTTCCTCATCCATGGTATGTTTGGGTAGGTTCTTTCCTATAGCTATAGGATTTGTAAGAGTGTTAATTTGAACATTATACCTTTACTTACATTGATGATGAAATGAATATATGTATGTAGAAGTTATTGTGTTTAATAATTTGTAGATGTTTGCCATGTATATTCAAGACAACATTTCAATGCTAAGTCAAAGTTGACTAGATGATTGATGAAACACCACACAAGTAGATTATTGTGTGATTTCTGTGATGGTAGTGCACAAATATAGGTTCCTCAACCAACTATATTATTGGAAGAGTTAAAACGTAGTTTATAGTGTTTCTATTGTAAAATTTATGATCCATAATTGATCCTCATTGATGGAGTGATCGTAGGAGTAGGAAGTTGTTGTAGCTTTCCTTTAAATAATTTTAGATGTAGCCTTGAAAAGAGGATTTTTTCTTGGTTTTGACTAGAAGGAACATAGAATATATTGTTTTAGTTAGCAGTCTGTAATCTTGTTTTCAATTGTAGTCTCTTATTATGAATGAATAGAATACAAAGTTCAAGTTTCCACCTTCAGACTTGATCATTTTTTGTTCACTCATCCAAGGGGGGCCACTTGGTGAGTGAATTTCTTTGTTAGAATAGATATTATTTCTTTGTTTTTTTCTTTGTAAAGTAGAATTATGTCATTCATGTAGCCATTGATAAAAAAATCATTGAATTGTTCCTATGTAGCATAAGTGCATAAATAGATTTATAGTTTGTAGCATTACTCTAAGCTTTAAGGAAAATGTTGTTTTAGTTCCTAGATTAGCCTTTTTTCCCTATTTTAGTTCTAATGGCTTAAATAGGAATTAGAGCATATACTTTTTAGCCAACCTCTCAAACTTATGTTCCTGGGTTGAAAAATACAATGAAGTCAGTATGTTATTCTTAGGAAAATACATGATTTTGTCTAATCATGGAGTCAATGTAGAAGATGTATAATCCTTTATTATTGAGGTATATAGCTGACTGGCAACCATCCAACAAAAATAAAAGAATCACACAAATTCTAGAGATGAAGGTAAAGGGATAAGATGGGAGGGTTGTCATCCTAAGCATCAGACCAAAAAAATGACTCAGAGCCAACATTACATATCTTGAAAAGGACCCTCTTAACTAATTGAGCACTAATCTTGAGAGTATTCCTAACCATAGAGATAGGACCTTTAAGAGGAATTGTGGAAATAGACCAAGGATCAATACCTCTAAAATTGATGAAGGGTGCTCCCCTTAATACCATAAACCCATAACAGAATCACAAAAACATCAATAAAATGTGAGAAAAAGATATGGGCTTCTTATTATTGATGCAAATGTGGAATTGTAGAATTCACAAGTACAATATGCTAACCCACATGAGTGCCTTCATTATAGTAATCTGCAAGACTAAGTTGTGAACTACCACCCAGAGTTGTTCTAGACAATGTTTAGGCCTTTCTTAAATAGGCAATTTTATGTTGCTCGAGAAGGTTCTAGAAATTCAAACATAATAGCTAGGGCTGATAGACTCTACTTGTTAGAATCTGAAAAGATTAATAACCCAGAAAACTAGTGCAAAGAGTAAATATCTAAACTATGAATGCAAATGATACAAAATCAAAATAGCATCATAGAGTTAGTCTCCAAGAGAGTAATGCAAATGCTGGAAGCAAAATAGCATTAAGAGGGTGCAAAAATAAGAGATACAAATACAAGCTAGGTAGCATGCTTATATAGGCTAGGAAGAGGGAGGAGGTGGCAACACCAACCAATGAGGAGCAACCATCTATCAGACTAAAGATAGCAAAGTATCTTCCCAAGATAGCTAATGGATGCTCACATGTAGGAAAGTGACACCTCACAACCATTCACCTAATAAGACATGCTTTATTAACCTAAGAAAGATTATTAAAAGTGTAGGAAAAACCTAGAAAAATAGGAAAATATAAAAAAACTACACTAACACCCCCCCATAAGCGAAGCTTAGGTGGATGCTAACCTAGCAAAGCTATGAAAGCAAGAAAATGGGTCCCAGCAACAAGGCTCGATCAGGTACCCAATACAAGAAAGAGAACTAGATGAAGGAAACTAAACCTCCAATCTAGGAAATGTCCCAAAGAGAGGAACAAAAAAGAGCATGAAGCATCTCTGAAGCATGAAGCTGCAAACTCTGTCAAAATGCTGATCTGTAGAACCTCCATGGAAATAGAAGGCACGAACCATCAACCAAAGAAGCATAGAACAACAAGTGAACCCCCCCATAATGTTGAACAGGGAGAGGGGTAACAGGAACACTGAAATGCAATGCCAAAAACATCTGCAAGAAGAAGAATCAGGAACACCAATAGTGCAATAGAAGTACAAGCATAGGATAAAGGGCGGTGTCACTGACACACTACATGGGCTAATGTCGTGGAACAAAAATTCACTTGACAAAGGTGGATGAGCACAAAATGGCAAAACATCACGACCCCCCATGGCATTTTATAACTGAGTGTGAGTACAAACAAACACAAGGTGTACAAGATCCCAGATATGCAAAAGCAAGCACTTTATCTCAGTGCATTTACAAAAAAAGGAATGCAATAGAATAGAAGCATACAATGCTCAGAAGTCAGAAAGAAGAGTGAGCCAAAAGAACAGAAGAAGAGATTCCAGGACCTGTAGAATCCAAGTAATCCACCAGAGTGCGAAAGTGCAAAACTCGAAGGAGAAAGAACCTGGAGCAGAATCTAGATAAAAGACCTCTGCAACTGAATAACTTATAGAACCAGCTTTCCAACAATATCTGGCGAGCCCATAAAAGAGTCTGAATGAGCGAGATATGGCTCCCGGAAGGAAAAATAGAACATCTGGATTTGACTGCCAAAACAGGCAACTAGACTATAGCAAAATAAAAAAAACCTGTACCATCATCTCCATCTCAAAACCAGCTTTCCGACGCATTTTTCGGATCGAAAAAAATACATCCATATGCTCAAGTTACGAAAGAAAAATTGATAGGGCCTCCTCATGAAGAGCATATGCTAAAAGTGAAACTTGGGCATAATAATCAAGGAAACAAATAGCACCACTGTGATCTACTCAAAAAATCATGCACTTTCAAAAAAAGAATTGCCTCGATACGAGTTCATATGAGAAAGTTATGATCCTCCAAAGTTTCCAAAACGAGAACTGTGCATAGTCATGGCTGAGAATCTGCAATTTCTGAAGAATTCATGCATGAAATTTTTTTAAAAAACTCCAGTAGTGGATAGAGCACAAAAAAATAGCCAAGTTCATAACAAGAATCATCAAAATCGGAGTCCGTATGAGCAAGAATGAAACATTTCAAAACTGCGTTCAAATCTGCGACTGCCAACGGAGAGGGGTATGGCTGTAGCTTTGCATGCTCGATTCTGCAAAATATATAGCTTTCATGCAAAATTTAAAAGATACCCAGATGGTTTTTTGGGGCTACAAACAAAACTCAAAAAGCGTTTTTCTTGCTGATGTACAAAAGATGTTGTTGTAGTGTAAATCAAATGCCTTTAATAGAAAAAAATGGCTCCAAAAATTAAAAAATGACCCCAACAACCAAAATATGACATGCAAATGTTGGATCAGCTTCCTAAGTCCATCAATGGCATGCTGGAACCTACAATACTGATTGAAAACTCCAAATATGCAAGTTGGTTGTCAGATTTGAGATTGAAACCCCAAAGAAAAATCATTTTTGTCAAAACTTTTCTGATTCTCAGGATCATCCAAAGATGCAAGAGAAGAGCATACTTCATTTTTCAAAAAACTACAATAAATTTTATTTGCCCCCCCCCCGAATCTCTCAAATAAGGAAACTAAAATCTACTCTTGCACATAGAAAAGCTCTGATACCATGTTAGAATCTGAAAAGATTAATAACCCAGAAAACTAGTGCAAAGAGTAAATATCTAAACTATGAATGCAAATGATACAAAATCAAAATAGCATCATAGAGTTAGTCTCCAAGAGAGTAATGCAAATGCTGGAAGCAAAATAGCATTAAGAGGGTGCAAAAATAAGAGATACAAATACAAGCCAGGTAGCATGCTTATATAGGCTAGGAAGAGGGAGGAGGTGGCAACACCAACCAATGAGGAGCAACCATCTATCAGACTAAAGATAGCAAAGTATATTCCCAAGATAGCTAATGGATGCTCACATGTAGGAAGGTGACACCTCACAACCATTCACCTAATAAGACATGCTTTATTAACCTAAGCAAGATTATTAAAAGTGTAGGAAAAACCTAGCAAAATAGGAAAAAATAAAAAAACTACACTAACACTACTAATACATATAGAGTCAGCTAAATACATCTTTGACAATTATTTTAGAGATATCAGGTAGCCCAACTTTAGAAGGCCATAACTCTTGAACCATTGCTCAAATTGGCTATTATAATCATTTTTCAGAACACTGGCTCCTCAACTATAGGTTTGCAACTATGCAAGTGCCCTTTTGTTAAGTTTTCAGACCTCATTCAATTTCTCTAAGGTCTCTAAAGGTGAGCCTGAAGATTTTTCTCCTAAATTTTCCACCAAACATCTGTAATAATTTCTTTGATACTTAAGCTAGAGAAATGATATTTTTATAGTAGACTTATAACTGTAAAATGAGTCTTCATGTAGAAAATGATAACATATTGAGCTCATATAACAAACTTACTAAGAGTAGTAAGATCCCATAAATAGTAACCACCCTTTCTACTAGTCCTTATTAAAATAGAAAATACTGGAAAGGAAAATATTTATGGGTGATGCAAGATTTCTCTCACACCCAAGATGCTCCTGCATCACACACCTGGGGTAATTTGAGAAGTGACTTCATCACGTCTCAAGTGTTCAAAGGAAAGCTAAGATGGTTAACCTCCTCCATTGCTAGCAATGATGAATCCTCTACTGGCCTTCCTTTCCATTTGACCAAGTATTCCTTATAAGTTATATTCCTTGTACTTTTGCCAACATAACTATCCAATGTCTTCTTTGTAGCCAAACTAGCTACTAGAATACTCCACTATGCATTTGAAACTTCATCTCTATCACCTCCTTCATAATACTCTGTCAAATCTGAAATATCAAATATTAGTGAAATATTCAATTCAGTAGGAAACTCCACTTCATAAGAATTTTCAAAATCCTGTATTTTCACTATCTTGCATGGTCCAAACTTCTTCATCTTCAACTTATTATATGTACCCACTAGAAAATGCTCCTTTCGCAAATGAACAATGAGTTCATCTCTAATCTAAAATTTAGGTTATACCTCCTTTTTTACATCTACCTTAACTTAATGCTATCTATACATCTTTATATTATACTTCCTTGCCTCCTCGTGACTATTTAGCAAATATTCATTAAATTCTTCTGCTTCAAAACTACTTATCTCTCCTTTATCCAATTGTATCAATTAAGAAACATTTCTTGTACTACTCTCATATACAAACTAAAATGGTGATTTTTGTACAATATACCTATAGAAAAAATTATTATGTGCAGATTTTTCCTGTAGTAAAATCATCTCGCATCCTTTTGGTTTGTCTCCAACCAAACATCTCAGTAAATTTATCAAACTCCTAATCACCACTTCTATCTATCCATCAGTCTATGGATGATGTGAAGAACTAAACTTCAAATTTGTCTTCAATTTCTTCCACAATGTATGCCAAAAATACCCAAAAAAATTGGTATCTCGATTAGAAACTGTACTCTTTGGAAAACCATGTAGTCTCATCACTTCTCTAAAAACAACTATGCCACTTGAATAACATCATTAGTCATTTTGCAAAGAATAAAATGTGTCATCTTTGAAAACCTATCCACCACCACAAAAATAAAATCATGCCCTCACTAAATTCTTGGTAATCTGAGAACAAACTCCATGTTGACATCCTCCCATGTGTTCTTTGGTATAGGTAATTGTTAGGATAAACCATGGACAGAAATAAAAACTACATGCAAATATAACCAATAACAAAAATATAATAGAATACACAGAAATGAACACAACGCACCAAGATTTAACGTGGTTCACCCAATCCCTGGGCTACGTCCACCAAACAGCAAGTTCGATCTTATTACAATCTAATGATTACAACCTGATTACAAACCGTAATCCCTTACAGCTCAATACTGCCGCAAGAACCAATTTCGTATCACAACATTATGAAAAATACCCAACCCTAAGCCCTTTTATACAAGTATTAAACCATTTTAGGGTTATAACATGTCAGCCATATGTCGGCCATAATATGTGTAGTACTTACCTGATCAGTCACCACAATCTAACAACCTCCCACTTGGGGACTGATCAAGCTCCACACTAAACAGCAATCTCCCACTTGGAGACTGATCCTGTAGAAATACCACTACCGCATGGGGCTCCCACTGGATCAAAGTATCCTGGACTCTACTGTTCTTTTATTCATGTTTAGTCTAAAAGACCAACCGAAGCTGAAGAGGAGTTCAGCTTCTCCCTTGTTACAACCTTTGTCAACATATCTGTTGGATTGTCATTAGTATGTATCTTCTCTAGCTTTAACTGTCCATCCTCCAAAACTGACCGAATGAAATGGTACCACAACTGTATGTGTTTGGTCTTAGAATGCAGAGCTGAATTCTTAGCAAGATGAATGACACTCTGACTATCTGTGAACAAATAATTATCCTTCTGAGGATGTCCCAATTCTTCCAAGAAGAACTGAAGCCATATCATCTCTTTGGCTGCCTCTGTAGCAGTAGCATACTCTGCCTCTGTAGTGGAGAGAGCATTAATCTTCTGTAACCTAGAAACCCAGCACATGGCTGCCCCACCAATAGTAAAGGCATAACCTATAGTACTCCGCCTGGTATCAATATCCCCAGCCAAATCTGAGTCAACATAGCCCTGTAAATTAGTAGTAGAGCCCCCAAAGTGTAAACACTTATTGGATGTTCCTCTCAAATATTTGAGAATCCATTTGACTCATATACCTGCTAACGACTCCCACTGCATGTGCAATATCGGGCCTAGTGCATACCATAGCATACATCAAACTTCCTACAGCTAAAGCATAGGGTACCTTGGACATCTTATCCTCCTCTTCCTGTGTCTTGGGACACATCTCCTTAGTCAATTTCAAATGACCAAGTAAAGGTGTGCTGACAGCTTTAGCATTCTCCATAGAGAAATGTTGCAGCACCTTCTCAACATAATCAGCTTGAGATAGCATCAATGTTCTGTTCTTCCTATCTCTGTAAATCTTCATACCAAGGATTTGTTTTGCTAACCCCCAAATCCTTCATAGCAAATGTATATGCTAATTGGCATTTCAGCCCCTTAATATGATCCATGTTAGACCCAGCTACAAGCATATCATCAACATATAAACATAAAATAATGTAGCTATCATCATCCAACCTCTTAAAATAAACACAGTAATCTGAATGACACCTATTATATCCATGCTCATGCATAAAATTGTCAAATTTCAGATACCATTGCCGAGGTGCTTGCTTCAAGCCATATAAACTTTTCTTCAATTTGCACACTAAGTTCTCCTTACCTTTGACCTCAAAACCCTGTGGCTGAGCCATATATATTTCCTCATCCAAATCACCATGAAGAAAAGTTGTTTTAACATCCATCTGCTCTAATGCAAATCTTCAGTAGCCACAAGACTTAAAACAGTACAAATAGAAGTCATTTTAACAACAAGAGAAAATATCTCTTCAAAATCAATTCCCTTTTACTGTGCAAGTCCTTTTACAACTAACCTGGCCTTAAATCTTTTCTTACCTCCTTCCTCTTCTTTCAACCTATAAACCCATTTATTCTGTAAAGCCTTTTTACCCGCAGGCAACTTGCACAAATTCCATGTCTTATTTTTCAGCAAAGAGTCCATTTCATCTTTCATTGTAGACTCCCACTCAATCTTAGTATCCACCTGCATAGCTTCATCATAACTTTCAGGTTCACCAGCATCAGTAAGTAAAATAGAATACAAAGAGGGAGAAAACCTTTGTGGAGGTCTAATTTTCCTTTTTGACCATCTAACATTCACTGGTGTGTGTGGTATTTGTTGTTGCAGTTGTTGCACATCATGAGGAATGGCTGGAACATCAGCTTTTGGAGTATCATCCAGCACTATATAATCATCTTCTTTCTTCTCATGTTCCTGCAATAGATCTTTGTACAACACTTTCTCATTGAATATGACATCCCGACTTCTAATAATTTTAAGATTTTCAAAATCCCAAAGCCTATAACCAAATTCATTAATGCCATATCCAACAAAGACACATTTCTTTGATTTAGCTTCTAGCTTGGTTCTATTTTCAGAGTCTATATGAGCAAAAGCTTCACAACCGAAGGTCTTGAGAAAAGAATAACTCACCTTCTTACCAGTCCATGCTTCCTCTAGAATACCACAGCCCAAAGGAGTAGAGGGACCTCTATTAATCAAATATATTGTAGTATTGACAGCCTCCGCCCACATGTGTAAGGGCTACCCAGCGTGCAACCTCATGCTCCTTGCGCGCTCCATTATAGTCCTGTTCATGCGTTTAGCCACTCCATTTTCCTGTGGCGTCCTTGGAATAGTTTTTTGTCTACGAATACCATTAGTGGAGAAATAATCTTCAAATTCATGACTGCAATACTCACCACCATTATCAGATCTGAGACATTTTAATTTCTTACCAGTCTCATTTTCAACCAAGCATTTCCATTTCTTAAAAGTTTGAAATACATCAATAAATGTAACATAATAATAATAAACGTAACATAATGTAACCCATACTTTTCTAGTTGCATCATCAATAAATGTAACATAATAATGAGAGCCACCAAGGGAAGATACTTGGGCTGGTACCCATACATCTGTATGCACAAGCTTTAATTTCTCCTTTTTGTTTTCCTTCCCTGTCTTTACAAAACTCACTCTCTTTTGTTTTCCATACACACAACTTTCACAGAAATCCATATTCACACATTTTAGACCTAGTAAAACTTTCCTTGAATGAAGTAATTTCATACATTTCTCACTCATGTGCCCAAGTCTATTGTGCCACAGTGCTGTATCAGAATCTACAGCAGCTATTTGTTCTCCCTGCTCAATTGCAGTAATTGTTCCTGAATATTCATTTTTCTCTTAAACAATCAAAGTAGAAGGAACAATATGACATGTACAAAGATATAAGGTGCCTACTTTCACACCTTTTGCTACTACAAGGGAACCTTTTGAAACCTTCCAATTTTTATCATTAAAAGTAACTACACAACCCTCATCACTGAGTTGCCCTCCTGAAATTAAATTTCTACTTATTTTTGGAACATGTTTTACCTCATGTAGTAGCCAATGATTCCCATTATGCAACTTAATCTTAATTTTTCCCTTTCCAACAATCTAACAGGGTTCATTATCCCCCGAATAAACAAGCCCAAAATCCTCTTGGACATAATCAATGAAATAACCTCTATGAGGTGTAGCATGAAATGAAGCACTAGAATCTAAAACCCATGAATCATCAACACTCCCTAAAGACAGAAGAAAAGCATCCTCTTTGGATTTTTTACTTACCACATTTGCCTCCTTGTCTCCATCTAATTTATCTCCTTCATTTTTCTTTCAATTCCAGCAATCTTTCTTTTTGTGCCCTAGTTTCGCACAGTACCAGCAATCATTTGGTCCTCTCGATTGAGACCTCCTCCCCTTTGACTTTCCTCTTGATTTTCCACGATTTACAGAGTTACTTCCTCTTTTAGTTGTTCTGCCCCTACTTTGTGCATTTAAAGCACTTCCTGATGTAGATCCACCTGAGGATTTTCTAAGAGTTTCCTCAATTAAAATAACATTGATCACATCATCATATTTTAGGGTACTAGATCTAGGAATAGAATTACTCACCACCATTACCAAGCCATTCCAGGTTTCAGGCAAAGAACACAAAATCAAGAGAGCCCTAATTTCTTCATCAAAATTGATAGCCACAGAAGATAATTAACTAGTAATAGTATTAAACTCATTTAAATGATCTGCAACAGATCCACCTTCTGCAATTTTCATATTAAATAAACGCTTCATGAGAAATACCTTATTTGAAGTGGAGGGCTTTTCATACAGTGTCGCTAGGGTTTTCATCAAATCTTTTGTTGTCTTTGCTTTTGTAATATTAAATGCCACCGATGGTGCCAAGCATAACCGAATGCTTCCGAGTGCCTTTCTATCCAAAAGATCCCATTCAGCCTCTGACATAGTTCCCTAATTCTTGGCTTTTGCTTCCAACGGCTTCCATAAATCCTTCTGATATAAATAGTCTTCCATTTGCATCTTCCATAACTGGAAGTTCTGCCCATTAAACCTGTCAACCCTTAACTTACCCTCATCTTCCATCGCTCCCACTCAACTGTGAGACTCCCACTTAACCGTGAGACTTTCCTACAGAGGATAACTGAAAGACAACTAGGCTCTGATACCACTTGTTAGGATAAACCACAGACAGAAATAAAAACTACATGCAAATATAACCAATAACAAAAAAATAATAGAACACACAGAAATGAACACAAGGCACCAAGATTTAATGTGGTTCACCCAATCCTTGGGCTATGTCCACCAAACAGCAAGTTCGATCTTATTACAATCCAATGATTACAACCTAATTACAAACCGTAATCCCTTACAGCTCAATACCATCACAAGAACCAATTTCATATCACAACATTATGAAAAATACCCAACCCTAAGCCCTTTTATACAAGTATTAAACCACTTTAGGGTTATAACATGTCGGCCATATGTCGGTCATAATATGTTGGCTACCATGTCGGCTACTGCCCAAAAATTATTTTTTTGGGGCGATACCTCGAACCCCACTATTTATGAAGTATGTATAGTACTTTCGTAATCAGTCACCACAATCTAACAGTAATGGCTCATACAACCCTATATTCTTCTTCACTCCTTTCACCATCTGACATACTCTACAATTATGTACAAACTTCTTCATATATTTCTGCAACTATGGCTAGTAAAAATTCTCAGTAACCAAAGCTATGGTCCTATCTTTGCCAAAATATCTAACCAAACCTCCACTATGCTTTTCTTTCATGAGATTCTCTCTCATTGAACTTCTAGGAATGCACAATTGACTTCCTATGAACAACATACTGTCATGGATCATTAAATTCAACCAATTTTTCCTATCAAGTGTAACATGTTTTGTACAAGCCTTCCACACTTCACCAAAATTAGGATCATTTGGATACAAAGTACTGAGTTCCCTAAACCCAACCACCTCTATCTGCATTTTTGTCAGAAAAATTTGTCCTCTACTAAGAGCATCTATAGCTCTATTAGACTTCTCAATTCTATGTTTTAGAAAAAATGTATAACTCTACAAAAACTCAACCCACTTCAAATGCCTTTAGTTCAGTTTTCCTTGACTATTCAAATATTCTAAAGCTTGATAATCAATCTATAAAAAAAGCTCCTTAGGAAGAAGATAGTGTCTCATCTTCTTCAATGCTTGAACTATAGCATAAAATTCCTAGTCATAAATAGAATATTTTCTTTTTACATCATTCAACTTCTCAGTAAAATAACCAACAAGTCTGCCTTCTTGGTTCAAAACAACTCCTATTGCAGTATCACTAGCATCATAGTCTACTTGAATCACCTTGCTAAAATTTGGAAGTGCTAAAATAGGTTCCTTAGTAACTTTATATTTCAATAGGTTAAAATAATTATCTACTCCTATAGTCCACTTAAATTATTTCTTATCCCCTCTCATTGTTTTAGTCAAGGGTCCACAAATAATACTAAAACCTCTTATGAACTTTCTATAAAAACTAGCTACTCCATGAAAAGATCTTATCTCTATCATACTCTTTGGAGTAGGTCATTCAGGGATGGTTGTCACTTTCTCTAGGTCTATTTTTAGACCTTCTACTAAGACTACAAATCCCAACTACACCAACTCTTTTATAAAACTGCACTTTTTCAAGTTTATCAGTAACTTTTCTTCCCTCAACTTATCAAACACCTTGCAAATATGGATCAAATGCATGTACAATGTCTTACTAAAGATTAAAATATCATCTAGGTAAACAATGACAAGATTACCCAAAAACTCCTCCAGTACGTCATTCGTGAGCTGCATGAAAGTGCTTGGTGCATTTGTTAGCCTAAAAGGCATGAATAACCACTCATACAATCCTTCTTTTGTTTTGAAAGTATTCTTCCACTCATCACCTTTTCTAATATAAATTTGATGGTACCCACTCTTTATATCTATCTTTTTGAAATACTCAACTCCACTCAAATAGTCCATAATATCATCAATCCTTGGCAATGGAAATCTATACCTGATTGTGATCTTGTTGATAGTGTGAGAATCTATGCACATCCTTCATTCTCCATTCTTTTCTGGTGATAATATGATTAGTACAAAATATGGACTTAGACTTTCTTGAATCGACCCCTTCTACAACAACTCATGAACTTGTCTATTAAACTCTTCACTTTCTCCTGGTGTCATTCTATGCACTACCTTGTTTGGAAAACTAGCTCCTGGAACCAAATCTATCTGGTGACTAATCTTCCTCATTAGGGGAAATCCATCAAGTACATTATCTAAAACAATATGAAAAAAAATATGCCAACATATCTGCAACTTCTATAGAAACCTCCTCTACTTCTTCTCTACTATCTTTTGGAATTATAGTGAAACACATGCTCACACTTCATACCTTTGAGAAACTATTTTCCATCAACAAAACATATTTTGGAAGCACTAAATACCTTTTCTTCTTTATCCTTCAATGGCTTCAACATATGCTTCACTCCATCCTTGGTCAAAGTGTAGGTATTTGTTCACCTGTCATGTACAACATGTCTATCAAACTACCATGGCCTCCCTAGCAACATTTTACATATGTCCTTAGGTATGATATCACATCATATTACATCTTGGTAGCTTCTAATCTTGAACTTTACTAAGCACCACTCATTGACCATGACCTTGTGGTCATTTTGCATTCAAGCAATATAGTGTGGACATGGGTGTTTCTGTCTCTTCAGCTTCAAATTTATGACCATCATTTTTGATACCAGAATGTCAATACTTCCACCATCAATAATCACATCACAAAACTTATCTTCGCATTTGTACCTTGCTCCTTTTTTTATTAGGTTCCTTCTCACCACTCATTAAAACTTTTATGTTAACTAGGACTTCTCCTCTTTCATCATCTTTAAAATGTAATGATCTAGCATCTTCATCAACATGTGACTCTAGCCTAGCCTCTTGTTCTTTGGTCTATCCTAGCTTGGTGCTAAGAACATTCAAATACTATATGCCCTTCTTCTCCATAGTAAAAATATTTCCCATAGAAGTCTCCTCTTCAAAATCCTTGTCCTCTACCTCTTCCTCTCTATTCTCTATTGTTCTGATCATGGAAATAATTGGAATTATTTCTACTGGTGTTTTGACTACTACTTCCAACCTCATACTTATTCTTTTGATCATCATTATGATCACCATAAGATCATTTGCTAGATATTCCAGCATGATCTCTTCTATTATTATTGTTATCAAACTTCTTTCTTAGTTTCTCCTCAACTCTTAGGGAAAATGAGTATTCCTCCTTAATATTATTCATTTGAACCAAACTTAGCTCATCCTGAATAATTGGCCTCAACCCATTAAGATAATGAGCCACTTTCTCCTTATCAGCTTCATCATGGCCATTTCTAATGAGAACTCGATAGAACTCTTCTATATACTTTTGAACATATTTTTCTACTTTCTTGAACCCTTGCATTTTCTTCAATAGATCAAGCTCATAATCCATAAGAATAAATTTATGCTTTGCTTTAGCTATCATCTGATCCCATCTGGTGATTTTTTTCTTTTCCTTTCTATTTCACTCAAACTAAACCTCTTGCCATAAGATCTTTGTCTATCCCTTTAGTTTTACCTTTGTAAACTTCACCCTATCAGGATCCTTAATATCTTCATACTCAAAGTACTCCTCCAATTCATTGATCCAAATGATTAACTACTCTAGGTTAAGATTTCTTGAAAATGTGGGAACTTTAAATTTAGGTCATTTTCCAATCTTGGAGTTGGCTTTAAAAGCCTCTCTTCCTCTAGGTTTGGAACTGCCTCTACTTTAGAATTTTCTTCTACTTCATCATCATCCTCACTTTCATCTCTTATAGGAAGATTTATTCCTCTACACATTTGTTCTTCCAATGCTTGAATTTATCTTTGGAGGCCTCTAAAACCTTCAAGTGTAACACCTATAGATCTTTTTCCATGCTCTCTTTGTGGAGGCATTTCTTGCAATTTCATTGAAGCCCTAGTGTAAATTGCCTCACAATTGGCAATCTTTCTATATACTTAGCCTAAATCACAGTCCTTGTGTGAACTACCTTACTATCAACAATCTATCCACATGCTCAAGAACTCTAGCTTTAATACCTCTTGATGAGGTGTGCTCCCCTTAATACCATAAACCCATAACATAAACAAAGAAACAACAACAAATGTGAGAAAAAAAATGGACTTCTTGTTATCACTGCAAATGTGAAATTATAGAATTCACAAGTACAATATGCTAACTCATATGTGCACCTTCATTAGAGTAATCTACAAGACTACGCTATGAACTACCAGCCATAGGTGCTCTAGAAAATGTTTGGGCCTTTCTTAAATAGGCAATTTTATGCCTCTTGGGTAGGTTCTAGACATTCAAACTTAATACCTAGGTCCGAAAGACCCTAACAATAAATATAGAGTCAACCAAATACATCTTTGACAATTATTCTATATATTTTAGGTAACCCAACTTTGGAAGGCCATAACTCTCAAACCATTACTCCAATTGTCTATTATAACCACTTTTTCAAAATGCCAATTCCTCATCTATGAGTTTGGTATCATGCAAGTGGTCTTTTATTGATTTTTCAACACTCATTTGGGCACTCTAAGGCCTCCAACAATGAGCCTAAAGATTTTTCTCTAAAACTTTCCATCAAAAATCTGCAATAAGTTCGCCAATGCTCAAGCTAGAGTAATAAGATTTTTATGGTATGTTTATAGCTCTAAAATGAACCTTCATGTAGAAAATGAGAACATTTTGAGATCATATGACAAACTTAGTAAAAATAGTAAGCTACCAGAAGTAGTAACTACCTTGTCTACTAGTCCTTATTAAAATAGAAAAGACTTAAAAATAAATTATTTTTGGGTGATGCAAGATTACCCTCACATACAAGATTCTCCTGCATCAAAAATACTTATGAGTAATTATATGAGCCCAGAGGTGATTTTCATTTCTTCTTGTCAATTTTAATTTTTTAATGTAAATTATAAAAAAAAAAGGTATGTATAGATTATAACATAATGATACATCAATTTATGAAATAGAAGAAAATAGTTCACATATTCTTATTATAAATTTGCATCTTTTTATCAAAATAACATAGTAGACTAAATTATTTATGGCATGATGATGCTCATATCCTTGTTGTATCTATCAAAATGACCTAAAATTAGTTGGACATATCATGCTATAAATTACTCCACTTGTAGAGTTACACCTTATAATATGAAATCCAAGTGCTAACAAGGACTAATATCTTGTTAATGATATCAAAAAGACTATCATTTAGTGCTTAAAATATGTAATAACCAACATCATCCAACAGTTAGATTCAAATGTATAAATTACTCATACTATGTGATGTTAGGTTGTCTTGCCTACAATTTCCACTTTTGCAATCTAGTCTTAGGTTAAAAAAATAATGGTCACCCTTAAACATCACACACAATAAGTTAAGTTTGACTATTTAACACTTTTAGCCAAGGAATCAAGCCTTTGTGTGTGATGTTTAAGTTGTTCACAAAATAAAATTATGATAATATAAGATTCAAAATTAACATGGCTTCCGTTATTGAATATTGTTACGTGAAATGTCATTATAGATAGTTGACAAAAAAAATAGAAAATTTACATATATACACAGGAGGTAGTTGACAAAAAATAAAAATCATCAAAATACTATCATAGCAAAAGAAAAGTGTAATCAAAATGTCGTGATGAAATAACATTATCCATTGACTGAAAGCTAGTAGAGCAAAATAGAAACCCATCATAGGATTGACTTAAATTATCAAAAAATGTTTGAATTTTCTTATAACTCCAATCCATGTAAAAAATATAAAAGTAAAAATAAATTATGATTACTTTTGATGGTACTATTCAAACATCAACATCTTTTGGATGTATTCTATGCAACTCAACTTACCAATTTCTAGAACATAAAATTATATATGCAACACCCTCATGATTGGCCCACTAGTTGATGTAAGATATTTATACATTGATATTATTTGTACATTTAGATTTTGAAAGGGTGCTTTCCTTTCCGACAAAGAAAAACATCTTGATAATGGTGAAGTGTTATCAAACAGGATTTTCATGTGTAAACTTTTTTGGCAAGAAGTATTATATATATAATTTCATTGTAGTTGTAAGTAGATTTTATTAATGTCTTATATTTAATTTAGAGTTTTTAAAAATATTTTAAAATTATTATATTAAAAAAGTTTTACATAATATAGGTTTCTTATAATAGAGATACTTTTTAACTTTCCATGTCTATAAGAAGAATTCTTAACATCAAGCCAACTGAAAAGTATAACAATTTATATATGTTCAAATTTTAGTGAAGACATGTCTAGAATATCTAATAGTCTATAGATTGAATAGCTTACATAGTTATAGACATTCTTATGAATTAAATTAAAATTTAATTGAAAATGTCTTATGTGAACAAGGAACATTGTATTCTTAAACATCTTCAAGACATTTTTTTGATGAATAGTCCTTTTCAATTAATAAAATTTGCTAAGATTACAATTCACAAAAAGGGGGCCGGGGGATACAGGATCACCCTACGAATGAGTTGAGACAGCCGAAGCCGGAAAAAACAACATGGCCTCAGCCAGAAACTATTAACTATTCATCAAAAAAAACTTTTAAGTTGCCAAGGTAGTGCCAGCAGAGGGAGGATCATTTTTATCATGAAATCCCCACGCATCAGTGGGATTGTGGGGCAAACTGAGAATAGTCCAGCCATCAACAGCATCAGCAGGATCTAGGGTAGTCGCAGTCTCCGCATCCTTCTTGTCTGGCCATGGAGGATAAATTGCCAAGGCCAGCCGAGGAAACTTGCTAGAGTGCGCCCATCCAGAGGGAGGAGCCGGGGACCGGCCAGAAGCCCGCCTAGGGGAAGGAGCCAGGGACCAGCTAGAACCACCACGCGGTGGGGAAGTGGAGCGGCGCCTCCAACCATGATGTCCACCGCTAGGAGAGCGGTGGTGAGGACCCTGGGGGCACGGCGTGTGTAAATGGCAGCCAAAGGACTAGCGTCGGGAACGGCGACTGCGGGAAAAAGAGGCATCAGTTGAAGCATTCAGAGGCACTTTGGCAATGGTGCATGGATCATTGCCCCAATGATTTAACAATTCTTGTAAGTGTGCAACTTCCAGGGAAACTTTATTAGCTTGCACCTGTATCTGCATAATGACATTGTTACAAATGCATGCCTCAGTGTACATTGCAATGTTAACATCCAAAAAATTGTGAGTGAATAAAACTGCATTCCTATCTTTCCATAGAGAAAAAAAAATTCCATCCTGAAGGTATGCCAAATCTGGGAGAACTTTCGAGGAATTTTGGGGGAATCACCCAGCAGGATCATGTGCCATGAAAAAGGTTTGGGCTTGAAAGGCTTGAAAAAATCATGAATCCAATGCCAATAATTCTTAGCACGCTTGCAAAACCAAAAAATATGCAAAAAGGACTCAGGTTGACCACAAAAGGGGCATCTGGGATTAGGAACCCCAATGTGCTTGAGCTGACGCCCTAGGGGAAGACCTTGGAAGGCAAGGCACCAAGCAAAGTGGGAAATCTTAGGTTCAATAATGGCACTCCAAATGGTGTCGAAACATTTTCTCCATTGAGAAAGTGAAGATTGCAAATGCCACCGTTGATTAAGCGTGTCCACCATTGGAAGGTGGGGCGAAAGCCATCTGTACCCCATGTTGGGCTTATAATTGTTAAATGGAGTGGTAGGATATCACTTTCAATCATGCCACCAAGGACGAATAGACTGAATCCCCACTTTATGAACTAAGTGCACAGGGATGGAAGACAACAGAAGGTCAAAAGTCTGGCGATTGGAACTAACAAGGCGGTACTAAACTTTCATATCCTCCCATGACCTAAAATTCATGGTGACTCTTGAAAAAATATCCTTGGTAGTGTGGATGCCACGTTTAAAGAAATGCAGAGCACTGGCACCTTGAGTGTTGCCAAGAGGAGTGCCCAGGATGGCAAATAGGGGAGACCACCAAATGTTTTGTTGATTTAAGGATAGCCCATTGCGAAACTCATCACCAGCCCAACGAAGCGAAGGTTTAATAGCTTCCCAGGCTTTCCAGATGCTCTTTATAACAAAAGAGCCATGTATGACCACTGGTTCACGCATAGTGAGAAGGGGCTAAAAACCAATCCCCTTCCATGCTAGTCTATTAACAGGGAAGCTGGAAGAAATGCAATGCCTTACTAGTATCTTCCAAGTTTCATCTCCAAAAATAGCTCTGGTAATCCATTTAGCAGAGAGGGCAAGGCCCTGCTTCCCAGTGGAAAGCAGGCCGAGACCCCCAAATTCCCTAGGGAGACAACAAAAATCTCAAGCAACTCTTTGAAAACCATGATGGTCATAACCAGAGGCCCAAAGAAAATCTCTGAGCAAACATTCTAGCTTGAGATAGGAAGCTTTGGAGGGAGCCCAACAGGAAGAATAGTACACATGGGTGGTAGCCAGAATCTTAGAACAATTTTGGAATTTACCAGCAAGAGAAAGCGGCTTAGTGATCCAATAATCAAGCTTTTTGCTAATCTTTGCAAGCACAACATTCCAAAGTTCCACAGGGGAAGCCTAGAAAGAAAAGGGAATGCCAAGAAAGCAGAAGATTTCTCCATGAGTAACCCATTTCCATTGAAACTGGCTAAGCCAAGGTGGAGCTGGCAAGAAATACTGGCAGTAACAAAGTGTTTTATGCCATTGAATGGCAGAGCCAGAGGCTTGACAAAAAGTGTCCAGACAATTTAAAGCATTTTTACCATTTTCTTCATCTTGAAGAAGAGTAAGAAAAGAATCATCAGCAAAATGACCATTGACTAACTGGAAGGAAGAATTAGGCAAGGAAATGCCACAGACCAGTCTTGAAGACATGGAGTGAGCAAGTAAATAACCAAAACCTTTAGCAGCAAGGACATAAAGCATTGGAGCTAGCGGACAACCTTGCCTGATGGAGTGAAAAAGCCCAAAAGCTTTAGATTGCAAATTATTGATGGTGATGCAATCATTAGCGTCACCAAAGAGCATCTCCACGGACTAAAGGAAATTGGGACCAAAATCCAGAGCCTGCAGCATAGCCAAAATGAAAGGCTATTCAATGAGATCATAGGCTTTAGCAAAATCTATCTTTAAAAAGATAGCATGCTGCTTGGACTTATGGGCCCATTCCATACCTTCCCAAATAGCAATGATGTTGTCAAGAATATATCTAGATTTGATGAAGCCAGTTTGTTTAGGCCGCACAATTAAAGGTAGCATATGGTGGATTTTGAGAGAGAGTGCCTTGGAAATGATCTTATAAGACACATTCAGGAGGGTGATGGGCCTCCAGTTGCATATTTCCTCAGGATCACCAGCTTTAGGTATGAATTTAATATTGCCTTTATTTATGATCGCTCCTAGGCTTTTAGAATGATATGCTTCAAGATAGACTTTGTGCAGATCAGGACCAATTTGCTCCCAAAGATGTTTGTAAAATTCACAGGGAAATCCATCACACCTAGGGGATTTGTCATCCACCATAGAGTAAACTGCCTCTTTAAGGTCTCAGAGAGAAAGAAGTTTCTCATAGAAAGTGCGTTGCTCAACCGTGAGGTAGTTTGGAGTAACTGTAATACACTTTCTGAGAGCCTCCTCCTGAGCAACCAAATTGCCCTACGAAGCAAAGACATTCTCATAGTGAAGAAGAAATGCTTGCAAGATGTCGAGTAGACTGAAAAGAACATGAGTTCCCTGTTTTATCTTTTTAATCCCAACATTTGTATGACGGGCTCAAAGAGCCTAGAAGAATTCCTTCGAGGCTTTGTCGCCAACTTCCAACTAGTGGAGATAGGCTTTGATTTGGGCTCCTCGGGCAACATAGTTATCATCAATTTGCTTATCATGGCGAAGCTTGGCAAGCTGAATTTCTAACTCTACATCAAAGGGGTTGAAGGTGAGAGCTTCAAAGGCTTTTTTGAGGGCGAGGGTGTTGACTTCATAAGACCATTTTCTGAATATTTCCAGCTGACGTCCGTAGATGTGCAAAAATTGAGCAGTTCTGGTAATGGCGTCATTCCACCATTGAATCCAACCTTGATGGGAATGCGGACGTGGCTCCAAATTCTAGAAACGTTGGATGTGGGAGATGGTGGAAGCATGCAACAACACAGATGTGTTGAGGAAGAATTGAGACTTGGCCACCTTGGGGACAACTGTTTGCTAAGAAATGCCAAAATAAATGGGATAGTGGTCTGACAGCGTCACATCTGTCAGGGGAATGATAGGCAAATCACGATCTTCAGAAAAGGAGAACAAAGATTGCACTGAGATCATAGCACGATCAAGACATTTCAAAATGTGATAAGGAGCGGCTCAAAAATTGGACCAAGTGTGCTAGGCCCCACTACCATGGCGACGATTTGTATTGGGATAAAAAAGGCCCAATTTATGTTGCATGAAAACTAGGCTTCTCTTTCCCTAGCTATCCAACGAAAAGGCGGAATGCCATCTTTGTCAGAGGCCACTTCAACCATATTGAAGTCCCCACACAGGACCCAAGTAGCTAGTGGCAAGTTGTCAGCAAGACAAACCCACATTTGTGCCCTTTCCACAGCATCATTGGAGGCATAAACATTAATGACTCCAAAAGAATGATTGTTAATGGAGAGAAAAAGCCAAATGATACGGTGTGTGGGGTCAAAACCGTGCGAGATAATAGTAGAATGAAGCCGAGGTGACAAGAGAGTAACTACACCACCTTGGCCAGCTTCATGCTGAGAAGAAAACATAACGCTATCCTACCAAATGATGCGGCATGCAACAGAAAGCATGAAACCAAAAATATTAACTTCTTGCAGGCAAAGAAAATCTAAATTCCCAAGTCTATGATGGGTATCGAAGACATAGAACTTTCTAGGGAGGTCTGTAAGACCTCAAACATTACATGAGATGAAGTTCATGAGAACTCTTCCATATCATCCTCGTCCTCTAGAGAGGAGTAGCTATTCTGCAAAAAGGTAGAAATTGGGTGGAAGTCAGACGAGAAATCCTCTAGACTTACAGCTTGTTGTTTTACCCCTGATATCTTCGCACATCCAGGAGGACTACGAGAACGCCTTGTTTCTGGTGGTACTATGGAAGAAACTGCAAGAGGAGTCCCCTCTGAACCAATAGGGTTTGAAACCTGCGAAACCCCCGAAACAAGTGCAATGGAAGCCACTAGCGGCTCCATGCTAGCAGGCATTGATACTTCTATGGAAGTAGGAGGAATCGCAGTAACCGCCACATAGGATGGCTTAGGGGCCAAGGGATTCAAGGAAGGCTTTCCCTTGCGCCCAACAGTAACCCATTCTTCTTTTTTTCCTTCGACCTATTTGATAGACGCTGCTTTACGCTAGGATTTGACCCTAGGCATAACCAAAGGGCAATCCCTGATCTTGTGTTCCGTAGACTGGCACCTATAACAGGTGTTACGTAGGTTCAAGTAAAGCACCTTCTGTGAGAAGGTTTGAGTTCCAATCTAGATTTCCACAGAATCCTTGAGATCTTTGGAAAGATCAACTTCAATGCAAACACGCTACTAAGGGTGAGCATTAAAAAATTTCTCAGGATCCTTGGTAACAACTTTGCCAAGGGCTTGGGCAATAGACTTAATGAAAGGCCAATAGGGCAAGGGTAGACCTTGGAATTTGACCCATACATGAACCCTAAGATTTTTACCATCCGAGACAGTGAAGTCTCAGGACCATTTCTGAAAAACAAGTAGAGAGGAATGAACAGACCAAGGGCCATTGGTAAAGATTGTGTCTGCTTGCGACAGGTTAGCAAAGTGAAATAAAAAGAAACCTTTGGTAAGGTTTTGCATAGCATCAAGGTGGACTCCATGAGGAGTCCAGCATTTGTTGACCCATTCTCTGAGCATAGCTTCAAGAGGAGTCCTACCAACAAAATACCCTATCAAGGTATGTTTCTCTAACCAGTCACATGCAGGATCAAATTCTTGCAAAGGAAGGATAATATCAGGATTACCTCGTGGAAAATCTTTGGGACAAACTTGTGTGGGCGTTTGTTCGGTGGCGACGTCATGGCAGTCTGAAGCAGTAGCGTGAACACTAGAAACATCTAGTTCACCACTAGCCAGAGCCATTATATCCTAACCTAAAGTTCTCGCAGTAAATGTGGTATGAAAATTGCTGACAAAAGGGGAGTGCGAGCGAAGGGCCATACGCAAAAATATTTGTAAGTTCGCATGAAGCAAGAAAACCCTAGCAGAGCGATCAAGTTCTCATCTCTTCAAGACATTTTGATTATTAGACAATATAGAAATGGGATCAAGTTGTGGGTAATACTTAAGCTTCTCAAAGGTTGTTTGAGTCATATCACTCCAAATTATGTAATAACATTAGATCGTCTATTACAAATCCAAAATAGCACAGTGGCTCAAATATTGAAGTATTAACCAAAAGTTTGATTTTGTATAGTGTGTGACATATAAAGATATTGAATACAACCTTTTTTATACTTAATTACTTCTTGATTTAATGTGATTCATTAAATTCCATACCAAACATCTATAAAGTCTTTCATTATCTTTGTCATAGTTTAGGCTTTTAGTGAAGTTAGTTTCTATTTCAATTGGAATTGATGAAGCTTTGATGTTTTCTATTTTGGAACTTTGAGAATTGTCTTACTTAGTTGTTTGAGAGGAATTGTTTTTTTAAATGAATTAAAAGAAAAATTGATGTAATTAGAGGTTATAAACTTTAGTATTTGTTTTATTTTTTGTAATGATGTAATCACATAACCCATTTCAAGCAACCTAGTACCATTTAAGTGACATGCCATATTTTCCTTATCATTTGGAAGTTGTATCACATATACCTCCTCCTCTTTAAGTTTTCACTTCAGGAATACGTTCTTGACATGCATTTGATTTAATTTTTCACTATGTTGAAAGTTAATGCTATCAACACATTCACTATTAAATAATTTACATTTATGTGCAAGATTTTCTTTCAACTGACACATTCAATTCAATTGCAACCTTTAGCTACGAATTGAAATATATAATTATTAGTTGATTTAGTAGATTAAAAGTTCTTTCTTTATAAAAATTAATGACAAATTATTTCAATGCATAATTGATCTCATAACTAACCACTTTTGTCTCTTTCAATTATTTTTGATACGAGATCAATAATTAATTTATTTTTTAATATTTTAATAATAATTTAGATGAAATTTCAATGTCAAGTCACTTATTTATCAAAAATATAATTAATATATTTTAGTTTAATTGAATCAATTATTTTTTAGAGTTCAAAAATTTCTGAGTTTCATTTTTTTATCATGGATATATTTTGATGTTTCACAATATTTTTAAAAAACTATTTTTTTAGAAATACTTTTCATCTTTTTTATTTTATTTTTACATTAATTAATAAGGGGTCATTAAAATGTAGTAACTAGAAAACAAGGAAATCTATAGACTTAATTGTCATTGGTGTTTATTAATTCAATTATTTTTTTTAATCTATGAAGCTCAAAGATTAATTTATCTTTATTATTCCAATCACTGATAACATGTGTAAGAACTAATAAAAATGGGCAAGGATGGTAGCAAGCTTAGCTTTCAAGATTCACCTTTAATAGTTATTGATTCTACCAAGGAAATATTTTGTGTGATTGTAATATTATAAATAAAAAAATTATCCATTAGGAACACTTCATTTGAAGAGATTTAATTATCTAATGAAGGTGGATTTTTTTTATTAATCATAAAAATTCAATATTAATATAG
Source organism: Cupressus sempervirens (assembly GCA_028749045.1). Classification (NCBI taxonomy): domain Eukaryota; kingdom Viridiplantae; phylum Streptophyta; class Pinopsida; order Cupressales; family Cupressaceae; genus Cupressus; species Cupressus sempervirens. The sequence continues at coordinate 639,927,401 of CM053791.1, forward strand.
AGAAAGTGATATAAGTAGATATAATTCTTTTTATGCTGATCTATTATTTCTTGTTGTGTTATTTTTCATCAAATGATTGATCACACAATCCAATTTAAAAATAACTTTCTATTTTTTGTATAGTTTATTTTATTAGGAAGAATAATAAGAATTTAAATTTAATAGTTACAATAGAAAAAGTGAGTTAAAGTGGAATTATATTTTAACATTTAACTAATATTTTCATATTTTTATATAAGTCTTTTACATAATTTTGTTTTAGATTAAAAATTATCATTTTTTAAAGTACATATATATAAATATTTGAAAAATAATATCTTTGTATAATAAATTTATAATTCAAAATAATGTTTTCATTTAGTTGTATTTTAGTGTATTAAATTTTTATTGAAATTGATAAATTATTAAATATCTTCTATATGTTGAACATATTTTATATAAATGTGCATCCATGTAGCCATACAATAAGAGTAGTGTTTCTTCCTAAAATATGTTGTTATAAGACCTCAAATAAATGAATAAGTCTAGTTATTGTGAAATAGTTTTAATGATGCCAATAGTGGCATGTTGTGATGGTTAAGTTGTTGTGTTGTTATCCTTTTCATCAAAGTTCAAATCTCATGGGGATGAGGTCCCCCGTTTGTGGCCTCACTGGTTCATAGCTCCAGGTCAAAGCGTTTACCCCTCTTTGAAAAAAAAGAAATAGTTTTAATGATTTTAAAAATTAATACTCGTACATCTTAACTTTAGAAAATTAGCCTATGACAAATACAATGGCCTACAAAAAATACAACAAATGCCACATATGCCACTATAGTTAATTGTATTTGTTTTGACTTTATGGAATATAAGTTGTTGTTTTATTATATATTTTAATAAATTTAATTTAGTTAAATGTATTGTTAGAAAATTATTGTAGACAGTAGGAGCATTTATAATTAATAAATTGTTAAAATATAATCTAGTAATTAGCCAAAAAATTGGAATATGGAGAATCCTCAGAAAAAAGGGCTCCTATAACACCAAAAGAATTTAGCCAATCATTAAAAAAATTATATCATATAAAATTTATAAATAAATTGAAAAACTTTAGAAATATTTGAATTATTTAAAAATAATTTCTCGTGATTAGTGAAAATTAATTAGATTCCATAGAGAATGAATACAATAGTTATTTCCTATTGTTGTTAACTATGAATCAAGTTGGATTTTCGTTGTTGGTTTCCAAATCTAATTTGTGATTTTTAGTTTTTTTTCTTGTTGTTTAAGTTTGTGTTCATTGACTTTGATTTTGTTTTGTAAGTGTCAATGTGCTAGTCACCTTATCTATGTCTTTTGATGTGATGTTAATTTTATTGTAAGATTTGAGACAATATCTCACTTTACTTAATCGGAATATAAACCAAACTAAAAGTAAATAGGTCATTCAATACTATTCATTTATTATTCACCAATACCTTAATATTTAGCCAAAAGATTATATATTATACTTTTGTTAGAGAGAAACATAGGATACATAAATTAAGATATTATGATAACCATTTTACAATTGAACTCCCACAACTAGCTAATATCATAGACTATGATTTGTTTAGAATTTGAAAGCCAATGGAACAAAGATCTAACTAATGGCATCGCATGGACCACCATCCAACACTTAATAATAGATGCTTATCACTAGATCATCTTAAATCAGAACAAAGCAACATATTTATATCCAAAAACTCCACCTATGGGAAAGAAACAAAGAATAGAGTTCTATGTACCATTTCTATCCTATCTAATTTATTGTCCTACTCGGTGAAACCTCATAGACTTAACAAGCTTATAGAAACGTGTTTCTCCTACCACTCATGGGCATGCATTTTGTGGGACAAGATGAGAACTCATGCCATTTATTCAATGGTATATTGACATACACTGTACGATGATATACACTATCCAGCGTTATTTGGAATCTGTGCGAGCCACTGAGTAAAATGTACCAAAATGTCAACTCAACATCTTCTAGTGGCCCACAACTGAATAGCAAAAGTATATTCAAACTAGGTCATGTCAAGTTCTCCGGACGGCAGGACCAAGCTGTGCGACAGATCCTATAAAACTTTTTCAGATACCTATGCTTCTGATTTCAACTTTTCCAATCTAGTCGGAGGCTAAAAACAAAGTAGTACTATTGCAATATAACATTCGAAAACGTGTTTTTCATTAGTGGGATATTGTAACTTTAGATATCATTCGTGAAGATGTTTAAGAAATGTTATCAAAGTGTAAGCAAAATCCTCACGAAAAGATTTGAAAAAGGACACATGTATACAAAGAAGTAGGGCCGTTAACACACTGAAATTAAATACAATATTCAGTATGCTGTGAGAACAATACAAAAGGGCAGGCATAGAGACAATAGTCCGTGCACTGTAAGCTGCCAGAACAAAACAAAAACCCATCAGAGTATCACGGAAGCTTAAGCGAGAGAATTGGAATTCTCTTCTATAATGAATGAATCAGAAACACTTGGGAGCCAGATTGTGTCGCATGTTGATGGAACTTTTACGAGATGACATCTTATTGGTGTCTCTCGTGCGTTTTAATTTACGAACTTAAATCACCTTCTTTTAATTTTTTTTATAAAGCTAAATTTTACAGCCCGATAACTGCTCCACTAGTGGGAGCAAAATATCTGTCGGCTGATATGATTTAGTTGCTTTCTATTTTAAAATGGTGCTTGACTTGCACACAAAGAAGAGCACACTGGCTGTATGAAACATCTTGGTTATGTTTTTTTATGGTATTAAATAAATGCTGAAGAAAAGTTTTCATATGCTAGCGTTATCTAACAAGATTGTTAGTTGTGTTTGATCATATCAAATGATCTTTTAGATCATTAAGACTGTTTAAGGGATGCTAGTGGTGATTACATTTTTGTTCATTGCATGACATATGCATTCTGAATATGCTATTGTTATCCAACAAGAATGTTAGTTGATCTTTTAAGACTCTTTTAGGAATTCTTCTGGTGGATATATGCATTGTCCGATATATGTTGGAATTGTACATTTTTTAATAATTATTTTTAATATTCTATTAGCCAATCTAAATATCAATCAAATAAGAAAAATACATGGACAGATGTGTCTCTTGTATTTCTATTCAACAAATTGCCAAGGTATTGATTAAATAAAGTTTTTACTCCTAATACTTCCACTAAAATCATGTCTTTATAGAAATCGATTAGATAATAGAGGTGACATATCATATATAAGATCGTTAACTACCACATAACCATGAAGAAGTCCATATAATTATCTACACTAAAAGTTTGGTCAAAATAAGTTGTAAGATACTTATTGCTTTGTGTATAAACTAGATCAGTTTGTACTTTTGTTCACATGGAAAACTAAGTTTCAATCATTTTCAACCAACTTTGACTATCAAAATACATAAATTTGAAATTAGTTTGTGGATTTAGAAGATTATCAAATCGTTTTCTAAGTCATATTACTTCAAATATTTTTGTAACATTTGATTGATTCTTATAACTCAAAAAAAATAGTCGATGTGACGTTGAAATAGTAAGAAACTCATAGATTTGTATGGTTCATTCAACTTAATTGAGAGAAGTCTAAGAAACCAACAAATAATAAGTAGGAGATATTTTCCACAAGGAAAATTGTGATATTGCTATGAGATTCAATTGTGATAGTTTTCTAGTCAAATGCATTGACCCGTGTATTACAAGTAGTGATTCACACATGACTCCATCTGTCATGAGAATAAATCAAACACTTAGCACTCACTGGATCTAGGTGATGCTCACAGAGGTGAAGCATCATGACTTCTGGATTGGCCACACATCCTAGTACTACTCCAAGATGAACACCCTTAACTATGGAGTTATGTCCATGATTAAACCTACTCTACTTAACCCTCCATCCTAGTACTACTCCAACTTGAGCAACCTTAACTATGGAGTTATGTCCATGATTAAACCTACTCTACTAGTACTAGGATAGGTGACCACCCTAGAAAGCTAAGTAGAGTAGGTTTAACCATGGATAGAACTCCATAGTTAAGTGTGCTCAAGTTGGTGTAGTATTGGGATCAGTGACCACCCCAAAAGTCACAATGCTTCACCTCTGTGGGCATCACCTAGATCCAATGAGTGCTAAGTATTCTATTTATTCTCATGAGTGACAGATTCATGTTTGAATAGATAGGTATAATCATGGACATAACTCCATAGTTAAGGGTGCTCAAGGTGGAGTAGTACTAGGATGGGTGACCACCCTGGAAGGTTAAGTATAGTAGGTTTAACAATGGACAAAACTCCATAGTTAATTGTGCTCAAGTTTGAGTGGTACTGGGATAGGTGACCACCTCGGAAGTCATGATACTTCACCTATGTGAGTATCACCTAGATCCAATGAGTATTAGGTGTTCCATTTATTCTCATGAGTGATGAATTCATGTTTGAATCAATACTCATGATACATGGGTCAACGAGTTTGAATCAAAAACTACATATTTAAATCCTAATAGCAATATCACAAACCAATAAGTTTGAAATATTTAAACTCTGGATAGTCTAATCTAGATTTTCTATCCTTGAGATATCATGAATGAAAATGTCTAAAGTTTGATTTAGATAAGATAGGCTTATATGAGTATTAGTTATGTAAATTCACTATCAATTACCAACTTAGTTTCTATCTCAATTAGTTTTAATGAAGCTTTGAAGTCTCACCATATGTGTAATGTGAGAATTACATTTCTTTGTCTCATTTGAAAGAAAAAAAAATTCAAATCTTTATTTCAACTAAATTCCAAGAGTAATGATGTATTAAACTAATAACATATACTTTAATATTAGCAGCTCTATCATCTTTCACTTCAAATACAAGTAATTGATTATGGAAAGTGATGAGAAAATCATCAACATGCACACAATGTATAGTAAAATAAGAAAAAGACATCTTTAGATTTAGATTTAGATCATGGAAAATTTTAAAAATTCTTTCGAAAGAAATTACCTACCATTTTTTTAATCTCAATCTCATTGAGCTCATGTCATACCACATAGTACCTAATTAAAGGACATGTCTTACTTTCCTTTTCAATGAAATTAGGAGGCTATATATACCTTCTCTATTGAATTTATAATTAGAAACACATAATTAACATCTATTTGGTTCATTTTTCAATCATGTTAGAAATACCCCATCAACACTTGACCATAATCATCATTACAACTAGAAAAAGTGAAATTAATACATCAATATAATTATTGTATTTGACCAAAAATCTCATTTTACACTTGTCAATTGAACGACTACATTATAATATTTATTTTTAATTACTATCTTTAAATATATAAGTAAATGTACCAGCTCACACATGCCTACTTTTGTAATTTTCATGCTCTCCCAATGTAACACTTTCCCATTTTTATTTTGGTTTAATAGAAAATTGTTTTCTCTCTTATATGCCTATTTAACAATTAGTTTAACACATTGTTAGAAATACACACTTGACTTCATAATTTAGCAAGTCGATGGGTGTTTTCCTTACTATTTTTTTTTACTTTTTTAGATTAAAGGAAAATTGATTGTATAGACATAGATGTAAAGTCTTAAACACATGGGAAAATAGAGTACACAAGAAAATAAGAATCAGCACAAATTATATAAATAAATACACAATATCTTTATTCATCTCTCATGATAATTACACATTGCGGACTATTTTAGATCATTACATTATACATTATAGAGGTTGCAACTTCTAATCATAACATTCTTTCTTATTTTATATTTTGTTCATTATTTAATGGATTCATTATTCATTATTCATTATTCATTATTCATTATTCCATCAACAATTAGTGCTGTTAATTTCTTGTTTAATAGTTTCTAGTGTGCTTTGTTTGTATCTTGGGTCAGCACCCTCTTTTTACTTTTTAATTCAAAAACAATTATACTATAATAGTTCACAAACTACAAAAATATTAATTCTGTACTACATTTTAAATCTTTATTATCTTTAATTAAAATATTCCTTGTATGAAAGGAATAATTAAAAAATATGCTATATTCTAAATCTTTATTGAAGATAACAGTTCATAAGTTGAAAATATTAACTCATGCTACATTCTACATCTTTACCACCTTTGATTAAGATGATGCTAAAATTGTGAATTTGAGCATCACTTATCTCAATATTAGAAACGTCCAAACGGGCACAGAGAACCATCAAAGCATAATGGAGTTTTTTAAGCAGCCGAGGCACAGATGCATGCGATACACGGAATAGACATTTATCACACCATGAAAGAGAGATTGATTCCATCATATCAACATTGAAGGTGCAATCACCAGTGTGGACAAGCACACAAATCCCATTGGGATATCGAAAGTGAAATTTCATCGATTTTGCTAACGCACTCATGGCGTGTACCGAGCGGGAGCTATTGATTGGAGTGTCGGCGTCCAACAAACTATAATAAAGCTAGCTTTTTGCTAGATATATAAAAAAATGTGGATAAGGGTCACGATTCATAATAATTATTATTAGTGTTACTTAAATTAGTTGTTTTATAACCAAATTTCTAGCTCCAAACTCTAGTGGAGTAAGGAAAGGAAAGGTGGTTTTATAGTCCACGACACTATGCCATAGTTTTTGGGTTTACATATGGTGACAGTGATATGGGACTACCTCGTACTCTTTTTTGAGAGGCACTTGGTGCTACAAACAAGGCGTACATACCCTACCCCCCAGTAGGATTTGAACTTGTGACCTCTCTTTCAAGAGTACAAGTTTTCCACCACTAGGCCAACTCAACCTGTACCATGAGAGATAGTTATTTAGAAATAATGCAAAGTAATTTTTCCCAATACTGATAAATAATTTAGCTCTAAGTCCAATGTACATCAACATCAAAGCAATTCAATAAGAGTAAAGGTGAAAGATTTAATAAGAATTAAATAATATATAAAGAAATAGGTGAACTATAGGGTGAGCATAGAAATGAATTATTGACAGTAATGATTAAATATCGTTAGCAAAATTTTATAATGAGGACCTTTATGAATAGATACCTTTTAAAAATAAATTATTATTATTATATCTTTATACATTCGATATCCAGCATAGTAATTATATAAATTTATTTTATTTATTTATATTAAAGGAAAAGAATAAAATATATGGGTTTTCATTTCTTTTTGTAAATTTAATTTTTTTAACGCAAATTAAAGATTTCTTTTTTTTATAGATTAAAACATAATGATACATCATTTTATCAAAGAGAAGAAAACATATACCTTAAGCCATCCACGCTAACCTGGTGCACCTATAACTTGTAATCTATATATCACATTTTGTTATTAATATGTGCAATCAACTATTAGTAACTTTTTGTGGTAGTAATTGGAAGGAAAGGTACTATTGGATGTTTTGACATGGTGGCAATGCGTACATGGACATAATTGACTCATTTCCCCTACTTCCTATATTCTTATAATAAATTTGTGTCTTTTTATGAAAATTAAAGAATCAACTAAATGATTTACAACATGATGAATCTCATATATTTGTTGTATCCATGACTTAAAATCACTTGGACATATCATACTATAAATTATCGCAATTGTAGTGTTACAACTTATTATCTGAATCTAAATGCTAATAAGGATGAATATCTCTTCACCAAGAGGAGGTTTCAACCCAAGATCTTTTACATCGATATCCTTCCCCTCCAAATCTTCTACTAAGAGGAGATCTCACCTTGAGAGCTTGATTATAAATGCTCATGTGCTTTGCTTATATAGGCACTTAACACCTAAGATATTAAAAAGAAAACCACTATGGGGTAAAAGGTAAATACAACTACCATATAACAAATATTAAATACCCATCCAAATAAAACTAAGCACCACCATGTGGGCCAATTAGAAAATGACATTTCCTTTGTGGATCACAACAAATATTAAATGTATGATTTCAGGAACTTTCCACAAACTTCTAAAATGCCACCTACACACTTTGATAAATGAAATGACAATTATTTTTCTTTTTTCTTTTTATTTATGCCACCTTTGCACCTTGCTAATAGAAATTCCTCTTTCCCCTCTTTTTCCTTTTAAAAATAATTATTTTTCCTCTAATTTTTGTCACTTTCTTTCTCTTTTTTTTTTAACTTTTAAATTTTGAATTTTATCAATAATTTTTTTTATAATGCCCCCTTTTTTTTATGATGCAAGATGGTCTTGCATCACATACCCATGGTAGGAAAATTTTAGTGGATATGAATTCACAAAATGAAGGAGTCATTGCTAATTTTTTTTCTCATCTTCCAACACCTAGCTGGAACAAGTATTCACTATCGATATATTTCCTTCTTTCTTCTTTTCCAACTCCTAACTAGAACAATTGTCTAGTGTTGAAAATACTCTTCCACAATGAACTTTGTCCAAGTATAAATCCTCCTCCAATCTTGTTGAATTAAACATGCTTGTAATAAATTCAAAAATGCCATACCAATCTTCCTTTGTATATCACACATCACTAACAAGATCCCCATGCAAACCATCATCATTATATTTCAAGCTCATTTCATATTGAACATCCCATGGTTCACAATTTACCTCTTCCTTACATTCATCTTTACTTTCTTCTTTCATGTCATCAACAATGCATGTAATTGATTCACTTGCTTGATCTCCAACTAAGGCACTATAGGTTTCCTCCATTGTTGTAGTCTTGAAATCATCTTCATCTACTTCAGGCTCACAAATATATCACATCCCTTTTATTTTTGGATGTAGGAGCATCTTGCATCACAAAGACTATCATTTAGCACTTTAAATATGCAGTATATTCTCGTAACCAAAATCATCTAACATGTAGATTAAAAGGTATAAACTATTCAAACTAGACTTTTTAGGATATCTGTCCTACTTCAAACTTAGCCCAAATTGTTGTACCACACTAAGTTGTGCCACAAATCCAAACATACGTCCAGACATGTACACTTGTGATTTCCACTTTTACAATTTGGTCTTAGGTTAAAGAAAGATTTAAACCCTTAAACATCACAGAAAATAGGTCAAGTTTGACTATTTAACACTTTTAGCTTATGAAAATATGAGATTCAAATTAATGTGGCTTCTATGGTTGAATATTGTAATGATTAAATATTCTAATGTAGATCATTTTAATAAGTTTTTAACAAATTGTAAAAAAAATGGAAATGAAAAGAATTAAAAAAGTTATGGCGCAGTTGACCGAAACTAACAATCATCAAAATACTATTATAGCCATAGAAAAGGGTAATCCACTTACTAAAAGCTACCAGAGAAAAATAGAAACTCATCATAGGAATACTATCACAACAATAAAAAGGGGTAATCAAATGACTAAAAGCTACAAAAGCAAAATAGAAACCCATCATAGGATTGACTTTAATTATCAAACATGTTGGAATTTTCTTATTACTCCAATCCATGTAAAAAATTAAAATGTAAAAATAAATTATAATTAATTTTGATGGTACTATTGAGACATTGGCATCTTTTGGGTGCATCCTATGCAACTCAACTTACCAATTTCCAACACATAAAATTATGTATTGAAAAGCTTCATAATTGGCCTAGTAGTTGATGTAAGTTATTTGTACATTGATATTATTTGTACATTTAAATTTTAGAAGGGCACTTTCTTATAACATGGATACCTTTTAAATTTCCATGTCCAATTGAAAAATTCTTAACATCAAGCTACTTGAAAAGTAAAACAATTTATGTATGTTTAGATTTTAGTGAAGACACGTTTAGGCTATTTATTAGTATACATATTGAATGGCTTAAATTATTATTGATATCCTTATGAATTAAATGAAAATGTAATTCAAAATTTCTTATGTGAACAAGGGAAATTGTATTCTTAAACATCTTCAAAATATTTGGATTATTGGACAACATAGAATTGGGATCAAGTTGTGGGTATTATTGAAGTTTTTCAAAAAGTTGTTCAAGTCATATTAGTCCACATGTTGTATAACATTTGATCGACTGTTACAACTCCAAAAAAGCATAATGGCTCAAATATTAAAGTATTAATCAAAAGTTTGATTTTATATAGTATGTAGCCTATAAAGATATTGAATATAAGTTTGTTTATATTTAATTAATGCCTAACTTAACATGATTCATTAAATTTCATACCAAACATGTATAAAGTATTTCATTATCCTTGCAATAGTTTAGGTTTTAGTGAAGTTAGTTTGCATTTCAACAGCATTGATGATGTTTTGATGTTTTGTCTTTTGGAACATTGAGAATTGTCTTAGTTTAGTTGTTTGAGAGGAAAATGTTTCAAATATTTTATTTAGATGAATTCAAAGAAAAAATGATGTAATTATAGATTAAAAACTTTATTATTAGTGATTTTTTTTAATGATGTGATCAGAGAACCCATTTCTAGCAACCTAGTACCATTTAAGTGACATGTCATATTTTCCTCACCATTTGGAGGTTGTATCACATATACCCCCTCTTTAAATTTTCACTGAAGGAATGCATTCTCCACATGCAATTGATTTAATTTTCCAATGTATCAACACATTCAGTACTATCAACTTTACATTTATGTGTAATATTCTCTTTTAATTGATACATTGCATTTAATTCAATTGCAACATTTAGTTACTAATTGAAATTATAATTACCACTTGATTTAGTAGATTAAAGATATTTCTTTATAAGAATTAACGAAAAATACTGTCAATGAATAAGTGATCGTGTGGCTAACTACTTCCTTATCTTCCAAGTATTTTAGAATGAAGATTAGATTATTAATTGATTTTCTAATATTATAATAATTACTTTGATGAAATTTCAATGTCACATCACCTATTTATAAAAAAATTATAACTAATATTTTATTTTAATTTAATTGAATCAATTATATGTTATAGTTAAAAAATTTGGAGTTACAACTTTTTATTATGGATACATTTTGGCGTTTCATAATCTTTTTTAAAAACATTTTTTTTCAAAAATGTTTTTGTCTTTGCTTAATTTCAACTACTTTTTTTTTGCATTAATGAAAAAGGGGTCTTAACTTATACTAACTATAAAATAATGAAATGTATAAAATTTAATCACCATTGGTATGTATTGATTCAAGTATATTTTTTAATCTGTCAAGCTCAAAAATTAATTTATCCTCATAATTCCAATCACCAATAACATGTGTTAGTTAATAAAAGTGAACAAGGGTAGTTGCAAGAACATATTCTACACCATTAATAGTTATTGATTCTACCAAGGAAATTTTTTTTGTGGTTATAAAATTATATAACACAAATTATAAATAAAAGAAGCATACATATGTACTAAAGACCTTCCAAGGGAATAATAATATTTTACTCTATTTTTGAAGCCTAAAAAATTTCTTGTATAGCTATTGAAAAGTATTTATAATAGCATTGTCTTGAGATCATCATTCAAATTGCAAGATCTATATGTAGTTATCATATACTATTTAATTACATCCATTTGCTAGATTACCTTTTCATTGAGCTGAAGCGATTGAAGGGTATACCCAAGAAAACATTACCTTCTTTAAGGACTTCTTACCCATCTTAAATAAGACATTTTAAATCAAAGAAGTCAATATTAAATCTATCCTTAAGGTGTAAGAAAATAATTTCTTGGCTCTCTTCTTCCTTCATCAAAACTATCTTATCTATAAATGATATATATTCTTTTCTACACTAAGAAGTGATTTAACTTTATTCTTTATGTTACTTGATGGATCTACTATGGGTAAAAGTACAAAGATGTGTCACCTTTCAGGTCGACCTATCACAACAACTAAATTTGAGTATTTCTATCTAAAAATCATTTTTTCCAAACATATGATCTAGAAAAATTCACTTTAGCTAAGTTATATATGGTCTCCCACTTTTCCAATTGGAAATGTCAATTAAATGCATGTTTTATACTAATTTGCATCCAATTACTAAAGAAATAAAATTATTTTAGAAAATTGACATTTCAATAACTCTTACTATTTTTTATGATATTTTTTAATAACATATAAGCACCATTATATAATTTCAAAGTCAGGAATATCCTCATATAGACTCTATAGTGTTTCAATTAGATATAGTGTATTGTAATTACAAAATTCTAAAAGTACATATTTTAACACTTGGAAGATGTCAAGTCTAAGAAAGGATAAAATATTAAATTATATGAAAAAAACTAAAAATCACATGATGTTCTAGAGGAGAGAATCCTCTTTAAGAATGTATAATTTTTATTTTGGTTAGAAATGATTTGTTTTTTAAAATGTGGTGGGAGATGAAAGGTACCAATTTCAAATGAGTTAATTTTGAATCGTTATCAAAGATAAAATATAGGTCTAAAGACAATTTTAATTTTTGATTGTTCTACCTATATATGTTATCTATAAAATAATCTAAGATTGAAGGAAAATAGGTTTATTTTCATATTATTTTGAAAATATATCAATTCTTATTACAAATAATTATTAAAAATTATAATCCTAAAATTCATCCATTTCTACACATTTCATTTTAGTTTACTTCATTACAAAATTCTAAATAATACTACCATTTTTGTGCCATTGAAGATGAACAGTTATACTTTTGTTAGCCTTTTCCTTTGTAAAAGGGTGACATAAGTTTGTGGTTTTACCCATGTATAAAAATAAAAAATAACCAGAAAAGATGAAATAATTTATTCAACAACTTCTTTTATTTTTTGGATTTTCTCAAATTTTCTTCCTAAGATAAATAAGTAATGGATATTCTAAACGAAGACCATTTCCTTGGGAAAACCTATTCAAAAGATACATACAATTATGAAGTAGTGACTCACTATATCATAAGAAGTGGTGGAATAAAATTTCATAGAAACGTACTATAAATTGTATGGTGCTTCCTACTCTAGCTTATAACTCCAACCTCTAGTTCTTTCTACTTAGATATAACATCTACACTGTTGCAAACATAAATGAAACTGAGGATAATTTTATCTTTTCTATCCTCTTTAGTTTTCTTTTCTTCTTCATTTTATTTCTCTTATATGTTTGTTTCCTCATTTTCTATTTCCTTTTCTTTTCTTACATCTTTATTTTCATTTTCATAAATAATAGTATCCACACATATATTTGATTTCTCTATTTTAATTTCTTGTTCAATCATTAATATTTTCTTAGCTTCATTTTCATTTTCCTTGAAATATTTATATTTTATTCATGTATGCCTACAATTACCATGAAAGAAACCATTGCTAACTTGAGAAAGTATATTCAATTTACTAACAAGGGTGGTCAACTTTGAAGTCATCCCTTATTTTAAATGAGAAAATAAATTTATTTATGTACCACAAGAGTCAGTATTATTTTTCTAGGTTTTTGTAACTATACCTTTTGTAACAATAGAAAATGATGTATACATTCATTTTTTACATCAACTTATACAATTCATTGAGGGTTGATTGGAAAATATCTCTAGATCTTTCTACTCTACCTATATTCTATTTTTATTCATTTTTTCCATATTCATATAGGAAATTCATTAATATAATCATCTATATGTAGATATAACTTAGCACCATATTGTAAAAAAAACCTCGAGAATAATTTAATTTCTTTCAAGGAGGCTAGTTTATACAACTTTCCTATTTATATTTTAGCAATATTCATCAAAACATTAAAACTTATAATTGCATCAAGACGATCAAAATAAGGTCACACTTTTTTCTCTTTGCCCTTTTTCTCTCTTTCATCACCTTTATACAAAATTGCTCCTTGTCACTATCAAACATCACAAATTCATCAAATTTATTACTAGAATCAACTAGAACATTAAGATTAGTTTATGGGTTCCAATAGTTCTCTCTATTTTTTTTAATTTTTTTTTTCTATTCCTTCTAAATGCCCCAAGCCATGTAAGGGAGAATAAAGGAATAATATTCTTAAGAATAAGGTTTGCAGTGAGTGGATTCCACTATAGATAAAACTCCAATACTGACTGCTAAGAAACCCACTTAAAGTTATATAGTGGATGAGCCTTAGTCTAAATTATGGTATTGAAAGAGAAGTGAAAATAAAGTGTGAGGTGTAATTAGAACCCAAAAAAAAAAGATTAAATCTATTAATGAACCAAAATTCTAGCCTATAGGGATTATCCATAGTAAAAGCTATATTATGAGGTAGGATTCATAAAAAGAATCTACCTTTGAAATGAGGTTCTAAACCATGATCTTTTCAAATGTGGATGACTAGAGGAGTACAATAAAAGAGTTATCACTGAAGAGATGTTAAAGTTCCCAGAAGGGTTATGTTTCCAAATTAAGTATCATATCTACTATCATGTTCCAATAAGAATAGGTTTAGGTAGAATTGGAGAGGCATAAGTTAAGGAGTGTTCAATATAAGATCAACCCAATCATCATGGACCAAGTAGTTTCCTATAAAGCCCTATTGTAATAAAGAGTCTCTCTTTCCAAGTATTGTTCTTCTTAGAAGGGAGTTCTTCTACCGATTCCAACCATCAAGAAAAAATATTTTAATATATTTGGTCTAACTTTAATTGGTATTAAATTATGAATATTAACACCTATAGGTAGGTTGTTGGAATGAATAAGTTCCAAAAAGAGATAGAAAAATTCCCAGTATGTTTTGCAATGAATACATCACATCTAGTGTCATGATCCAATAAGAACAATTTAAGGGATAATTGGAGAGAAATTAGATAAGGAGTGATAAAAGTAAGATCAACTCAACCATCATGGACTTAATAGTATCCTATAAAAACCTATTGCAACAATGAGATCTCTTTCTAGTGTGAGTGTTCCAAGGGTTGGTTGCACTACTCCTCAAGACACCTAGCTATCTCTTCTTGGCACCTAGTCCACCTAGGTCCTTGGTTGGTTTAGTTGAATAAATAACACTAATCCAAACTCCTCTCCAAGAGTTTGATCCTTTGTGCTTACCCTCAAAATACTAACACACTAATTTTAGTACTCTTCTCCACACGCACTTAGAGAGTTCTAAGTGCAACTTGCTCTCTAACTTCATCCTTCATTACAGGGTCATCCAACATCATGAGATCACTCCACTTGCTCCCATTTTTGGCCATTTGGAAAGATCTTTAGACATATTCCTTAATGATTTTAGTTTTTGACTCAAAAAGCCTATTTAGGCCTAGTTCCAATTAGCCTAATAATCCACTAATTTCTCTTTCTTGCAAAAACTCACCGAACAACCTGAAAAATAAACTCTAGATTCAAAGACCCTTTTGGATTCCCTAAAATATTTTGTACATCATAAAACCCTAAGTTGTCTATATAGGTGATTCGTATTATGTAGGCCAAATAGGAATAAAATGCCTATTTCCTAGGACTAGACCACAAACTTGTTTGGAAACTTACCTAAATGGATTGGTAAGACCTCAATCTCTAAGATATGTCAAGGTATGACTATCCCCTTATCGAAACTCACTTACCTTGGATCCCCTAAATATGAGGAGTGATAAATCCATTAAGATGGCCTAAAAACTCAATAAAATTTATCTATTATGAATAAAAGGCTCAATCTCAAAGGAGAGAGGGATTGTAAGAAGTTCTAGAAGCTTATTTAGGCCTAGTTCCAATTAGCCCTAGTAATCCACTACTTCCTCTATCTTGCAAAATCTCTCCAAATAACCTACCAAAAAAATTGCAGATTTGAACACCATTTTGGATTCCCTAAAGATTTTGTAGGTCTTAAAATCCTAAGTTTCTCATATAGTTGATTCCTATTATGTACGCCAAATAGGACTAAAAGGCTTATTTCCCAAGACTAGACCATAAACTTGTTTGGAAACTTACCTAAATGGATTGGTAAGACCTCGATCTTCAGGATATGTCAAGGTATGACTATCCCTTTATTAGAATTGTACTTGTGCTATACCTCTCTTTCACTCTTTGCACCTAAACATTGGTTTCAACACTATCAAATGTCTAACTGGGCCTTCCTAGCTCACCTAGGGCTTGAGTTTAAAAATAATTTCCCAAACTTTCACAACTCCAAACCCTGTACATATGTAGATTGATGACTCCCCTAACCTTTCCATCTACCCTCAAGTGTTTCCCATTCTTAAATTTCATGGGGGAGCCATTTCTTCATAGACTGGTGAGAATAGATCTAGTGAATAGGTTGCATACAAAACAATTTGCCAAAGCAATTAAACTAACTCTACACTCTAAGTAAAAATAATGAAAAACACTTAAAACTAATCCTATAACATGAATACAATGAAAATTTTACTCATTCACTCCATCTAGCATCACATAAGAAGAAAATACTTTGTCTGCATTATTAACCATAGTCACAGTCACTATATTTCTTTCAAGAACTTCTTATAATCCCTCTCTCCTTTGAGATTGAGCCTTTCATTCATAATAGATTCATTTTCCCTAGTTTTTAGGTAATCTTAATGGATTTTCCACTCCTCATATTTATGGGATCCAAGGTAACTAATTTGCATCCAACATTTGCAATAAATTGAAAATATTGTCATGACAAATTTTTAGCAACATTTCACATCTTTGCACTTATGCCATTTCCCTTGTTTCTAGGACCTCTAACCCGTCTAGGTCAATGTATAAACATCATAAATGACCATAAAGAATCTTTCCTAATTATCCTTTTTGTGAGGACACATTTAAAGACTCAAACACACTATTACCTCTAAAAACTAAGAAATTGAAATAACTACTAACAATAGCTATTTGTGTGACCTTAGTCCTAATGACTAACTCACCTAGCCAATAGTGAAAATGACCTTCTAAGGTCCAAAAAAAAACTAACCCATGCTCTTGACTTGGCTAGAGTCAAGTATAAGCCAACACTTAACCAAACAATAGAGATTTCCTAGGTGTGCTCCTGCACCACTTTCCAACCATTAATCTTCATAGAAGGGAATTTTCCTAGCTATCTGTACCCTCAACACAATATGCTTTATGATAATTGGTCTATGTTTAATGGTGCTATTCTAAATATTCAAACCTATAGGTAGGTCATTAGAATAGATACATTAACAAATAATATATAATTAGAGATATGTTTACTATTCAAAATGGAATTCCATTCTACGTTGACCTAGAAAAATTATCAAACTTATTTGGAAACAAGAACACTATTAAAAATTCATATATTTCTCAAATCTATTCCTCCAAATCTTTAGGAATTACATACATTATCTCAAGAAATTAGAGGAATTATACTCTTTTCATTTATTCCCAACCAAAGGAATCCTTTTTGGATTATTTCATTACTATAAAAAATAAATGGAAGGTATCTTAAATAAAATTACAACATAAATAGGAAAGTATTGATGTGTATAATTGAGGTGCTAAAGCTTATCTACTTGATTGAATAGATATCCCTTGTAACCCAATATTTACTTGTTAAATCTATCCACAAGAGACACCTAGATAGAATCTAGCGGCTTTTGATAGAGTGGAAAGTGCAGATTGGTGTAGTGAAAAGAACCCATAGAAGTTTCTGCAAGATTTTAGCATTATTCTTCCTTATGTCTTTAAGAGTATCAAAGAAGTTAATGAAAATATTACTCTTATTTATAAGCTTACCAAAACCCTTATTATAAATATTTAGGACATTCTTAATGGATTTTTCTTTACCAGTGGTCCAACTACTAATTAGTACAATATCATCAAAAAATTATTGACAAGAACAAGTTTAGCTAGTTGAAAAAGTTCTAGGACATTTAATGGCACCATTAAGAAATTTCTTATGGATCAACCTAAAAAAAATTTCAACCATAAGAATGATGAGGATGGGGAAAATCTAGTCACCCTACCTAACGTCTCTTCACATTATAAAGATGTTTGAGGGTGATGCAATGAACATAACATTAATACTAGAATAAGGAAAAATATACCATATAAGCTCCAAAAATATATTAGAAAAATAAAAAATCCTTTAAATAAATATAAATAAACTCCAATCAACATAGTAGTAAGCTTGGAATAAATCAAGATTTAACAAAAAGACCTTCATGTGTCAAGACTTGAAGAGAGTGAATATTTTCCTAAAGTGTAATGATCAAATCAAGGATCTGCCTACTTGTGATGAAACCATGTATTATAGTGAAATAAGTAATTAAAAAATAATAAAAATCATTAAATCCACAAACTTGGCAATAATTTTGTAAGATGACTTATGAAGACTAATTAAATAACAAGCATACAAAGAATTGGCTCAAAAATTATTTATGAAAAGCACAAATAAAAAATATTTCATCTCCTTAAGAATTCTTATAGACCTAAATAATTCATTGAATACATCACAAATTATATCCTTCTAGACAATACCCTAAAAGGAATGAAAGAAGAAGAGGGGTGATACATTAGGCCTAGGGGCTTTATTACCTTCAAAGATAAAAATTTTCTTTTGAGTTTCCAAATTTGAGGGAATAACCCCCAAATTTTATTTTATTTTCTTCATTCAAGATTTTTAGAATTTCCTTCAAATATATTTTTGAGATTTATCGTCCAAGTTTGGATCCAAACTAAGGAAAGCAGAGATAAATCTAATAGATTCTTAACAAATATAATCATTCATGTCAATCTTTGCCACATTATTCATAACATAGTCATTTTTTTGGTCTTTTGTTTAAGATTTTTTAAATGAAAGAAGAAAGTCTTCTTGTCCCTAGTAGATAAAATTATCTCAATATATTTTTCCAAAAGAAATATTATTACTAGATAATATATAGATGCTCAACTAGGAAATAATTCTCTTAAGAAAGATAATCATCATTATAGCCATCATGCTAGATTTTGTCTTGGATATGTTTCAAATATTACTTGAGATAAGATTTTATAAAAATGATGTCCCAAATAGTTACTTGTTAATTTATTTTACATCAACCTTAACCTCTTTCATTTTTTTTTGGAAGTTATGAAAATAGAAGTTTTTTTTGACTCTAATATTCTAGCATTCCATAATATTATAATAGCATTTTGGGTGGGCTAGACACATATTCTCAAATTTTATATGGAATTTTCTATTTCTCTACATTGATTATATCATCAAATTGATAAAATGGTGATCAAAACTAATACTAGAGAGAGAGAGAGAGAGAGAGAGAGAGAGAGAGAGAGAGAGAGAGAGAGCAATCAAAATCTAGTACTATGGCATTGACCAATCATTAGTAACAACAGCTAGCTATAATTTACTTTAACTAAGTTCATTTCATTATCTTTACATTATGTAGGTATAAGAGGATCCTTTTAGATCCAAATTATGCAATCCCTATTCATTTATGAATTCAAAAACATCAATCTTATTTCCCATTTGAAAATGGGACCCCCAAACTTGTTCTTATCTTAAAGTGGATTATTAAAATCCTACATAGTAAACTAGTAAATGTTCTAATTATTAATTATAAAAAGGAAAAAAACTTGACTAAAATTCCCTCATGGATGTCTTGTTTTTGGAGCATAAGTATTAGATATAATCAATGAGAGGTTGTTATTAGAGTTGATAAACCTAGTAGAATCATTATTGTCGTCATCCCAAATAGGGGTATTAGGGACAAAGTTGAGATTCCAAATAAATGCATTACCCACGAATGCTCCTTAAATATTATTATGGAATGTCCCTTTTCTGATTTTATATGTTATTTCAAGCCTCTAATCAGAGCTTTAAGATCAAACAACCAATATTTCAATGATCCACCAATTTCTCAATAAACCCCAAATCGGGTATGCCGGAAATAGTGCCAAAAACTTCACAGCTTCACATATTATTAATAAATCTGAAAGTGGAAATTTTTATAGAAATTTCAGCAGCATAACAGCCTAAAAAATGAAATTTTCAGATCTATATAAAATTTACACAACAGCTCCCAAATGGAGGACAAAAACAATGCTCATCGAGCTCCCGAAAACAACACAAAATAGCTGGAAACACCACAAAAGCACTGATAATCTATCACAGAAGTATAATCACAACCAAATACATATATTCAGCTCTATTTTAACATCTAAAATTCTGAAATACAACAGAAACCCAAACTAATATGAAATACTCAACTGGAAACACTAAACTCTTACAAAAAACACACCCGAAAACCCACAAATCTACACTGTTCAGCACAAAGGAAAACTCTACATGAGCATGCACATGGAATGGTTTCAAATTTCCATCCTTAGCCTTCCTAGAAACCTGAAAACTCCTGCTCTTTGGTATCCTTCTCCACAGGTTTGGCAACCTCTGAAGAACAACAAAGCAATACGCAAAAATCAAGTTCTGGAATGAGCCCAAAATGCCTCCAAACTCCTTAAAAGAGGGCATAACCCTAACTCACGTCCAAGAGAGGTTAATAAAACATATTTTAATTATAATTTTCATTTATTAGTCCATTAGTTTCCAAAGATTATCCCCTTTTTTTCGAAAATTCACCTTTTTTCGGCTTGCCTGCCTTAGAAAAGATTATTATTTTTAATTATTTGAAAAGGGGACATGACATATTACCATAAACATAATTATATTTTTAAGGATCTTATTTTACTAATTCTAGCATTTTTAATCTTAGCTTATGCAATCATCATAATATTGGGTTTATGATCTCTAGAAAAATTATGCAAAATATCTTCTATATTGGGACAATTTAGTACTTGATATTCCTTGATGATTAATTTTTCTTACCTAGAGAGCCCAAAACCCTAATGTTAGGGATTTTTCTTTGATGTTTTAGTGATTCTTTGCCTACTATTTTGCTCTATGTGCCACTTATAGAATTTTCTTCCTATGCTCGTGAAGACTCTAAAATCTTCTCTTGCTTTCTTTCTTATTAAATTCCTAAGGATTCACTTTCTGATTTAGGATTTTCCTTCTAACTATGAAGAAAGAGAAAAATTCTAACTCCATATTAGTATCTTTAATATTCATATTTTCTTTCATAAAAAAATTCATATTTGAATGACTTGTGTAAAATTGAGTGCCTAGAGTCATATTTGATCTAAAATTGCAAAAAACAATACGAAAAATCATTTCCTATCCCTCAATTTGACAAAAGAAATATTTTACAAATTTCATATCATCTAGGGCACTCAAGTTAACAACTTCCATCCTAAATGGATGTGCCTTCCAAGAGAATCTTGTATTGAGGATGGTTAGGGATTCACTTCCTCTTACTTGAAACCAAGGAGAGAAGTCATACATAAGACACTATCCCCATTTACCTCTCTGATATTCCCTTGAGAAGGAGCAAAAACTAGTCTTTAGCTTGAAAATCACCTCCATACCATCCTCTCTTTTATAAAAACTATTTAAGGTTTCCTTTAGGGAACCATGAACTAGAACTTTTATCCCATCTTTATCTTGATTATGTTTATAATCTTGGGGTTGATTATAAAATAAATGTTCCTCCTTGTTATAAGCCCTATTTTTACTTATAGAATATCTAGGCTTCTACATTTTAATCCAATTAACTTTAGATTTACTGGCTAAATACTATTAAATTCTTTTCCCTATATTAGATGGTTAAAATTAAATTTGTATAGTTCCTCTAAAGAGAACCCTAGTTGATTAAGTTAGGGATATGTTACAAGAGATGAAAAATTAAACTTCAAGTTGGCCTATATGGCTAACATAGGAATACAAACATTTATTACTACTAAGGTGGAGACAAGCTAAGGTGGAATTCTCTCACTAGATACAAAGGGATAAAAACTAATTTGATTGAATGTGGTGCTAAAAATATCATCATGGTACTTAATAAGGAATCTAGTCTTGGTTGGTTGATTAAAGACCTCATATAAGAAAGTTACTAAATTTAATTTACACTAGAAAATGTCACATTCAATGAAATTCTTGGAGATGAGAGAAAATTAGGAGATAAATAGGGTAAACTTGTCCCATTCATACCTTTCCCAAGATTCATACATTGCCATATATCTTGATGGGATTTCTTTATTTTTAGTACCACAATATTTTTGCATTAAAAATGTATGCTTGGTAGTAATTTATTCACCCTCTTAATTTTGTACTTAAACTCCATTCTAAAATTTGGACCTCTTTGTTTACCTTACATTTTTTTCAATTTTGTAGTTTCAATGGAGGATATCTCATTCAAACAAACTATAAAATTATCATATTTTGAGCAATAAAAATGGTCTTTGACAATATATAGTTTGAGAAAACCTTTCCACATTAAGGGAACACATTGGTCTAAGCCTAAAATATCTTGAGAAATGAGGCAAATATTAGGATATAGATTTTATGCCCATTGGTGGCTTTCATTCAAAGTTTTTGTGCAAATAATTATTTCATGTATTGGGTGGATTATGGAAGGAGTGACTCTTACCAATAATTATAAATTCAACTAAAATGATGTATGATTTTTTAAAATTTTCAGGGGAGAATATATCTCATTTTCAAAATTGGTTGTTAGAGGAGACCTCATAATAGAAGGGAAGGTTTTTTCACTAGTTCTAATAAAGTACATTATACTGGATAATATGCTTAGATGCAAGCTTCATTCTTAGTTATATCTTATGTTTAACAAATTTTGACATGGACAAAAGTTTAGTTTTTCATTTCTAATTTTTTATTAATTTTGTTAGGTAGCCTCTATCACTATGTTTAAGGATGAGGTTCTCCACACCAATGTCTTATCAATAATTTGTATAATTCTTGCTTAGCTCTTTCCACTACTTCTAGACATGGCTCCTCTATATCAAAGAATCCTAATATCACTAATCAGATTTCAAATACTAAAGATTGTAATGGGACCTCTTTGTTTGGTTTGAATAAACCACCCTTTGTTATCTCTATAGGAACCTTGGCTTACCCTCAAAGAACTACTAAGATGAAGAATGTGGTGAAGACCAAGAATGTGGTATAACTAGTGGCCATTCATATTTTTGAGCACTCTGTTATATTGTTTTTATAGATTAAAAAATTTCAAGTTCCTCTTCCAAACCTCAATATTTAGGTCATATCAATGGGCCCTTGGTCTATTGGTGAAATTGAATGAGTTAGAAAGAATCTACTAGGATCAACTCCTATAGAGTACAAGGCTCTGACATCATAAGGGATTAGGTTGGGATCATGCCTCAAGTAATTTTGACAATGTAGATGCCCCTTAGTAGTTATCTATAGGTTGGAGAGGTTTTAAGCACGAGTGGGCCTGTATCAGGTTCCAATATTGTTTGAGTGGTGGCCTTTGTTGATTAGTAGCTCTTAGGCTTCGTCCCTTTGCTAGGTTGTGTTGCAAGTCTGAATCTTCCATAAAAAATAAAATAAAATAATTAGTTCATAACTCTTCCTTAACTTCCCCTATCCCTCCTCTTTACTCATGCTCTATCTTCTAGGATGTCAAATTTCTAGAAATGGTGGAAAAAGTTAGTAACTTTTGTGTGGCCTATAATAGACTAAATGAGATTATCAAATGGACTATATCTAAATTAGATATGGCTAAAATAAAATTAATAGGCTTTATGCTTTGGTAGAGACAAATGTGATAGCTCAAAATTGGTCAATGATTGCTTAGGATGATAGGATTTTTGTTGTAACTATTGACCTTGTTAATAGACTCAACAAATAGCATAATATTAATATTGAAATCAAGGATCTCCATGACTTATCACCCTTTGAGGAAGGAAAAAAGGAAATCATATCTATCAATTTATAAAGAAAATTGAACAATGTTGTTGATTACACAAAAGAGGTGATGAACAAGGCATATAGCTATCTACAAATCCTTCAAGAGGAGCTTGAACACATGTATGCAAAAAAGAAAGGAAAGTGGCATCAGGATCAAATGTGTAGGCCTCAATTGGTCTACCATATACTTTTGGTCAAGAGAAAATGATCTCCTACACACATTTTCCAAATGTATCACATTATCATTGAAATAAAAGGCCATTAAGACCATGTCCCCTTAGATGTGATATTTATTTGTCTATCCGTGCCTTTAGATTCTATTTAGTTGTCTTCCTTTTGTTGGGTGGTCTCACTTCTTGTGAACTCACTTCTCTTTTATAATTTGGCTATTATTTAAAGATTGTAGCTTTCTCCAATTTTATCTGATCATAATTTCCCATTAATTTTTTTGAATTATATATTTTTTAATCTTATTTTTGTAACAATTGATATTAGAAAGTTACTTTTTATATACTTTAAATATATATTATCATTTTGAAATTCTTCCATCAAATATTTACAAGGGACCTAATAAAATTATATTATATTATTATTTATTAATAAAATACAACACTCTTCATGAGATAATATGTTTGAATTAAAAATACTATTTCTAACATTTTACATAACTCACTACTTTATTAACTTCACAATGAAATTTGAGAAACTATATTTTGCTCTAGCATTTTGAGAGATTATTATGAGGACCCCTGAAACTCTTGTGCTCAGTGGGACCATTCTTCATAATTAATATCGTGCTCAAACCCCATGTTACATGATCATCAAAGTGACAATGCATGAACCATGTGAAGTTCATTGAAAGTGTAAATTGGAAAGAACATAATCATGAGAAAGAAGGAATACATAAACATAAAAATTTATCTTGGTTTACCACAACTTCTGGCTATGTCCATACTATAGGGAAGATCTATTATTAATGTCAAAGTTTGAATTTTACATCACAGCTATATCTTTAGCTCTTTGAATACAATATACAATAATAAACCTTTGATACCAATATATAGTCTCAAAAGAAATGAAGAGACATAAATAATTGTAAGGAAACAATAATTTAAAACAAAAATAAAAAAAAGAGTTGGTTGGGCTTCACATATACACCTAGAAAACCTTCACTTGAAGTCCAACTGATGTAATGTATGAGTCTTCCATGAAAAATGCTATTGTTATTTCTTTATAGTCCTGAGAGAAGCTCAACAAAAATCAAACTTCTCTTGTGAAATAACCTTTGTAAGTGCATCAACTCAATTCTCCTTGGTGTTAATCTTAATGACTTCAATTTTTCCATCCTCAAGTTTACTTTGGATGAAATGATAATGAAATTCAATATGCTTAGTTCTACTATAAAATACTACATTTTTTGTTAAGTTAATGACAATTTTACTATTACAATATAAGGTTGATAATTGTTGAGGACAATCAAAATCACCAAAAAAATGTTGCAACCAATTAAACTCTATTTCTCCTTTAGTGAGAGCAATGTATTCAGCCTTAATAGTAGAAAGTGAGATCACTTGTTGCAACTTCAATGCTCAAATGATTGCTAGTCTAGAAAAAGTAAAATCATAACCAGTAGTAGATCTTCTATTATCTAAATGTATAGCCATATCCAAATTAGTATAACCTCTTAGTGAAGTATCCTTGCCACCAAAATACAAAATTTTTTTGAAAGTGCTATTCAGATACCTTAAGATTCACTTATCACAACCCAATGTTGTTTACCGAGATTACTCATAAATCTGCTCACAATCCCCATTCCTTGAGGGATATCTGGATGAGTACAGACCATTGCATACACAAAACTAACCATTGTTGAAGAATATGGGATGTTTATCATGTAGTTTTATTCTTCTTGTGTCTTGGGACACATGGCTAAAGATAATAAAAAATCATCTGCAAGAGGAGTGTTGATCAATTCGACATTTGCCATGCCATATATTTCTAATACCTTGAGAACATAGGGTTCTTGAGTAATCTTTATTTCCCTCTTGTGTCTATCACGGATAATGTTCATGCCAAGTATACTTCTCTCTGCCCCAAAGTCCTTCATAGAAAACCTTTGTGACAACTTATCTTTCAATTTTGAAATCAACTTCATAGATGAATCAATAACAAGCATATCATCAACACAGACCAATAAAAGAACAAAGGAACCATCAACTAACTTCTTGTGGTAGATACATGGATTAGATTCACATTGAATAAAGTTATTTTCAATCATGAATCAGTTGAACTTGAGGTACCATTTCCTTAGAGCTTGCTTGAGACCATACAAGCTCTTCTTCAATCTATAATATAAGTTTTCCTTACCATGTTTAATGAATCCCTCTAGCTACATTATGTAGATTTCTTCATTCAAGTTACCATGGAGGAATGTTGTTTTGCCAACCAACTATTCAAGTTCAAGGTCATGAACATCAACTAAACTAAGAATATCTTGGATTGTAGTCATCTTGACCACGGGTGAGAAGAATTCATTGAAATCTATGCCCTTTTGCAGATTGAAACCTTTAACAACCAGCTTGGCTTTGTAATAGTTCTGACTTTTGCCTTCATCTTTCAATCAATAAATCTATCAATTTGGTGACAAAAGAACCAAATCCCAAGTTTTATTTTTGAATAGAGAATCCATCTCTTCCTGCATTGTTGCCTCCTATTTGTGAGAGTCTAATGCTTTGCAAGCTTCTTTAAAGCTTGTTGGTTCAACTTGGTCTAAAATCAAAATAGTTCTAGCTCTACTTATTCAGAATACAAGAGTTCATAATCAAAGAATTAGCAAGGAAGCCTTGTCTGTATGGTTGATTTTCTAAATCCCTATACATTATTCTGATTTTGAATGCTATCATCAGTGTGTCCTTTCTCAATATCATGAGAATTCTTTCTCAAAAGTTCATAGTCACTACCTTTAGAAGAAGTGGAATGATTCTTTTGAGTTCGGCTTTGATCAATTAGATATTCATGCTCTGCATCACTATGACTTGTTTGTTGTGAATGAAGTTTGCTACTAAAATTTTCACTATGACTTCTATCAAAGGATGTATGGACAGAATCGTGATTGTGTCTGCCTTTTGATGTATACCCTTTGTCGACTTCACCTTAGCTTCTACCATAATTATGCGGTAAACATAGGAGAAGGACATGAGTACGGGATCACGTTTTATCCATCTCACTTGATTCATGCCTGGTCTGGGCTATATGGCAGTGATGAACTTGCGGTTGAGTAGATTTTGACTGTTCATGGGAATTATCCCTGTCATCAATTTCAACCCCATTAATATGGGAGATCCTTTTACTATGAATGCTCTGTTATTTAGTGTGATTATGCCATGTGACTTCATCCGCAGGCATGCTCAATTCAAAATGATCTGGGGCATGTTGTCTATCACCAGTTTGAGCTTGTCCTTCGTGGCCTATCTAACGGGTGTTGTGGTTGTGGTGAGTTAGGGATGTAAGGAAGAGATATAAGGGTAGGTGAGTTGATCAACATAATTACCATTGCTAGAATCAACATGTCATGGTCA
This sequence comes from Cupressus sempervirens, assembly GCA_028749045.1. Classification (NCBI taxonomy): domain Eukaryota; kingdom Viridiplantae; phylum Streptophyta; class Pinopsida; order Cupressales; family Cupressaceae; genus Cupressus; species Cupressus sempervirens. The sequence continues at coordinate 639,954,691 of CM053791.1, forward strand.
AACCAATTCTATGTCTCTATACTCAAACAGAGGGTTATCATCTCTATTTTTATTTGAATTTGAAACTATAGTATTATCACTATAACTGTGATAATTATAATTATTGTTTTATTCATCAAAATCTAAACTTTGACTCCACATACTGTTTTCATATGATGAAGATACAAGGGGAACTAAAACTGATATTGGTGAATTCCCGGAATGAATATTCTGAGAAGTAACTTGCACGTTTTTGATGCTGTTGTTATCAAAAATAGAGAAAGGGTCAAATTGACATACCAATTTTTCCTCTATATTGAGATCTGGAAATACCTTCTCAATGAAGATGACATCTCTACTTCTGAAAAATTTCTTCCCAACTAGATCTCAAATTCTGAAGCCAAACTGGCCTTCACCACAATCCATGAATATGCCTCTTTGTGATTTTTTATGAAGCTTTGTCCTTTTTCCCTTTGGAACATGTACATAAGTCTCACAACCAAACACTTGGATGTGAGAATGTGATATTCTCTTTCCCAACCACTCTTCCTCTAGTATGCTAAAATCCAATTGAGAAGAGGGACTTCGGTTGATTAAGTAGACTATTGTATTACATGGCTCTGCCAAAAACTCCTTGCCTAAACCAACATTAGAGATGATGCAATGAACTTTCTCAAGGATTTTTCTACTCATCCTCTCTACTGATCCACTTTCTTATAGGGTGAATGAAACAATCTTGATTCTATGAATGCTATTATCTGTACAAAATGAATCAAATTCCAATGAGAAAAACTCTCCTCCATTATCCATTTGCAAGAACTTTATTTTGTGGCCAATTTGATTCTTAACTAAAGCTTAAAAAAATTTAAACTTGGTGAAAACATCAATTTTTTTGTGCAACATGTAAATCCATACTCTTTTTGTGCAATCATCAAGGAATGTGATGAAGTAGGTAGCTTTTCCAATGGTACATTCCTTGGTGGGTTTGAACACATTAGAATAGACTAGTGCCAAAGGAGTGCCTTTCTTTTCATGTTTGGTCCTCAAGAAGATGACCCACTTCTATTTTTCATAGAGAAAATGTTGACAAAATTGTAAGTCAACTAATTTCAGCATCAGTAATTAGTCATTTTTATGCATAACAAGAAGGCCATTTTTACTCATGTGACCAAGCCTTTGATGCCACAATTCTTAATTACTATCTTCAACTATAATGGCATCCCCCACTTCACTGATATTTTCTACAATATATAAACTCCCATTCTTGTCTCCTTTTGCAACTAACATGGATTCTTTTCCTACATTCCATAAATCGGTTAGAGAAGTGAGAAAACCTTGTGCATATAGCTAACTTACAAAAATCAAATTTCTCTTTAGTTATGTAACATGACACACATCTTTTAATAACCATTTGACACCTCCTTTCAAGTATAATAAAATATCTCCTTTGCCAACTATTTCACATGTCTTAGTATCACTTAAATACACTTCACCTAACTTAGCTTCTTGATAATTTGAAAAGTATTATGTACATGGAGAGGCATGAAATGACACGATGTAATCCTAAATCCATGAGGCTAAAGTAGTCTTAGTTGTAGATAAAATCAATACACCATCATCTTTGTCATAGACGATGTTGGCTTCACTTCCCACACTCATTCTAGTGCTCTTTTATAACCTCTACAATCTTTCTTTAGCTGGCCATTTTTTCTACAAAACTAGCAGTCTCCTCCTTTCCTTTCCTTTCACCTTGAACACCTGATTTTGATCTTCTATGATGATTGTTTCTTCCCCTATTTTAGTTTCTTCCTCTACTTTTGATGTTGATCGTCATTAGAACTTCACTAGATGAGGATTCCTTGTTGCTTATTCTCATATGCTCAATAAGTAGAGTGACCAGTACTTCATCATAGACTAGCTTTCTCTTTCAGGAGTTTGAAGTACTAATTGCTATAACTATGGGATCCCAATTGTCAGGTAAAGAATACAACAAGATGATAGCTATAATTTGTCATCTTGAGTTGTGCCAACCAAAGTCACTTGACATAAAAAAGTGTTCAAATTATCTATATGATTTGATATCATAGTCCCTTCCTTCATTTCCAGCTTGTAGAGCTTCTTTATAATGAATATTTTATTTGAAGCCTATGTCATTTCATACATACTTTGAAGTTTATCCCAAACTTCCTTTTTTGTTGTCTCATTTGATACATTAAAGAAAATATTCTGCGATAATGAAAGAAAGATTCTTGCCATTGCCTTCTCATTAGTCTTTATCTAGTCTTCATCCTTCATTACGACTGTTTTCTTAGTTTTCCCTCCAATTTCTATTGCCAAGTCTTGCTTGACTAACAATGAATGCATCTAAACGTTCCACAAATTGAAATTCTATCCCAAGAATTTCCACACTAAAAAATCTTTGATGAATCTAGATTTTCAAACACTAAAATCAATCTAAGCATCTATGCCAAGCTCTGATTCCAATGGTGAAGTTCCTGAAAGTGCAAATTGAAAAGAAAAGAGAAAACCCAAAAGAAGAAAAATACAAACACATGAATTTATTGCAGTTCATCACAAATTATGACCACATCCACACTATAGGGAAGATCTCTTATTAATGTCAAAGTCTAAACTTTACATCACAATTGTAGCTTCAACTTTCTTCGAATACAACATACAATAATAAACCTCGAATACCAATATATAGAGTCTTGAAAGAAATGAAGAGACATAAACAATTAGAAGGAAACAATAATAAAAAACAAGATTAAAATCAAGAGTTTCTTGGGCCCAACAAACCAAACCCCTGCAAAACAATGAACAATCATTCACTCCATACATATTTTCCAATTCTTGCTTTCAAGCTAAATGTCATGTTTGGAATAATGAAATATAATTTACTTCTATTTCTTACTTGGATTGCTTGCTTTGAATTTGAGAGCAGTCCATCCATTAATAAGAGATCCCACAGTATTTTGTTGAGGTCGATCAACCAGGTTGAATGACTTTGGATTAGTTCCAAATGTTATTATAATTATTGACCCCCTCTCCTACCACATAAAATTCATACCCATGTTCAATGGTTGTCTTCTTGGAAGATACTAGTTCCCTAGAACACAATCTAAATTGTGGCATTATATTCAATCACTTTCACTTTTGTTCCATAAATTGGTGCCCAAAGACTTATAGGTACATCATTAGTATAGTTATAAAAAAATGGTGGATGTAAAGGAAATTTTGTGCTATAAGCTCCATTAACACCAAGGTGATAAGCTTGTAAAATGTCGATATCTAGCAACACAAAAGATATGTTATTCATACTAGAAGTCACTCTAGTATTGTTTGGAGCACTACAATTATTGGATGAATATCCAGTTGGACAGGGACTTAAACCTAGTCCTATGGTTATGATACTACTATCACTTATTATTTTGGGAACATCCATTGGATGTTCCTTTGAAGCCAAGCTTCATAGGGATTTGGTAAGGTTGGTCACAGTCATAGTGTTGTTGGGAACTAATGTATTATAACCCACATACTTCAAAATGGTGGTGGCTATTGTATCATTAACATTTGATGCAAGTTGAGTTGTGTATTGAGTTTTTTCTTGATTGGCTATGAGAAATACATCTAAGGTATTGATTCATGTAGGAGGTATTGGCTATGATACAATCTTTTAAAACATATAACTATTGACTACATCATTAATGATATGAAGATGATAGGTCTTTCCATTTTGTATAGGGATTTTTTTTTTCATAAAATGCATAAAATTTCAATGTTCACAATGTTAGATCATAAATTGGTGAAGGTGGGCAGAGATAGAGAAATCTTAAACATAGTAAGAAACCCTTTATATTGTTATTTCTTCGCTTGATGATTACATCCATTACAACTACCTCTATTTATAGAGGTTTGAGAAAGATCTAGAACCATACACATTCACAGATGGGAGGATCTGGAATACATGGCAATCAAAAATCTCATGTTAAAAGTGGAAAGTCAATAAGGTACATGGAAGGGAAGTGGGAGGCTTCCATATTAAATATGGTGGTTGAAATATTATGCCAAATTCTAGATTGTCAGCAATGGTAGAAATTACCACATGCCAACAGCACCCACACCCCCCTCACCCCCACCCCCCCGCCTCCCCACCCCCCAATTTCTACCATTAATTACATCAAAGTTTACAATATTCATTTGGTATCTTAAATATTCAAATTCTTCTTGTGCACATGCCTTTGTAAATATATATGTCAATTGATCTTCAGATCTGCAATACTCCAAGCTGATTTCTCCATTATTGACCAATTCTCAAATAAAATGGTATCTAGTATCAATGTGCTTTGTCCTTTTGTGAAATATATTATTCTTTGACAATGCAATGGTGGACTTGTTATCACAATAGATTGTAGTAGACTCATCTTGCTCATGCATTAGATCTTTCAAGACTCTTCACATCCATATTGCTTGACATGCTACTAATGTACTGGCTACATATTCTATTTTAGATGAAGATATAGTCACAATAGGTTGCTTCTTTGATGCCCATGCCACAATACCTATTCCAAGATGAAATGCATATCCACATGTGCTCTTTCTATCATCAATACTTCCTGCAAATTCACTATCAGTATATCCAATCAGCTGAAAATCATTTGAAGACGAATACATTATACCATAATTTAGAGTCCCTGTAATGTATCTCAATATTGTCTTTCCTTCTTACCATTGTGAGTTCTTAGTTGAATCCATAAATCTAGAAATTACACTCACTGCATACATAATATCCGGCCTAGTTGTTGTGATATACATCAAACTACCAACCAACTCTCTAGATTGAGTAGAATCAAATTTTGTCTCATTATCTTCTCTACTTAATTTTGTGGCCATTGTCATAGGTGTAGAGACCAGGCTACAATTTACCATTTTAAAATGTCTCATAACATCTTGTACATATTTATTTTTGACAAATAAAAATACCCTTTTCATTTTGTGTTACTTGAATACTAAGAAAATATTTCATCAAATCCAAATCTATCATCTCAAATTCTTTCTTCATTGCTGATTTAAACATATCAATGGAAAGATTACTGGTAAAGATCAAATCATCAACATATAAGAAGAAAATCAAAATGTGTCCTTCCTTATTGAATTTGATGTATAGTGTTTGCTTACTAGTGCTTCTAATGAATTCATTCTCAATCATGTATGAATCAATTCTGCAATACCATGCCCTTGGTGCTTGTTTCAACCCATAGAGTGCCTTCTTCAGCCTATAAACCTTGTATTCATGTCCTTTGATTTCATAACCTGGTGGTTGCTACACATGAACTTCTTCCAAATACCCATTTACAAAAAGTGATTTTGCATCCATTTGATAAACCATCCATTTGTTTTGAGCTACAATAGCTAGTACCATTCTAATAGTATCTACTCTAGCTATGGGTGCAAAAGTTTCAATATAATCAACTCCATATTCTTGTGCAAACCCTTTAGCTATTAATCTTTCCTTATATTATCAACTTCTCCATTTCCCTTATACTTTGTTTTATAAAGCCATTTTAATCCTATGTAGTCTTTATTCTTAGGAAAATCAACTAGTTCCCATGTATCATTTTTATCAATAGATTCTATTTCTTCATGCATTGCATTAATCCATAGACACAACATCTCTACTTATAATCACTTTTGTAGTTATACGATTAAACAACTTATATGCCTTATATTGTTCATCATAACCAATACAAATATATTTTTCACTCTTATCATCTAATTTACTCCTTGTTTCTTTAAGAATGTGTGCATATGCAATACAACCAAATACTCTAAAATGAGAAACACAATGATGGTTACCACTCCATACTTCTTGTGGAATCTTGTCTCTTACAATCTTTATTGGACTCTTGTTCAAGATATAATTAGCACAAGCTACTACTTCAGCCCAATATCCTTTTGGTAGATTCTTACGTTTCAACATGCTTCTTGCCATCTCCATTATTGTTCGATTCTTTGTTTTGGCAATGCCATTCTACTGAGGTGTAACTTACAACAATCTGCTTCTTTATTCTATGATGTCTACAATAATCCAAAAACTCATTTGACATGCATTCTCCCCCTCTATATGACCTTAATAACTTAATGGATAGATCACTTTGTTTCTGAACAAATGCCTTGAACTCTTTAAACTTGCTAAATGTTCCAAATTTATATTTAGGAAAACAAACCCATATCTTCCTTCTAAAGTCATCAATGAATGTTAAAAAATAAATGTTCCCCCCTAATGATGGCACTTGCATAGGACCACATATATCAGTATCCAAAATTTCTGAAAATGCATATGTTTTATATGAATTTTTTTTTGGAAAACTTTCTATATGTTTCTTAGCTAAGATGCAACTTTCACATGAACTAAATGGTGCTTCAATGGGGGGTAATCCTCTTAACATTTCCTTGCTTTGTAATAAAGTCAATCCCTCAAAATTTCGATGACCATACCTCAAATGCCATATCCATGACTAATCTTGACAAGTTGCCTTAAAACTCACTCCATTCTCATCCATCACTCCACTTTTTATGTGAAGTGGATATATTCTATTGTCTATCACTTCAACCCTTGCAATAATCATGGTACTAGGAGAAATATCAAATATAGTGCAGATGTCATTTTCAAAAATAACTTTATAACCTTTTTGTGTATGTTGTCCCACACTTATAAGATTATGCTTTAAACTAGGTACACAATACACATCAAGAATATATTTCTTACCAAGATTTGTCATCACAATAATTGTACCTTTACCACTTACTTTCACTATGTTATCATTTCCCAATTTAATTTTTGATTTGACTAAGGTATCCGGGCTTTCAAATATATTTATATTTCTTGTCATATGATTGCTACAACCACTATGTAGAAACCAAATATCACTTGAGCTCTCTTGAGCCACATGACATGTAATCAACAATGTCCTTGAACTACTTTCAAAAGAATTTGCATTTTGTTTCCATACATCTACTAGCTTGTTTCAACATTCATTTGCTAAGTGACCAAACCTCTTGCAATAATAACATTGGATATTTGATTTGTCATACCCTTTTGATGCTTGATTATTACTACACCATCTTGAGCTTAAATTTTGATTTCTCCTTACTCCTTCATCAAAACTCCTTTCCTCTCTTTGATAATTATTTTGTCCTCTTCCTCATCCTTTGAATCCTAGATTTCCTCTTCCTCTGCCTCTTCCAAATGTCATTTATGTTTTGAATGCATTCTCCAATGAAGTATTATCATGCCTATTCAACCTATATTTATGGTTTTGTATTGACACAAACAACTCATCTATAGATAATTTGGACAAATCCGTATACTCCTCAATTGCCACAACAATATAATCAAATTAAATAGGCAAGCTTCTTATGATCTTTTTTTACAATTTTTTGATCTATTAGCTCATCACCATTCAATCTTATTTGACTAACCACATTCATAATTCAAATTGAAAATTTCTCTATTGACTTGGAATATTTCATTTCGAAGTTTTCAAAATCTCTTCTTAATGACTAGAATTTAGAAACTTTTACCTTGCTTATATCTTGATATGTTGTTTCAAGAATCTCCTATGCTTGCTTGGCTATTGTATCTCCATTAATCCTTGCAAGAACAATGTCATCCAAACCTTGTTTAATAATTTGAAAAGTCTTTAAATATCCCATTTCCTATTTTCCTTGAGTTCATCCTTATAATCTACAATTAATAAAGATTCATCCAGTGGATCTACAAATACATTCACTACAATCTCCTATAACTCTTAGGAATGAAATATTGTTCTCGTTCTAAATTGCCAATGATCCTAATTCTTGCTAGAAACTATTAGAATCATAAGCTGATTCATACAAGATGCCATACTTTAAAAAAAAAATACAATCTTTTTAAAATACTTGAATTTCTAAGTACAACAACAGAATGAATAAGATTATCTCAATTTAAAAAAATTCAGATCTCCAACTCCTTTGAACATTATTGACTCAAAATAAGATATAGCTCATAAGCACACATTAAAAATCATAGAGGTGCCTCAACTTCACAATAAAATGCAATACCTTATGATTGGATTGATCTCAAGTTTCTGCCATAAACATTGAAAATAACTCCATTAAGAATTTGCATCCGTTTAAACTCACAACATACCTTCTTGCTTCCAGCAATAGTCTCTTTTTAAACTCCACAATCTACATGTGATCTAACTCTACAATTTTTCTGTGCTCTAATACTATTGTGAAGGTGGGTAGAGATAGAGAAAGCTTAAATGTAATAAAAAAAACCTTTATATTGTTATTGCTTTGCCTGATGATTACATCCATTATAACTACCTCTATTTATGGAAATATGAGAAAGATACAGAACCATACACATTTGCAGTAGGAAGGATCTAAAATACATGGCAGTCAAAAATCACATTTAAAAAGTGGAAAGAAAGAAATGTACATGGAAGGATGGTAGGAAGCTTCCATATTAAATATGGTGATTGAAATATTATGCCAAAGTCTAGATTGTTGGCAGGGGTAGAAATTACCATATGCCAATAATTGGGTGTGCCTCTTTTGAATTCACAGTTCTCATTTCTGGATCAAATTGTGTAGAAATGATCATTTTAAAGCTCTTGAGTTATCTACAATTTAACCTACATGATTTAACTGATGATGAATAGTTATAGAGGTCTCCTGGTTGTCCATTTATAGTGAAAGCATCTGAAAAACCCAGTGCACCTTCATTCTCACTCATTGTCTCTTCAACTTCATTAGCATCAATGTTCAACCACTCCCCTATTCATTCTTTTATCCAAATAGCTAGAGTCAGTATGAAATACCATTACAATCTAGCATGAACCCAGAATAGAAAAGCTCAATCAATAACATAGCACATTCCTAATTGAGATCACATTATAGATATATCAGATTTTCAAATTGTTTTGCAAATTCTCTTAGATGTCGGAGGAGCTATTCCTTGGACAACACAAAAGATTACTTAGGGGTATTTAGATAGCTATATGATTAGAAGGTTGTATAGAAATAAAACAATCAACTTGTTCATGTATATACACAAAATATAAAGAAATTAGTTAGCATACAATGAAAACTGTAAAAATATCATTATGTTGTAACAATTTTCCAAAATATGTATTATATTGGCTCATAGTCAGCTAAATTTAAATTTTAGAAATTTTAGGTCAAAGGATAGTTCAATAAGTGTTGGATCAATTCAATAGATCTAAGGTTAAGGATAGGAGATTTAATCTAAAAAGTACAATTTTGAATCTATCTTACAATATAATTCTTACAAAAGTGAGTAATATTTGTCTTTTGAATCTGTGGGAATCAACAAAAATAGATTCATTTTCTATGTTATATCTCTAGCATAGTAATATGGGTCAAACTGTAGTTGTGCAAAGCTCTGCCCTAGATTCTCTAGCTAATAACCAATGAAAACTAGCTGACCTATAGATATAGATAACATTATTCAACACTATAACCCCAAGAAAATGAAAAAAAGTTGCACTACACACCAATTCTATTAAATACCCTTTAAACCCACAATATCCATAAGAGGAAACATCAATCAAAGAGATCTACATTGTGGCACTGGCATGAAAGTACATTGAGCAAATATCTATGTAGACTAATCTTTCTATTCCTGAAAAAGAAAAATCATATTAAAATCTACTTACAACAAATGTGTGAGTAATCAATTCTACTGATGTGAGAGAGCCAATTGACAGAATGAATGCAAATAGAAGCACCATGAATCATGCTATGGAACATTTTGACATTGTCAGCATATTGGAAGAAAGAAAACTTTCAGTATTGAAAGCTAGAAGTGAATCTTAGTTTGTAAGACTTTACATTGCAAAAGAGTTGATGTTGTTGGAATATTAAATGCAATGGTCATTGTCCCTAGAGCCAAATGCCCACCTACCACCTGATAGACTCCAGAACAGATAGAAACAATAACTGTGGTGGGTGAGTTTTTGAAATCAGGAAAGAGGGGGAAAAGTATGACAAAAGAAATGTTTTAGATTCATTCAATAGATTAAACAGATTAGAAGTTTAGCAGAGAGTTATGAAGTAGAGAAAGAAGAAAGAAGTTGATTAGCAGATTAGTAGTTGCAAAGATAGAAGGAAGTTTGTGTCATGTTTCCAGTTGCATGAGTTTCCTCTATTCATTCTATAAGTTCATTATTGTTAGATTTGTCATGTTGAAGCAGTGATTTCTCTAGGCACCATTGTATGCAGCCATTAGAGTTGTAAGTTTAAAGTTTATTGAAGTTTGAAATTTTACCAATTTAGGGTTATTTTAGGGTTTTTTGGTTGAAGCCAAATGCTCCCAGATTTGGTAATATTTTTAATCAAATTTGCATAGAAAGCAAGTAGGCATACCTGAATCCATTGTTCTTCTCCTATTCATTGCATTTGAGAAGTTTGTTTAGAAGCTTCAAGCCTTGGCTCTCTAGTTTTAATGGTGGAAACATTCACGTTGAAATTTTTCTAAGTTATAATTTTTCAGTTTGAGCCGAGCTTACTCGACATGCATTTTTGTTGAGCATTTCACTTTATGTGCTGAGCTTACTCAGCTTCTTCTTGTGCCGAGATAACTTGGCACTTACTGCCTGTCACTCGGCACCTGCATGTGCTGAGCAAACTGCTTATCACTCAGCACCTTCATGTGCCGAGAAAATTGCAACTCGGCACCTTCATGTGCCAAGAAAAATTGGCACTCCACAATAGCTAGTGCCGAGCGAAGTTTTTAAAAGTTGTGATTTATTTCTCACATGATATTAGAGCTTTGAGGCCCCATATCCATAGTGAGTTAGGGCATTTATTTTCTTGGGATATTTGACATGGCAGTAGATACAAGAAAGATATGGCAACAACCACCATCCTTTAATGGGCAAAACTATTATACATGGGCAAAGAAGATGAAAACCATAATGGTTGCAAATGATTTGTGGGAGTGTGTAGTTAATGGGTTCAATGATGTGATAGACCTAGCTCAGTATGCTACTCTTACCAATAATCAAAAGACTCATTTGAAAGAGTCAAGGAGGAAGCATGCTAAGGCATTAAGTCTTATTGAAGCAGCAATGACAAAGATAGTATTTTCCAAGATTGCAGCAGCAAATTATGCAGAGAAAGCATGGGATATTCTTGAGATGAATTTCAAGGGGACTGATAAATTTCATATAGTAAAGCTACAAAATATAAGGAGGTATTTTTAGAACCTTCAGATGAAGGAAAATGAATTAGTTGCAGATTTCAGTTCAAGGACCTCCAATGCGATTAACCAGCTGAAGTCAAATGGAGAAGACTATCAAGAGCAAATGATAGTGGAAAATATATTGAGGATTTTACCTCATAAATATGACAATTTGGTCATGACCATAGAAGAGGCAAAAGACCTCACTATTTTGACAATGGATGAGTTGATGGGTACTCTTCAAACCCATGGGCAAAGGATCAAAGTATCTGCATCTTCTTCTTCCCAAGAGCAAGCATTGAAGGCTCAGTCAAATCCAAGAGGAAGGGGGAGAAGAAGAAATGGCTTAGGAAGAAAGTCCAAAGGTAGAGGCCGAGGTAATGGAGGACAAAGAAATGCTATAGCAGAAAGCTCAAGAAGAGCAGATGGAGCAAGTAGCTCACAAAATACTTCAAGAGGAGGTAAGAAAAACCAAAACTCAAATAGGAGTAATGTAGAATTCTACTACTATCATAAATATGGGAATTATGCAAGTGAATTCTGAAAGAAGCAAAATGATCATTCAAGACAAGCAAATGTGGCTAATGTAAACATGGGAAGTGGAAACAATGTCATTGCCTTCATCATGTGTAATGTTGGTGAAGAAAAAAGCCCTGAGGTTTGGTACCTCAACAGTGGATGTAGTAACCACATGAGTGGTAATGAAACCTTATTGTCATTCATTGACAAGAGTTTCAAATCTAAGATTAAAATGGGTAACAATGGAACCCTACCAGTAGTGGGGCAAGGATCTATTATGGTCCGCATCAAGCAAGGTGAGAAGAAGAAAATACAAAATGTGTATTTTGCCCTTGGTATGAAGCACAATTTGATGAGCATTGGCCAGCTCATTCAAAATGGATACAAAGTTCTACTAGAGAATGACAAGTGTGTCATTCATGAAAAGGATGGGAACAAGAACTTACTTGCAGCAGTTCAAATGACAAAGAGCAGGGTGTTTCCCTTGAAGATAGAGAGATGTTTCTCATCTCAAGTTGGTGTTGTACCTACCACACAATTAGCTCTAAGGAGTGTGATTGAGGACCCCTCATGGTTATGGCACCTCAGGTATGGTCATCTAGGCTATGCTGGTTTAAATTTTTTGTCAAATAAAAGAATGGTAGAAGGTTTGCCACATATAGGAAATTCATGTGACAAGTGCGAGGCTTGTATTTTGGGTAAGCAACATAGGCTTCCCTTTAATTCTGGAAATTCTAGGAGGGCTAGATATCCATTAGAGTTAGTGCATATTGACCTAGTTGGTTCTATGCAAGTTACTTCTGTTGGCGCTCAAAATTGCCTTCTCGATTTTGAGCACCATTGAAAAAATCAAGCCCTTAAATGCTTTTAAAATGCATATGTGCTTGGTTGTACCTGGTTGTCCATTCAAGACCCCTAAGGTGTTTAATGCTTTTGGCACCTTCCATTCAGCCCGTCTACATGTTCCATGAAGTTAAATTGTCATTTTGAGCCATTCTGTGAAGTCTTGTTACGAGAAATTGTCAAATCAGCATTTTACCCTAGTGTCAAACAATGACAGGAGGCTGTGTTTTCCATTGAATATCTCGCACCTAGAAAGGTTTTGTGACTTTCTGCTTTGAGAATGTCTAGTTTCCATATCCAAAAAACTATGTTTTAGATTTTGAGTCATTTCGAGTTCGTCTGACTAGGTTTTGAATCCCTCAAAGTTGATCAGTTACTGTTTTCATGCTTTTGCACTTTGCACCTAATTTCGAGAAGCCCTGTTTGATGTGCTATAACTCTGATCTGGTTGATTGAAATGCTAAATTTCCTTTTGCGTTACATGGTAGAGGTCAAAAACTTATTATGTTTAAATTTTCAAGTCCTGACGAATCCGTTTGATTAGTTTTCAAAAGAAATTCCGAACACAATTTATGACTTTTTACTGGTGTCAGCACTTGCAAATTTATCAGTACCCCTATTCGTGAGGTTATAACTTGAAATCTATGATTGGCAAGATCGGACAGTTTCTTCCACTGTATTGTCCACTAAAAATAATACAAGTGTGCCAGTTTTTAGAACTTGAAAAATCCATATGCACACTTTTCCAAGTCAATTCCATTCACAAAAATTGCTTTCTGTCAGCATGTCCAGTTGCAAAATTCTAAGTAGCCTACTTTGAACGTCTGCCATTTGCATCCAGTTATTCGTCATAAGCCCAAATTGGATAGTCATAATCATCTCATGATAGAGTTTTAACGCCCTAGTTTTCATCTCCCCATGTGCTCATTTGTCCAGTTTTCCAAGCCAAATCTGAACCCTGTTTGTTGTTTTTTGACGTGTTTTCTTGCAGGTAAATCTGAGAAGGCAACTTTGAAGGTCAATATCTTTTGACCTGGAATTCCTCATGAGATGAGATGTGATAGGGTGAAAGTATGTAGAACAAAGAATTAATGCCCTAGTTTTCAGAGCCTGGTCAGATGTTTGGATCAGTTTTTAAGGCCAGACAACAGACCTCTTGGTGCAATTTTAACAAGTTGGAAAAATGTGATAAAGTGAGTTTTATTTGATTAATTGGCGGTCGAACTTATTTCAAATTAGTTCGAGGTGTTCAATAGGTCAGTTTGAGAATTAAATTGTTTGGAAACGAAATTTTTTTTAGCCAGACCCACTTTGGGGCCCGGCTAAATTTATCGAACCACTGAATTGAAGAAAACTTACAAACTTCTCAACTCCAGTCATTTGCTATTTGGTGTTCATGATGTAATATTGACTCATTTTTTGTTCATGCTTCTTGGATATATCTTCATTCAAGTCTTTCCTCTTGGAACTGATTAGACATTTGAAACATATTTTAGCCAACCTGCAGAGGATGAGAAGGACTTTACAGGCTCTTTATCATCCACAAAATCATTATTTGTTGCATTTAGATCTTGAGGCCCCTCCAAGGGAAAGGATTGAGCTAGCAAAATATGTAAAAACTGAGCCTACATTCATGAAAGCAAACAATGTTCATGTTGTAGGTAAGGCTAATCTTGTTACATATAAAGGACCAACTATGATAGCTTCTACAGTGCATGTTGTGGCAATTCTACTAAAACAAAGTAAAGAATGGGATTGTTTTATCAACCTTATTGCATCTGATTATCCACTGGTTACACAAGAAGATTTACTTCATGTCTTCTCTTACTTTCCAAAAGACCTAAATTTCATTGAGCACACAAGTGATATTGGATGGAAATTGTATCAAAGAGCTACACCTGTCATTGTAGACCTAGGGTTGTACCAAAAAAAAGAAATCTGACATATTTTGGGTTACTCAGCACCGGTACATTCTGACTACATCCAAGTTGTTTATAGGTTCAGCATGGGTGGTTTTGACATGTAATTTTTTGGAATTCTGTATATGGGTTGGGACAATCTCCCTCGAACAGTGCTAATGTATTATACAAACTTCATCTCATCACCAGAAGGCTATTTTCACACTGTTGCTTGCAATTCTCAGGAGTTTCATAATACAACCATCAATCATGATTTGCACTTCATAAAGTGGGATACTCCGCCCAAGCAACATCACATAGTCCTATCCTCAGAAACATTTCGATGAAATGGTGCAAAGTGGTGCTCCATTTGCTTGTAAATTTCCCAAGGATGATCTAGTTCTAGATAGAATAGACAAAGAGCTCTTGGGTCGTTCTAATGGCCAATACACACCTGGGGGATGGTGTATGGGAATAGACAACAGAGATCCATGTCATGTGAGAGGCGATCCAACAATCCTTAAACCTGGGCCTGGTTCCAAAAGACTAGAAGGCTTATTGGTGAAACTACTTGCTCCTGAAAATATTCGTGATAAGCAATGCAAGTAACCCGTCTACTAAAAGGTGTTGCAAGGGATTATTAAGCTAAAATGTCTCCTAATTCAGAAGAAAATGCCCACAGCATGTGAGGAGCATTGGCAGTCAGCGCCAAAGAAACAAGCTCTCACGCACGCTAAAGAAAACCATCACAAAGTGACCCCGCGCAAGAAGCACAGAGCATCTGCAGGGAAGACAAGTCATATTTTAATCCCACATTGAGTGGAAAATAGGATTCTTAATAATTTAAATATGAATCGACTTAATATGTTGGTTGTATTGAGAAAGCAGTTTTTGGAAGCCATGATGCACGCGGGTCCCAGACAGATGTGTGGTGACGTCAGCAGGGTCCATGAGATAAAATTTTAACCGAAAACACAACCAAAAAATGATGATGTCAGCACAATCAGGAAACCCAAGAATCTAGCTAGTCGCTACCTCGCTAGCCAGAAAATCTTGGCAACTCCAGCTAGCGAAGTAGTGAGGTCGCCGGAAAAACATAAAAAACCGGCGAGATCCAAAATGTTGCATGGGTTCAATAGCAGTGCTGTTAGCGAATCGGATGTTGACAAGTGGCAGTGATAGAGTGATTAGGCAGTGATGTGGCAGGCAAATGGCAGAAGTGCACCAGATTGTGCCACATGGCAGATCTGATGGTTCGCGTTATCTCGCTAACCAAAGTTGCTCACCAGTTAAGCATGGCAAAGTAGCGAGGAGATGACATGTAGCAGATGATGCAGATCAGGTGTCCAATCAGAGTGCACCATGTGGCATTGGTCAAACCTAGAGTTGACTCAAATTTGAAAGGGCTAGGAAAAATAAAATGATTTTAAAAATTTCATTTTAAAATTATTTTGCCAAGAAACTGACATGCTGGGTTTTTTTTTAAATTGAATTTTTTCTTTTCCTAAAGTTTAAACTTTAAACTTTTTGAAATTATTTTAAGTACAAACCTGAGCAATCTTAACCAGGGGACTATTTTTCAAACAAAGTTTTTAGGCGTTTCTCAGAGGCTAGATATGCCTTATCATATACCGTTGGAATCGTGAGAATCCAAATTTTCCATTTCTAAAGTCAATTTTTGCACAGGTGCTTCCTAGTATGAGCTATAGCCAGAAACGTGAATTTTGGGGCTTCCTCAATGGAATGGGTAAAAGATTGAAAATCTAGTTAGGGGATCAGTAAAAATTGGTAAGAATGCGGTTGGAGTTCACGTTTCTCACATTCACTCAATTTAACCCAATTTTTGCCAAGCATTTCAATGTATAAATCAGATATTGTGGTGACTCAGTAATGTTTCATCATTTCAACAGAGATATTGTGCAAATCAGTTGCAAAAAATGATGAAACAAAATCAGATCAAGATGGGATAAGGAAAGAAGAAGTTTTCAGTTGCCAGAAGATTGATTTTCAAGTGGACACTTGTCATTCTGAAATCAGATCCGGGAGTTCATCTGGGCTATATCATTCTTTCTTTCTGTCATTGTAAGGGTTCTAGTTTCTAGGAAGAAACAGTTCATTACTGTGATACCATTAGGGATTCCAATTTTTTCACTGTGAGACCATTGGTTCTAGTATTTTGACATGTTTCCATGACTGTGACACCATTTTTCTTTAGCAGAACTCTCATGTGAATAGCAAGTGTAAAGATAATACAGATAGTTTTGAGATGTTAGGTTGTTTTATGTTTAAATTTCATGCACCTGAATGTATATTTTCAAAGAAAATGAATACATATGGGCAATAGTTTTACTAGCTTCATTCTGTGTCTTGTCTCCTGTCTCAGCAATCTGCAAGTCTTATGTGGTTTTGGAACAAAGATCTAAGACCCATTTGCATCCCTGTCAGGTTGTATGTTGGATATATTTTGCTGTTGGACCTAAGGGCCAAGTAAATGCTTGATATGTTTAACAAAGTTGCTGGTTACTTGAGAAGGATATTTTGTAAGAATGAGATCTGAATGAACATTGATGTCTGAATCACAAGGTGATTAGATAGATCTGATGTTTGGGTATACAGAATATGTCTTGATGTCACAAATGTAT
The DNA here is from genome assembly GCA_028749045.1 of Cupressus sempervirens. Classification (NCBI taxonomy): domain Eukaryota; kingdom Viridiplantae; phylum Streptophyta; class Pinopsida; order Cupressales; family Cupressaceae; genus Cupressus; species Cupressus sempervirens. The sequence goes on from CM053791.1 coordinate 639,971,826, forward strand.
GTTTTGGATTCATGAAATTGCCCAATGGATTAGGCACTGATCAGTTACAGGATCATTAGGTTTTTCTGCATGGTTGAGGATCTGTTGAATGTCAACATCAATAATCAACGTCTTTATATTTTATGTTGAAGAGCTAAAATGGTCAAACCCTCACTCAGCTTGTGCATTTCATAGATTTTCATTCAGCTATTGTAGATCTCTATTATTGCATTAAGTCTTTAGGAGATGTAAGGGGTTCCAATCTACTTATTAGATTCAGGGATATGTTTTTCACTGGTACGGTATTAATTGAATCTCAGGTCTACCCACCTAGGTTTTGAAAAGCTTGAAGAAGAAGAAGGGTCTAGCCTTATAGTTGGCCCGATGTTTGAAGTGATATGTTGATGATGGGAGTTAGCTGCCCCTAGATGCATCAATTTCTCATCAGGATAATTGAAAACCTTCCAGCATTTTCAAACACCAACAACTTCCATTGGGGGGAGTACTTATTTCATGACATTTATTGATGATTTCAATTGTAGGACATGGGTTTATTTTTTGAAATCTAAATCTGAAGCATTTGATAAGTTTCTTGAGTTCAAAGCCTAGGCTGAAAGAGAATGTGGACACTATATCAAAGTCCTAAGATCATATAGAGGAGGGGAGTATACCTCCAATTCTTTTTTAATTTTTGCCAGGAAACATGGTATAAAGAAAGAGCTCATTACCGGCTATACACCACAGTAGAATGGAGTGGCTGAAAGAAAGAACAAGACCATTATTGAAATGACAAGGAGCATGATGAAAGAGAAAGGTCTCCCAACTAAATTTTGGGGACAGGCTATGGCAACAATAGTTTACCTAATTAATAGGTGTCCTACAAAGGTAGTTCATGATAGAATTCCAATGGACGCATGGTCACGAGGAAGATGGATAGTTGAACACCTAAGGGTGTTTGGATGTGTTGCATATGCACGTGCCTAAAGAGAAAAGATAGAAATTGGATGACAAAGGTGTGAAGTACATCTTCATAGGGTACAACTCAGAATCAAAGGCATACAGATTGTATGACCCATTGAACAACAAGATGATTCTTTCAAGAGATGTGGAATTTCTTGAAAATCAATCTTGGTATGGTCCAACTAATGAGTCACCGAGCACTTCAAGTAAAGTGTGAATTATGAGTGAAGAAGATGTTGATGAAAAACAAGAAGAAGGAAAAAATAGAAGAAAGGCAAGCAACCTCAGTCATTGCTAAGCTCCTCTAGGCATAACTGAGTGTCAGTGCTGAGTACCAGTGAAGACTGAGCTGGTCGGCAAAGCAGTATTAGTGAAGATTCTGATCCCACACTCTCCTCCCTATTACCAAGAAAGACCAAGAGTCTTAGGGAGATATACCAAGATGAAAGGTATGAAGATTATGATGAGAGTGTTAATTTTGCATTATTTTCTCACAGTGATCCAATATATTTTGAAGAAGCTGTTAAGGAGAAGAAATGGTGTGAAGCCATGGATGAGGAGATAGATGCTATAGAATGGAATGAGACATGGGAGCTAACTGATTTTCCTCCCAAGAAGAAAGTGATTGGAGTGAAATGGGTCTACAAGATCAAATGCAATGCTGAAGGAAAGATTGATAGGCATAAGGCAAGGCTGGTAGTCAAGGGCTACAAATAGTAGTATGACAGAGATTATGATGAGACATATACCTCGGTTGCAAGAATGGAAACTATGCATGCTGTCATAGCAATTGCAGCTCAGTACAAATGGAAGGTATATCAAATGGATGTGAAGTCTACCTTCCTAAATGTTGTATTGAAGGAAAAAGTAAATGTGGAGCAGCCACTTGGTTATGAAGTTGCAGGTGAAGAACACAAAGTATATAGATTGAAGAGAGATCTTTATGGGCTCAAGTAAGCTCCAAGGGCATGGTACAACAAGATTGATTCATATTTGATGAGCAGTGGCTTTAGCAAAAGAAATGGTGAACCTACTCTCTACACCAAGGTAGCAAATGGAAATGTGTTGGTTATTTTTTTGTATGTAGATGATTTTATTTTTACTGGTAATGACAAGGCTCTAATTGGTGAGTTTAAAGAGACCATGAAAAATGAATTTGAAATGACAGACCTGCGTCTCTTGAAGTACTTTCTAAGCATAGAAGTAAAAAAAATGCATAATGGCATCTTCATCTCTCAAGAAAAATATGCAAGGCAGATCTTGGAGAGATTCAAAATGCAGAATAGTAAGGTAGTCCCCACACCAGCAGCAGTAGGTCTGAAGTTGAGCAAGGAAGACTATAGCAAGAGAGTGGATCAAACACTATACAAGAGTATGGTTGGAAGTTTAATGTATTTGACTGCAAGTCGGCTAGACCTAATGCATGTAGTAAGTTTGATTTATAGATTTATGGAAACACTAAAGGATTCCCATTGGTAAGTGAGAAAGAGTATCGTAAGGTATGTGAAAGGTAACAAGGGGTTTGAAATTTTGTATACTGCAAATAATGATTTCAAGTTTGTGGGTTATACTGATAGTGATTGGGCTAGAAGTATAGATGATAGGAAGAGCACTTCCAAATATGTATTTCAGATAGGATCGGGTGCAATTTCATGGGTATCCAAGAAGCAACCTATTGTTGCTCAATCTACAGAAGAGGCTGAATACATAGCAACAAATGTAGCAGCATGTTAGGCTATTTGGTTAAGGAGGATCTTGACAAATTTGAATGAAAGGCAAGAGGATGGAACCACAATTTATTGTGACAACATTTCATCAATTACATTGTCCAAGAATCCAGTCTTCCATGGGAGAAGCAAGCATATTGAGATCAAATATCACTTCATCAGAGAGTTGGTGGTGAATGGGGATATCAAGATGGAATTTTGCAGGTCTGAGCAACAACTAGTAGATATTTTTACTAAGCCATTAGGTATTGGAACTTTTGTACACCTAAGAGAGAGTCTTGGTGTAGTTGATTTGGATCAGCAATGATCCTTGTTTGTTTGGCTTGAGACAAAGGGGGAGTGTTGGAATATTAAATGCAATGGTTGTTGTCCTTAGAGCCAAATTTCCACTTACCAACTAACAGACTCCAGAATAGATAGAAACAATAACTGCAGTGGGTGAGTTTTTGAAATCAGGAAAGATGGGGAAAAGTATGACAAAAGGAATTTTTTAGATTCATTCAATAGATTCAGTAGATCAGAAGTTTAGTAGAGAGTTGCAGAGTAGAGAAAGAAGAAAGAAGTTGATTAGTAGATTAGTCATTGTAGAGACAGAAGGAAGTTTGTGTCATGTTTCCAGTTGCATGAGTTTCCTCTGTTCATTCTATAAGTTCATTATTGTTGGATTTGTCCTATTGATGTAGTGATTGCTCCAGGCACCATTGTATGTAGCCATTAGAGCTACAAGTTTAAAGTTCATTAAAGTTTTGAAGTTTTACCAATTTAGGGTTATTTTAGGGTTTTTTGGTTGAAGCTGAATGATCCAAAATTTTGTAATATTTTTAATCAAAGTTGAATAGAAAGCAAGTAGGAATACTTGAATCTATTGTTCTCTCCTATTCATTGCATTTGAGAAGTTTGTTTAGAAGCTTCAAGCTTTGGCTCTCTAGTTTTAATGGTGGAAACATTCACGTTGAAATTTCTCTAAGTTATATTTTTTTAGTTTGAGCTGAGCTTACTCGGCATCCATTGTTGTTGAGCATTGCCCTTTGTGTGCTGAGCTTACTCGGCTTTTTCTTGTGCCAAGCTAACTTGGTACCTACTACTTGTCACTCGGCACCTTCAGGTGCCAAGCAACCTGTCACTCGGCACCTTCACGTGTCGAGCAAATTGCCACTTGGCACCTTCATGTGCCGAGAAAAATTGGCACTTGACAATAGTTAGTGTTGAGAGAAACTTTTTAAAGTTGTGATTTATTTCTCACAAATGTGTAGTGGTATATATAGAACCAAGAGGAAAAGCATTTGAGGGAAAAATACCATATGGTTGAAAAATAAAACTCTAAAATACCAAAATCACATGGTTGAAACACCATTATCAAAAAGGCCATGTCCAAAGCTCACAAACATGGTAGAATATTGATATAATTGTTTATAATTCATGCGGTGATATATGAGACTACTTGTATTTTTATATTACCGGAGCACCGGTAATAGAAATTGTATTTGGTGTTTCTATGGAGATTCCACTAGGAACTTGACTGGTTTTGATTTCTTAGCTATAGATTGCACTACAATAAGGATAGTGTTAGTCTAGTTATGTGACTATTTAACAACATTTTAAAATTATTGGATTCAAATAATTGGTTCTTTTTCAAGATTTGTGATCGACAAACATTATTTGCATGATATTTTGATATAGCTTTCTCACATTTAATTAATTTCACAAAGTTAAAAATGCAGGTACGGTATTCCTACAATGGAGGAAGAAATTAAAAGCCAATGTCGTGTTTAAGATGCTTGATTGTAATTTATATAAGAATTCTTTATCAATAATTTTTGATGAAAAGATAGATTAGATTTTTTTTTATATAACTAGAAGCAGCTAAAAACTAGGGGTTGTTTCATTCTACATATTCTAGGGGAATTGTGAGTAGAAAACCCTTGAAAATCTTAATTATATTAAATAGAATATTCCTCTAAGGGATATAGAAAATAAAGTCAGAAATATAAAATATAAAACTAAAACTAGTTTTAAAAATTCTAAGACCATTCAAATAGCCTAGCATCAAAATAAACAAGAAAGCAAGGATATTAGTTAGCAACTTCGAAATTTTCATGTAGTCCTCCTTTCCATAGCCAGTTTCTTGTAGACTCTTTTAATATGAATTGTGGAAATGTATAATATTAATAAATGGATCTTCAATTCTTCTCTATAAATTGTTAATATTATTATTTTTATTTAAATATTTAATAATGATAAGAATGTTTACCATAAGCGCAATATAAATTCATTTTATTGTGCTTCAAAGGAATTCAAATTGAGAATAATAATGAGGACTTGATTGGACGAAGCAAAAACATTATAAATACATGATTGGATGGAACAAAAACAATATAAACAGTGAGAAGTAAACCAAAAATCCTCAAAAACATCTTGACTAATGAGAAAGTAAAATACTAGTAAACAAATGAAAAGTCAACCACTCCGACCTCTATGTGAGAGGACAACAAACTATATAAAATTGACACTCATGAATATGGTGCAATGAATAATCATTCAAAACTTTTTCTTTCTGTAATTTAAGAGTATTGAGTATGTCGAGCCAACATTAGAAATTGAGAAGGATTCTAATTTGTGTAATGAAAGGATTGATGTAATATAATTTAAAGAAAGATTCATGTATTTCAAATCTAGCTTGATACAAAGAATGACATGCATAAATAAGTTGTTTAAATCTAATTATTTTGAAATTTAAAATTTTATTAAATATTATGATTATAATTTCGATGTATCTTATGTATTATAGTAAGAATTAAAATTGTAAAAATCATAAATCATTTATCATATATTTATTTATGAATAGACACTTCTATTAACAAAAATTTAATCATGTACTATTAAGCAAAAAGAGTATCTGTGACCATTTCTTAATACTTATTGTAGTGGTGTCAAGGAAATCAAGAGTTAAACAAAGACATAAACAAAATTCAAATGCATAATTGCCAATATCATCCACTAAGTGACCAAAGTATTGGTCAATGGTGGTGTTGGAGGATCTTCTCACTATGACCCCATACATTGGCAATCTCAAGATGGTGCTTGGAATGGACCAACCCTCCTGATCAATGATACTTCCATCTCTTCTTAGTCTTCTTCTTTCCTTGAGATACTATCATAAATATCTGTGGAATCTCACTTCATGATCTTGACTAGCACAACCAAATATTGCCATGATTAGTTAAACAACCCATATCTTTTGTTCCACTCAATAGTAGAGCAACCATAACGTGAAGATGTAATGTGTTGCTAGGGAACCTAAATAGATAAGTTTATGTTTTACTATCCTTGGTGAATACTTAAATGAAAGAAGATTTTTCTTGATAAGTTCACTTTGATCATACATGTAAGAGTTCTAACAAGTTCCCTAAATTCGCCTTTAGACTTCATTTCTTAGTTATAAGCTAATGTCCTAATCCTTATAATCAAAAGCATCTATTTTAATGTGAAATAAAGATGCATGAAATATATTCAAACCATAAACCATACATGTAAAACAAATAATCTTCTACCCACTAATTACTTAGATTTTTCATTTAATAACATCATGAAGTTGACCATTTATGGCTGCACATGGTTTGGTGGTAAAATATTTTCAAGGAGTTGTTCAAGTGCTCGTGGATGACTTTATATGGATCCTTGTTAAGTAGCAGTTGAAGATTATTGCTTGAAGTGTGTATGTTGTATTTCCTTGGAATAAATGTATGTAATATTGTAATGTGAACTGTAAAAGGTCATGAATTGAAAAGCTATGTAAAAGGGTTAAGGGTATCTCTAGGAGAAATGAAGGGATATATGGACATATTATGTCTTTTATATATATATATATATATAAATGAATGAAGTTGTGATGATGACATATCATTGTTTATTTCCTTGTATCTAGATAAATGTAGGATGAATAAAAGAACCATGTACTCTTCTTGATGTTATTAAATGAAATGTAATTAGTGAATAGAATATGATTTGGTTTACATGTATGGTTGATGGTTTAAATCTATTCCATGTTTCTCATTAGGTAGATGCGTTTGATTATAAGATTTGGACATTAGATTCTAATTTGGAAATCAATTAAAATTGTGACTTTAGGGAATCTTTTAAGACTCTTACATCAATGATCAAAGTGAACTTGTCAAGAAAATGTTATTTAAGAAAAAAATTACTCCCCAAACTTTGTAACACTGAAACTTATCAAGAGTAGGTGACGTGTGGGCTAGGGTTCTTGGCTCAGTAGATTCATGTGATGGTGAGGGTAGGGAGTCTAAAGAAAATGAGCATGATGGATGTTTGGCCTTCTTTATTCTAGCCTCCTCTAGATTTTTTGGGTGTTTTCATGTTCTTAAGGTGGACCTTTCTAGCGCATGGTGGAGTAGTTTCTCCAATTATTCGATGGGCATCTACTGCTAAAGGATGCTTTTTTTTTTCTAGCAACTCTTTTCCTTCCTTTGCAGAGGTTTTACTATTATGGGTGGTGATTGGAGGTGGAAGCTCCCATGTTGGTTCTTGTGGTGTTGTTGGGTTGCGCACTAGTTAGACTTGTATAAGGGGTTGGGGTTTGTGGGTGGAGGTGTTTCTTGCTAGCACCATTGTTTGACACTTTGGATTTTGGATGTATGGGGTCTTCTGTACTAGGTTTTGATGGCTATTTAAAGTGGCTTCATTGGTAGTTTTTTTCCTTGCAACCTCTAGTTATGGCTCATGGGACTCGTGTGAACCTTGGGTTTGCAAGGGCTTTAATGTGGATGGACTACTCTATAGGGAAAATGTAGTCCCTATCCTTGGTGCTATCTTTATTGACAAGGGTATTGTCTCTAGATGAGTATACATTTTCAAGGATTTTACTATTAACAACCCCCCTTAGCTGGGCATTTTTTTTTAAAATTTGGGGATTCTCTTGCCCCTTAAATTTTTTTTCTTTGGGAATTCTCTTATTTGGTATTGGAATCTAATTAAGAAAGCCATTTTGGAGCTTCAAATGTCACTGTGGTGGAGGTTTCCTTTATTTTGTGCTTTCACTTTCCTACTTCCTACTGAGGTGGGGGCAAAGCTCATACAAGTATTTGGTTTCTAGAGGAAAGTGGTTGTGAATGTGTTCAATGAGTACTCTGCCATTGTTTGTATCTCTTTCTTATTGTTAGAGATTTCGCTAGAGAGAGGATGTATGGATGATGTACTTCAAGCGGTGAAGAAGGGATGACTCTAGAACTAAACACTTTAGTGTAGAGATGTGCATTACTTCCTATAGGGATGCCTTGGGTCTAACTCTTTACTTAAAAGTTCACCATTTCAATAGAGGTGGAGAAATCTCTTATTAAGGAAAAGATCATATGTGGGTGTTTTGAAGTAGAGAAAACTCCTATTGAGATGTTGAATACTTGCACTACTTTCAATAGTTTTTTTAGCAAAGGATTGGGGAGTTGTTGTTAACTCTGGGATTTAGTCTTCTTCCTTCATGCTCTTGATGCAAGAGAATCCTAGGATTTCTTGCAATCCTACATGATTGGAGGAATTTTGGCTCAAAATTGTGGAGTTTAGTAAGTACTGGTGCTTAGCATGGTCTGTGGAACTCATCATGGTCTATGGAACTCGACATGGCCTTTGGTTTCTTAGAATGGTCTTTGGAACTCAACATGAGCTCTAGAACTTGGCATGGTCTCTAAGACTCGGCAATACTTGAAAATTTTCTGGTGCTCAGCTTGGTTTTGTTGATACTCGGTTATGTCTTTGTTTCAATTGTTGCCAAGATGTCTTTGAGCTAACTTAATTTAGAGTTGTAGCTGACTTGTGGCTCGACCAATATTTAATGTAAGGGATTTAATTTAGTTTGTAATGAGTTAGGTCGGCTTGTGGCTTAGTTTCATATAAGTAAGGGGTCTTGTAGTCTCTTTAGGAGGACGATTCATTCTATCTTGGAGAATGGGATGAGGATTAGATGTAAATTTTGAAGAGCTAGGTTGTTGGCTTAGGAACTATAGGATTACTTGGTTGACCTGAGGCTTGAAATGTGAATTCTTCTTGGTGTTCTTATCTAGTTGTAGACATAGACTAGTTGGAATTGGTGTGTGGTAATTGGAACTCATGGGATTTTGCAAAAGTGATATTTTAATTATCTTTTGTATTTGGCGCTAACTTGGAAGACCTTACAGTCGGGCATATTGCATGTAATCAATTCTTTTATGAATAAAGAGTTGTGATTTGGTATCAAATCTTGTGTTGTTGTTTATTATTGTATTTCCACTATGTGGTTATTTTTTGGGGGTTTCGACATCTCCTTTGGGGATCCTCCTTCCTTGTATTGTATCATGTAGTATCAAAGAAAAGGTTTTCCTAAGTATGTGGACATATCTCCAAAGTCGAGGCAGTTTGCACTAGGATTTACAAAAATGGTTCATTTTTTAGAGCCGATTGATCTCCTAGATTGGTAGATCTATTTCTTAGGGTTTACAAATATTTTGGAAGCTGCCTCCAAGAATATTGGACCGTAGGGAAATTAGTGATCTTAGTGATTCTATGGAAGAAAGGATCTTAAAGAAGATAAGAGAAAAGTTCAGATCTGAGATTGCATTGATGAAGAGTGACATGATTTCTGAAATTGTAAGTACTTTAGGTGATGTACCTAGGCATGTGGGCACTAAAGGTAGTTATGAGGAATTTTCTAAATACTTTGAAGTTGCTGGATCTAGTGGTGACAATAGAATTGATTGTGTGGAGAGACCTATTGGAAGTAAGGCTGGTTAGTTTGCTAGACCTAGATCTCAGTTGAAGCTGAAGCATAAGGTGGATATTTCTAATTTCTTAGGTACTTTGAATTCTAGAGACCTAATTGATTGGATTGGTGAGATGGAAGACTACTTTGATCTTGAGGATATTGAAGATCCGCTCAGAATGAGTATGGCATAAACTAATTTGAAAGGACATGCTACCCTTTGGTGGAAATAATTACAAAGAGAAGTAGAAGAAGAATGTAAAATGAAGATTACTAGATGGAGGTTGATAGTGACTAAGTCAAAGGCTAAGTTCATTTCTACTAATTATGAACTTGAGTTCTTTAAGTGATTAAAAATTCTTAAATAGGAGGATATGTTTGTGAAAGATTATACCGAGGAGTTCTACAAGTTTACTATTTGGTCTAGGCATAGAGAATTGTTAAAGGAAAAGGTAGCTCTCAATACATTAATGATTTTAGATTCAATATTTAGGATGAGGTTGGTATGATAAATATTTCTTTAGTTAAGGATGCTTATTAGTATAATCTGGAGGAAGAAGAAAATTTTAAAAGGAAAAGTCAAGGTAATGCTAGAGGGAAGCAGAAGCAAGATAGCTCAGCACAAGCTAAACCGAGTGTAGAAGGTGAATCAAAACATACTGGTGAGAAGAAAAGAACTAGTGGAGGTGGATTTAGAGGTAATTATTTCAAATATGATAAAGAAGGGCATAGATCTTTTGAATGTCTAATTGGTAAGATAACTGCTATTGTAAATGAGGTTGTTGTTCAAGACAGTCAACCTAAGAAGGGAGAAATTTTGTTGGCTTGACAAGTTTAGTTGGTGAGAGTACACTAATCCTTGTTAGAGGACTAGTTTTTTTAGGACTTTTTATAAGTTTGGTGGTAGAGTCTACAAGGTGATTGTGGATGGTGGTAGTTCTAATAACATTATTGCTAAGGAGATGGTTCAGAAACTTGGTTTGAAGAGAGTGAGGCATCCTAATCCTTATAGGATTGGCTAGTTGCAAGGTAAGCATGCTTTAGAGGTGAGTGAACAATGCCTTGTTGATTTTTGAATTGGGCATTATAAGGCTCAAGTGTTGTGTGATATTGTAGACATGACCAATTGTCATGTGTTGCAAGGTAGACCTTGGTAGTATGATTGTAGGGTTGTGCATGATTATATCAAGAATGTGTTTACTATAGAGAAAGGTGGTAGGATGTTTTCCCTAATTCCTTTATAGAATGAAGAGCTTGGTAGGAGGAACTTGAGTATTGGTATCCAAGTTGAGTTAGTAGATTTTGGGAAGGTTGGAGATCAATATTGAAATTAGACTTATAGCACATGGAAGATGGATATGGAGAAGCAAAAGAAGAACAAGGGAAAGAGTGTATAAGTTGAAGATTTGGAGGATATGTATGTAAAGAACTAGTTTGGGATTTATGTGTTGAATCCTATAAGATGTTCTTCCAGCTACCAAGAACATCTTATCAAACCTAAGCATCTTGGGCTTGCTTGCAATCCTTCATGTTTGGAGGGATTTTGGCTTAAAGTTGTGGAGTTCAGTAAATATTGGTGCTTGGTGTGGTCTTTGAACTCAACATGGTCTATGGAACTTGGCAAGGTCTTTGGTTGCTCGGCATGGTCTTTGGAACTTGGCATAGTCTCTAGAACTTGGCATGCTCTCTGGAACTTGGCAATGCTTGGGAATTTACTAGTGCTCAGCTTGGTTTTGTTGACACTCAGTTCAGTATTCATTTTAGTTGGTGTTGAATTGTCTATGAGATGATTTTTTGTATTTAATTTATGTATGGGTATTTAATTTAGGGTTTTAGCTAACTTGTAGCTTGACCTATATTCAATGTAAGTGATTTACTTTAGTTTGTAATGCGCTGGGATGACTTGTGGCTTAGTTGGGTATAAGTAATGGGTCTTGTAGAGTCTTTAGGAGTATTCCATGATTCATTCTAGCTTGGAGAAGGGGTTAAGGAGTATATGCAAATTTTGGGGAGATAAGGTTATAATTTTGGAACCAGAGGATTGCTTGGTGGACTTGACGGTACAAGCATGAATTCTTCTTGGTGTTCCTATCTAGTTGTGGATCTGGACTAGCTGGAATTAGTGTGTGGCAATTGAATCTTTCGAGATATTGTAGAATCAGTATTGTAATTTCTATTTGCATTTGGCACTAACTTGAAAGGTCTTATAGTTGGGCATATTCCATGTAATCAGTTATTTTATGAATAAAGAGTTATGATTTGGTATTAGATCTCACATTGTTGTTGCTTATTTTTGTGTTTCCAATATGTGGTTATTTGCTGGGGATTTTGATACCTCCTTTGGGAATTCTCCTACCTTGAACTACATCAGGTGGTATTAGAGAAAAAGTTTTCCTAAGTGTGTAGACAAATCACCAAAGTTGAGGCAATTTGCACCAGGATTTGTAGAGAAGGTTGATCTTGTGGAGCTAATTGATCTCCTAGATTTGTAGATCTATTGCTTAGGGTTTGTGAATATTTTGGAAGATGCCTCCAAGAAGATTGGACCTTAAGGAAATTGATGATTTTAAAGATTATATGGACGAAAGGATCTTAGAACAGATAAAAGTGGATTTTGGATCTAAGATTGCATTGATGAAGAGTGACATGCTTACTTAAATTGTAAGCACTTTATGTGGTTTACCTAGTCATGTGGGCACTAAAGGTAGTTATGAAGAAATTGTTGGATCTAGTGGTGAGAAAAAAACTGATCGTATGGAGAGACCAATTGGAACTAGGGTTGGTTAGTTTGCTAGACCTAGATCTCAGTTGAAGCTAAAACATAAGATGAAGGTTTCTAATTTCTTAGGTAGTTTGACTCTTGCAATCCTTATTGATTGGATTGGTGAGTTGCAAGACTACTTTGAGCTTAAGGATATTGAGGATCCACTTAGAGTGGGTTTGAACAATCTAAGCTGAAAGGAAATGATGCTCTTTAGTGAAAATAAATATGAAGAGATAGAAAGAAAGAAGGTGAAATAAAGATTACTAGATGGAGGTTGATGGTGACTAAGTTGAAGGCTAAGTTCATTCTTGCTGATTATGAACTTGAGTTGTTTAAAAGATTGCAAAATATGAAATAGAAGGATATGTCTGTGAATGATTATATTGAGGATCACAACTAAAAATAAATAGTGGGGATCATGTAGCCAAAATGAAGAAGTTCACTTTAACTATACAGAGTCATGCAAGGTTCGTGTCGAGCAAGAAAAGTGTACATTGTATCTACACCAAAAAAAATCAAAGTGCTAACATTCTTTGTGTGTTCATGTGTATACATGTTTTGTGTGAAAAAAGAGAAGGATGAATGAAAGAGGCAAAAAATATGTAGCTCATTCATTCACCATGAGAAAGATGGAAGGAGAAGAATCTCCAATAATTTGCCAATGCTTTCAACATGACTAAGCTTAAAAAATTCTACAAACTTCTCTTCATTTTATTTTTGTCACATGATCTTTTCATTTCATTCTACTTTGAAATTGCAATCAGAGAGGTTGCGATAAAGTTGTTTCAATCAAGGCAGATTGGTTTTATATCTTTCTGAGAATGATGAAATTGAAAACCTCATGGGTATGAAATAGATCATTAAGTTTTACATTAAACACATGTTTAAGTACACTTTGAGATTAATTTTGTTTAGAATTGTGTCTCAACCTTGAATGCTTTTTGCAAAAAATTATAGGAAATTGTAGAATTTGATTATGCTAGTTTTCCACATGTTGATGAGTTGGGAAAAGGTGTATGAGTTGTTAAAAATGTGTCTTTTCTCTAGAAAAATATAGAAGGACTATATTTAGAGTATAAACAACTCATTATATGAGTTTTATGAGGGTCTAAACTAGAGGGAAAAATTATGGATGAAAATGCTATTCTTGGAGTTACAATGACACGTAGATAACATGTAGCATGGTTCTTTGCCCATGGTTTTGTAAGACCACAAAGGTTTCCAAGTTGTAAATCACTATAAAAGGAGGGCTTGGGGAGGTGTTTGAATCAATGAGTTTTGTTTGCAAGACTAGGTGCTAGAAGGAGTCTCTTCGAGTTTGAGTTTGAATTTTGGTGATGTGCTCCTATAAGAAATTGCATTGCAAGTGTATTATAATCTTCTTGATTTGAGAATACATTGTGTGGGTTTTGGAGGGTGGGGCTTTTCTCCCAGAAGGGTTTCCCCACGGTAATCATTGTGTTATGTTTTCATTGTTATTTTGATTATGTTATTATGCATTTATTGAGATCTCTACAATAGTTAGTTGAATTTACATAATTGTCCTCTCAATATTAGTGTAGGAAGCAATTTAATGCACCTTTTCTTCCTTACAAATGGTATCAAAGCCTGGCTAGTTTTGGTTCTATTTGCTAGGTACAAGGTTTTTTCAACTTAATCAAAGTTTGATGGGAGCTTGTGTAGAGGTTTTCATTTTTGTGTGGCAAGATTGTAAAGATGGCAAGTATATCAGGGAGGATTGATGTACATAAGTTTTTTGTCACAAACTTTGAGATGTGCAAGTTGAAGATGGAAGATCTATTGAATGATCAGGATCTATGGGATGCAATTGATGAGATTAAGATGAGCCTCACAAATTTGACTTTAGCCACACATTATGATGTGATAGATAGAAAACCTAAAGGTCTCATTAAATTTATCTGCTTGACTTGATTTTGATTAATGTTCAGGAAGAACCTAGTGCAAAGAAGCTTTGGAAGAAGCCAAGTGATATCTATCAAGTGAAATCACTTGTGAACAAGATTTTCTTGAGGACACATTTGTATTCCTTGATAATTGAAGGTGGACAAATTTATGAGAATTTTGAAAATTTTAATATGTTGGTGACTCAGCTGACCTCAATTGGGGTGTGGATGGATCAAGAAGAAAGGTGCCAAATCTTACTATGTTCATTGCCAGACTCATGGGATAGCCTTTTCATGGCCATAGGGATCACTTTAGCTATCTTGAAGATGGAGGACATTGTTGGTTCACTAATTTTTGAGGAGATGAGAAGGAAGGTCTCTCTTAATGCTAAAGAGGCTTTGAGTGTTCCAGGAAGACCAAAAGAAAGAGGCAAGAATGAAAAGCAACATGACCATTCTAAGTCCAAGAATAAAGGGAGATCAAAATGTCCTAGTAAGTCCAAGGCGATATGTTGGAATTGTGGAAACCTGGACACTTCTGAAAGGACTACAAAGAGGAGAAGAAGAAGCAAGATTCTTATTCTGAGTCTAAGAAGGAAGATGGAGATGTTTTCATTGCAACCTTGGCCACTCATGTAGGTGACAATGCATGGTTGATATACTCAAGTGCATCTTTTCACATGAATTCTAATAGAAACTAGTTTAGTAAGTATGAAAATTTTGATGGTGGTAAGGTGTATTTGGGTGATAACTCAGTTCTTGATATTGTTGGTCGTGCAAGTATTCCTATGAAATTTTCTAATGGTAGAATTAGAAGATTTGATGGTGTCTTGCATATCTCAGGACTAGCGAGGGATTTTTTAGTTGCTAGCAAACTAATAGATATGGGTGTGCATGTACAATTTTCTAAAGTAGGTGCAAAAATGGTGAGAGGTGTTGTGGTAATAGCAAGAGGAAGGAGATTGGTACATTTCACTAGATTGATGCATGCATGGTTGAGTGCAATAGCACTTTTGATAAAATTGAGAAGAGGACTACTTTGTTGGAGTAGGAGAGTGTTTTTCTTTCAATAAATGGTCATGATTTTTGGGTACCTAAGGGTGCTTTATCTACTAAATCAAAGCTACCTGCAAAGAAGACTATGTTATGGCATTGGAGACTCAGGCACATAGGTGAGAAAGGTTAGCAAACCTTAAAAAGTAGAAACTACTATTGAATGATTTCAATCCTAAGTTTGGTTTTTATGAGCATTGTATCTATGGTAAATAAAACCATGTTCAGTTTTACTCCAATTTTCATAAGTCCTCCTATATTTTGGATCTAATCAATTCAGTCATATTTGGTCTAGTTGACGTTCCTTCAATTGGTAGATCAGTTTATTATGTTTCATTCATTGATGATTTCAGTAGAAGAACATGGGTTTTTTTCCTTAGGAGTAAAGTTATAGTTTTCATCCATTTCAAAGAATTTAAAGGAATGGTTGAGTTGCAGACTAGAAAGAAGATAAAGTGTTTGAGAACTGATAATGGTGGTGAATTTTTTGTCCAATTATTTAAACACACTTTGTAAAGATTTTAGTATTAAGAGAGAGAAGATAACTCCATATTCTACATAGCAAAATGGAATTGTAGAAAAAATGAGCAAGACCTTGATGGAGAAGGCTAGGAGCATGTTGACTGGAGCTAGACTAGAACAAACATTTTGGGCTGAAGCTACAACCACTACTTGCTACCTGATAAACATGTCTTCTACATCAGCTCTTGTTGATAAGACACAAACAAAAGCATAGTTGGACCACAAGCCTTCACTTATACATCTAAGAGTTTTTGGTTATGAGGCATATGCTCATGTGACAAAGGAGAAGCAAATAAAATTGGACAACAAAGCTATCAAATGTATCTTCATCAGATATAGTTATGGTGTGAAAAGATACAAGCTTTGGGATCCTATTGCACAAAAGGTATTTTATTCTAGAAGTGTTATTTTTAGAGAAACTAAGCCTTCTTCTATTATAGTACAAAATAGATGGAAGTGAAGAAGGATGCGATTTAGCTTCCTGCTACACTTAAGAAAGTTGAATTGAGGCCCTTAGAAAGATGAGATGTTGAAGAGATCTCTATGAGTTCTAAATCACTAGAGGAAGAGAGAGAGCCTGATCATGAACTTGAACATGAACTTGAACCAGATCTTGTTCAAAGGTCTAGTAGATAGAGGAATGGACTAGAAAGGTATGGATATTCTCTTGGTAATTAGAGGTGTATATTTTCTTTGAATGCTAATATTGATTAACCAAAATATGTAGAAGAGGCTCTTGGTATGAATGATTTAGAGTCCCAAAAAATTACCATGGAGGAAGAGATGGCAACTCTTTAGAGGAATGACATGTGGGACCTTGTACCATTGCCTAGAGGAAAAAAGCCTATTGGTTGTAAATGGGTGTTCAAAAGGAAGATGGGTTTAGATGGAAGCATTGAGAAGTATAAAGCATGATTGATTGCAAAAGATTACTCCTAGGTTGTAGGAATTGATTATGGTGAAATTTTTTCTCCTATAGTAGAAATGACATCCATTTGATTTTTATTTTCTATTGTAGTAGCTTATGATCTAGAAGTTGAATAGATAGATGTGAAGATAACTTTCCTTCATAGAGATTTGGAGGAAGAAATTTATATGACACAGCCAAAGCAATTGGCGGTGAAAGGTAAAAATCATTTGGTTTGTAAATTGAAGAAATCCATGTATGGTCTAAAACAAAGTCCTAGGATGTGGTACCAAAAGATTGATACATATGTATTGTCTTTGGGATTTCTGTGATTCAAATCTAATCACTATATATACTAAAAGTTTGATGGTGATTATTTCTTTGTTATTGTCTTATATGTTGATGACATGTTGTTTATTGGTAAAGGAAAAGGTTTGATTGTAGAATTAAAATCTTAGCTCTTAGCATAGTTTGAAATGAAAGATCTTTATATAGAAAGGTACATTCTGGGAATGGAGATTATAAGAGATAAAATAGAAATATTTGGCTAGGTTAGATTAAGTATGATAGTAATATTTTGAGAAGATTCAATATGCCAGATTCTAGACCATTGAGTGTTCCTATTACTATGGGAATTAAGCTTTCTAGCTCATAGTTTCCTACATCCCCATTAGAGATGGAAGAGATGAGTCGAGTACCATATCACAGTGTTGTTGGAAGTTTGATACATGCTATGGTCTGTACAAGACCAAATATTGCCCAAGTAGCGGGAGTACTTTCTCATTACATGTCTAATCTAGGAAGAGCACATTGGGATGTAGTAAAAAGAGTTTTTAGATGCTTGCAGGGCACCTCAAAGTACTCTATATGTTTCCATAAAAAAATAAATGAGTATTCCTTGGATATTCAAGGCTATGTGGATTCAGACTAGGTTGTAGATGTTGATAGAAGAAGATCCACTAGTGCATATGAGTTTACATTATTTGGTGGTGCAATCACTTAGATGAGCAAGGAACAAGTTGTGGTTACTTTGTCCACTATAGAAGCAGATTATATGACAGATCCTCATGTCTACAAGGAAGCTATCGAGCTTAAGAGACTATGTCCAAATATAGAATTCAAACTAGTTGTAGTGACAATTTATATTGATAGTGAGAGTGTAATCTGCCTAGCCAAGAACTCGATATTTCATGCCAAGACCAAGCACATCGATGTACAATATCATTTTGGAAGAGATATAGTCGAGGATGGCAAGGTGAGGCTAGAGAAGGTGGGGAATTTGGCAAATGTTGTCGACACATTAAGTAAGCCCATGAGCATAGAGAAATTCATACATTGTTTAAAGTCTATGGCCCTCTCGGTCCCTAGCAATTAACTCCATGACACTTTGGATCCCCTAAATCTTACAAGGTGTTCAACAAGTGGGAGAATGTTGAGAATTGTGTCTCAACCTTGGAAGCTTTTTCCAAAAAATTGTAGAAAATTATAGAATTTATGTGTGGTCGTTTTCCACATGTTTATAAGTTAGAAAAAGGTGTTTGAGTTGTTAAAAATGTGTCTTGTCTCTACAACAATATAGAAGGACTAAATTTAGAGTATAAACATCTCATTATATGACTTTTATGAGGGTCTAAACTATAGGAATACATTATGGACGAAAATGTTGTTCTTGGAGTAACAAATGACAAGTGGGTAACATGTGACATGGTTATTTTTCCTATGGTTTTGTAAGACTACAAATTGTTTCCAAGTTGTAAATCACTATAAAAGGAGGCCTTTGGGAGGTGTTTGAATCATTGAGTTTTGTCTGCAAGACTAGATGGTAGGAGTCTCTTCGAGTCTAAGTTTGAGTTGTGGTGATGTGCTTTTGTAAGAACTTGCATTACAAGTGTATTATAATCTTCTTGATTTGAGAATACATTGTGTGGAATTTGGAGGGTGGGATTTTTCTTCTAGAAGGGTTTCCTCATAGTAATAATTATGTTACATGTTCATTGTTATTTTGATTATATTATTATATATTTCTTGAGATCTCTACAATAGTTAGTTGAATTTGCATAGTCATCATCTCAAGATTAGTGTAGGAAGTCATTCTATGCAACTTTTCTTCCTTACAAATTTTTAATACATTTTCTTTGATTTCATAAAGATGCTTTGAGTAAGAGTTTATTTTAGCATCTGTGAAATCTTTTGGCATATTAGCGATTTTGTTTTGAAAAAAATCTAGATAAAGATCATTCGATTCTAAACACTTAGTCTGTTTATTCCATTGAATATATCTATAGATTATTTGTCCCATTGAATGTATGGTATATGCTATAAGTAGCCATTTGAAGATTGTTTAGTGAAGATTTTATTGGTTCAAAATTTCTAGTTATTTTATTGGTTTAAAAGTTCTAGTTTAGCCAATTTGTGTAGAGATTTTAATAATCTACTATACATAATAATAAGTCTAATTTAGAAGTTTTCTAGAAGAGAAAGTATTTTGATATAGAAATGAATTAATATATTAATAGAAAAATAAAAGAGTTGTGTTGGTGCAATTTGAATGTTTGTTCAAGAAAGAAAATAGATAATTCTAATGTACAAATAAAATTCTTTTAAACAATTTGTTGCATATGTCTCTTTGACCTTATCACAATAAAATAAAATTTATTCAATTTTTTTAAATTATTAATAGTATCTAAAAGTTATTTCTTGATGTCTCAATTTTTAAAACTTAAAACATTCACAAGGTTGAGCTAGAGTGAATATAAAGGAAACTAGCCTAGCATTTTCCTAAAGATAGATGTTACATAAGACTTGCAAAGTACCACACTAAATATTATTATGAAAAGATCGTGATTGTTTGGAAAGATTTGACATGAGGAAAAGATAATAAATAATAAAAATATCTTCTCTTTAGAAAACTAATTGAGGGCTTGGGAGAATAGTAAAAAAAAATTTAAAAAGTAGTCAGAATCACTCATGGATGTGAAAAAATGAACAAAAGAATTTTGGAACGTCCTCTATTTATGGTTCACAAAGAAAATTACGTTAATTCTTCCTATTTTTTTTACCTCTATTGCCCCATCAAACATAACTTTCTTGAACATAATTTTATTCAAATGTCACACCTAAATATTCATACGATAACACTTCCTCAAGTTCGCCTACATCCCCTCCTCACTCCTGTTGTCTCTTTTCTAGGATGTCAAGATGTTAGAAATGGTGGATAATGTGTGGCCTATAATAAACAAAATGAAATTATCAAATGACTACTATATTTATTAGATATGATGAGAAGAAAATTAATATTCTTTATGATTTGGTAGAGACAATTGCATTAGTTGACAATTGGTCTATGGTGGTTTATGATGAGAGGATTTTAGTCAAAACTAATGACCTTGTTAATAGACTCAACAACTACGATAATATTGAGATTCAAGTGAAGGATCTACATGAGGTAGTTCACTTTGAGGAAGGAGAAAACGAAATCATATATGTGATTTTACAAAGAGAATTGAAGAAGGTTGTTGAATATAGAAAATATAGGATGAGCATGGCATCTAGCTATCTCCAAATCCTTTAAGGGGAGCTTGAACACATGCATGCAGAAAGGGAAAAGAAGTGGCAAGGATGGAATGTGTAAGCTTTAATTGATATACCATATACTCTAGATAAAGAGACAAGAAGTCCTCTTCTTGTATTCGCCAAATGTATTAAATTATGATTGAAAGAAAGGCCATTAAGATCGTCTCCCCTTAAATGTGATCTTCTTTGGTGTGGTTATTTCTATTTTTTTAATTTTTGTCTATTCACATCTTTAGGTTCTATCTAGATAATTTGTCTTTTGTTGGTGGTCTCACTTCATGTGAATCCCCTTCTCTTTTATTAATTGGCTATATTGTAAGGATTGGGGCTTCTCCCATTTTATCCAATCAGAATTTAAAAAAATAAAAATTGTTAAATAAACATAATTTTATTTAATTTAAATATTACAAAATTATTTTTTAATTTTTTAATATATAATTTATTCTAAAATTCTCATAAAATATATATGACATAATAAAAAAAATCATATTTTATTTATTAAGAAAACACAACACTCTTCGTGAGATAATACATTTGAATTAAAAAGGCAAGTATAAGTTTTCTCCTTGCCTTCTAACATTTTACACCACTCACTACTTTATAAACGCCAAAATGAAATTTCAGAAACTATATTTTGCTCTAGCATTTCGGGAGATCATTAGGAGGACCCCTCAAACTCTCGTACTCAGTGGGACCGTTCTTCACTATTAACACCATGCTCAACCCCCATGTTACATGATCATCAAAGTGACAATGTATGAACCAAACACCTGCACAAAATGAACAATCATTCACTCCACCATACACAGTTTCCAAATTTCGCTTTCAAGCTAAATGTCATGTCTAGAATAATGAAAGAAAATTTTCTTCTATTTCATACCTGGATTGCTCGCTTTGAATCTGAGAGCTGTCCATCCGTTGACAGGAGATCCCACAGTATTTCGTTGAGGAGGATCGACCAGGTTGAAAGACTTTGGATCAGTTACATTGTTATAATTACCAAAACCCTCTCCTACCACATAAAAATCATACCCATGAATATGCATTGGATGGTTGTCTTCTTGGAATATACTGGTTCCCTGGAACACAATCTGAACTGTGGCATTATATTCAATCACTTTCACTTTTGTTCCAGAAACTGGTGCCCAAAGACTTCTGGATACATTACCAGTATAATTATAAACAACTGGTGGATGTGAAGGAAAGTCTGTACTATAAACTCCATTAACACCGAAGTGATAAGCTTGCAAAATGTCTATATCTGGCAGCACAAAAGATACGTTATTCATACTGGCAGCCACTCTGGTATTGTTCGGGGCAGTACAGTTTGTGGATGAATATCCGGCTGGACAGGGACTTAAACCTAGTCCTACGGTTATGATGCTACTGTCACTTATAGTTTGGGGAACATCCGCCGGATGCTCCTTTGAAGCCAAGCTTCGCAGGGATTTGGTAAAGTTTGTCACAGTCGCAGTGTGGTTGAATATTGGAAGGACTGGAAGGATTGGGGCGACAGATGTATTGTAACCCACGTACTTCAAAATAGCGGTGGTTATGGTATCGTTAACATTTGATGCAGATTGAGTAGTGTATAGCCTGGCGGCCATATAGTATTGGGCTTTCGCTTGATTGGCTGTGAAAAGTACATCCAAGGTCTGACCAGATGTTAAAAAGAGAATGTCGGTTTTGTATGGCTTTGTGTAGGAGGCATCCGCAGATACCACTGTGAGAGTGTGTGATGCGATCCTGAAAAACAGATGACTATTGACTGCAGCATTGACGATACGAAGAAGATAGGTGTTTCCCTTCTGTATAGCGAACTTTTTGGTTCCTGCATAAATACAATTTCATTGTTCACAATTTTAGAACTTCAACTGGGTATGACTCGTTTGTATTCACAGTGCTTATTTCTGGATCAAAGTGTGTAGAACTAAGTATTTTATACCCAATTTAATCAACAAACTTTACCTGACGATGAACAGTTATAGAGGTCTCCTGGTTCTCCATTTATAGTGAAAGCATCTGAAAAGGCCGGTGCACCTCCATTCTCACTCATTGTCTCTTCGACTTCGTTAGCATCAGTGTTCCACCATTCCCCTGTTCATATTTTTTTACCCAAGCAGCTAGAGTCAGTATGAAATGCCATTACAATCTAGCATGAACCCACAATGGAAAAGCTGCATCAATAGCAGTAATCACATTCATTATTCAAATCACATTATAGATATATCAGATTGTTATGCAAATGCTCCTTCAAATGAGAGGAGCTATTTCTTGGACAACTCAAAAGATTACTTAGGGGTAACTAGATCACATTGTTCATGTATACAGATCATACTACGAAATCAATTATCCTACAATTAAAACTGTCAAAATATCATTATATTGTAATAATTTTCCAAACTATGTATTATGTTAGATCATAACCAGCTGAATTTGAATTCAAAAAATTAAAACTCAAACGATAGTTCAATAAGTGTTGGATCAATTGAACAGATCTAAGGCTAAGGATAGGAGATGTAGAAAATTAAAAAAATGAGTATAAATATTGCCACTTCAATTAAAATTTTTAATTATGAAAGATTAATAGACACATCTAATCGAAGCTAATTAGCGTATATCAGACCTTGTGTAAATTTCTAATTTCCATTACCTAGCACCAGGGGAATCTCAGCATGTGGGTGCGTAAATGGGTAAGAGCTGCCTTTCTTTGGGAGGATGACCATAGCTCCATGAACTGTTGCGCGGAGCCATGCCACATGGGCGTGCCACCACAATGTGCCTTCCTGATCAACAATGGTGAATGTGTATGTAAATTTGCCCCCTGGTTGGATGGGGCATTGTGTAATGTACCCTGGTCCATCAGCCCATGAGTTGCGAATCTGCCTTATTCCATGCCTGACAAAACAATCTGTTGTTAATAGGTTTTGCATTATCAATGGAATATACAACCTAAAAGATAAATGCCTATCCAGTACTTATACACCATATTGAATGTCTTGAGTAAAGAGCAGATTAAAAAGAGGTAGATTTACCAGTGGATGGTAGCATTGTACTGCGCTCTGTTAATAACTGTGATATTCAGTGTATCACCATTTCGGGCATACACGGTTGGACCAGGGAGCTGTCCATTCACCGTGACTATGGTGTAATTCTTACAAAAGCGAGTAATATTTGTCTTTTGAATCTGTGGGAATCAACAAAAACAGATTAGTTTTCTGTGATATATCTCTAGCATAGTAATATGGGTCAAACTGTAGTTGTGTGTGAAGCTTTGTCCTAAATTCTCCAACTAATAACCAATGAAAACCAGCTGACCTATAGATATAGATAACATTATTCAGCACTACAACCCCAAGCAAATGAAAAAAGAGTTGCACTACACGCCAATTCTATTAAACACCCTTTAAACCCACAATATTCGTAAGAGGAATCATCAATCAAAGAGATCTACGTTGTGGCACTGGCATGAAAGTACATTGAGCAAATATCTATGTAGAGCATTTCTGTTCCTGAAAAAACACAATCATATTAAAATCAACTTACAACAAATGTGTGAGTAATCAATTCTGCCGATGCGAGGGAGCCACTTGAGAGAATGAAAGCAAATAGAAGCACCATGAACCGTGCTGTGGAACATTTTGACATTGTCAACATATTGAAAGAGAACAGTCTTTCAATATTGAAAGCTACAAATAAATCCTAGTTCGTAAGACTCTATTTGCATATCATAAGAGTTCATGTGGGGTGGTATATATAGAGTAAAGAGGAAAAAGCATTTCAGGAAGAAATAGCACATGGTTGAATAGGAAAACCCTAAAATACCGAAATCACATGGTTGAAACACCATTATCAAAAAAGCCATGTCCTAAGCGCACAGACATTAAACAGTACAAATCACATGCGAGAATG
The DNA here is from genome assembly GCA_028749045.1 of Cupressus sempervirens. Classification (NCBI taxonomy): domain Eukaryota; kingdom Viridiplantae; phylum Streptophyta; class Pinopsida; order Cupressales; family Cupressaceae; genus Cupressus; species Cupressus sempervirens. The sequence continues at coordinate 639,995,872 of CM053791.1, forward strand.
ATATATTTGTTTGTAATCCACGTGAAATATGGGACTACTTGTATTTCTATATTATCACTAATAGAAATTATATGTGATTTTTCAACCGAGATTCCACTGGGAACTTAACCACTTTTGTTTTCTTAGCTGTAGATTGCACTGCAATAAGTCTAGTGCTTGTCTAGCTGTGCGACTGTTTAACAACATTTTAAAATTATTGGATTCACGGAATTGGCTCTTTTTTAAGATTTCTGTTCGAAAAACATGATTTGCATGATATTTAGATATAGTTTTCTCACATTTGTTTAATTCTACGAAGTTCGAAATGCTGATACGGTATTCCTACAATAGAGGAAGAAATTAAAAGCCAATGTCGTGTTTGAGAAGCGTGTTTGTGATTAATATAAGAATTCATTATCAATAAAGTTTAATAAAAAGACGGATTATAGTTGTTTCATTCTACATACTACAGGGGCGGTGTCATTAGAAAACCCTTTATAATCTTAATAATATTATATATAATATGCCCCTAAGGGTTATATCTGATAAGGTCTGAAAAATTAAATATAAAACTAAAAGCAGTTTTTAAACTTAAGACCATCCAGATAGCCTAGCATCAAAATACACAAGAAAGCAAGGAGGCTCATTAATTTTTCTTGCTGTGGGCAGGTTTGGATAACATCATTCAGCCCAGTCTTCAGTTAGGAATTTCATAAAATTCTTGTAGTCCTCCTTTTCACAAGTAAATTATAGTTGTTATTATTTACATTATGCTGATTTTGTTAAGCTCTCGAAATTTATAAGTTAATAGTTTAAAAAAATTCTTGATTTAAAGAAAATTGTGAGACTCTTTTAATATGAATAGTAGAAATCTGATAGTTCTCTATAAATTGTTATTATCATTATTTTTATTTAAATATTTAACAATGATAAAAATGCCAGCTCTAAGCACAATATAAAATAATTTTTTTTAATCTTTTAAATTAAAAAGGGTTTAAGATCTTTAACATCCTTCTATTTTTAATTTAACTTCCCACTTGACTAGAGTAGCGTAATGCCATTTGCTGACCCTCCACTTCATTTTATAGTGCTTCAAAGGAAGCCAATTGAGAATAATAACAAGCAGGATTTTGATTGGACGAAACAAAAACAATATAAAATAGTGACGAGTGAAACAAAATTCGTGAAACAAAAAACACTTTGACCAATGACAAAGTAAAATGTCAGTTAAAACATGAAAAATTAACCACTCCGACCTCTATGTGGCAGGTCAGCAAAACATATAAAATTGACACTCACGAATATGGTGCAGCGAGGAATCATTCAAAACGTTTTCTTTCTGCAATATAAGAGTAATGAGTAAGTTGAGTCAACATTAGAAATTGAGAAGGATTCAAATGTGTAACGAAAGAATTGGTGTAATATAGATTAAATAAAGATATATATATTTCAAACCTAGCTCGATACAAAGATTGGCATGCATAAATAGGTTTTTTAAATCTAATGATTTTAAAATTTAAAATTATATTAAATATTCTTATTATAATTTGGATGTATTTTATGTATCTTAGTAGGAATTACAATTGTAAAACTCATCAATCATTTATCATTTAATTTTTTTTATAAATAGACGCTTCTATTAACAAAAAATTAAACAAATACTATTAAAAAAAGAGAGGATGCATGATCATTTCTTAATAGTCATTTTGGTGTTGTGAAGGAAATCAATAGTTAAACAAAGCCATTGACAAAATTCAAATGCATGATTACCAATGTCATCCACTAAGTGACCAAAGTATTGGTCAATAGTGGTTGTGGAGGATCTTCTCATTATGACCCCATACATTAGTAATCTCAATAGTGTCACCTGAATGGACCAACCCCCCTGATCAATGATACTTTCATATATTCTTAGTCTCCTTCTTGGCTTGAGATATCACCATAGATATCACTGGAATCTATTTTTATGAGCTTGACTAGCATGTATCATTATTGGTGTCTGATCAACCATATCCATGACTAGTTAAACAACCCATATCTTTTGTTCCACCCAATAGTAGAGCAACCACAGTTCAAAGATGTAATGCCTTGCCACAGAACCCGAAAGGATAAGTTTAAGTGTTACTAAGTTCAATGCATTTTTTTTTTGAATAACTTTTTCTTGATAAGTCCACTTTGATCATAGATGTAAGAATCCTAACAATTTCCCTAAAGTCACTTTTAAACTTAATTTCTAAATTAGAAGCTAATGCACTAATCCTTATAATCAAATGCATCCACTTAATGTGAAATATAGATACATGAAATATATTAAAACCATCAACCATACAAGCAAACCAAATAATCTTCTATTCACTAATTACTTAGATTGTTCATTTAATAACATCATGAAGTGGACCATTTATTGGTCCATGTGGTTGTGTGGTAAAATATTTTCAAGGTGTTTTCCAAGTGTTCATGGATGGCTTTATATGGATCCTTGCTCAGTAGTAGTTGAAGATTAATTTTTGAATTGTATATGTTGTATTTTCTTGGAAGAAATCTATTTAATATTTTAATGTAAACTCTTGAACGAAGTAAAAGTTCATGAATTGAAAAGCTACATAAAAGGGTTAAGAGTATCTCTAGGACAAATGAAGGGATATGTGAACATATTATGTTCTCTTTTAAAAATATTAATGAAGTTATGATGATGACATAACAGTGTATATTTCCTTTTATTTAGATGAATGTAAGATGAATAAACGAACTAGACACTCTTCGTGATGTTATTAAATGAACAATCAAAGTAATTAGTGAATAGAAGATTACTTGTTTTACATGTATGGTTGATGGTTTAAATATATTTCATTTATATTTATTTCACATTAATTAGATGTATTTTATTATAAGATTAGGGCATTATCTTATAAGTTAGAAATTAAGTTTAAAGGTAACTTTAGGGAACCTATTAGGACTCTTACATCTATGATCAAAGTAAAATTATCAAGAAAAAGTTATTTTTAAACAAAAATTATTCACCAAAATTAGTAACACTTAAATTTATCCTTTTGGGTTCTCTAGGAAGGCATTACAAAAGAGGTGGATCATCAATATTGTAAGTCTAAATTGTCTCCAAACTAGCAACTAGGGAACCAAGGAACATATAATATGAGGTTAGTATGTAAAAGAGCTATGGTCATATTGCCTAACATGGGGTGTAGATTAGTCACTATAAGTGTAAGGGTTTAGTTACACATTGAAAAACATATAGAGTTTGTATTCCAAACATTGAATAAGTTCCAACAAGTAGGCCACCTAAATTCTGACATTTTTTTTTTGTTTTCACTTAAATCTAAAGCATAATATTATAAAAAAATGATGAGGGTACAACTTGCGATAAAAATGATCATAATAGAAAATATTTTCTTTTATTGGCCAAAATAAGAACTTACTACATGCATTATAGTAAAAATAGAATCAACTGCATGCCCTATGGGCTACAAGCTATTAGATTCTAGACACAAAACCCTTCTCATAGTAGCTTCTCCCAAACACTACCAAGACTATGTTTTCACCTCAAGGATCAAGCCTTAAATATCTTCCCTTAGATTTAGGATTAGGATTAGAATTTATATATTGGTATTTGATGGTCATCACAAAAGTAGGGGATCTAGAATTTAAATTAGAAGTTTCTGCAAAAATAGAAGATTCTACAAAATATAGTCCAACTTCTGGAAAGCATAACTCTGATATGAGACTTTGATTAACGAACCAATTAGATTTTAAGTAAGCTCTATGAGAGCTTTATAGCCTTTATTATATCCTTTAGTTTCCCCCAATTTTTAGGCCAGTACAAGGCTATTTAGTGCCCTAAATCTTATTCTGAAGTGACTTTAAGTGGTCTTCAAACTTAAAACTATAATATCTTCCTAATGGTGAAACATTTTGGCTTGATTTTTTTCTCGAAGTGCTTGAAATTTGAAATATAACCTTCCCTCAAGCTTACACCCTCTAATTCTTCACAATTCTACATCACCACAAAAATTAAAACTTTTTATTTGTACATATTGCAAGGCATACCAAAATACTAACGAATAAAAGTAATAATGAGAATTTGAGAGTTGAATCTTTATTTTTTCCAAATAGGTATACATAAATGCAAAAGTATCAAACAAAAACTATATCTAGATATACTTTTGGGTGATAGACACCTAATTTAATTTGAGAAGTAACCTTGTCACATCAACTAGTTGGCTGAGAAAAACCCAAACAATTAACCTCCACATTAGATTACTTGTTTGAATCTTCCACAAGTTATGCTTTCCACTTCATAAAATACTCCTCATATTGGCTATTTCTATTAATCCTTCTGAGATGACTATCCAATATTTCTTCAATCTCCTTCTTAGAGGTAAGAATTAAACATTAAACAATCAATTCATCCTCTGTATGACCTTCTTGCTACTCTATTAAGTATACCATATTAAAAATAGGAGAAATGTGAATTTCAACTCCACCTCATATGATTCCTTGAATCATGTTTCTTTAAAAACTTGTAGGGACCAAATTTCTTCATCTTTGTCTTGTTGTAGATACCCACTAGAAACCATTATTTTCTCAAGTATAGCATAACCTAATTAGGTTGAATCAATTAGAGAAAGCTAGAGGGATCCACCCACCAATTAAAACCATTAATGACTTTTCCCATTTTGTGGAAATAAATAATTTAATGGATATTCATCCTACTCAAGGATCATTTACCTAGACAAATAGGAGAGATGGGTTTGCACAAATAGTTGTTCTCTTCGATAGTTTTTTCTTTTCTCAGGAATGGAAATTACACAACTTCCATATTCAATCATAAATTTTGTCTTTGCCAGGCAGCTCAAACCACTTTCCAATATCTATTTCTCTAACTCAAGGTTCTAATGGGATCAACAATCAAGAAAAATCTTCTTTCAAGTTTGAAAGGATGTGGCTCCACCACCCTCACTTCCTTGAATGGATCAAACAATGGTGGATCAATGCACCCTTTGTTCATGGCTCCAAGATGCATCAATTTGGCAAAAAATTGAAGCATATCAAGGTACTCATTAAGAATTAGAATCACCATATTTTTAACAATGTCTTTCAACAAAAAGAGGTTGTTAAATCACAACTAAATGATATATACAACAATATCATTCAAAATGGCATGACTAGTGATACAAGAGCCTTCAAACTAAATGAGATGAATTGTGTAATATGGAAGAAGAATATTGGAGACAAAAGTCCAGGGAACTATGGCTACAACAAGGTGATAAGAATACTAAATACTTTCATGCCTCAGCCAAACAAAAGAGTGCTACTAAAATGATTTTTCAAATTCAGGTTACTACTTCAGGAAATATTTTAAGTAATAAAAAAAATATTAGGGATGCAAATTTTAACTTCTTCAAAAATCTTCTCGCTCTTGTGGAATATCCGACACCTTTGGATTCTCAAGTGAATGAATTTCTTGAGGCTATTCCTACAATGGGGACTCCTTTAGAGAATTCTATTCTTATGGTTCCCTTTTCCATTCGAGAGATTCATAAGGTTGTCTTCTCATTCCCTCCAAATAAAGACTCGGGTCTTAATGGGTTTATTGTTCTCTTCTATCAAAATTGTTGGGACACCATTGGTTTGGATTTGTTTGCTGCTATTAAGGAATCTAGGAAAAATAGATCTATGCTGAAATATTTCAATAATACTAATAGTGCATTGATTCCTAAATTTGTGGAGCCTAAAAATTTTGTGGATTTTTGACCCATTTCTTTGTGCAATCTCACATATAAGATTGTCACCAAAGCCATGTACTTGTGACTACAACTTCTTCTTCCAAGCATTATCTCTTCTAATCAAGGTGGTTTTGTTTTGGGTAGGGAAACTACAGAGGGTTATTTGGTTGGTCATGAAGTCCTTCATTTCATTAATTCTTCACAATCTCCAAATTTTTTGATCAAACTTGATATGATGAAAGCATATGACAAAGTCTATTGGACTTTCCTCTTTCAAGTTCATTAGAAAATGAGCTTTTCAAAAACATGGTGTAAATGGATTAAATCATGTATATCTGGAGCCTCGTTCTTAGTTGTCATCAATGGGAAAGCTTCTGGTTTCTTCACTTCTACACAAGGTGTTAGACAGGGTGATCCATCATCACCAGCTTTAGTCATCATTATGGCTGAAGCTTTTAGTAGGACCATTAAACTCCATAACTCACTTATCAAATGGAAGGGTGTGCACATACATGGTGCTTTCTTATCTATCACCCATTCATTATTTTTAGATGATACACTTCTATTTGGTAGTTCTCATGTTTCTAAGACTAGGAGATTAAGCATGTTTTGTAGTTATATTCTAATGTCTCTAGGCAAAAAATTAACCCTCAAAAATAAAAATAATTCTCTTCAACACCAACAAAGTCATCTCTAACAAAACTGTGCACATTCTAGGATTCTCTAAGGACTTTCTACCTTCTAATTAGCTTGGAATTCCTTTTTCCATGCATTCAAATAGGACAAGTTATTGGACTTTTGTCATTGATAGAATTAAAAGTAGAGTTGCGACATGGAAATTTAGATGGCTCTCTTGATCAAGTAGAATTCTTCTCATTAAATCAATACTTGTAGCTATTCCAAATTACTATCTTGTTATCCTTAAAGCTCCAACCTCAATCATCTTACCAATTCAAAAACTGAATAGAGGTTTCCTTTGGATGGGGAATATGTCAGATGATAAGAAAATTTCTCTTATCTCTCATCAGTACATGATACATACTCCTATTGTTGGGGGTGCAAGTGTTTATTATTTATCAAGTAGGAATGTTGCAATCAGTAGTAAATTTACTTGGAAAATGTATACCAAGTCTCACACTACTTGGTGCCAAATAATGCAACAAAAAGTATTTGGATAATAATGATCCAGCAAGAATATTCTCAATGTCTGATCCTCCAAAGTGGTCTATGGTTTAGGACTTCTTTTTCTCTTCAAGAGACATTGCTCTTAATTATATTACTTGGGAAGTGAATAGTGGAGACAAAGTTAACTTTTTGAGAGACTCTTGGAATGGTCAACCTCCATTATTCACTTTTTGTAATACGAAAGATCTTAGGTTAATTTCAAAATCTATTTGGGGAACACAAGTTCATCACTATATTCAACAGTCTACCTTTTTTCTAGGAAAGTCATCTAGAAGGATCCAAACCTTCTTCCTCTTCCTAATCAAGATTGTGAGTATTTTCATAGCATTTTAGATCACATGCCTTCTTATCAAACTCTGAAGATAAATTATTGTTGGCACCTAGAAAAGATGGTAACTATTCTATTAAAGATGGATATAACCTTATTCAAAGGATTGCTTCAGAAAAGAGCCCTTGTAGAGCATACTTGTTCTATTGGAACAATGCAGTTCTTTCAAAAGCTGGTTGCTTTGTATATAGCTTGCTATTAAGCATAAGATTCTTACAAGTGATAGACTTGTAAGCTTAAATATTGCTTTAGCTTTCAATTGTGTGTTATGTAATGAAGAATTTGAAACATGTGATCACCTTTTTGTGAGATGTTTATTTTCTTATCAGTGTTAGACCTTTCTTATACCCCTCTCCAAAATAATAGATGGGATATCTTCCAAGCATGGCCAATCATCCATCCTTGTGCATTGTTTGGAAGGTTATGGAAGTGCTCCCTAGTATTAGTCATTTGGCCTATTTGGTGGGAAAGAAATAAGTGGATATTCAAAAAAGACTTTTCTACTATTGATAAGGTGCTTGAAGGTATAAAAAATCAATTGTGGAAGTAAAAAATGCAAGCCTTACTACATGTAAGTTCAATCCTATCATTACTCATTGGGATGCCAACATTCTATGTGAATGGAAAAAAAAATTATTCCTATGGGTGGGGGATTAACTAGTACATCACAACCTAAATCAAATCATTCTAATGTACACTAGTATCCTCCTAATTCAGGGTATGTGAAGATCAATTTTGAATGGTGCCTCTAGAGGAAATCTAGGTAAATCAGGGTTAGGACCATATATTCATGACTATAATGGAATAATGTTAGCATTTACATCTTCCCCCTTACCAGAGGGTACCAATAATCTTGCAAAAGCTCAAGCCTTGTTTGTTGGTCTAGTTCATGCCAAAAAAGGTAACTTTAAACATGTGCACATTGAAGGTGACTCAAAAGTAATCATTAATGCTTGCATTAAAAGGAATACATTCTCCTAGAAACTTAAGTGCATTCTATTTCAAATATGGAATTTTTTAGATCAGTATCAAGATATCTATATTTCACATACTCTATGGGAGGGAAATCAAGCTATTGATTTCCTTTCAAATCTAGGTTGTGATGGCATCATGATCTCCACTTTTTAGCCCTCTTCATTTCTTGATCATTACAAAGAGTTGCAATTATTGATTACCTCAAATATTGTTAAATGTCAATCTTGATTATGTTTTATTGGGCTTGTGTGTCATGATGAATATGTTTTTCTCATAACTAGGATTTTCAAACATAGCTGTCAAGTTCTTGTCATACAATCACCATAATTGCACCTTGTGTGTCTTGGATGGTTGCATGGTTTACTTCATTGGGCTTGTGGTCACTTCATCATCCGATGTTACTTCATGTCACAGGGATATCTATCCTTCATATCCCTCAAGCATGCTAGTTTCTATTGGAATTTAATTCATACAAGAGTTGCAATTTTCCTTGTTCAAATGCCTTATTTATTTCTATCAAGCTATTAGTTTCAACATTCTTTCATTGCATGTGGTTGGGAATTGTTCTTTAACATGGAGGTCTGTATGAAAGTGTGACTCTTGTTCTCAATTTCATAGATCAATTCTACCTACAAACATAAGTCTACATATATTGCAATAGAGGAGTGAGAATTTTCTCCTCTCCACTTGTCAACTTTTTGAAATTTTGATAATGTCATGATTGTTGATAGATTTTGGTTTTGGAGGAAGTATAGGATCCAAATTGTAATCAAGAAACTTATATCTCATCAATCTGGTATTTTGTATATACCAATGTTTTAAATCTTTTGTATTTAGCAACGATTTTTGGTTTTCTTTCTGATTCTTTCCCTATTGAGCTTTTGAATCAGTTTTATTTGTAATATATATATATTTAGTGGCTTGTCCACTTTTTCTCCCCCCCAAAAAAATATAAGCTAGTCCCCAACCTTGAAATCCTTATACCTCATCCTTTAGTTTGACCTGGCCTTATAGTACATGTTCATCTAGGTGATATGCTTAGAAAGTTCCTCATATAGGTTCTTGACATGTTCAACAAAGTCCTTTGTCTCAACACTAGTCCCTCCTCTACCTCAACACTAGTCCTTCCTCCTTTCTTCATCTTCTATAGTAATAGTGTCATCCTTGGAATATTTGTGTACACAATTTGGAATAGTGAGCTACTAGTAATTATTTTCACAGAATTATTGTAAAAGAATAAACTTGAAATAGAATCAAATTCCATTCTATGGGCTTATCACTTACTAGAAATTAAAAAAAACCACCTAGACTTATGTTCATCACTTCACTTTTCCTACCAATTTTTGGGTTATTTAAAGAAATGTACTTCAACTCTATTTTCAAAATTTTCCATGAGGCTCTCAAAAAATACCTAAGAAATTTTGTATCTTAGTTTGAAACTATGCTCTTTAAAACACCATGCAAGACCACTACTTCTTTCAAGAACATAACTGCAATGTGAACTAGATCATGAGTCTTATGACAAGGGAAAATTTGAGACATCTTTGAAAACATGTGAACCACCACAAATACATAATTGTTACCCCTTTTTATCCTTGGAAACCCAAGAGTGAAATCCATAATTCTATATTTCCAAGGCCTTGATGGAACATGCACTCAGTGATAGATTCTTGTATTTTAGTTAACTCCTTTAGCTATCTAAGACACTCAATAGTTCTGTAAAACCTTCTTTGCATCTTTTCACATTTGAGGTAAAATGTAATAATCATTGATCATGGAAATGGTCCAATCTTGACCAAAGTATCCTACCCTCCCTCTACTATATTTTTCCTTGATCAAGTTTTCCTTCATGGAATTTCAAAATTCACAACTAACTTTGTTTGAATAACTTACCATCATGGATCATGTAGCCTAGCCTCTTGTTCTATTTAGAATAAAAAATTTGTTCTAATCTCTGCAAGCCTCTACTAAGTTTGGATACTTAGGATACAAAGTCTTGAGTTCATTAAACCTAACCACATCAATCTACACTTCTATCTTTAATGTTAGGCTCCTACTTAAGGCATGTGCAGCTCTATTAGATGATCCACATCTTGTTAAAAATGTAAGAGTGTGATTGAGAGAGTAGGGGTGAATTAGTCACAAAAACACAATTCCTTGTCCCTAGATGTCAATTCAATCTTTCTACTGGATTACACTTTTGTAATCATAATAGATAACTAGTGGTCCCTTGATTTCTTACTTCAGAACTGGCATTAATTTCTTGACCCTCATTGTGTTAGAACAATTGATTGTTCCAAAAACATACTCTTCCTCTATCGTGGATTGAGAAATATAATTCCTCTTAATTCTTGTCCAAGATACTAACCTCTTTCCAAGAAAGAATACTCCTCCAGTAGTACTTTTTCTATCATCAATGCTTCTTGCCGAATATGCATCAGAAAATTCTCTCAACTCAAGATTTCCTCCTTTCCTATACTATAAACCATATTCTTCTGTTTCTTTTAGACACCTCTAAATTCTTTTTACTTCTAGCATGCAATTTTCTTTTGGATTAACAAAAAATCATGCAACTATGCCAACTGACAATGCAATATTAGGTTTGGTGTGTACCACGTACTAAAGTTTCCCAATCATTGAAATATAAGTAGTCTAGTTTACCTCCTCTAAATCATCATTCTTTGATAGATTATGTCTAGTAGACATATGTGTTCAAAGTGTCTTGGAGTCTTTCATTCCAAATACTTTCAATGTTTCCATGATGTATTTTGATTGAGTGATTTATATGCCATCCTTCATCTAATGAATTTTTAAACCCACAAAGAATTTAATCTCTCCAAATGTAGAAATTTCAAATTCTTTCCTCATTTGTTTAGAAAATAACTTTGGTAGCATCTCATGTCCTCTAAATATGATATCATAAGAAAATATTTCTACAAGCAATATCTTGTCCTATGGTCTTTCATTAATATAAAAATTGTTGTTATCATTTATCTTTTCAAAACCAATTCTTACTAGATATACATGTAGTCTTTCATCCCAAGTGCTAGAGCTTGCTTCAATGAATAAAAATATTTGTGAATCCCTATGATATACTTTGAATCCCTTTTGTGATGTATATACAAGAAGTATTCTGACTCCTTCAAGTCTTGCAATAGGAGAAAATGTTTCCCCATGATCAATATGTTCTTCTTGAGCATAACCTTTTCATACAAGACTTGCCTTGTTCTTTGGTACTTCTCCTTTCTCATTCAACTTATTCTAAATATCCATTTTGCACCAAGCACATTATTATCCTTAGGTCTAGGAAAAAGAGACCAAGTTTTATTCTTTTCTATTTCCTCAACTTCTTCATTTATTGCCTCTATCCAACTTTCATTTTCTAATGCATCTTTTATAGATCTAGGCTCAAATTCACTAAGAAAATATGTACCTTTTAATTTTTTCTTTGTGAGGATGCCTTTTGACTCTCCTCCAATTGATTTTTCAGATGCATAATGTCTTTTGGCATATTTAGAAAGTCTAGGACCTTTCTTTCTTGACTCTAAACTATTGACATATCAGTCAAGTTTGTTATTAGTGACACACACTTATTTAGATTGTATATAGCTATTGAGCTTATTGTATAGTTCACAATATTTTCCAAGCATTTTAGTTGTCATCAATTTCTATAGTTACTATTGAGTCCTTTGGATAAAACCTAGTGATTACCAAGTAGTCATAGTTTTAGAGAAGATCAACGATGTAAATTGTGCATCTTAGTGTAGGTCGAGTTTACCAGTACAACCTGAGCTATGTAATGTTCACTGAGTTCATAGTTTATGTGATGTGTGTCTAGTGTTAATGGAGATACTAAGTTTTACCCGAGTGACTCAGTTTATACTAAGCTCAAGGTGATAATGTTTACTAAGATATCTAGTGGTAAACAATTGATTTAGTTTATATGATGAGTTTCATAGCATCTACCAAGTCACCAGTGAAAACCAAGTTCAAGACTACTTTGAAGTGATCAATATGGACCAAGATTATACATCTACTGAGTGCATGATGTTGTCGAGCATTGAAAGTGGATGCCAAGTATTAGAACCTCATTGAGTCAGTCTTCAGAACCTGAGTGTCTTCATGTGGGCCAACTTTGTAATATTTGTGTTGAGTTGTATTGTGGCTAACTTTGTAATTTGTATAATTGGATTGATATATATGAAATGTATTGTATCATATCCAAGTGTGCAAGGAATGTGAATGTGAATGCAATGTAAGAAAATATAATTGTTAGTTTGTGATGATTGATTAGGAAAGTATTGTACATACTTCATAAATTTTTTGGGGCTCGGGGCATCATCCTAAAAACAAATTTGGTCCCTATTTTATCAAGGTTTTGGGCTGACATGTAATTATTAATTAGAAACCTAAAGCAATAAAATTACTTGTATAAAAGGGATTAGGGTTAGGGATTGTTTCATAAGGTTATGCAAAAATTGGTTCTTGCAGTGGTATTGAGCTATAAGGGATCACGAATTGTAATCAGGTTGTAATCACTAGATCATAAAAATACTAGACTTACTATTTAATGGATGTAGCCCAGGGTTTGGGTGACCCATGTTAAATCTTGGTGTCTTGTGTTCTTTTCTATGTGATCTATTATATTTTGATATTGGTTATATTTGCATGTAATTGTTATTTCTATTTGTGTTTTAATCCTAACAATAATCAAAGAAGAGTAGAAAGAAAAAATTACAAAGGCTACACCAGTATAAGGAGTTGCAAAGTTATATCTATCATAACAAGGTGATTTCTACATAAAGGAATCTCATTCAACAAACCAAGTTATAGATTAGAGAGCATCTACCATTTCATCCAAATAGGTGGATCAGTCAAATCCTTTAACAAGGTAGACCTAACAGTCTTTTATAAATCTCTTTACCGAGTGCATACTTCATTGTATGTTTGTATATCCTTTCACAAGGTGGACCTAGTAGTCCTTATTGCTCCTAACAAGGTAGATCATTAGAAGGAATTAATGTAATCTTTAATAGGTTAACTTTATACTATAGTACTAAAGCTTTTGGGCATCATCCCCACCCTAGTTTTACTTTCTATTTAGAAGGTTTTTGGGTCACCAAATCTTTGTGTCAAAGTATTATGAATGCTTTCATATTTTTAGTTTCTCATGGATGCAATTATATCAGATTACATGCAATGGATTAAATGTTAATTGGATTATTGGATTAAGAGTTAAAATTGTAAAAGTTTTAGAAGTTATTTATTCACCTGTCCCCTCTCAGTAACTTAGCATAGTATTGAATATTTCCAACAATTGGTATCAGAGCTATTTGGTTCTTAGTAAAAAGTTTAATTGCTTGAGCAAAGATTAAGGCCATGGAGATATTCAGACTTGACAAAGTCATTGAAAATGTAAAGCTAGATTTGGAAATGGCTATTGTTCAACTCAAGAAAGCAAAAGAGCAACTCTCTCAATCCCTTAAAAGAAGAAAAAAAATTACAATTCGAATGAATGATCATCTCGTCATTGAAGAAAGAGATGAAGATCTTCATTCAAGAAATTTAGATGAAGAAAATGAAGCAATCAAATAACTCCTAGAAAAGAATGGTTCCCTACAAGAAGACGTAAGAAAACTAAGAAGAGAGCAAGAGATTCAGTCAATAAGGTTATGTGAAGTCATGGAGACCTTATTAAACCAATCCCTTCAACAAGCAGACCTTATTGTTCAAATCTTCAATGAAAATGAGGAAATCATGAGCCTAAGATTTGAAAATGAAAGAATAAGAAATGATCTAAATTTTGAAAGGAAAATCAATGAAAGATTGCAAAATGATATAAACTCTAAAAGGAAAATCAATGAAAGAATGATGAAATCCCAAGAAAACATGAATCAATTGAATAAGAAAAATATCTATAGACAAAAAGGAAAAGTAGGAATTGGACATATAGAAGAAGGGGAATCATCCAAGCAAGGAGCTCAAAAGAATCAATGACCTACTTGCAATCATTGTGGTAAGATAGGTCATACTTCAATAAAATGTTGGAGCAATGGAAAGGAAAAATTCAATAGAAAGTGCTACAATTGCAATTAGCATGGTCATAAGGCTAATGAATGCAAAGAGAAACCAAGATTTGAAGGAAAATGTCACAAATGCAAAAACATGGACACAAGTCATTAGAATGCAAAATCAAGATATTGAATCCAATAGAGCAAATTGTGAAAGCAATATTTGGTTGCAACTATAACACCTAGTGTAGATGTCATTATTATGGAGAATTTGGAGACATTAGAATAAATTATGTAAAGCATCATTTGAGGAAAAGAGATACAATATTAAAGATATTTCATTTGTATAGAACTTGGTCATCTTGCTAAGAACTACATGAATACTAGTAGAATTGAATACGAGAAAAAGGAAAAGGTTGATAACAGCTAACAATAGATGAGATAGAAATGGGTTCCAAAGTCTACCAAGGATACAAGTTGAAGTAATGGTGATCAAGTCACTCAAGGATTGGGTGACTCTACTATTTCTACTTAAGTTTTCAAAGGAGGAGACTAGAAATATGCTTTCAAAGAAGACATCCAAAATACTTCCAGATTGAAAAAAATAAAAATTGATCCAAATCTATATTCAAGATACAAAGGGATCAGTGTCTGAGGAGTGAGGTTGGGTCATAGACTTTACTGAGAGAGGTCAGGAGTAATAAAGATGCATATGGTTGCTGAGTCACAAAGACTTCATCAAGTTCTCAATACAAAGTAGTGGATGACAGTCTATCAAATATGATGTCAATCGACCTACCTTTCCTACTGAGCATTTATGGAATTTTTTTAACAAAAGGCATGAAATCAAAGTCATTTCTTATTGTAAAATTTTGTGTGCTATTGTGAAGTGTGACCTTCAGAGCTTCCAAGAGATTTGAGAAAATTTTCAGTGAAAGTTTTTGAATTCTCTCAAACCCTATTGAGTGAAGATGGAATCTAGTAGTAGCAAGGTTAAGCAAGGATCTAACATGTTGGTTCATGGAGAGGAATAGAAGGCACCAGATTTCAAGCTCACTCTTGCAATTGCTGAAACCCTAGATCCAAGTGGAGCACACTCTCAAATCCCTCCAAAGGTACTTCTGATCAATGCTATTCACACTCAATTCAAATATGTTATTCAAGATATTGGTACATTGGAAATGAATGATGCCCTAGATAAGCTATGTGTGAATGGAGTTTTGAAACCTGAGCACCATCACCTAGAAACCAAAGGGTTAACTTATATCCCTCACATGCCCCACAAATTTCAAGTAAAATGGATTAGAATTGTCCTTAGTTGGGTGCATAATGGATAGTTGTGGTTGGAGAAACCAATGTTGATCACAAAGAAGATGATTCATCAAATCACTGGTCTCCCAATTCTAGCCAATTCCAAAATGACAAAAACCCTAGGTTGGGCTAAACTTGAAAAGAAAACCCTAGCAAAATGGGATGACAGAGGAAAGAAAATTAGTAGTGTTTTAGATATGGAGTTGAAATTCAACATTCACTTCCTTGTACATAAGATATATAGCTCTAGCAGGTTGAACAGTGTGTTATGTGAATCTATGGATTTGGCATACAAGGTGGTAAAGAACAATTTATATTTTGACCTTGCTGAGCTATTGTTGAGATAGTTCAACAAAAATATGGAAAGCATAAAGACATCAAAGAATAACCTATGTAAGTTTGGTTCCTTGTTAACTTTTCTATTTTTTTTTTGTTCAAAAATTCTTCCCTTCAAAAGGCCTTGTTTTTTGGAGAAAAGATGTGCCTATGCTATATCAGATAAATGATTTTATTGCTAAAATGGGTGAAAACTACAATAGTATTATGGATAATTATTTTGATGCATTCAAAGAGAAAATGAACAATAGATACTGAATCCACAAGAAATTTGTTAAAAATTATAAGGATGATGTATGTACCATGGTAGATAGTGACCAAGTTTAAATTTAGTTAGTTAAGCCTAGAGTAGCATGGGTAAAACCTCTTGGTTATGAGGTTAATATTGATGAAACCAAAGATATCATTGAAGCTCTTGTTAATGATCCAATTAATCCTAAGGTAGCATATTTTGAAAAACATGATGAAGCAAAAGCCAAGATTGAATTTGAAATAAAGCTCCCTCAGGTGGTTAACAAGGGAAAGAAGAGAATTCCAAAATTGAAAACCAGCTCTACCCTTTTGTTGACCAAGGGAAAAAGTGAGGATGAGGAAATAGAGGATGATGTAGAATCTAAGGAAGAAGAGCTAGTACGGAAGAAAGGCAAGGTGATTATCACCAAGCAAAAAAATTCATCCGTTGTAGTATTCACAAGAAGATCCTCAAGGAAGAAATTTGACAAGGATGGAGGAGATATTATATTCAAAAAACCTCCACCCACCTTCCAAGATAGATTGAAAGATTTGGAAGTAGGAGCTAGAATAACAAACTTTAAATCACTAAAGTATGAAATCAAGATAGTAGAGCAGTAGAAGCAAATATAGGACGTAGTAATGGACAAGATGGATAAATGGAAATACTCACTAGAGCAACTTGCTTCTATGGTCATTCCAAGAAATATATGGGAAAACTCTGAGGCAGCTAATACTGAGCATATCCTATATAGAGGTAAAAGAGTTTTTGAAGAAAAACAAAGAAAAATTGACACTAAAATTTAATACTTGCCTGATTTTGATGAAAGATATTGAACATGTTGTAAGGAATGCAACAAACACATGGAAATAAATATATCTATTACATAAACCAAGTGATTTTCTAGTTGATGTAAAAGATGATGATGATGAAGAGGATAATGAGAAAGATGAAGAGGAAAATATTGAAGAAGCAACTCATTTTGACAATGAAGAAGATGAAGAGGATCAAGGACAAGAGGCTATTGAGGAAGCAAAGAAAGATGATGAGAAACTAATCTAGTTAAGATAGCTACATAAGTTATTGCCTCACTTCCTCACTCTCCAAGCACACCAGTGACAACATCAAGTGCAGAGATAGCCCTAGTAAGTTTGATTGTGACCACCAATGCCAATCCAAGCATCCAATCACTCTTTTCTCGCACTCAGCTCAGCACATCATTAATAGAAGTGACCTCCACTTTATCTACCGAGTTGCAAATTCTTCCTTCATCAACTAAGTTGGCTACTTCAATTTTGAGTATTTCAGTCTTGAGCACATCAATTTTGGATTCTTTAGGTATTTCTATTAATATTCCTTCAGTAAGTGCAATATCAGCTTTCATAGCAAGTCCTAACATGTCTACTATTATTTCTATTCTAGGTAGATAAGCAATAAATGTAAGGACAATTGAGTTCAAGGTTCAATAGAGCACAAATTTGTTGGGTAAAGGAAAAGAGGTGGAGGAAGAAATAGATATAGATGAGGAAATTGTAATTCCAAATTGGGATATTTTTAAGCTTACTCTAGACCAAATGTAGTCATTTGGTGAACTCTCCAGAAGAAGGCTAAACAACAAAGACTAAGAGAGGAGAGAGATAAAGAATTCAAAATTATTGAAGATTCAAAGAACATTTTGGAAGAGGCCATAGGTATTGAGGTTGATTCTTCATAACCAATTTTGTACCAGCTAGCCGAGATAGTCCAAAAAATTAATGAAGATATTGATGGACATGATAAGCTAGTGCAGAAGGTAGAAAAGAAGTTTAATAATAAAGTGTTGGAGCACATTGCTTAGCAGATAACTATTTATCAAGTAGAACTTTCTACAATTTTGGGTAGTTTGGAAGCATCTTGTAAAAATGTGTCATCAATTTTTGGAAAGCTATGTAATTGTTTTGGGTTTACCAAGGAAATAAAGGAAAAATTATCCAAAATTGATGCTAGTGCTCAAGAATTGCAACTTGACCCTAGTTCAAGCTCTAGAACATTGATAGATATAAAAAATATGATTCTTCCCAACATGAATGCAATATAGAAGCACATTGTACATTCAAAAACTCTCATTCATGACAATAACTTCTTCATTTTGGACCATATGATATCATTGTCAGAAGAAGTATAGATTGCACTTCACTCATATAGGGTCTTGCAAGATAATTGGGATAAAACATTGGAAATCATTCTTAAGGTACATTCAGAATTTTTATCTCATTTGGTTTTACTATGTAAATAAATAGAATAAATCTTTGGCATTAATGTCAAAAAGGGGGAGAAAAACATATGTTATGGGGGAGAAAATGTAATAAGTTGTAAAATCAATGGGGGAGTAAGTTATGTATAGAAAGATATGTTGTATATAGCAAGAAGATGTATAGTATACTGTATAGATATATATCGTACAAAATCAATTTTAAATTTTTTTGAAAATAGTATACTCTATGGAGCTAATATCACAAGGTGATTGATATAAGGTATTTAGGAAACTTTTTCAATTCAATTTTGGTTGATAAGTGTTTTTGTCACTAATACCAAAGGGGGAGATTGTTGACATATCAATCAAGTTTCTTATTAGTTACACTCACTTATTTAGATTGCATATAGCTACCAAGTTTATTGTATAGTTCACAATGTTTGCTAGGCATTTCAATTGTCACCAAGTTCTATAGTTTTTACCGAGTCCTTTGGACAAAACCTAGTGATTATCGAGCACTCATAGTTACAGTAAAGAACAGTAGTGTAAATATTGCATCTTAGTGTATGCCAAGTTTACCAATGCAAATTGAGCTGTGCAGTGTTTACCAAGTTTGCAGTTTATGTGATGTGAGTCTAGTGCTAACCAAGTTACTAAGTGTTAAAAATTTAACTCAATTTATATTGAGCTTGATATGATAGTGTTTGCCAAGCTATCTAGTAGTAAACAAGTGATTTAGTTTATATGATGAGTTTCATAGAATCTACCGAGTCACCATTGCATACCGAGTTCAAGACTACTTGAAAGTGATCAGTATGGACCAAGCTTCTATGTCTACTAAGTTTATGATGATGCCAAGCATTGATAGTGGATACCAAGTATCAAAACCTCACCGACTTTGTCTTCAGAATCCATGTTTCTTCATGTGGGCCAACTTTGTAATATTTGTGTTAACTTTTATTGTGGTCGGCTTTGTAAATTGTATAATTGGATTGGTATACATGCAATGTATTGTATCATATCCAAGTGTGCAAGGAATGTGAGTGTGAATGTAATGTAAGAAAATATAATTAGAGAAGAGTAGAAAGAACAAATTACAAAGGCTACAACAGTATAAGGAGTAACAAAGTCATATCTATCACAGCAAGGTGATTTGTACATAAAGGAATCTGATTCATCAAACCAATTTGTATATTATAGATCATCTATTGTTTCATCCTAATAGGTGTATTAGTCAAATCCTTTGACAAGGTATACCTAATAGTCTTTTATAAATCTATTTATCTAGTGCATACTTCATTGTATATTTGTAAATCCTTTGACAAGGTGGACCTAGTAGTCCTTATTGCTCCTAACATGGCAGATCATCAAAAGTGATCAATGCAAGATTTAATAGGCTAACTTTATACTATAGTACTAAAGCTTCTGGGTATCATCCCCACCCCAATTTTACTTTGCATTTGGAAGGTTTCTGGGTCACCAAATCTTTGTGTCAAAGTGTAATGAATGCTTTCCTATTTTTAGTTTCTCTTGAATGTAATTAGATCAGATTACATGTGATGGATTAAATTCTAATTGGATTATTGGATTAAGAGTTGAAATTGTAAAAGTTTTAGAAGTTATTGATTTACCCCTCCCCTCTCACTAACTTGGCATAGTCTTGAATATTTCCAACATGAACTTGGTTCACTTGGTTCTCCATGATCTTCTATCTTCTTATTGGGCTCCTTTGGTGGATTTGGTTGTAATTAGGGTTCCACTAGTTGCAACTTGGGTTGCACTACCTGAGGCTACAACTTAGGTTGAACTGTCTATGAATCAAGTGCCTATGTCTATGACTTAAGTTGTACTACCAACTCTTGATTGATAGAAACTAATTGTGGAAAAAGTCTCATGTTCCTACTCATAGTAAAAAAACTTTCTATAGTCTTTAGATTCCTTGATGCTCTATTATTCACTTCTTCCTAGAAACTCATCAATCTTCACATGTGCACTTTCAATGATTTTGGGAGTGGCAATATTTAACCATTTGTGTGCCTTTCTTTTATTAGAATAACCTACGAATATACTATCCTCACATTTTTCATCAAGCTTTCCTTTTCTTACATATTTTAGAATATAATATTTTCTTCCAAATAATTTAAGATAATAAACATTAGACTTATACACATACCATAATTCATAAGGTATATTTTTTGTACCTTTGTTCATTCTAACTTGGTTCATTGTATGAACTATTCTGCTAATTGATTCTCTCTAGTATTTTGGTGTAACATTCGTCTTAGACATTAGTGTTCTTGGATATTCCATGATATATTTGTTCCTTCTTTTTGCAATTCCATTTTTCCTTGGAGTTCTAGGTGTTGTCACATATATTTGATTCTTTTTTCATTGAATAACTCATTGAATTCATTTGATATGAATGTTGCCCTCGATTTGATCTCATGTATTTTAGATTCTTCCTCTTTTTTTTTCTCAACTCTTTACAAATACCATTTGAACTTATGAAAACCATCAGATTTATCTCTTAAAAATCTTATTGTCATCATCCTAGAATAAATGTCAACAAATAGAATAAAATATATGTCTCCACACTAACTTTCCACACCTATTGGCCCACAAAGATATGCATCAACTAGTTCTAAAACATTTTTAGAATTCTTGGAGTTACATCTGAAACTCCTTTTACTCATTTTACCAATTTGACATTCTTTGTACATGCCTATGTTAGGCTTCTTGAGATAAGTTATGCCTCTAATTATTTTTTTCTTTCTTATCGTAACCAAGTTATCAATGTTAACATAACACATTCTTTAATACTAAAACTAACTTTCCTCTTGCTAGAAATGGAAAATAGTAACTGAGAGGGGAGGGGTGAATTAGTTACTATAAAAAAATTCCAAATGTCCCTTTAAGATGTCAACACAATTATAAACCAATAACTAGTTATAAGTTGGTTAAAAATTAATGTATATATACTATCATCACTTGGTTAGCACAAAGATCTTAAGATATTAACGTGATTAGACTTTATTAACTTAGTTGCAAAAACATAAAGGAAATAACATGCACACAAGAGACACCAAGTTTTAACATAGAAATCCAATTTGGGAAAACTACCAATTGCAACTAGTTACTATTTTTCAATCTTTTAAAGTAAGCCCTATCAGGAGCCAACCCTATTAAAGGTTACAAAATATACTGTTAGGTGTGACCGTAATAGAGGATTTAATTCACCTTGTTAATAGTGGCTTTGTTAGTGGTCTTTAGACACATCAATCTAGAAATGCCACCTTGCTAGAGGATTTTCCAAATAGCTATTAGGATAACTCTATTAAGAGATTTGATTCACTGTTACAATTATTAGAGATTTACAATGAATTGACCTAATAGCTTATGGAACTCTCTTTTCTAATTTAGATCTCCATTCTAGCTTGAATACTTGATCCTCCTTCATTATAATGTTCTTTGCAACTCAGTCAACTTAGATGCTTTTCCCTTTATAGATATCTTTCTAACCTACTTTGTTAATTCTATTCCATTCTTTAATCCTTAATTTGACCTTTCATAGATATGATTTACCTTGTCAAGTTAGCTTGAATACTCTTTTAATCGATCAAATGTTAACCCTTAATTTGGCTTGTATTAATCAATAAATTTATCTTACTTAATATATTGACAGTCAACTAATATAGAATCCAGTACTCATTCAACACTGATAATCTCTTCATTAACTGATCTAACTTAATTAGAATAGGAGTACTAATGTTAACCAACCCAACTTGATAAATACTGACTTTATGCTAACTTTTATTTGGTATCTAAGTGAACTTGGTTAATACAAAATCTAATGAGCTTTCTCAATATCATCCCTAAGCTTCATCATAGGAAACTACCTTCGATGCTCGAGTGAGCTTGGCTATCACTGATTGCTTAATAAAGCCTTGAAATTTTTTATGACATCAAAGACAAAATACAGTTGCATAATTTTTTTCAACACCTCTATCTAAGCCAGAAAACATGTACTTTTAGTGAGATCTAGATTTTTGTTTTAAATTCCTTTTGTCCGATTGCGAGTTCCAACCAGGTTTTCTTTTCTGTCCAATACTTTAACTTTTCCATTGATGAGTTCTACTTTGTATCCTATATTGTTATGTTGAGCTACACTATGTAGATTTCATCTTAATCCTTCAACCCTTTATGCATTTTCAAAGTTGATCCTTTCTATTAAAGCTATCATTCCTTTTCCTTTAATATAACATGATTCATTATTTCCAAATCTAACACTTCCATTGGATCATAGTGTTATAAATCTTCAAACTTAGCTTTGTCACTAGTCATGTGATGGGAACAACCACTATCTATGATCCCTATATCATTTTTTATAACATGAGAGATAAGTATCATCTTTTCATTCTCCTCATTATCATATTCATCTTTAACAACAATGTAAACCACTTCTTCTTCATTATCATCACTATCAAAATCTTTAGCAATGCAACAAGATTTCTCACCATTGTCTTTAAAGTCATAATAGATTTTGAATTCTTTCTTGCCCTTGAATCTATTATTCCTTTTCTCATCTTTATCTTTTTTTTTGGACATCTTCCAGCAATATGACCAACCTCTTCACTTGAGAAACAAATAAATGGGATTTTGCCTTGAAATTTTCCTTTCCCTTTTGATACTATTTTTGCAAGTAGAGCTTCAATAACTTCAAGGTCTTCATCTAAATCATCTTCTTCATCACTGTCCACCTATTTTCATTTTGATTTATATCCTTTTCTACAATGTGTTATTTTGGCTTAGAATGTAGATTCAAGATTACTAGAAGTAGAAAAGTTAGCAAAGTTATTCAACTCAAAAGCATTTAATCCTCCTATAAGTGCATCCTAGGTTATATCATTTGCAAGAGTGCATCTCATCTATTGTATAAGTAGGAAGATGTGTTCTAAGTACCTTTTTGACTACTATTTCATCACAAAATTTTCCCTTGCAACTTTAACTTCACTTACAATCTCTTTGATTCGTTCAATGTATTGGGCAATAGTTTCACCTTCTTTCATTTTCATTCAATCAAACTTGCCTCTCAACTAGGCTCTTTGCACATTTTTACACCTCCATAGATACTCTACTACTTTATCCACATATCAAATGTAGTAGGATAATCTTTGACCTCATCAAGATCAAACTAGATTAGAGAAAAAGATATATCAATCATCATTATATTGTTATCCTTTGCCTCTTTCATCTGCTCCATAGTCCTAGCTTTAAGTGGTGGAACATATCTATTTTCCAAGTAATAAAAAAA